>OX457047.1:16321706-16426706 GCA_949752735.1 Lumbricus terrestris | reverse complement strand
ATAACTAGTGTTTGATCTAGCCCCTCCCCAATAACCAGTGTTTTATCTAGTCCCTTCTGTGGGAATCAAGGTTTCTAGGGAAAGGTGAGCATCCGACGGAAAATGACAGGACTTTTGGAGGGGATGTGCCTCTCCACATAAGAAATTTTCTAATTTCCACACTGCAATGGCAGCATTTTAAGCTGCCATGATGCCATCTAGAGCAAAATTGCTACACTATTTCAGTGCTGATAATAGTGGTCTAAGTTTCAATGAATACACTAACAATTTTTAAAAACTTTTTTTCTGAGTTTCCACGTTTATTTTGGTACCATTTTAAGATGTCAACTTAGCAAAAATAACTCTATTACTTCAGTGCTGATAAAAAAGTGATTTCAGATTTCAACATAGGCCTAGCAGGGGAAGGGGTTTGGGCAGGGGATGAGCCTCCTTCCCAACATAGAATTTTTTATTTCCACACTGCAGTTGCATCATTTTAGGCTGTCATTTCTACAAAATTTATCATGATTTTATTGCTGGAAGACATTGTGTAAGACTTCAATGCCCCCTCCCATTGTTTAATTTTTTATTACCATACTGTAATGGTAGGCTTTTAAGCTGTCATCTTAATAAAATTACTCATTTTCAATGCTGCCTATAGTCATAGATTTTAGTTTAAAATTTCTGAGTGTTGCCTCACAATTACTTAAATTTTTTTGGATTTGCACAGTGCACTGTGACTTTTTAAAGCTGTCATTTTTTCAAAATAACTCACGATTTTAGTGCTCAGAGACGTGATATAAGATTTCAATAAATGTCTCATCCCATCGTTTAAGAATTTTTTTAATTTTCAGTTTTACACACACTGTAATGACAGCATTTTAGGCTGTCGTCTTATCAAAATTGTTCATTCCATAAAAAACAAAGAAAGAATTCTTAATTAGGCCTTAAGAAAATAGTGCACACCGTATTATCATGCAATTATGTCGCAAAATATAATCAATAAATTGGTGAGACACTGTGATGCAAAGGCATAATTGAAAATGAGTAATTTTATTAAGATGACAGCTTGATATGCATATCACTAGCACTTTTAATTCATCCCTAGACAAATTCTCGAGACACAGACAAACTCAGGTAGACCAGCTAAACACTGAAATCTAGTGCTTTATGGACCATGAATCTGACTAAGATACATAAATGAAGGAACTTGCTTGATTGTGTAATATGAAAAACTGAAAGAGCGAAAGACCCCCCTACCCCCCCACCTCACAAAAAACTCATCGGATTTGGAAAAATTGCGTGGGTCACCTTTTTAGCCCTGGGGGGTGCTCAAGCACCCCCCAGCACCCCCCTGGTTGCGCCACTGATGTCGACCATTACCGCGTTGGTCATGAATGGCCGCGCATTGATAGACACGTCGTCATATTAGCATGAAGTAATTCTTTTAATCGCGTTAGTATAATTACAACGTACTTTGAACGGTCTTTTTTAAATGCTTGTAACAGTTCAATGCATAAAAATTCGTCAAAGTCTTTAAAACAGTTGAACATCTAGGGTCTACTGTAAAGGTTTTAATGAAACTTAATGTCTATCAAAGCACATTAGCCACTGCTTAACGTAATATAGACGACCTGCTTTTAAATAAATGCATACATGTATGCATACGTACGTACGTACGTACATGCATACATACATACTTACATACATACATACATACATACATACATACATACATACATACATACATACATACATACATACACACATACATACATAGTTACATACATACATACATACATACATACATACAAACTTACATACATACATACATACATACATACATACATACATACATACATACACACATACATACATACATATATACATACATACATACATACATACATACATACATACATACACACATACATACATACATACACACACATACATACATACATACATACATACATACATACATACATACATACATACATACATACATACATACATACATACATACATGCGGTGCGTCAATTGAGATTTAATTTGTGCAGAATCAATTCTCCTAGAAAATGATCCATCCATTATTAACCCCATTGAAACAAAATCTCGCAGATTAGGCGTCAAAGTAGATGAAGAAGCATCTCATTATCCAAATACCTATGGCACTGTAGGCCTACTGCATATTGGAGCAAAATATGTCCAAGTTAATTCAGTTTTAAAAATGCATAAAACATATGCATTATACAACCTAACAACTTCCAGGTGCAAACCTAATACAAAAGGCCGCTCTAAAGATACACAGCGCGATACGGGTTGCGCGGGACTATGCCCTGCTGCAGCTAAAGCAGTTCAGTTAGTCTGTTTGCGGAAGTACAGAGTTTATGATTGTGTTGAGTGTTTATCTGTTCCACGTGTATTGCTTATCAGTCATACATAGCTGAAGACAGCCGAAGACAGCCGAAGATAACCGAAGTCAGCCGAAGACAGTCGGAGGCAGCCGAGGGCAGGTCCCGACGAGTAGATCAGCTGGAAGAAATACTTTGGCGAAATTTAGTAAGCAATCGGTGAGTACATAGGCCTAAATTAACTTAATGTATTGAATGGCGAAATAAATTCTACAGGGTGGGCCAAAAAAGACACCTCCGACGGGTTTTTTGCCAATATCTTGACCAAAAGTAAGAATTTAGAAATGAAATTTTGCAGGCTTCTAGACAATACATATTTACGCATGATGGCC
Organism: Lumbricus terrestris; assembly: GCA_949752735.1. Taxonomy (NCBI): domain Eukaryota; kingdom Metazoa; phylum Annelida; class Clitellata; order Crassiclitellata; family Lumbricidae; genus Lumbricus; species Lumbricus terrestris. The sequence continues at coordinate 16,423,981 of OX457047.1, read as the reverse complement.
AGATTTCATCAAAATATTTCGAACAGAACAAAAGTTATAAAAAGATATTGGCAAAACCGTAGGGGGTCTCTTTGACCCACCCTGTACACAGGCCTAGAATCAAATAGCGGATTTCTCCATTTTCATTACAGTGTACAGTTCTTTTTTCAACCTTGCATGGAGGATAAGGATAAAAGGAGGATACCACCAAAACTAAACCGTAGTCAGGTCTAATTCTAGAAGATCCGGATGATCCTATTATATATATATATGATATATATATATATATGATATAGGTATATATTAGGGTGGTCGTATCTGTAATGGCAAATTTTCAACTTCAGTTTCATTCTTTCTCCAACCCACCATTTGGTGCCACTTGGTAAAAGACTGATGCAGCCCAAAAATTATCCCGATTGAAAATTTTTTAGGACTAGCACAACGCGTTTGAAGTTTTGCATTATACGAAATATCATCGTATTTTTGAGTATAATGATAATTTAGTCGCATTTTTGAACCTATGACTAGTTTTAACAGAAAGACTACATTCGCTTACTCAAGTTCAACTGACAAGTATGCCTGACTTCTACAATGATAATAATGGTTTATTATATATTTTTATGAACAATTGACCATCCCAATAGTATTTGACGCGTGAGCCCCTGAGATCGATGACCATAAACCTATACTAGTAAGCCAACACATTGCTGTGTTCTTTTGATAGGCCTGATTTCTATCTACAGCAATCCTTTGTTACACTAGAGGCTCTTTATTACCTGCTTAACTTTAACACAAATTCTGATAAAACACGGACAAGCACCTCAATAATAGTTGAACTAGAGAAAAAACTGATGCTATTTTCGTTTATTGTGGCAATCAGAGCAGAATGACACAGCGCATCACAGATAAAATTTATGAAGAGTTGCTGTAAAACATATTAATTAAAATAGATGTTGAAATTTTTGAGATCATTAATTTTTATAGATCTATGAAATTACTTATTAGGCCTACCACATGGGAGTCAAAGAGCAGTTTTTAAACAACTTCTAAAGAGAGCATCATAATTGAGTGACTTGTGAAACCTACTCACATTGTTGTCTATTTCATAATATAGAATATATCACATTAAAAGAATACTTTTAGAGTTGAAAGAATGAACATCTATAGAGTCAAACAATTGACACAGAAAGTGCTGCCCAGAGTGGACACAAACTACATTGCCTTTATTAGCTATCGTAAATTAACTACCAATTATAAATTAGTATGAAAGGCGATGGTGTCAAACACGTAAGCTATGAGCAGCTCAAAATCTCTACATCATGCTCAGCAATGGATCCAGCTGAAATTGCAGTGGCCACCAGGACATCTCAGACGACCAACCAATCCAAGAGAATTATAAGTATCGGTATAGCACCTTCAGGACAACACCCATTGCTACACTCTTGGTGGCAGATGAACACCTTCTTTGGGCAACATGCCAGAGATTTCACTTTGAGGGAAGTGTATTGTGAAAACTACACCATAGCTCAAACCCACGAAAAGACCAAATGCAATTTGAATTGTGAGATAGGATAATAATGCCTCAGGTTGAAAGCATATTAGCCTAAATCTGAGATAAAAATTCGCATCTAAAATGGGTTGCTACTTTTCAATATTACACCATTTCCTTGTGCCCAGTAACCCCATGAACGATGACGGTAGAAAAAGAAATATTTCTGAGAAATCAGACCTCATTAAGAATATTGGTGATTTTGCAGAATAAATTAATTACGTAGGACACAGATGAAACCACAAAACTTGTTTATTTACTCCTATTATATACCATTACTGTTCCATTACAGTCTAAGAAAAAATAAGCTATTATTATCAATCAAGACAACAAGATAAAACAGGTAGTATTTGTAAAGACATAAGATATGATAGAATCTGATGTAATCTGTGATGCGGTGTGTTATACAGGTTTCTTGCCTTTGAGGAATTTCTCTTGAAGTGGCGCTATATAAATGGATGATTATGATTACGATAACAGTATCATCACTATGTTTAAGTATGGACCAACTACAAGTAGTTGAATTGATTCCTGGTTTGAAGATTCCTGGTTGATTACAACCATATAGCTACTTTTGAGCATTAGAAGACTTGCTATTATAAGGGTAAAACTTTGATGGCGTTGTGCTAGTCCTAAATATTAACATTTTCTCTCACAACTTTTTGTGTGATGTTTCTGGGGAGAATGGCACCAAATGGCGCCTTGGAGAACATTCAATTCCAACTTTCATTTTTAACGACCACCCTAGTATATATATAAATGACATATCAATATAAACAATACATATATACTTAGAGAGACAGCGAGGGAGGGAGGGAGTGAGGGAGGGAGTGTGTGAGGGAGGGAGGGTTTGAAAAACATATGCAGACAGAGAGAGAAAGAGGGACAGGTAATTGTCCAGGGGTAATTGTCCGGGGGGTAATTCTCCTGTTACAGTGTTGTAGGCTATTTGACCATTTATAAAGTGCCTCTGCTAGCAGCCGACTTCTAGCACCATTGCCAATGCGGGTGACTCTTCGATAGAAAATGCAAGCCACGGGTGGATCTGAGGCGAGAGAAAGTTGAGGAAAGGTTTCCATGCAGAAAGCGTGATGGAGCGAACTGAAGTCCATTTGTTATACATGGATCATGGATCTCTGCAGCCAAAGGATCTGAATTGAGCCATGGCGGTCTTGGACGCGCGGAACAAAGAGAATGACAAAGACAATTCACTCCGAAATTTATATAGTGCACCGATGACAAGTGATTTGTTGAAGACCTCAATGGCCGTAAAGCCGACAGAAGGCAATTTCTCAGCGTTGATCCACTGCAGCTGTTCTTGAAAGCCACCACCTCTTACTCCTCTACCACTTCATCCACCTCTTACTCTTTCTCCTCCTCCTCTTCGTTCTCCTCTTCCTTCGCCTCTACCTTCTCCTCTTCCTTCTCCTCTTCCTTCTCCTCTTCCTTCTCCTATTCTTCCTCTTCTTTCTCTTCTTCTTCCACCTCAGCCTCTTCCTTCTTGAGTAGCTCCTATACGTACTTGTCATCACTTTTGTCTTCGTTCTCTCCTCCTCTTCCTCCCCTCCTCTGCCTCTCTCCTTTTCTCATCAACTGCCTCCTCCTCTTCCTCCATCCTTCGTCTCTTCCTCCTCTACCTCTTCCTCCTCTCCTCCTCCACCTCCGCCTCTGCATCCTCCACCTCTTCTTCTTCCTTCTCCTCTACCTCCTTCTCCACCTCCTCTTCTTCTTCTTCCTACTCCTCCTCTTCCTCCTCCACCTACTCCTCTTCCTCCTCCTACACCTCCTCCTCCTTCTTCGATGTCTTTCGTTTTGTCCTTCTTTCTGCCATTGATTTCTTATCCTCTTCTTCTTCGTTGATGTCAGCCAACAGATGAACAGATGAACAGTGAACAATGAAACAGATGAACAATGAACAACGTCCGCACGATTATAAGATTACAAGAAGAGCTGCAGCGATGTTGCGAATGTTAGATGAACCCGACTCAGACACAAAGACGATTGGATTCATTTACATTTTACAGTTATAGGACACTCGATCTACATACAAGCCGTTTATCATTAAGTGATCCCTAATATTATATGATAGGCCTATAATAACATAATACATGTATATAATATAGCCTATGTACAGGGTGGGCCATAAAAAAAAGACCCCCCTAGGTTTTTTGTCAATATCTTGACCAAAATTAAGAATTTCCAAATGAAATTTCACAGGCTTATAGACAATTCATATTTACATATGATGACCAGATTTCATAAAAATATTTCAAACATAACAAAAGGTATATCACTTTTAGTGAGGCCACCCTACGTTTTTTTGATGATTTAAAAAAGTCAAAAAACGTAGGGTGGCCTCACTAAAAGTGATATAACTTTTGTTCTATTTGAAATATGTTTATGAAATCTGGCCATCATATGTAAATATGAATTTTCTATAAACCTGTAAAATTTCATTTCGAAATTCTTACTTTTGGCCAAGATATTGGCAAAAACCTACTTTTTGTTGCGTGGCCTTCCTAAAAGTGGCATAACTTTTGGTTTGTTTGAAATATTTTGATGAAATCTGGCCATCAAATGTAAATATGAATTGTCTTTAAGACTGTAAAATTTCATGTCGAAATTCTTTCTTTTGGTCAAGATATTGGCAAAAAACCTAGGGGGGTCTTTTTTATGGCCCACCCTGTAGAACACAATTATGCGAAAATGTATCGAATTTATAGCATGCCTGGATAAGTGCATATTATGTAGTGCATATGTATAGTGCATATAAGTATGTGCATATGTAGCCTATTCCTTTGCGTGAACGAACGTCGAAAGGCACTCGGTAATAAAGCCCCTATAGTTCCCGGATATATTTGAGAAGGATGACGAGGAGGACAATGAGAACGCCTAAGGATGACCGCATGATTATTAAACATGTATAGACGGCAGACTGACAACAGGCAAACAATGCCCTTCCGTGTTCCTCAAAAATTTCCTCAAAGCTCTGTCTCTGTCTTTCTCTGTCTATCCAAGTTTGTCCCCTGGTCTGCTTCTGTCTGTCTGTCTGTCTATCTATGTGTCTATCTATGTGTCTATCTATCTATCTATCTATCTATCTATCTATCTATCTATCTATCTATCTATCTATCTATCTATCTATCTATCTATCTATCTATCTATCTATCTATCTATCTATCTATCTATCTATCTATCTATCTATCTATCTATCTATCTATCTATCTATCTATCTATCTATCATCTATATATCTATCTGTCTGTCTGTCTGTCTGTCTCTCTGTCTGTCTGTCTGTCTGTATGTCTGTCCGTCCGTCCGTCCGTCTGTCTGTCTGTCTGTCTCAGATGCCACTTCAAGCTGTTCTGCCCTGGTCTGTCCTGGGTCTTCTTTCGTTCTCTATATGAAAACCAATTTTCAATGGTTCTGATTGGCTCAAGACGTCGAATCTTGCTGTCAAATTGATTATCGTGACAGTATGCAATTAGTGCTCAGTCAAAAAAATCTATAGGCAGACAGATCATGGGGTCAGCTGAGTACGAAGTCAATGGTTAGTGACACGGCTGCGGTGGATATATTACCTAGAATGGGAGCGACAAAGGGAAGACAGAGAATGAGGCTATGATTAATTTGTGAAAGCATTTTATTTTTTACGTGTTGTAGTTATGGGCAATTGTTATCTTTCTTTTCCTTCAGGCTTGAATTAATCCCTCTCTACGGAGGGGTCAGTCACTCGGATCCTCCTCTTCCACTTTCCTCTGTCTTTGGTGTCTTCATTTTTCAGTTTGAGGTGTTTCATGTGGGCAAGACTAGGGTATGTCAGTGCGTTGGAGCCGGAAGGTTTCTACCCAGAGACACTTCCGACTATAGCGCGGACACAAGGCCTAAATCGGAGTGTAACGCCAAAGCGCGTGTAGGACATGCTCAGGGACTCTGCGGGGGAGGCTTAGTGTGAATTCTAGCCCGCAACCTTCCGGCTCCAACGCAATGACATACCCTATAGTCTTGACCACTTCACAGTTTGCTCGGACAACATTATAATTACAGTGCGCTCTCGAAAGTTAATTTGTCGACAACGCTGACGTATGAAATTCAGTTTGCCTGTGGTTCGGAAGAGATGCCTGGCGATGGAACATCTCAATTCCATCGAGGTTTAGACGGCCTGGAGTTCAGCCTCAATGATTGCGAGTCCCAGCTGATGCTCAACTTAATGATTTATGGTCTAAACGTCAACTTCACACTCTCACTGGCCCCACGGCGAAATTTAAATTCTAAAATGCAGTCAGCCCTCGAAATGGAGTTCATTAGATTTTAAGGGCCTATCCAAGGCCGGATTAAGAAATGTGGGGGCCCTGTTCGGGAAATTTTTGCGGAGTTCTGAATACCTTTTTTAGTCGTTTGGTCGAAATTTCTGTAGAATATACCGATTTTTCCCTGCCAAAAAAGCTGATGACCTTTTTTAGTCGTCTGGTCGAATTTGGCTCAAGATATACAAACTTTTCAGAAAAAAGCTTTTTCTCGCATGTGTGGGGCCCCTAAAGTGCGCGGCCCCTGTTCGGCCGAACATGTTGAACATGCCTTAATCCGGCCCTGGGCCTATCTCAGAACTGACTGTTCAGTCAGGGATAATTAAATACGTGGTTTAAGAGACGCAGGATCCCTTGTTCTTCTCTGCGTGGTATATAATACGGGGCCAGACTGACGTGCAGACCAGAGAAGGTATTGACGGATGATCGAGTATAGGAAGACCGCAGACGGAGTGACGGACCTTTCGTCGCCGGCGACCGATTTTGACGTCTGCTGTGAAGAACGGTTTTAATCACCGCGTCGTGAATTCACGTGGCTCACATCATCGCTCCTGGCAATTTCTCGAGTGATTAGTTACGAGTTAGTTGGATATTTTTAGAGTGCACAAACACCCAGCTACATGTAGGGCTTGTAAGCTATACACTCGATGCGTGTACGCTGCTTCAGTCATTCCCGAATTCGGTCACGTATTCGTCATGACTGCCTCGTTGAATCAATTGCTGGTTTACTCTCATACGCACTCGCTCACTCACTCACTCACTCACTCATTCACTCATTCACTCACTCACTCACTCAGTCACTCATTCACTCACTCACTCACTCACTCACTCAGTCACTCACTCACTCACTCAGTCACTCGCTCGCTCACTCACTCACTCACTCAGTCACTCGCTCGCTCACTCACTCACTCACTCACTCAGTCACTCACTCACTCAGTCACTCGCTCGCTCACTCACTCACTCACTCACTCACTCACTCACTCACTCAGTCACTCGCTCGCTCACTCACTCACTCACTCACTCACTCACTCACTCACTCACTCAGTCACTCACTCACTCACTCATTCTTCTCCTCTCTCTCTCTCTCTCTCTCTCTCTCTCTCTCTCTCTCTCTCTCTCTCTCTCTCTCTCTCTCTCTCTCTCTCTCTCTCGTTCTTTCTCTAACTAACTCAATGGCGCTCTTGCTCACTCTATCTCCATAAATTCCCTCTTGCTTTCTTTTATTATCAGTCTCAATGCACCAGGTCGCAGTTTGTCAACCTGTGCTTGCGCAACAAACAAATACATTATGCATAGGTCTACTGACATGAGTCAGCATTGATTCACTTAAAGTCATAAACACTCACTGGCCACTCTCACTGCATGGACCGCCGCTCGCTCATTCCATCACTCACGTTCGCTTAAGTCGCTCGTTCGTTACATCATCAATAATAATAATAATAATAATAATAATAATAATAATAATAATAATAATAATAATAATAATAATAATAATAATAATAATAATAATAATAATAATAATAATAATAATAATAATAATAATAATAATAATAATAATAATAATAATAATAATAATAATAATAATAATAATAATAATCGTCGTCGTCGTCGTATATTCATCTGACGTCGGCAGTAACGGGTGGAGCGGCGGAGCAAGCTGCTGAACGAAAAAACGTCAAGTATACATCCCTTCCCGCTACGCATGAATAATTCATCCCCGTAGCAATTGAGGCACTGGGCCCGATAAACCGGACGGGTCTATCATTTCTTCAGGAGCTGGGCCGCCGCATGACGGAGGCAACGGGCGACCCCAGAGAAAGCACGCACCTGTTTCAGCGGTTGTCAATATGCACGCAGCGGTTTAATGTCGTTGCATTCAGGGGCACATTTGAGCACGTTGGAGACGAAAACCTGTAAAAAAAGCTTTTATTATTTATTGTTTTTAAAGCCTGAGGGATCATTTATACCTCGGGCGCTAAAAAAATAATAAGAAGAAGAAGAAAAAAAATTATAAAATGTAAAAATCCCGTCCCACAAAGAACCCCTCGGCCTACTAAGAGAAGACGGAAAGCGACCAGACGGCGTGACAATCATCCCTTGGTCACGAGGTCGGTGCCCGGTATGGGATATGTGACAGTGCCCGACACTTTCGCCCTGTCTCACCTTCCACACACATCCATCGGAGCTGGCGAAGCCGCCGAACGCGCGGCTGCGTCGAAAACTATCAAGTATTCCACCATCACCAGTACTCACGCGTTTGTTGCGGTCGCCTTGAAGACCGGCGGCGCTTGGTGCAAAGAAGGACTGGATTTCATTTCTGAGCTGGGGAGGAGAATTGCTGCTGCTACGCATGACCGTATGGAAACGTCATACTTATTCCAGCGGATTTCGGTGGCTCTTCAACGGGGGGAACGCCATCTGCCTCCCCGGAACATTGCCACCGCTCCCCGATCGACACGAGAAGGAGATTTACAATCCGGCAAAACGAGCTGTGTAACGACAGAAGGAAGCGACTTGCAGCATATGATGAGACTGTGTGGCACATTAATATGTCGATAATAGCCTAGACATTAGGGTGGTTCGAAAGTAATGGACAAAAAACTTTTTCTTGAATAAATGTTCATAATAATAATAATAATGATGATGATGATGATAATGATAATAAAATTCTTTATTGAAACAATCCGTTTGACAGACCGCAACCGGTTAAAGTGTAGGCCTACATTTATGTAATTGAAACAATTCACAAGAATGCAAATTACAGAAGACATAAATCTTAACTATTCACAAAACAAACAGCGTGCAATAAAAGGCGCTAATAGCAGCCCAAACAAAGCACTTCTATCCTACGGGGCTCGATCTCTGTTGTCCATCCATACCAATAATTGATGCCGCTACCCAATGCGCTACCGGGTCCCCAGTTCACAGAACAAACAGCCTCACTCACATATAGACCTATAGCATACACCCTGCTGGCCTAGGCCTTAGCCAAGATTTATTTCGGGAGTGTTTCTGGACCCTAAATTTTGAGACACGCTGCGGCCGAAAAACATCGATTTTGGGTTGGGGGTGAAATTTTCTGACGACCATTTTTAGTCATCGCCTGCTTGTCTGACTTTTCTTGGTCCGTTATAGGCCTACGTTCACGGCTGTGCAAAAAGCCCCACTATTTTCCGCAATTTTCGACTATTTTTTGCTCGAAATTGCATTACACATTTGTAGCCTAGGCCTACTTCTTATACCATGTGCTGGTAAATGCATCATTTCATTCTTTGGCTACATTATTTTTGGGTGTGTGCTCAAACACCTTAAACACTTCCTAGCTGCGGCCTTGCTGCTGGCTTGTTATTCATTCGATCACTCACAGACTCACTCTATGTCTAGCTTAGGCTACTCTTCACAGTCTTCAGTACTATCTGCACCAATATATGATCAATAATTACATCATAATCTTAATCATCGCTCGCTCATTGCTTCAATTGACCCAGTTTCTTTTGTAGTTCACGTGCAGAAGTGCTGCTTCAAATCATTCAGTAGACCTAACCAGCCATCAACAGTTTTACCATCGGTATGTATAAACGCTAAGGACATAAAAAAATATGCGCTAGCGATGGATATCCCAATAAGAAAGGTGTAAATAACAATAAATATAACTTGACATGATCTGCATATACCTTATTAAATCTGTCAGCACAGCCGCAGAATAAGACAGACGACAAAGGATCGAAGGCAGACCGGTCGGATAAACATAATAATAATTTATATAGGCCTACGGAGAGAATGATCGTAGCGCATGTTTTGTTTTAGGCAAACTATACTACAAAGTACGGTAGCACACGTGTCAGCTTCAAATCTCGGAAAGGCAACTTTTGGTCTGCATTCCTAAGATAAAAGTGCTGCTTCATAGGCGGACACTTGGGGGAGGGCAGAAAGATTTTTTGGACGGACGACTGGCTGAATGTCGCCGAAAAATCTCCATCATTTGCCGGCCAAAATTTCTCACGACCTTTTTTTAGTCGTGACGCTCAACGATTGGGGAGGACAAATGCATGGGCCGTCCCCCCAACACATTCATTGGGGAAGGGACCGTCCCCTGCCCCCTCCGCCCATGTGCTGCTTCATCAATGACTGCGTCAGAGACTGTTCACGATAGTGCTTTTTGCAATAATTTGGTTTGGTACGTGCCTTACATTCTCAACTCTAAAGGACTAGGCTATATTTAGGCCTAGACCGATTAGTTTGTATATCCCGGCTGTTATTCCTCTTTTACGTAGGCCTATGCCTATCTCAGTCGTAATCAAGCGCTGTATCAACAACCGTAATGGCAAACTTCGCATTTCTCCAGTGAGCGTGGAAACCGTGGGAACAGCCAATGATAAGCGTTCGATCAAAACAGAATCTGCGATTCAGACCATGGATCAGTTGGATCGCGAATAAGAATGACGAAGGTCGGATGCCTTCTGCAGAATGCTGTAACCTAACGAACTGATAGTCATCGGGAGGTCATAGCTGACTGGATCGCTTCACGAGGGTTAAGAGGATCGCTCAAGTTACGCGTCAATTAAGTTTGTGAGGCGCGGTGGTGTAGTGGAAGCGTCGTTGCCTTGAAGCCGGAAGGTTCGAGGTTCGAATCCACCTCAAGTCGCCGCGTAGGGACCTTGGGCAAGTCCTTCACTCGCAATTGCTCAGCGCTTCGGCGTGAAACTCCGATGCAGTGTCCGCTCTGCAGTCTGGAGCGCGTCTGAGTAGTGTCTGAAGGGCGCTATAACAATTAAGTGCATATGCAAACATCCATACGCAGTTGAATGGGCGCAAAGAAATGCAGTGTATACCCTACGGTTAGGACTTGTTCTCAACGGACGTGTAGATCGAGCGTTCAATTAATATTTAATTTGATAGAGCTAGGGGTCATAGAATAAATGCGGTCAAAGGGAGGGTAGGCCTATACCCTATCATGTTACACCACTCCTACGCGATGTCTTGCAACGGCTGCTTGTCCCGTTCCGAATTGAGTTCAAGCTCAGTTTGCTGGTATATAAATTGCTTCATGGGACAGCGCCTGAATACATCCGCGACTACTGTTCTGAGACCCATTCCTCCGCTCCCGGGCTACAACTCAGGTCGCTTAAGAAGACCTACCTTCGTGTACGGAGGATGAGGACACGTTCCGGCGACCGCGCATTCTCGGTTGCTGGCAGTGGTGTAGACAAGGGGGTTTCGGGGGTTAAAACCCCAATGGCCTAGGACAAGTTTTTTAAGGGTTATTTATCCACTTAAATAAGAAAAATAAAACAATTGCTTGCAGTAACAATTGCTTTTCTTATTTTATTCTCTTTGTTACTTAATTCCCTTTTTATTTAGGCCTACTGTTGTAGGCCTACTGTTGGGTTGGTGTCAGACGGGGCATCTGGCCAGGCCACAAAACCCCCATCATAAATTCCTGGTTGCTGGTCCCAGATGCTGGAACAGTCTTCCACCGGACATTAGATTGGCCACCTCAGTGGACTCTTTTAAATCAAAGCTTAAAACTTATCTGTTTGCTAAGGCTTATTCCGCAGTTAGCTGTTTGTGAGGCGCCCTTGTAGCGGTATGGCCGAGTTAAAAAAAATTCTTGGCACTAAAAAGATTCACAAGGCGATCTAAGATAGGCTATTCACATGAAAAATACCATTGTTCTTAATTTCATGCATTGCATTTTCAAGCTCATGCTAAAAATATTAACCATGTTTTGTGATTGTTATGCCTTCTTCTGCAAAATACCTGAGGACGCCGATGCGCAGTAGTGTTTCGGTCAGTCAGTGTCACATGGTGTTCTCGAACCTTATTCCTGACCATTATATCACTATCAACCACCAACCAAGCCCTGTTGCTGTCAATTGCCACTGCCGAATGTTCTTAGTAATCATTGGTCCAGCTTAGAATCAAGGCTGAAATACCGTAAATTGTATTACTGTGCTTTACCTACAACTATTTGAGAATTTGTTTAATTGACAAATAAACCAATCCAAGATCTGAGTAAATAATAATCCTGGGATTGGCAGAATGCTACGGGATTAAGCAACATTCCATAGTACAGGTTATAGTATGACACCATGACAGACATTATGATTGTATATGTGGTCTGCCTCTTATTGGCAAAATTCAGCTTCCGATTTCTGACATCCAAATCAAACAACTCTTCCATGCTAATTCTTTATGAATGTATCAGAAAACTACACTGAAGATTACAATATTGTTATATAATAATAATGCACAGTAATTATGTGGAAATTCGTTATCCATTTGTCACACGGACAGTCAGTAAAATTTCGTATATAAAATGAATTGGCTTACACAGGATAAACTAAATGTAATCTACAAACTTCTATAGAGCCAGTGGATAAATACTAGACAAAATTCAAGGCAAATTCAAGGATGAACTTGGTCCAAAATAGCAAGAGACTCTGATAAGACACGGGACAGCCTATGGAAGCAGACATCAGAAGACAGATAAACTTTTAGTTGAGAGCCTAAGGCAAGAACAGATTTTGACACGAAATGTTTGCCTGAAAGAGTTCCAGTTCAAGGGACAGTAACACAAAGATGCTTCTCCCGAGAGTGATCCTTCTCCAACTGATTGAGAAATTCAAAGCAGCTGGTTGATACGAGAAGAATAGACTAAAGATTCTTTTAAATAAGATTGACTGCGATGTAGCCTTGTCTGTAATGAACTCAATCAAGTTGTTCACTATTCATGGCAGCCAACGCAATGCAGTATTTTATAGATGCTATACATTTTCATATTTTGGAGTTTGAGTGAGAGGTAATCTAATTTGGACTCATGAAGTTCACATTGAACGGACCAAGATGACAGAAACTGGAATGTGACATGTGGTCCACACACTCCCAGTGGTAGGGGAAACAGTTGAAAAACATTATTGTACTTTCCATATATTTTACTCAGGTTTCAATTTTGATTGACCCTGAAATGACCTCTGCTAGTATCATCTGAGCCCATTAAACCTTCTTATGCATTGGACCATTCTCCTGAAACAGACTTACATATATGGCATATACAAATATACATGACAAAGCATACATTTTCAAGCGGTCTATAAAAGCGATTGCCAATAGATATACAATACAACTCTATTTGATATTGCCGTCTATTGAGTTTGAATCCAACATTTCCATGCTTCATTTCAAGAAATTTCAAAATTTCGTTGATTCTCAGATAAAATACAATCCTCCTCACATTTATACAAGATTAAAATTAATAAAATGTCCTTTATAAATCTGTTTACAACACAATAGTAATGTTGTTGAATACTATATTATTACCGACAGCATAAGAATGCCTGGTTCACAAGCGCTGTGCTAGTTTATCTTGGTCCTACCAAGCGGTTCATGAAACAGATGTTTCCATACAAGGTAAACAGAAGACTTTTCCCAAGCACCCAACTATTTAATGTAAATTCCAGTCACTCCATGATGCTGCGCATACAACAGTACCGTCCGTGGTCATTGAAAAACGAGAAAAATGCTTCAACGAACACAAAGTACGTTTGGCCTGTCTGTACTTTTAGACGCTCTTTAAACGGTCTGAAATTCTTGGCAGTCAGTTTATCGTTGCACTATTGATCCTCAGTATCATGCTTCTTCTTTTTCTTCTTTTTCTGGCTACCCTCAGCCGGCTCATCGTCAGCCTCCACTGTAGTCTCGACCACTGCTACGTCACCCTCGCTCTTCCTTTTCTTCTTCTTTTTCTCGCTACCCTCTGCGGGCTCACTGTCAGCCTCCACTGTAGTCTCGACCACTGCTACGTCACCTTCACTCTTCCTTTTCTTCTTCTTCTTCTTTTCATCTGGTGCTGGGAAAACAGACGTGCAGCAAACAGTACAGCGACAATAATCAACTTAAAATTTAAGATTGGACAAACCAGTAGTGAAGTTAAACTAACTAAATTTCTGTAACAAATGATGTTTTTTAAATTCTTAAAAATATGCATCAATTGTTTCTAAAAAAGACATGAAAAACAAGACAGCAAATACATTGCAAACAAAAGGAGTTCTTGTTATTCAGGAAAAGTGAACTTGAAATCACAAGAACTGCTGAACTGGGTTTAAGGGGAAAAACGAGAAACTCATTTTAACCCTTTACCGACTAAAGTGTAGTAAATGGAATGAGAAATCCTATACCCATCATTGGACACCATATCAAGAAATATCCTGTAACATATACTTATTCCACAGAAGTCAACTTTTTGAATATTCACCTTACTTGCTGTAAGTTAATAAATGTTGTGATTATATGCCCTCCCCACTGCGCAAAATCAGACTTCATGATAAAACAAGAATGATGCACTGAATTTTAGAGTATAACGTAAATGGCCACTTCAAGCAAGAGAAGAAAGACAGACTAAACCCACAATTATCTTGTCAAAAAAATGAAAAAAATGACTAGTCTACTTACTTGTGGATGCTATCACTTCAGCAGCAGTGTCAAGATCCATTTTCAACTTCTTTGCCGGTATTTCTGGTACATCATCACCTTTTCTCTTTTTTGGAAGAGTTGAATCGCCTCCGCTTGGTGTAGACTTTATAACGCTGAAAGTCGTAAAAGTTTCCAATATTGTTACAATACAGCATGAACAAAAGAGAAGAAAGATGGCAGAAAGCATCACTTTAAGGTATTTTAGCCCACTGGATTTACAATTTCAACGTCTAACATGTACAGAAATTTGTTCAAAAGATACATAAAGAGAGGAAAATGAGCGTTAAAAAATTAGACATGACACATATTTGCTCCCTTAATTTTTTAGCACGTTGGCCGCGAGGGACATGTATACACGTCCCAAATTGAGTCATTTAACACAGCAAATCAGCGGTCAACGTGTTAAATAAAACAGTCTAAAATTGACTTTCAGAAATTACTTTACAAACTTGCAAATTTCAGATTATGTGCTACTGTGTTGACATACCTCTTGTTTTCATATTTATCAAACTGCGGACGCTTCTTTCCACTGCCAGATAACTTCTGTTTAACAAAAAACAGTTTGCATTTACAAATGACATCACATTTCAGCAAACTAACCGTGTTAAATTGCTTCAACTGCTTATAAATAACATCTAAATAATACAAGGAAGATTCCTTGAAACTTGCTCATGCAAACTTTTCTGGCAAACAATCAAAATCAGATTTTTTTGCAATTATATATATATACATGTGAGGAAAAAGAATCTGAACAGACTCAGTGCAAAGGAAACGATGCAGAGTACTTTAAAACTAAACAGAATTCCATTAATCAGTAAAAGTGGATTGCTTAAATAAACTTGCCATAAGTAAATTATTTAAATAGAATACCAATCAGTGAGACATAAAAATAAAACCAAAAACGGGTTGCCAACAATCAACATGAACTTTACTAACACGTTGTCAGTGTTAACCAGTCCATTTAGAACTCATCCATACATTTTTGTATGCAAAAAATCTTATTTTCGACAAACCCCATTCCCCATATTGCAATTCGCACATTTGCGGAACCCCCCAGCTTCTCTACTTCTGCTTAAAAAAGGCTAATTAGCTAAAGTCATCTATAAGACATTTATTTCACTGTATAGGGCCAATGCCATAGTCTACTATTTATTCTTGTTAAACATCACATTTACTAGCTGAAATTTAGCTGTTATGGAACAATGTTTACATCTGAACAGAATTTAATTATAATGTAATCAACTGCCCTATGATAGACCATAGGATAATACAGACGTCATAAAACATCAGAAATTCATTTCGCATATGTACATTTTGTTGAGACTGCAAAAATCCAGTGACCCTCCAAGCATATATGTAATAATAATATATGGATAGTTCCTAAATGGACAAGCAGTTCGATGGTCAGTCAGATGAATTGCCCAAAGCCAAAGCGGATGGATGGATAAATGTCACTGTTATGGACAGACAAAGCTCTTTCGCTAAATAGGTTATTTCAGTATTAGTACGTTTTAAAAGGTTCTTGCTTACATGACGTCGCGTCTTAAATGGGTCAACGATGAATGAGTCAACGATGAATGGGCCAACGATGAATGGGTCAACGATGAATGGGTCAACAATGAATGTGTCAACGATGAATGGGTCAATGATGAATGGGTCAATGATGAATGGGTCCATAAACTGAGCAAATGATTTCTGGAATGAACTTACTTTGTCATCATCCATTGCAAGCATCCTTCTCTCGAGCTTTGCTTTCGACTCGATGGCTAGTTCGGTGTCTATAACGTCATCACTCATCGCATCACATCTTACGGCAAGAGACGTTTTGGCTGCTAGCATTCGAGCAATCTGTAGACAAGCAAATCCCGAAATAAATGGCAATCAAGTAATGTACATATTATATGCTCAAGTTAGGGAATTGAGTGCACAGCATAATCAAGAACAGCTAAAGGCCTACGTAAGGAACGAACGAGAAAAGATCCCAAGAAAATAAAAGACAGCCACTTTGAGCCCACAGCTGGCCAATATTTACACATGGTCAGTCACCTTTCGAACCAACGAATTTGGCCGCTGAGGGAGAATCAGAACATGATCGGCAAGCGTAACCAACCTTCATTCTTATCATTGTCATTGGTCAACACACGTGCAAATCTTCAATAACTGAGTTGATTATCTAAGAACCAACGACTAATTAAAATCAGTACAGCGCCCAATTTTTACACCGCAGCGAACAGTGTATCCAAACCTATCTAGGCATCACTACTATACCTAATGATGCTAGTTTCTTGGCTACCATTGATGGATTAATTATTATACAGTTACTGAGTTTTAGTGGGTAGGTTCGTTGCCTTGCAGATGAAGGGTTGCAGGTTCGAATCTGTGCCTCAAGCTGGACAAGTTGCTAACCGATAATTGTCTGTGAGGAAGGCAACGGGAAACCACGTCACTCATCTCATCCTCATGGCATAAAAGCCAATGAATCTGTCTTTGTCGCGTAAGGACGTTGAGCAAGTCCTTCAAGGACATCGCCAAGCATAAGGAACACCAAAATAATCAACTCACCTTTCCCTTGTATTTGGGATTGCATTGTCCCACGAGTGACGCGTGGTAGATTAAGCCATATTTCGGTGTGTCGTGCTTCGTCTTCAGCGCTCGGAACAGCGCCTTCTCAGCTCCGAGAATTTGCACCGTAGACGCAGCGCACTTTGACAAGTTGAGTAGCGAACCTGGAACACAGATGTCAACATCAGGCCAAGATTATAAATACAATATGCACAAACTGGACAGTCTTTCGCTGAAATTGCCTTCACTTTGAAGTTCTGCTGAACACACATGACAACAACCACAGATGGCAGAAAGCAACTGTGAGTAAACAACTTGATTAACACCACGCGCAGTTACCACATCAGTGGAGCCTTAAATTCATACTCTCTTCATTACAGGTCAGCGTTCAAATCATCAGCCACGTAATAGAATAAAGCACAATTAAAAGAAAATTCAGAATCTAAAATATGAAGCCTTAGCTGCCTATTGTACAACAGGAAACAGGTACGAAAACTGTGTCAAGAAGTCTCTAGTCCTTCACTCACAATTGCTCGGGTGCTTCTGTGTGAAACTACAATGCAGTGTCCGCGCTGCAGTTGGGAGCACCCCTGAATAGAGAGCTTAAGGGGGCGCTATAGAAATGGAGAAATAAAAAAAAATAGTTAAGATTTAAATGACTAATAATTACCTGCATGCGCCATAAGCCTTGCTCCAACCAGCTCGCCTAACATCACCGTAAGGTTGGGAGCAATAACTGCCATACGGTTCCTCAGGTAGTCGTACAACTCGGCTCTAGCATCCGACCACGTTATGACCTACAGAAGAAAACTAAATCTCATAAGGACTGCAATCCTTAAAAACTCAATGCTGCATCTAAAAGAGCAATCATTTATTAATTCATTAAAAATTTAAAATGCATATAGTTTCAAGGTAACTACTCAAAATTAATGAGCAATTGAACTGATACAACCACACCAAACAAATGTTTTTAAATATTATAAACCAAATTTGTGACAAACTGAGTGGCATGTCACAAATATTCACTTTTAGATGCTAAAACTGTTTAATAAAAGTGTATTCCATATTATTCACTTGCTTATAAAATGAGCTATCACCTTTGACGTCGCTGACATGGTTGAAGAGATAATCCATCACTACATTCTCTTATAAGAAATGTGGCTGGCAAAAGTCAAAACCATTTGCAAATGAGTGCCTTAATTAGTCCTACACCAAGGTCAAACTGCAGTTGCAGAATTCAGTGAGGTAACAAACAACATTATTACTGACTGATGCATCAATCAAAACGGTAATGGTCATTTATTTACATGGCACAACTTCATCCGAGACTTATCAGAGGCGCTCCCTATCTAATACAATAATAAAATGGATGCCAAACGCTCGCTAAAAAGAAAAAGGCTACATGGGAGACAGAGGCTGGGGCACTCATGTCGCATGCTCTTAGGCATCCTGTTCCATGAAGACAAACTGACCACAGCAAAACCTCTGCATTGGAGCATGGAAGACTGAGTTGTTGGAACAACCATGCTACCAAACAAATAAGACCAACAATCGTACATGGAATCATACCTCATCGCACATGTTCATAACCTGTTCCAGGTCATCCGGTGTAATGTCTGTTCCAATCGAGACTTCTGCCTCCTGTTTAATCTTCGTATCCAGTCCGTCTGGAAGGACATCCGACAGATCGGCCTCTGCCGTGTTCGACCGAAACCCTAATCACAGGAAGAAGTTCGATGATTAGAGAGAGGAACAGACTGAAACTAGTAAGATGGACTCAAATGTACTCTGTATGTATGCGCACTTGTTATAGCGCCCCTTCAAGCTCGCTACTCAGAGGCGCTCCCGAATGCAGAGCGGACACTGCATCGGAGTTTCACGACGAAGCGCTGAGCAATTGCGAGTGAAGGACTTGCCCAAGGTCCCTACGCGGAGACGTGAGGTGGATTCGAACCTCGAACCTTCCGGCTTCAAGGCAACGACGCCACCACTACACCACCGCGCCCCACATCACTCTGTGATCGAGTATAAGTCTCAAAATACAATAATAATAATTACAACAATTATATGGTGTCGAAACACAGCGCCTTACAAAAACAGCTAACAGGCAGAACAAGACGGTGCTAGTGCCACGTGATTTTTAAGTATCAAAATTCAGAATTAGAACGGCAGAAGCAACAACATGAAAAACAATAGAAATGAGCACTGCAAAATCCAAAGACGCTGTTAATCCTCATGCTCTACGAAAAATAAATGCTGAGCGAATACAAATACATGTGAAATTGTTCCGAAACATGAAAACTTAAGCATGAAAATAAAATCCTAACATTCAAAGACAAATGTCATAGAATAAAAGTGACAGGATGTTAAAAATTTCCTATTAATTCTGTTACAACGTTCGACAAAGATTGAAAACTTGTTTCTTGTACACTGCCTTGTTGAGCGGATGAATATGTCAGTGGTCGTAGCAGGTTGTCATAAAAATACAGGACATTTTACAGGACACAAAAAATAAAAATACAGGACATTCATGATAAAAAATATCCAGTACAGATCTGCTTTCCTTCTACTATACTGTAGCAGTCAGTGAGTAGCATTTGCTCATCGTCAAAATACTGCCAAACTTTAGTTCTGCATTGCTGATTTCTTTCTTTCTTGAGCTAAGATAACGGGGATGAACCGGTAAAAAACTAATTAACATGCAATAATTGTCTTGCATTTAATCAGGTTATACATTTGCTAAATATTATTGTTTTGCAGACTGCATAGTCTATACAACAATTGGAAACTCTTATTAGAATGCTATAAAATTTATCAAGTTGTCACAACTGTTGCTGCAACTATTTATCGGAAGCTTGTTAATATAAAATTATATGCAATAATAAGAACAATATTAAATGCATTTTTCACAAATATCAAATATAGACTATGTCCAGAAGTTTGCAACAGTGCCTATCACAAGACATTCGCGACAAAAAAGAGCGCGAAATGTGACTTTTTGCAAAAATACAGGAAATACAGGACACTTTTGAAAAAATACAGGATTTTACAGGACAAGCAAAAAAATACAGGACATTACAGGAAATACAGGACCGCTACGAGGACTGATATGTAAAAAAGATTTCTGTTGGATCAAAACACCAATGGTTGCACAATGCATGCATGTTTCAAATGCAGTTGGACTATTTTAAACAGACATATTTAAGTAGGTTCTAGAATAAAGTCAGGCAATTCCCTATACAACTAGCCTGAAACATTACCAATGCCGCAACTGTTTGTCTGCAATTTCTTACATCAAGCGATACCGTTATCTCGAAATCAAAGACTGGCTACACTGTCTCACACTTTCAGAATAAAACATGAAAACAGATGCAATTTTTCTCGATCGTCTTCTTCCTGCAAATAAAATAGCTTACCAAGTTTTCGGATAGTTTGCACGAGCGTCATGTTGTCCGTGACATTTTTCTCAAGCTCTGGAAAGTGCCATCCGTACCACTGCTTCACGGTCATCACGTTGTTGTTCACCTTCTTATCAAGCTCGTCCAGGATTTTAATTGCCTGAACAATCATTGTATCGACTTTGTCGGGACTGAACTTTAGTTTGTATCGTGATAAACTGCAATAAATAGGCAAAAGAAACAAATCTGCTTTACTATCTAAAACAACTAAAAACCTTAGCAAAAGTTAGTATTCCTTTCAGTTATGTTGCACGCTGGACAAAATCAATGCCAATAATATTTAAAACAAGATCGTGGATTTGCACAGCACATGTATCCAATCTTGGATTTCTTAAGGTCCAAACTAGTTTTTTCATGTCCATGATCTCAAAATTCTGAAGCACAAAACTGAATAAATATATATGTAAGTTCTCACCTGTGTGCTAAGCTAAGTTCCCAGGCGACCATTTCTTTCTTATCTATGCCGGAAATAAGATTTTCGGACTGGGAACGAATGCATCGCATCAGCTCCTGAATGTTGCTGTTTGCAAGGCATTTCATGTTGAATTTTTCCTAAATACAAAACTCTTCAATGATAGATGGCCACCAGCATCCAGAGAAATAAATTGTTTTATTTAACAAAAACTTTTGATCATCATTATCTTGTTAATATCTTTCCTTGAGATTACTGGCATGCTTATCAAATGTAAAATACCTTGTAAACATATCCTATCAGATAATAAATCTGTACTGCTCAAAATAATATATAATATTCAACCTCATGTACCATGGATGTTAAGAAAAAAACTCAAGGCATGAGGTTCCAGCCATAAGTAGACTGTAACACCAATGTACCAGTTCCTTAAACCAGTTGGTGTTTGCACTATAAACTAAAAGAGATTGACACATATAATATTACACTTGCATTTAATTTACTACCAAACATACCATTATTGTGGGTGTCTGTAACCTGCATTAGTAATCACACTTTCAGTGTATTGTAATACTCATTACAAAAACGATCATATCAAGCAACTTCGCACTCAAAAATTATATCACAAGCTCCTCAAAAATAATATAAACACCTCACAAGTGTAACTGCCCTAACAACCAAGAACAGAATAAATCGGTGTATACCTTGATGCTATTAGCAAGTTTTCCATCGGCAACAGCAAGCTCTTCCTGTGCCTTATCAATTACAAGCTTCTTCAAAAGCTTCTTCAGAGGTTTGCTCACTTTGCCCTCAATCGCAGCATTCGCAGCTACAAGCAATGTCACCATTTAATTCGTAGAATAATCACCAGGAATACATAAAATGACCTTAAAGAAGACAGGACTCCAAAGAGAAAATAACCTGAGCTGAGTAATATGACAGTAGATGTGTTCACACGATGACTATTCCAAAGGAATGGGTCAATGCAAGAAAGAGTATAAATTTCTTGCATGAATGTGTGGAAGCAAGTGTTTGACAACGACTAATTTCATGTTGGGGCTCATCTGACTAATAAGACTCGACCAGAGGAAAGAAGCTCTAGAAGCCACATGCTGACATGTATTGTATAAGAACTCAGGTAGATTAAGATTAGTCTACTCTAAGTTTCAACAGGCTTTCCAGAATAGAATTGCAGAAGCCCATCAGCAATTAAGAATCTTAACAAAAGATTAATTCTGACACAATCGGTCAAACACTTGACTTAAGCGCATGAGATCAATAATGGTCACTCATAGTTCTTCATCAAATTGATGAAGAATTATCAATGGACAAAAATATCATTATTACTAATTTCAGTCAAACTAGAGCATACATCAGAAGCTGGCTGGGCATTTGCCAAACATACACAACAGTTAGTGCCCTTCAAAAGATACAATTCAGGCTCACCAAGGCACTGCAAAATCCATGGTTTCTCAGCATTAAAATGTCCTAAAGATTTACATGAGACTGAAAATCTATGAATACAATCAAGTTAATCAACATTACTTCGGAAAATTGACTACAGAAGAGGTTTTGTCTCAACATGTAAAATGCTTTAACAAGTTCACTAACGACAACTTCTGTAATATGTTGTGGTATGGCAATGTGTTAGTAATCAACAATAACATTATTACAAAAACAATCAATCTAGTGACAATATAATCAAAAGGTATAATCATTTCATTGCCTACCCTCCAAAGCCTCAACTGAATCTTTGAACTTCCGGAATTGTACAAGTTGCAATCTAAAACAGAAATTACAAAACTCAGAAAAAAACATACTGAACCAGAAATAAAATTTTTGAAAATCACACGTTAAATGTTCTCCACAATGTGATTTAATCAACAATATCCTACTGTGCAAATTGAAAATGGTTTCAGCGATGTACTGTGAGACCATTAATCAACAGAACAGTTTTGCTAAATTTTCTAATTACTGTATCAATAGCACGAAGCATATCATTTGTTACATATCATTTGTTAAACTGTTCTATTCAACGTCGCATGTTTACAGGCCTTAGCAATGCACCCAAAACCTGTTACTATATTTATAAATACATTAAGAAGGTTGGACAGTTTTATCAGCATGTATTCATTGAACGCTACTAAACTACTGTTGAAACTATTTATGGAATCTAAAGTGTGTAAAATATAGTACTGTTTAACTGGCCTGTTTGAAACATGTGCCATCAGAGACATTATTTATCGAAAATTGTAAAAAAATTATATCAGTTGATCGAAAAATACCAGCAAAAATCTCACACAGAAATTTAATATCTTGAATCATGTTCTGTTTCTCAGAAATAGCTCCTTCCTTCTTTTTTAATTTTGTTTTTAAAGTATGTGTTGTCGTAACTTACATGCTGTTTGCCTGTTCTGGATCCTGAAAGTCTTCAAACAGCTGGTCAACTTTCTTCAGCTTTTTCTCATTTAGTAGCTGTAACAATTGAATAAACACAGCATGTCGGCACAACATCACTTCATACTTTATTGTTTGTTTTTGTTTGTATGCGCACTTGTTATAGCGCCCATTCAAGCTCTCTACTCAGAGGCGCTCCCGACTGCAGAGCGGAAACTGCATCGGAATTTCACGCCGAAGCGCTGAGCAATTGCGAGTGAAGGACTTGCCAAAGTCCCTACGCGGCGACGTGAGGTGGATTTGAACCTCGAACCTTCCGGCTTCAAGGCAACGACGCCACCACTACACCATCGTGCCCCACAAACGCACATTTGGTTGTCCAAAGCGTTTGACTATTCTTCACCTCTTCAAGTTCATATTCCCAATATAAAAAACATTAATTACTTTAACTTCCGTTTACACTGGTCGCTGCTCTCTGCACTCAGCGTTTAGGGGCGACTTTGTGGTTCCACATGCATGCAAAGCCATAAGACATAGAAAACTAGGTATTCTCAATTGTGGGAAATTCTCTTTTGCCTGCTTTTCCATCTGCAGGACTTGTCTGACTCTTTCTATAAACTAATCAAGACTTTTCTCTTTGGCCGTGCCAGGGTTTGGAGTGCTTCTGAATGGTTTTCTTGAGGGCCATATCAATTCCAAAGATGGTTAGACAGAAAAATTGAGCAAGTTTTTTATATACAATAATACATAGAACATGCTTTCACAACAGAAGGTGGTTTACCAGCTAACTCCTGCAAATACACTGCACGCAAAATTTCAGCTGCTACATCTTTTCAGATTCACTTTCACCAACACATAGAGATGCCCTGTATGTTGAGTGTGTGCACTTCATCACTAATATGATACATGAAGTGTTCAGTTCACAAACAACAGACTGCACAGAGATGCTACACTTACAATTTTCAATTTTCTCATACGCGATACAAGCGTTCAGCAGATGTGTTATAATATCCTTCTGTCTAGCAGTCAGGGTCAGCCACACTGTTTTAATGTTCATTCATTCGATTCATTCATTAGATGCATTTATAACTTTATATATGTAGCTCCTCTTAAAGGGGTTACTCAGCTCTAGGCGTTCCCAACCTTAGCGCGACCAAATAAAACTGTCTTAAGATGAGAGGAAAGCCTGAAAAGGATTTTTACAAAGAGAGTGCCGGGTCAGAGGAAGACCATTCCAGATTGAGGGTCCTACCCCAAGAAAGCATGGTTCTGATGACCAAAGCTGAATTTTACTTTTTTTATTCATCTGCAGGCAGTAGTATAATTGTGTGACTTGCACTTTAGATCAAAATATGCTTCTTTTAACTGCATTTTACCATCGTTTACCTTCACAAGTTATATTTGTTAAACTAAAGTAACTAAACGTTCAATGGACCACACATCGGAATTGCAAAGCACAGTGCAGTAATTTATGATTTTGCAAAACGCCTTCATAACCATCAAGAAATTTATAAACAATTTGGCCACATATATCAGGCCCTACATCGATAATCCTGTAAAACAAGACATGGCATAACTATCGTAATCGTAATCTCCAAATACTAATATTCACGAGCGCTGCGTTGAGTCAAAAGAACTGTCCGCAAGAATAGTCCACATGTGGTGGTCCGGGTCGACTATGTAATAAGTTTGTTCATCTCTCGTTCCTCATCGTTTTAAACGATGAACCATGGCTTTGAAATTTTATTGCTTTCAGATGCAATAATTAAATTCAATTTAATTCCAATAACTGATTACTCCCTTTAATATTTTTTATTTCAATGTACTTTTTGGGTGTCTCAATGTACCAGGTTACGGTTTGCCAACCTGTTTTTGCTCTTTGGGGGGCCCGGTAGAGTAGTGGTTAACACGCTGGCCAAGAGAGCGAGAGGTAGTGAGTTCGAGCCCCCGTTGGGCGGATTTGCTTTGTAGGCTGCTATTAGCGCCGTGTAATTACAAAGCTGTCTGTTCAGTTGGTATAGTTAAGATTTGTGGGTAAACACGCACACTAGATACCCGTACTCCAAGCAATATGGCTGCCAACGAATGCTATAAAGTTAGAGCGCAGCGACCTATCCTATCGACGGCATCGCAACATGCAAAGCGGTCAACAGAATGACTGCACTAACCCTAAAACTAACCCTAACCGACCCTCACGGCGCCTAACCTGAGCCCTAACCGACCCTCACGCGATAAATAGTCGCTGCGCTGTAATTATATAATAGTCGCTGCGCTCTAATTTATGGCATTCGTTGGCAGCCATATTGTTTGGAGTACGGGTATCTAGTGTGCGTATTTACCCAAAAATAATATTCTCGCGAGACCAGCGTTGAATGAAACACGTGGCCATCACAGTCTCACCGACCCATCCTATCATAATAAAACAATCACGAGAATGAAAACAACATGCACCTTGAATACGGCAAAGCCGGCTGCGGTCTCGAATAAAACTAGCATTTTTCCAAATCTAAAATCTCTACAGTTACAAGAGTAAGGTTACTTCATTAATAACTTTTCGCGCACGCCTTTGAAATAATTTCGCCTACAGGAAACGGAAACAGAATGTTAAGCAAACACGATACAAAGGTTTGCTATTTGTGTAGCGCTACTATTTGACTGCTCTTATCATGTCTGTGTGGTGAACTATTTCGAAATTCTACCACGGTCCACGGACACCAGCCACAATTCCATAAGAGATTATTTTTTGTGGTCTGCAGTCTCAAAATTTCTCGGGGTCATGAGCTGCTGAAGGTTTGATTCAGAGCGATGTGTGGTTGACAAAGGTTGACTAAGCACTGTGCTAAGCCTACTGCAAGCAAGTTATCAAAGTAAACAAAAATATAATTGTCTAGATTTTCTTGTTTAGTTTGTTGGTTTGCCCAAATTTGAGGATTCGATTATAGAGATATTGCCTAGCGAGAAAGTTAAATTGCATGATAATATTTATTTGTTATTACTTTAACGTTAAATCACAGACACAGCACATGTGGACACATGGACGCACACGAGGCCTGTCTCGTTGTCCGCCATATTATAATAATCGATGCGCGGTCGCGTCTGCAGCTAGCAATGGCGGTAGCAGTCCGATGCCAGGGACAGTCACTGCAGGGTGGACCAATAAACACAGGCGATGACTGACGCTCCAGGCCTTCTCAGCTGGACCTTGCGTCGTCGAAGCTAGATCTCGGCTAGACCTCGCAGTCTCTTCTTCTTAGGGCCCGGCGGTTATTAGCAGACATCGCGCGGCTATCGTCGTCGTTATACCCTAACCTACTGCGCTTCATATCTGGGAACGGTGATTGGAGTGCGGCCGTTTTAAGATAAGTATTGATTTCGACGATGTAGTTAGTTATGGAGCCCTGGCTCTTGCAGTCGACGCTTCGACGGTTTATTGTTAGGATCGCCTGCAGTCCCTGGTTGGCCACGGCGAACCTTGTTTGTCCCGATTTAGCCCAGGTAGGCCAGAATGTGTACAACCAATTTTCGATATTGTGAATGTTTGTTTGTTTTTCTGCACGTTGGAATACTTGTTTATGGTAAGAAATTAAACATTTTATAAGAATTTTTTGGTACGTTTGTGTTGGCTGTTTGCAGGGCTGTTTTTAAGGAATTTCTAGAACTGCACAACCCGTTCTTTCCTGTTCCATCCTCCATGGTAAATTACTCCCAATCGGAGGAAAACGACCTTTTTAAACTAGCTTTAACTACACAGAAGTGCATCTACAACTGAACTGCACATTTTGTGTACAACTGCACGTTAAAAAAGCCCTGGCTGTTTTATCCAAATTGAATCATTTTGTAATTTCATCGTGCACAGACGTACTGCATTAAGTTATAGTTCATTAACCTCCAAACCTATCGTAATGCAAGATTTTTGTTGCAAATTTTTAACATTTGATTGTGGTGATGAAGATGACGTGAGTTGTGGTGTGAGTTAAAGTATGATGATAATTATAGGCCTACACATGATGACCTACCACAGAAATTTGGATGAGTTGCAATCATGAAACTTTTAACAACATCGTACATCACTGCTTTATCCTGGTGTAAAGAAAGGAGGCTGAATTCGCTGAAAGAGGGAAGTGCCAGTATTGCTTATGGAGTGCACATATCAACATATCCTAATCCTGGAAATCTCTGCCTAACATTTTATATATACTGACATCATTTTATATATAATTTTGTCTGATGTATTATAAGGAGAGAAATCCTAATAATAACAAATGCAATCAATACATAGGCTACATAGTATGTCCATATTGCATACACTGTTCATGCTTCTAAATTCTTTATTTTGTTCCTTTGTTTTTTTTCACATGTATTTTCTGTATGTTCTCTTAAATAAAAAAAATTTATGCACAACTTCAATGAATAAATAATAAACCGGAAGTTTGGAAGTAGTGCTTTCGCAATCTCAGGACCCAAAGAATGGAATAGTTTCCTGATTTCCATTCACCAGTGCACATCTGTTGTGGAGTTTAAATCTAATTTAAAATCTCATTTATTTTCATTACATTATGACTAGATCTGTAGTGAAGCGCGCTCTTGTGCAAGACTTTGTTTTGTTAAAGCGCGATATATAAATGTTTGATTGTATTGTATTGTATTGTATTGTAAATATCAGTAGACAAATGCAGGGCTTTTTAAAGGTAAACTTAAAGCATTGCTATTGGCAGGCAGTTCAAGTTTATCTGACACCCCAACTAGGCCAAAATCAATCCACACAAAGAACCTTGTAGCTAGGCTAAACTAGGTGAGGAATTGTGACTAGGTAACAAAAGTGGTAAATAGGCTACTCACTGGCTTTGCCAGTCTCCAACTACCCCAGAGGTGATGTTCTGTTCCAACTTATCTTCCCCTTCCCCTCTCACTGCACCTTGCCAGAAAAGATGTCGGCAAAATGAAATTAATAACATTGTTTTCTAAAGCAGTTTGTAGGTACAAACATTCTGCAAATAGCAGTATAATAGTTGCTTATAACACGTACTTCGTTGCAGCATGTACCTTTGTGCAAAAAAGGACAGTGGCTTAAATTGTTTGGGTAGTCACTGTACAAAAATATTTTGCCAAAATAAAATTATTTTCTACCTACCTTCCCAATTTTTTAAACTTCTTGTTTTAAAACTTCTTGTACACAAATATTTGAAAGAAAAAAAATTCTACCTATCTACCCAATTTTTTAAACTTCTTGTTTAAAACTTCTTATACAAAAATATTTTACCAAAATAAGAATATTTTTCTACCTACCTACACAAATTTTTATACTTCTTGTTACCAGAACACGCCATTATTTTTTTTGTCAGTATGAAAATTGTATAAAAAATAGCTTTGAGTCAGACGTTGATTTATGTGGAGTTGGGGCATGCAATGAGGATCTTACTATGGTGTCCAAAGAAAGATTTGGGTTAACCCACACAACCGCCCGGCAATTCTCACCCTTATTATTGTTTAATGAAGTTTTTCTTAAGGTCAGTGCCTACAGTTTGGAAAAATAAGTGCCTGGATGCCCCTTACCTTTCCAAAATAAGTGCCTGGATGCCCCTTACCTTTCCAAAATAAGTGCCTGGATGCCCCTACCTTTCCAAAAGAAGCGCCTGGATGCCCCTTACCTTTCCAGTCTGTTCTCGCCAATACGTGGCTGGACGGCATTCAGATTTTAAAACAATTGCATGGACGCCGTCCATGACCGTCCAGGCACACTTTAAGCCCTGCTTAAGATACTGAATTAATGCATGCGTGTGATCCAATCATTGATAGGAGCATGAAAATGCGGAAAGTTCTTGCTTACATCTAGAAATATTATGCTTGTTTCAGTGTGAGATGTGGCAGCACCTTGAAGTCAAAAACTGGGAGACTCTACCAGTGGAACATTCTGTGCGAAAGTTGTGGCCGAACGTGTTCTAAGGCGAAACTATACTATGCTATGTGGGTGAAGTTCAAAAAGCACATTTCTCGTTCGAAAGGGAATGTAGCAGAAACACCAGCCATCAACAGTGACAGCAGTAGAATTTTTCTCAAGAGCTTCAAGAAGATTCCTTCTTCTTACGGTGTCTTTGACGACAGCAGCGATCATTCTGATTCAGAACACTCTCCTTTGCCACAGGAAAGCTCAGAACCAGTGTTAAGAGTTCACCAGCAATCATTTAGCTCGTTCAAGAACCAGGACTGCTATACTGCTGATAGGTGTTCTGCACCAAGTGCAGCAGTTGATGGTCTAAACGGCAACTCTCCAGTTGCTTTTCAAAGTTCAATAATGGGGCACCAGCACAGCGTGCACGGTGCAAAATCAACAAATGTGGGCTGTCCTCCAAAATCAGCAAACCTGGGCTGTCCAAAATCAACAAACATAAGCTCCTCGAAATCAGCGACTTCTGGCTGTGCGAAGTCAACGAACCAGAGCTGTAATTCCAGTCCGAAGCGAGGATGCTTCAGCCAGGTCTGCATCCCTAACTCCGAGAACTGCAGATATAGTCCAGTGCCGGATCAGCAGTCCCTCAACTGCAGTCCACACAATAAGTGCCACGATGGTCGTCCAAAAGCGGCGAATCAAGTCTATAATAACAACGATTTTCCGAAAGACGCTGTGGATGGTTCGAAATGTTTGGCTGTGAATGGATTGTCAAAAGGCGGTGATGAGACATCTGGTGAGATTGTCGGCAATCACAGGTCAAACATCGACGTGCAAGAAAATTCGGAATGCCAGCTGGACGACTCTTTCAAATGCCTAAACGTGGATTGCACCGGCATTGAATTGAATCATGAAAAAGACAAGATTGCGGATGGTAGCGTGAGCATGCTGCAGAACGATCTGATGACTACATCTGATATTGTGAGCGGGGTCAGAGTTTCTCCCCCGAAGATGAAGCGGCGTGAGAAGTCAAGGCCTTCGTCAGCTGTCGAGACAAGGAGAAGTCACCAGTACGTGGGAGATCTTCCGGCAAGGGCAGCGAACAGGCCGGAAGTTTTACGTCCAGTTTCTGGAAACTGTGGCACCAACATGTCGGACATCCTGGACGACGCTGTGTACTGCATGGAGGGAGTGTCGGTTGCAAATTCATTTTGTAATCGAATGGACGCAAAAGACATAGCTGCTACTAGGCCCGATATGAATGTGGCTGATGTCCACGATAACACAACAAATGAACAATTTTCAGAGCAATGCATGCCATCATTGGATCGTGAGGATTGCCAAAGTGTCACGGGAGGAGAGAACTTCAAGTCTGGAACGAACGGCAATTCCTCATGTCCCGATCCGGACACGGATGAATCAAGTGGGAAGGAGTCAGGGTACACGACGTTGGAAGATGTCCAGTTGCTGATCGAGCAGGCTATTTCAGCGACTAAAAGCCTATGCAACCAATCAATCGGGGAGACAGGGCGAAAGACTGCTCTCGGGAATTTCGATTGTGTTTTGGACGAGAAGCCCTTAGATTACTCCATGAAACATCTGAAGAGCAACGATTCGACGCTCAACTTTGAGAAAATGCAAGAGGGTAGTAATATTGTTTTGTCAACAGCACATTTGGGGGACTCGTTTTTGTCGTCTACGCATTCGGAAGAGATGTTCTTGTCATCAACGCGATCGGACGATGGTTTCCTGCCAAAAAAGAGATTGCTGAATGAATTTTACTCCTCCAGTCAATCAGGACCTGACTTTTTGTTGTCAAAGTCCGTTGAAGGTGCAGTCTCATCCACAAGACGGTCGGAGAACATGTATATGTCTACGGAAAGTACGTTTTCATCTTCAAAGCAATCGGAGAACCTGTACGTTCTGCAAACGCCATCTGTTGCTAAACAGAGTCACGGTTATCCAGAGGAAGCAGTGTTGACCGATGTCATTGACCTCAGTAAAAGAAACCGCGATGACATTAACTATGTTCGAGCAGATGGATACCGTTCCCACAGATTTGACTCTTCCGTGGAAACAGATGGATTGACATCCCACGGTAAAGTATACGCTTCAGTCCCAAGATCCGTTCAGACTTCCGAACAGAGAAACATCGAATTTACGGATAAAGAAGCGTTGCGATCTGTAAATCCGCAGAGCAGATCACACGAGAGAATGTATCTTCCAAGTCCCTGTTCCATAGAACAAGAGAACGGAAACGGCTTGCTGGAGTTGGATGAGGAAGGGAATGACGGAGACCTGGAGGAGGGAGATGGTGAAACCCACGATGCGGACATGGAATACGACGGAGTGGTGGAAAGCGACGACGGAGAGTACCTGCCTCCCCTTCCGTCACGAAATTACGTGACCTACGTGAACTCCTCTGCAGTCATCGTCAACCCTCGAGAAAGGAAGTTTGTCAACGGAAGCGTGGAAGTGAACCACGAGCAGACACACATGTCGTGGGACGAGATAATGCGGGAGGCAAAGAGTCTCGGAATTCCTCTCAACGGTCCTCCGTCCGAATCTCTCGGCCGCGTCTCTTCCGTCTCTTCCATGGCGTCGTCGCAGATGTCGCTCGCTTCCGAAGGTCGTTCGACCAGTCCGCTGAACGACCCTGCCGTCGGATTTCCGAGGGAGACGGAGGCGGGTGAGCTGACCCCTCCGGACGTCACCCAGACCGGGTGGAGCGAGATGGTGCCAAAGCGAGACGGTTCGGCCAGAGACAGATTCCGACTGCAGAACCTTTTCTCTTCTCGTAAGGCTCGGAATGGCGATCGTTCCGCATCGCCGACCAACCAGGGCATCCAGAAACGCTGCCTTCCTCCCGTTCCATCCTCTGGCGTCGCCCCCGTTTCTGCTTCATCGCACATGAGTCGCAACGCTCAGCTGCCGGCATCATCCCTTGTGAAGTCTGCTCGCCGGACCATGTCGAACGTGCACCTGCCGACCGGTGATCGTGGGCCGCGATCCGCGTGGGGCAGTTCAATGAGCGTACCCGCTCAGTGTTTGTCATCGGGCAATGGGTCGTCAGGAAGCGTGAGCAGTCTGCTTTCGAACATCTCTAACGGAAATGCACCAACATCTGGCTCAAGATCTGTGCACCAAGGTAGTTTCACAGGTATGCAATACAAATGAGATTCCTAGCATTCCTTAAATCAGTTCAAATCATTTATTTTTTGTAATCAACTAAGAATTGTGACCTTAGTCCTTCCCCAACATCTGGCTCAAGATCTGTGCACCAAGGTAGTTTCACAGGTATGCAATACAGATGGGATTCCTAACATTCCTCAAATCAGTTCATATCATATGAATTTCTTTTGGTAATCAACTAAGAACAGTAACCTTAGTCCTTCCACGCACTTACAGCGCACCGGGCGACACATCTCCATACAGTTTTGTCCTCCGCAATCCTCTCCGCCTCCTCCCGCATCATTCCACCGTCATCCAGATCCTGTGTGACCGTGCCTCGCCAAGTCTTTCTCGGTCACCCACGTTTTCTCCTCCATCCCGTTGGTGTCCAGTCTGCTTTGAAATTCTTTCATTGTCCGATCTGTATATATGACCCAACCAACGCAGACGCGATCTGCTCAATATATCCTCCATTTTCTCCACAGGCATTCACTTTCTTATATCTTCTTTTATTATCTTATCTCTGTAAATGATCCCTAATATTCTTCTCTGCCATTTATGATGCACCGATGAGCAGCGCTGATATTGCTGTCTAACAATATTGACAAACTTCAGATTCTTGCGAAACTGGTTTATTTTTTAAAAACTGAGACCCGTTTATTGTATCTGGTTCCTGACCAGTGCTATAAGTTACAATGCTGTGTTATAACAAGATGATAGGCATTGCCCTCTTCTTTTCTCCGGTCTTGGGTCAAGGAGTTTCCAGTTCAGCAGATTTTCTGCTACTATGCGGCACTGGTAGATTAATGCCCCTCCTGTGTTTAATGCAAATTCATGTAGAACATCGTTTTCTTGTCATTGTTGTCATGGTTGTTGTTGTTGTTGTTGTTGTTGTTGTATCTACTTTTGTGGTTGGTTGTATGAATCCTGATCCAGCGCAAAACCTGTCTCCACAACACCATTCCTGCAGTTCTTATGAGGAATGCTTTAAGTCCTGGTCCAACCTTTGAATCAGCTTTCAGTTTCTGAATGTTACATTCATGAGGAAAATTCTTCATCTCTTCGTCCTATGGACAGTGTGCTCATTGGCTGAGTCTGCTAGGGACAGAGGAGCTCTGCATGGTGGGGTTCTGAACCCCGGCCTATAGAATGACAGTTCAGTGCACTAACCATTACACTACCGAGCACCCAATAGCATGCTTGTAATTAATTATTAGATTACCGGTATTGGGTCTATTATTATTAGACTGCATGAACCTAGCTTTATGCTGGTTGAAGTTACTATGTGTGGGTGTGTGTGTGTTATTACAAGAGATTTTGTTATGTACGTTTCACCGGTGGTAACGTGTATTGTTAACCTTCGGTGAAAAAATCCTGGCAGGAAAACATTTCTCCAGCTCTTGTTTTTCTCGTCTCATTTATCACTGCGGCGATTGGCATCCCTGGCACCTTTTCCAAGAACTGCTTGACAGTCTGTGATGCATGAGCTGTCTTTGGTGCCAGAGGAGGAGTGACTCAGCCGTGTGTGCTGTGTTGTGGACATCAACAGCAGCAGCAGCAGCAGCAGCATCAGCATCAGTGTGCTCTGCAGAGATTCTATTTTGGGTAGTTGAAGCAATGGCTGCAGACTGTATGGCTTTCAGTCACAATTGATTGGAGTCCATCAACTGACCACTGGTCATTACTGCTGGCCAACTGCACTGACCAATATGCCTGGAAAGCGGATTTGTGGTCAGATAATGCCAACTTCCTGCGGGGCTTCGAGCTAACGATTTTTCTCTTATCTTGAGAAGCGACATAAGTTCTGAAATATTTCTTTATGTAGACCAATCTGTGGTTTGTTTTCTAACGATGGCTTACGAGTAATTCTGATCTTGAAGTAAACAAAGAAATCGTAGCTAGCTAGCTACCACTGCTACTAGTTGACATTTTAATACAATGCGTTTCACGAGCTGTAGAAAAATTTTGGACTTAATAACAATTTCTTTGGTGACTAACATTGCAAATTAATTATGATTCTATGCTGAGGTGGCTAGTGATTTTTGTGCTGGAGTGGTGTATAAATTCAGGAGAATTAGCTGATTTTTCTTTAAATGCAAGTCATTATTTTATGATGAGTCATTTCACCTATTACTGCGCTGAGAATTTAGTGGAATCTTGGGTTAGCCTCAGTGCCTAGAGTGTGGAAAAATAAGTGCCTGGACGCCCCTTACCTCTCCAAAAGAAGTGCCTGGATGCCCCTTACCTTCCCAGTCTGTGCTCGCCAATAAGTGACTGGACAGCATTCAGATTTTAAAGCAAGTGCATGGACGCCGTCCATGACCATCCAGGCACACTTTAAGCCCTGGTTAGCTTCAGCATTTGTATGTCATTCCTTTATTTATATATATATTTTATGCACACTGGCAACCACTTAATTCCATGAAGATTTCCACAGTCTTTGGCAATCAAACCTAGCTCTGCATAGCTGAGAAGAACTGTTCTTGTCCTGAAAACAATTATGGTGAGGCAATCAGAGGATCTAGTCAAGTTGCAGTGATTAAAGGCTTAGGAGGCTGGCATAAAATGGAGATACCGTAGCTTGGTTGAGTACTGAGGCTTATACGGATTAGTGCGCTTTACTGATACCAGTCGTCCAGTTGAGGTCTGTCCATATACCGGGTATTACGTACGCAGGAAGGGGGTCACCGGATTTAGGCAATTTGCATTAAGGATGTGTACGGCAGGGCAGGTGGGACAAAATGTACATACGCAAATAAATTTCTAATTATGATGTTCACGTTGGACTATTTATAACTCTGTGCTATGACTGTTATCCTATTGTTGTTCGATGGCATTTGATTGTGTTATAAATTATATTCTGTTCAGATATAAACAGTAAACCATGGAAGTTAACGAATTTTAGTTAGTAAATATGTTTAACAAAAATAGATGTATTCTATGGTAAACTAAATGTCTTATAGATGAATTTGGCTAATATTAACTTTTGTACTGGGATGGGGGGCAGAGGGTAGAGAAGCTTATGTGTACATTTGCACAGGATGAAGGTAAAGAAAATGTACGAGTTGCAACTGGGGAGGGTCGAAAATGCAATTTTTTTAGTACACAATATAATTATATATGGTTTATGCCAGTCATGATTTTTACAAACTGTATACTCTGCTAAAATCAGAATACATGCTTAAAATTTAATTCGAACTGAGAACCACAATATGATGTAATATTAAACGGGAGTTGATTCTGTTTCTGTATGACAGTCTGTCTGTTAGTCACCGATCCATGCTAATGCTGCTCATTTTAACATCGCCGCTAGGGATTGTAGGAGTGAATCAACCGTATCGGGTATTGAACCTGTGCCCTTCTGTCCTTTGTGCCTGCGTATTACCATTCCATGGCCGTAACTCTGCTGATGTAGTGTGAGTGGACATAGTGGGAGAGGATTGGTCACAGCCATAAAGGACCATTCACTGAGTCTTGGTGATTCATTGTTATGGAATGGAAATCTGTTGTGCGGAGCCATGCGGCCAACCGAGAAAGGCTTCCAAAATGTTTCATTCTGTCTGTTGATGGTAAAAATGCATAAACTGAACATGTATGCATATTATATCAATATAATAATAATCGTTTATAATAATATTCGTTTATAATAATATTCGTTTATTATAATAATCGTTTATAATAATATTCGTTTGTAATAATATTCGTTTATAATAATATTCGTTTATTGCTCCAAACTGACAAATACACAGCAAGATTGCACAATATGGTAGTAATAGATTAAAACAAGTTTAAGGAGAGTCCAATTTGGCCGCAGTGTGGCAGCCTACAATGTGCCTGTCTGTCCTGCTGCTCATTTTGCAGTCACCCCAAGAGAGTTGACGGCTGAGTCAACCTTATGGGACTATGGAGTATGGAACCAGCGTTTTTATGATTTTCCTGACAGGGTGTTACCATTGCATTCATATCCATGCCCCACATGTGGTTATTTTATGCACCAAAGGCCTACATTGCGGGCTTCATCTTGCCTGACTTTAATCTGACATCTATAACCAGGGCTTAAAGTGTGGCTGGACGGTCATGGACGACGTCCATGCACTTATTTTAAAATCTGAACGCCGTCCTGCCACTTATTGCCCTGGAGCACAGCCTGGAAAGGTACAGGGCGTCCAGGCACTTCTTTTGGAAAAAATAAGGGCATCCAGGCACTTATTTTTCCATGCTTTAAGCACTGTCTATAGCAGATTATAAAAGTTTTTCTTAAAATTTGGATCAAACAATAATTCTATTGAATTTAGACCAGATGCTCATTATTTCTTTTTTCTGTTAATTTCCTATGTTCGGTAATCTAATTGGATTTGACATGGACAGCTGGCACTTCAGATCAATTGTCCTGGCATAATCCAGCGGCATATATATATAGAGAGAGGCAGCATGTGTTCTAGAAATTCAATCAACTCGAAGTGAGTCTTGAGTCTTCACCACGACATAATCAGACGAGCTGTAGCTTGGAAACGGACAGCACAAGGAATTTCATCATTTAAGGCTATTAATTTGAAAAATGTCAAAAATTTGTTTTTCCTTTAAAACACAATTTGCCTTCACTCCATTATGGGTGAGTTTTGCTGTAAATATGCCTTTATAATACTTTGACTAATTTGAGTTAAAACTGAATGATTTTACTGTAATG
This sequence comes from Lumbricus terrestris, assembly GCA_949752735.1. Lineage (NCBI taxonomy): Eukaryota > Metazoa > Annelida > Clitellata > Crassiclitellata > Lumbricidae > Lumbricus > Lumbricus terrestris. The sequence continues at coordinate 16,387,102 of OX457047.1, read as the reverse complement.
CGTACTGCATATTCATAATGGCAAGATGTTACTGACAAATTAACCTGGTAATTTTTAGTGAGTATTCTATTGAAGGGGTGAAAATTAAAAGTTGCAAGTACTACGTACTTATAAAAATCAAATGATTTCGCTTGCTACCTGGGCTTAAAGTGTGACTGGATGGTCTGACATGGACGGCGTCCATGCACTTATTTTAAAATCTGAATGCCGTCCTGTCACTTATTTAATTATTATTATTATTTCGCCAGCACACATACTGGAAAGTAAAGGAGCATCCAGACTCTTCTTTTTTTACACTTTAAGTGCTGCTTGCTAGTGAACATTTTGCTAGTATATCTGAATTTTTAAATGCAATTTGGTGAGTATCTCATAAATCTGCAAGGGGTTGTTTTACCGCTTCCACGTGTTGTTGATGCTGGATCCATTTTCTGAATTGATGCGGTGCTTCTGTTGCACTAGGGACTTTGTAATTTTTTTTATGAAACTCTCACTTTATGCGTTGGATATTATTGCGTAGCTAAGATACATTGGTGTTGACTTTTGAAGTACTCCTTCTTTGTTCCTGGATCAGTTTGGCTGCTACTGAGTTATCTATGATTTTGCATCTTCATCAAGTTATGCCTGATTTATATGGCAGCACTTGCTGATCATAAACTCGAGAGTATGCACCCAATGTGAGTCATGTAGGCCAATTGCTTAGAGTGGTTGGCCAGAGGTTTGATCCTCGTCTAAGGCAGTTACTGTATAGGAGGGCTGTAATCAAGGGCATACGGGGGTATATGGCGTATACCGTAGATACTTGAATATAACGCGAGTTTTTTAGGACGAATTTCCAAGCAGAAATTGGGGTAGTCGCGTTATATTCGAGATAAGTTTAAATTTAACTTTTATTACACAAGATATTTTACTTGTTGAAGTCATTTGGTGCTTTTAAACTGATATTGGATGGTCGCAGATCGCTATCGCATACCACTCTATAGTTTGTATACGCGGTAATTTGCATCAGTACGCTGGTTCCCCACAGTCCTTGCTGTGACATGACCAATAAATGCAACTTTAAATGCGCTGGCGTATGAGTAGCTTACAGCTTAAAGCACACGGCTGTCTCCATCGGTTGTTCCAGCAGACATTAATTATTTGTTAGAGACTTGACCTTAAAAATATTTAGTCTTTGGTGCTAGCATTGCATTGGAAGGAACTACATTAATTATCGCTCACATGCTGTAAGAAAATTCAATTTAATCAAATAAGAACAAACTCTCAATTTCGTTGGATTTTATTTATTTATAATATTACAAACAAAATGTTAAATGTGCGTAGATATATTTTGTAGTATTTGGTTAGGTAGATCGAATTTTGCAACATTTGAACATGGTTTGGTCGTATTTTACATAAGATTTAACAACAACTACTGAAGTTTTACCGTCTAATTTTCTGATAATTTCGGAAATATTAGCCCCCGCGTTATATTCGGGTCTTGCAATTTTTACCAATCTATCTGCCAAAATGTTAAACCTCGCGTTATATTCGGGTGACGTTATACTCGAGTATCTACGGTATTTACCTCCGGGAAAAAACGGCATCATATACTCACCGCGGAAAAACAGGGTGTGCGCGGGTATACACTATACAGCGTATACTCACCTCACAAAGAGTGTGTGGGTAGACACTTGAAAAAGGCAAAGGATATTTAGGTGTAGTTTTTCATGAAATCCGGAGCGAATGACTAAAAATAGTCATCAGATTTTTCGGGCGGGAAAATGGCGAAATTTTTGGACGGATAACTAAAAAAAGGTCATCAGATTTTCGGATGGGGAAAATGGTGACATTTTTGGATGGATGACTTTTAAAAAAAAAGTCATCAGATTTTTCGGATGGGAAAATGGGGAAATTTTTGGGCGGGCGACAGTCATCAGAAATTTTTTCATGAAAAAGTCGGCTTTTCTCCCGGTCAGCGTGTACTCACCTCAAAATTTACCAGTACAGCCCTGCTGTGTAGGGATCTTTAGACTCAAGTCCTTCACTCACAATTTTGCTCTGCAGTATAATTGCTGTTGCGCCATCAAGGTACTTGCACACTTCTGAGTTTTGTAAGAGGGCGACATAAAATTGTGGTTGTATTGTATTGTAAAGTCATATTCGCACGCACGAAGCCAGACTCGTACAGAAAATACCATAGATATGTATTAGTTTATTTATTGACCTGTGTATTTATTTATTTATTTATTGACCTGTGTATTTTTTATTTTATTTTATTGACTTGTGTATTTATTTATTTATTGACTTGTGTATTTATTTATTTATTGATCTGTGTATTTATTTATTTATTTATTGACTTGTGTATTTATTTATTTATTGACTTGTGTATTTATTTATTGACCTGTGTATTTTTATTGACTTATGTATCTATTTATTTATTGACTTGTGTATTTATTTATTTATTGATCTGTGTATTTATTTATTTATTGACTTGAGTATTTATTTATTTATGTATTTATTTACAGGGTGATCCAGAAGTTGGTCAGATATATTACTTTGGTCTCTGTATTTATTGCCTTAAAACAATGACCATGCCTATGCTTTGTTGCTGATGGTAATAGAAAATGAGGTTGGTGTGTTTCCCCACCCACCCCGCTACCCGGGAAGCTCTAATGGAATGGGGAGCTCTTAGAAGTGGAGAAATCACTGAGGACTTCAGTGCCCCAAGGATTTTGTTTTGTGTTCACCGGATAACCGAGATCTGTAGCTTGGAAGCACTGGCCAAGTAAGCTGTGCTTCTGTTTGACGGGTCTAGACTACAGTGCAGTTCTTGCATTTGTCTTCTGGGCATGATTGATGCTTGATTGATTACAGGAACGTGGCAGAGCTTTAGAACAAAGCTCTCTGGCAGATGGTCGCAGCAGTATGGCCTCACTGCGTACATGTGTGTATACATGCATGTAAATATATATTTGTATTGTATTGTATTGTATAAAAGCATTTATAAAGCGCCTCTACTAGGGTGAACCGTTCAGAGGCGCTCCCAGTGCGCAAGGCCACGAGAGAAAAAATAGGTTTTAAGAAAGGAAAATGAGGAGGAGGGATTACCTGTCAGAAGTTGAGATCGAATAGAAGGGGAGAGCGTATTCCAAAGAGAGGGGCCAATTGATGTAAAGGAACGGGACTGAGCCATAGCCGTTCTAGTAGGAGGTACTAGAAGTTCAAATCTGTTTAAAGAGCGGAGTGGACGATGTGAGGAGGCTGAAACTGGCCTGCGAATTCCATTGGTTAGATATTTTGGAGCAAGACCCCGTTGTGCTTTAGAGACCAAAATGAGAATTTTGAACTTAATGCGCGCAGTTAGAGGAAGCCAATGGAGCTGCTCAAACATAAAAGTAGAAATATGAGAGTAGCGTGGAAGGCGTGCAATTAATCTGGCGGCCGCATTAAGGACCGACTGCAAAGGTGAGAGTCGAACCTTGGGAAGACCAATTAGAAGAGAATTACAGTAGTCAATTCTGGAGCAAATGAAAGCATGGACCAAAGTGGTAAAAACAGAAAGCGAAACAGAACGCCGAACTGCCCTTAGACGCCTTAAATGAAAATATGAGGATCGTGTAAGATAAGATATATGGTCTTTAAATGAAAGGGAACTATCTAGAGTAACACCCAGATCACGAACAGTTGAGGAAAAGGTATAGTGAGGAAATAGTTCAGAGAGGAGAACAAAATCAATTTTCAAAAGCTGCTGAGGTGTGCCGAACCAAATAAACTGTGTTTTGGAGGCATTAAGAGAGAGACGATTTGATGACATCCAGGAGTGTAGGGAATGTGAGAGAGACTGGATGCGTTCAATTAAAAGTAGCTGGGATGAAGGAGACCCATGGACATATGCTTGAACATCATCTGCAAAGAGATGACCGGCTGTTCCAGAGAGTGGGAAAAGAGAGGGGATGTCGGCCGTATATAGAATAAAGAGCAGAGGACCCAAGATAGAGTCTTGGGGAACTCCCAGCTTAACATGAATCCATTTGGTTCTGGATTCACCCGAGATAATCATGTGGGTACGGTCAGACAAATATGAACGGAACCAGCAGAGGGGCAGTCCCTGTAATCCATAGGAAGTCTCAAGACGCTGGAGAAGAATGTTGTGGTCAACCATATCAAAAGCTGCAGAAACATCATAAAGAGCAAGGAGTGAGAGTTCAGACCTGTCGACAGCAGAATAGATTTCAGAGAGAAGAGAGAGAAGAGCAGTTTCCGTTGAGTGATGAGCCCTAAAACCAGATTGATTTGGAGGAAGAAGACCAGACTGTTCAAGATAGGGGAGGAGCTGGAGGGAAACTAGGCGCTCGAGAGTCTTGGATAAGAACGATAGATTGGAGATAGGTCGGTAGTTTTGACAGAGGTTAGTATCAAGGTTAGGCTTTTTGAGTGAAGGAAAGACAAGAGCACGTTTCTGAGAGGATGGGATGCAGCCTTCAGCTAATGACCTATTAAAAAGATAAACCAAAAAAGGAGAAAGGTCATCTAACATGTCACTTATAACAAAAGGGGGTAATGGGTCTAGTTCACATGATTTAAGATTAGCAGATTTTAAACCATATTTGTATATATATATATACAATATGGATGTATATATATATACACAATGGATGGACGTATAATTATATTTAAGTGCAATTTTACTTGTGTGTATGCTATAAGATTGATGGATTAGAATTCGTAGTCAGGTTTATGTGACAAAATACTGTCCCAACAACTGGTTTGCAAAGCAGACTGAAAAATTGCTGTAGAAATCAGACAATGATGCATCAACAGTCTAACGTAGCTCATTAAGTGAGGAGGAGTTGGTGCTTATGAATCAGCATGTGCCTTATGCTTAGCTTTGAAAGTAAGGCTTTAAAACTTTGGAGTTTGTTATTGTGATTTCCAGTATTTTTATATTTTATTTCTCGCTTTTGCTATAGCGTCCCTTCAAGCTCTCTTCTCAGAGGCGCTCCCGACTACAGCGTGGACACTGCTTCGGAGTTTCACGACGAAGGGCACAAGCAATTGCGGGTGAAGGATTTGTTCAAGGTCCCTACGTGGTGGCTTGAGATAGATTTGAACCTGGAACTTTCCAGCTTCAAGGCACCCACCACTAAACCATCGCGGTGCCCCAAGAGAGCAGACATTATTGTCTGCATCCATTATATTGGACTCAGATGTGGTCAAGCACATGTGTAGGGATTTTTTGCAAGGTAGGAGAGTGCTGCCCTCTTTATATGCAAAGGCCAAGACAAAGAGTTGTCTCCCCTGCACCTAAACCCTTTTACCTGTTTTTCTGAATTATATTTTGGGAGCTGTGCAGACTGGATGAAATGATAAACAAGTTATTTACTTTGACTTCTGTGTTTATTTTCAGGTAGTTCTTCTGCATCATCTTTTGCGATGAATTCTTCTCCCGGAGCAAACAGTGATTTTATCAAGAGTTTCGTCCAACTTAAAGATGTACGTAGTAAACCAGCTGCTGTTTTTTTGTTTTTGTGTGCGAGTTGTATTTTGACGGCTGCTCAGTTACACGCAGCAAATGGTGAAGAGAATGATTCAATATTAGAGTTTTAGTTGATTAGATAGTGAGTTGGTTTTAATGAATTTTTTAAAAGGTGATTAATAGATATTAGTGTTCAGGACTAAGATTACCGGTATAATTATTAGGTGTGTTGGTGCAAATGATATATAAATAAACCATTTGGACTTGTGAATAGTGCCTCTGGCTATGGTCGGTTGATATCATTTCAGCAGTGTTGTAGGTCTATACTTGTCATCTTTGTAAGGTTATGTCTTTGCTATGGTTTCGGTATGGGCATAGGCCATAGGTGTATTAAGAGAATTTTCAATCCCTCAAGTTTTCTCAATCAGTGAAGCCAAGCTTGGATATGGACAAATTTGCCCTCTGATGAATTGCTTCCCACATTTTACCCATGGAAGTTTTAACCGCAGAAGATTTCTTCTCGTTGCTATGTACGTGACAGTAATTGAGAAGTTTCAAGCGAATCTTATTGTGCAGAATGCAAAGTTATTGCATTATTGTCTGGAATCAATATTGCAGACAATCCCTTGTACGTGTACGGTGTAAATAATCAATATTGACAATTTTTTCTTGAATGGACTGTTATCCCGTGTACGTGTGACATCGTAGGTTTTGTTGCACCAACAATGCTGTTGCTGTTCATATTTGCAGTGTGGATGGTACTGGGGTCCATTGGGATGGGAGAATGCGGAGGCAAAGTTAGCGGACAAAGCGGATGGGTCATTCCTTGTACGAGACAGTTCTGATGATCGTTACATCCTCAGCCTCAGCTTTCGATCTCAAGGCATCACTCATCACACACGAATCGAACACTACAAAGGTAATGGCTAAGAAACTAGAAGGGAACACTACAAAGGTAATGGCTAAGAAAATAGAAGGGAACACTACAAAGGTAATGGCTAAGAAACTAGAAGTGGACATTCCACGACTCATCTCTCTGTTTCTGCACTCTAGAAAAGGTGTGCAAAATGCCTCTAAGAAACATGTTCGTTTACCTTTAAGGAGGTGAAAACTGTTTTTAAGACTAATTGTTAATATAGGTGTTTTGGCAGACCGATTTTTGGTTGTAGAAATCTGATTTAAAAACCGATTATTGGTTTTGTATTGGTCTTATAGAAATCGGGTATACCCTGCTGATAAACAAAGATGACGGCTGCTGATATTCATTGCATTTAACGACGTTTTCAATGTTAACAGGTTTCAGTAGACATAAATGAGCATTTAATTTGAATTATTAATTTGATTTATTGCGATCATAGATTTTTATATCGTCTAAATTTTGCACTCTTGCAGGAACGAACGACCTGATTTTCAGGGATATGCATGTATTCAGCGAGCATGAGTAGCTTTGGGAATAGGAACACGATTTTATTTTGTTTAGAATCACTTTGGGTATTTGTTTTGTCAACCAAAATTCAGAGAAGTCAATGGCTGGAGCCAATAGCAGAGTTTTGGAGCGTAATCCTAAGAGACCTTTGAGTGTTTGCTCATCCTACGTGGTGCCATGGACTGTCTGTCCCTGATGGAGCCCTGTCTATATGCATGCCTACAACCTTATTTGTCATTCATTATTGTGTCTCATACTTCATGTCTTTACGGAATGGGTTTGGAGTTCTACTGTGACTTGGCTGGTGTTTGTTTTGGAATGATAATATTCATGAGTTTGCCATGGATTTTATGTTCTCTTCAATCAAAGTCTTTTTACCACTGTAATAGTTCATCTGACCAGAGAGTTGAGCGTCAGACATATCCCTCTGGCTTCCCACTGCAGCTGCACCTCTTTCCTAGGACCGTCTCTCCAATGTAATTTTCTCACCTTTAGAAGTCTGTTCTTTTTAATCCATGCTATTGTTCTGGACACCTTTGAGTAGTTTTCTTGCTAAATTAACGTTCGATATAATGAAGGAATGAATATCTATTCAATTCCATTCTAGTACGGACTTACAAAGCGCCTCTCACAGTGCGATCTAATCAGAGGTGCTCCTCCTACTGCAAAGAACCTCTCGAGAAAAGACAAGTGGTTCAAGACAGTCATGAATATCGTATGTTGCCATCTGCAGCAGAGAAATTTTGTTGATGGATTCTGTGACCAATTTGGGTGGCTGGCAATGTGTACTGATTTGGTAGCTTGATGGATTTTCTGAACGCTGAATCATGAATCATTTGTGGGACTGGTGAATGGTGTTCGTATCATGTACCATCGCAAGAACAAAACAGGCTTAAGGCAGAAACGTTCTGCTGATCTCTGGTCTTGTAAATATTAGAAGTCTTGAAGCTTAAGCTGTCAAGGGATGAAAATGTAAGCAGCTATCCAATCACGTTGAAGAGAAGTCTTCATTTCCTCAGTGTGATGGTTTGCCCTTCTGTCAGAACTCAGAATCTGATTTCAGTTGCATAGTCAAAAAGACTTTAGATCAAGAAAAATATCAAGCTGCCACTGTTAATACCATATGTTTAGGAAATCATTTGTATTCATGTTTAGGAAATATTTCATTCACTAATTCATGAATTTATATAGTGCCTCTTCAGGGGACGTCTCAGAGGTGCTGCCAACTCCAGCACAGATAAATAAAAGTGTCTTAAGATTAAGAGGAATGCCTGAGAAGGAGTCAAGGGCGGATCCAGGGGTGCCAAAATGGCCATGGCCCCCCCATTTAGAAATTTCTTTATTTTTTACCAGTTATTCTGGCCCGGAAAGTTGACGTGGCCCCCCCGTGAGTAGCTCCGTATGTCCGTCCTCCACACCTGTGAGGTTCGCAAACTAGGACGAGGTCTTTTTTATGAGATTCGAGACCGATGACTAATAAAAAAAGGTCATCAGTTTTTTTGGCGGACGGAAAATGAGGATCTTTATCTTTATCTTTTTTGAGAAATTTGAGACCGATGACTACGAAAAAAAGGTCATCAGTTTTTTTGGCAGACGGAAAAGAAAGTATCTTTATCTTTTTGGGGAAATTTGAGGCCGATGACTACAAAAAAAGGTCATCAGTTTTTCCGGTGACCCAGACGAACTTTTTTCCTGGACCAAGACCCTAAATTTTTGGGCCCCCCCATTGAAAATTTATGTATCCGCCCTTGGAAGGAGTTCTAGAAAGGGAGCGGAGCATAAAGGGGAGGCCTTTGCAGGTCAAGGATCCTACCACCGAGAAGACATGGTTCTGCATAGTGGAGGACTGGGGGTGCGAGCAAAAGGGAGTCCTGAGAGCAGACTTCAACTGTGCGATTTGGAGAATTATTGCTAGTGTTGAAGATCTGAATGTGACCGTTCAAATGTATTCACATAGGTGCACTTTTTATTCACCCATAGATATTTCCATAAACATGAAGAATAGTGCAACTGATGCTAGTAACGAACATCGCACAACATGTTCAATAGCGGTACACCTCTGAGTAGGTTTTGTGAAGAGGCGCTATATAAATTCTCGAAATGAATGATTGAATGGATGAACTCCGTTCTCCACATCTCCACATGTATACAGAGAGAAAACTATACTAGCAACCCCGATTCTAATGCTATTCTGATGTAACTAGGTCATATCGGCCATAGATACTGACATGTTTAATAAAGGACTATTTTTGGCCATTTCCTGTGGTTGGATACTTATATTTCTACTTTGTTCCAAATGCAGTTTTTTTACAGACTGCCTCTTGCTGACAGTTTTTCTAATAACTGTTGAACAATAATTTGTGAGACTATTATGACCTTTTTAAAAATTATTGTCTATGTAGTCTATAATTATGTATTCCAATATAGTTGGTTCTTATTGCAGAACGCAACTATGCCACTCTCTGCAAATTGTAGGCAATTAATTATGTGCGGACCAGTATATAGGCCCATATCGTAAATAGTATTTTAATTGTACTGTGCTTGTTGATCCCATCTATGCATGTTGATCCCATTACACGGGAGCACCCGTGTAACAGCAAGGCCTTTGTTATATCGATCTAAATATACCTTCATATGCCGTGTACGGTGTTACTATACTGCAGAAATTGTCGTCGTCGTCGTCATCATCACAACAGTATTTCAGTCTTTGGGTCACACGTGCTGAAGAACTGGTTGTGGTGTTCAGGGAGTTAATGAATAAATTTACACTGGAACAATGCAGGACTTTTTTTAACATGCAGTTGTACACAAAATGTGCAGTTCTAAATGGATTTGTGCAGTTGTAGAAGCACTTCTGTACAGTTAAAACTAGTAAAAAAGGTCATTGTCCTCCAATTGGAAGTAATTTACCATGGAGGATGGGAAAGGAAAGAAGGAGTTCTGCAGTTCTAAAAATTCCTTAAAAACAGCCCTGGAACAATGTGGATCTGCTGGCTTTCCCAAATCATCATTGTGCTGTGGGTTAATGGCCATTTCACGTGGCTTTCTTTTGAATGCCTTTTCTTATCTATTAACCAGTTGACTGTAGTTTAATGCTCAGGCGCCAATTGTCATAGCGGTCTACGTGATTACCTTACCTGCCTGTTTTAATCTTGTTTAGAAACGATAGCACAGCATCTGAACCTTATCTCTGAGATATTTTACTTATAGAAGAAATTAATAAATACTTATATATATGCATATATAAATTATATATATATGATTATATATTTAATTATTATATCTTATAATTGTGTGAATTGTATTTGGTTTGACGTTTAGGTATGTTCAGTTTCTACTCGCAGCCCAAGTCGCATGGCGCGGCAACGATCGTCGAGTTCATCGAAAAGGCGATGGAGCACTCACGCAGCGGCAAGTTCCTCTACTTCCTTCGTCCTCGGGCACCCGGTCTTCCTCCGGCGCCAGTCCAGCTCTTGTTCCCGGTGTCACGCATGCGCAGTATGCACTCGCTGCAGCACATCTGCCGCTTTCTGATCGTGAGGATCGTACGACGTGATCTCATTGACCGCCTGCCCATCCCACCACGACTCAAGGAGTACCTCAAGCAGACCCAGTACTACGTGGAGGGGGATGCTGCCAGCGAGCACCAGTACTTCAATCAGGACTGGTGATGGTTAGAAACCGTTGTGCTGCTCACCGAGTGAGCAGAGCATCATCGGCCTTCCTGTCAGGCATTTTTTTATTAGTTAGAATGACAGAGCGGCAGTAATTCTCCGATTATTATGGAGCCGGTTCATTAGCCTGATTGAGAAGTGCAGTGTGTCTGTGTGGTGTGGAAAGCGAAGCCCTCCAGAGACCAATCAATCTGACTGGCCTCCTCTGTATTTTATGACCGCCCGAGTTTCTGCTATAGTTTTTTTGTGGCAGGGCTAGGACTTTAGGTGTGAAAGGCAAAGATGATTCCGGACTGTTGACTGAACAGAGAACCAGAGCTGGACTCGAGTTGCAGAGCAATGCAGTCGGTCTAATCTCCTGTCTGCACCTATGAATGGAGAAACGCTGTCGGTCATGTATGAATTTCAGTGACTGCGGTTCTGGGGCTGAATGCATGACGATGTCGTAACTCTTAATCGCCAACTATATCTGGTAGTTGGTGTCTAGCAGATAATTCTGTATGCACAACAAATGTCTTCGCCTGTTAAGACACGACTATCGCTTGTCGGTCGCTGAGGGTGGAGTAAGTTGACTAGTTGCTAAGTTGCAGAGATAAACAACTGTATGAATTGTCCACTTTGACGATGTTTAAGACGTCAACGAGTGTTTTTGAGGCACAAATGGTTGGTTGCCTGTCAGACGACGAACTCATTAATGTTTTTTTGTTTTTGCCTTCGCAAAACGCCATTAATCTGTGACAAGATGCATGAAGATAGCACAAGGAGCTGTCTGAGAAATCGCTAATGTGGGTGATACAGTAGTCTCTCAGTATTTGTTTATTTCTCTATTCGATTAACTACCTATTAATACCTCTTTGTTCACGCATGATAATATTCTGATCTTGAGGTTCATACGACGTGATCTCATTGACCTTTCAATATTGGGAAACCCAGCATCATGATCAATTTATTTTCCAACTTGCTGTAGTTTATGTACGCCAATGTCGTAAACCCTAAGTTGGTAGTTAGCTAGTTGCTACTTATTGCTTGTCGGCGGTAAGCCAAGATGTTGTCATGCATATGACCCCAGGCCATCAGTAGGTATATTTAGATCGATACAACAGCTTCAGGACTCGAGCTATTCTGTTGCGGTTATCGAATATGGGTGGCCGTTATCAGCCATGCAACAGTATCGTAAATAATCTCAAAGTATTTTAATTGTGACTTGCTAACATACTAAGAGTTTCTCGGAAGTATGATGTAGTTTGGCGAATTGGATTCGCATATCAGCAATGCAACAAGCATTTATTTTATTGGAGAAATGTCTTTAACATAAATTTTATAAGTTCATGTTCGATTTTTGGGGGATTTTTTTTATCTAGTAGCCTGTTAGTTTTTCTTGCGTGGTGAGTCTGGTGGACTGATCCTCGTAACAGAGTCTTACCATTCAACCAACTCCTTGTCCATAAAATACTGATGTATCTGTTCAAAAATAGACCCAACATTGTTGCAGTTTCATTGGTATATGACATGAGTTGTGTTCAATGACCAATAGACCAGTATCAGTGTAATGGTAACGTATTTGTGACCCCAGGGCTCAAAACCCTTCACTTGTCACTTCCTAGATACTGCACTGGAAGCTGAAGTAGTGAACAGGTCAAAAATAAATAATATTCTTCAGCAGTTACCTCTGAATTTGCCATAGTAACCAGATTTTGATGCCATTTCCTTTATTTTATACAGAATATATCCCTTTATTGCCCAGCAGAATTGCAGAATAATCAAATATTGGTTTCCAAGAAGTCTGCTAACATGAATATTCTGAAACTTTTTCGTGATTACCTCACTAATGAAAGAATTTAACATTAAACAACTGCAACTTTATTTAGAATTTTTTTCATTTTGTGAAATGTATTTTAAAGCGGAGCAATTGTAGAATATGACTAAATAAAAAGATTAAACCAACATGTGACAGGTTTTGAATCCCCTGCATTACAGTTTCTTATGCGTCATCAGCCCACATAATATTTGCTGACAATTTCTTATACATGAAATTTAGCAAAATTCCATCATGGGGCTATATCCAGATGTCTTTGTTCTTGCAGAATTCCAGAATCTGCTACACATTAGTACCATTTGAAATACTGTCAAATATTATATCGTGCAAACAGCCTGTGTTTTGTATGCTTGTTTGTAGGTGCTTTTCGTAGAGCCTGTAAATGTAAAGGCTGCTGTGTGCATTATTGCTGGTTAAACCATTGCTAAATTACATCCTGGTGTTGAAGCTGTAACTGAAACATGACATTGAGCAACTGGAGAAAGTGTAAATAGAAGAGCTACAGAAAGGAGAAGCAGTGGAGACACAATTCAAGTCTGCTAGATTACTGCTGGAAAGGAGGAAGTGTAGTGGACGAATTTTTTTGAATTAGCACCAAACAGGGTTAGTCGAGGAGGCAGGTAAAAGTTATTTAAGAAACCTAAAGGAACGTTAGGGCAGGAATTCTTCAGTGCACAAAGGAGTTGTGGAGTGGTGAAATGGCTTGCATGATAGTCTCAGGACAGTTTCACAGTTTGTAAGAGGAAGTTAGGAGAGATGGGCTGTTATATGTTAACTTGCAGAGGTTCTAACACAAATTGCACGTTTCTGAGCTGCTTAAGTCCTTGTTTTGTCACATAAAATGGTATTGGCTGTCATACAAATTGGTATTTGTATGCAGGAAATTGATAATGTTGTCTTTATAACCATGTGTCATGATCCAACTTTCATGGCATGATGGCATTTTATCTATGGCTCATCTATAGATCTCTGTCCCTGACCGTTTTATGTCAGAATTTGGCTTTTGATTAAACAATGTTGTTTATAGAACCATATATCATGACCCAACTATTATGACATCATGGTATGATGGCTTTTTATAATATGGCTCATCTATAGATCTCTGTCCCTGACCGTTTTATGTCAGAATTTGGCTTTTAATTAAACAAATTGTTGTTTTAAATTAATGAGTCTCCGGTGAATATGTATTATATCAGTCGGATGATCTGATAAACAAATAGGCACTGTGGGTTACAGTTATATTGAATTCTCTGTCGTTAAAAAAAGAAGTGCATGGCTTCCATTCCGTTCTGCCTAGCTGGTCATTTAGAAATTTAATTTTACAGTTAAAGTTGGGAATTTAACCCGGTTGTTTAGTTCCATCTTAGATTTATAATCTTAAATGAGTTGTTAAACATGAATGTTTTCTGGTTCACAGAAGAGAGAGATTGAGTACTTGGTCTGTGTGAAACGAAGCAATGATCGAAACCCACAGCAGAGAGTACTGGAAGAATGTACAGTTTTCATAAATGAAACGTAATGATTGGATATAGAGATTAGAAGTTTAATAATTAGACAAATTCGGCGTAGAGTGATGATGTCTGCACGATGCAGTGGAAAGAGTACGTAAAAATTTAAATAGGGAAACCATGATGTGAATGAAAGTGATGCGTGTGCTGGATTGAAGGAAAGTCCATAGAGATCTAATCATCTAATCTATTATGAACATCTGTAAAGCGCTTCTCACAGCAGAGATATTCAGAAGCATTCTCAGCGCAATAGTCCCATAAAGGAGAATGGTCTTTAAGCAGCGAAGAGATGCAGATGAATTCCCCATCAGAATCCTGCTACGAATTGCAGGGTGGAAAGGTCTTTCCACATTGAGGGACCCACAATAGTAAAAGCCCGTTGCAGGGTTAATGAGGTTCGTGACCGAGGTACAAGTAGATCAAGGTGGTCAACAGATTGAAGAAGGCATAAAGATTTAAGTCCAGCAGGAACTTAGTTACTAAGTAAAAAAAGATGTGCTTATTAGATCTGAATCTTGCGGAATGGATAGTGCAGGAAGAAATCATTAACAGGTTGAGCATGATGAAGAAGAGCAAATTTGTTGAGTGGATTGTTTTTAGCGGGCAATAAACAGTTGACTAGTTTTGCGCGGGTTTTGTAAATTCGTCAGTGAATTTTCGTGAACTCTTGCCTCACCGTCGTTGCATCTGAATACCTCTTGTTTTGCAAATTTTGTCATGTTCTTGCCACGTTTCTGAAGTTTTCAGTGATGGTGATGTAAATTGTCTGTGTGTGTGTGTTTGGACTTGTGTATCTGCTTTATGTGTTAATATTACGGTGAAAAGTTTCTGATAGATTCTGTTACGGCGTCAAACCTCTTGCTTATGGGTCAGCGTGCGATGGTCTGACCGATACGCTTTAGGCTATCAGATTTTGTTTGTGGTAGTGTTGAAAAACGACAGCTGTTGAAGTCACGCTGTTATGAAAGCTTGATTGTATTGGACCTCATCTATCATGGAATATGCTGGCCCATTGCTGGGCTTTGTTGTATTATATTGCTGTTTATTTGGCCTTTGGCTGGATGTGAAAATTGTGTACAGCTTATGTCCGCGCAGATAAGTTTTGACTTTTCATAAAGCCGCTTTTTTTGGTTCTTTAGAGTTAATACGAGTCATGCTATTATTAGTGGTAGTATTAAAAAAATACTTGTGATGTATACAATTCAGATGGAATCTGAAATGTATACAATAACTTTATAAATTAATACTGAGCTAGAGAAGATAATTGCTCGTGAATTAATGTTAAGAAAATCCAGATACCTGATAATGCAGTTTTTGTAAACAAAATTAGTAATGGTTTAAATTTTGTCTTAAAGCCAGTTATTGAGAGTATAATGATTCTTAATCTCAGTTAATCAAATCATTCCGCATGACTGGGTGTTGAAGGCAAGAATATTAAAATTGGCAAACACCAAAATGTTTTTATGGAAATCATTAGGTTAAGGTCGTACTAGTTGCAGAGTGAAAATAAGATCTACCGGACACTAGGGTGCATCAAACGCCCCATAATTGTTAAAAAACTTTCAAACGTTTTTGTCCCTAATTCACTTCTTTTCCTATTACTAAAAAAGTGTGTTTCCAAAAATTTGAGAATTTTCTGACATATTCTAGGTATCCCACCAAGCAACTGAAGTTATACAATGGCGAACACACTGAACAGATTATGCATTATTATGCTGCAACACGACTTTAACGATAGGTCCAATAGTTCTTAACATTATCTGTGCTGTATTAGCCAAGAGCCATCTTCAGAAGTATTGCAAAGTATTGCAAAGTATTGCAAAGATTCTTAGAAGTGAACATATTCATTATTACTATTGTAAAAACATTTATGTTGCGATGCTATTACATGACACATGTCAAGTGGATATTGTCAGTCGGAAGTTGGCTTGCATTTGCGTGGATAGGATTGTCTCTGCCGGTCTTGTTCCACAACTTGAAGCACATCTTGATAATGCTGTTCAGTCTTTGATGCTGACAGAAAATCCAAGCTGAGCTCCTTCACTCCTCTCTCAGCACAGTCATTGATTGCGTTGAGTGCTTCAATGTTTCTCATAGCAGTTTGATAGTCATTGCGGCTCCACCAGTTGGACAGCTCTTCGTTGAGGAACTGAGTTTCAACCTGTAGTATTTCAAACATATACCACGAGTCAGTCCCTGCAAGATATGCAAGAGTTGTTGTAGCTGTGATTAGCCTACATCTGGAAATTTAGGTTTCCCAAAGCCCGATCCAAATCTGTTCTGCGGCAATTGCAAGCGTTCTTTTGGCTTAACTGAAAGCAGGCGATTAGCAAGGGCACGTCATTCAGTGTCTGGAACATTATTACTAAACAGTGCAAGTGGCACCATTTCTGCCGTTAAATACAACAATGTCGTTATAGGGCACGAACAGCACTCGCGGAGACCTGTGCATTCAGCAAGTCATATTGCAAGAATGATTTGTATAGCTTCAAGTCATTTCATGGCGCATCAGTCACCGAACTACAAGTCATCTACCAAGAGTTGTAAACCATGGTCACAAAATTCACGAAGTCTCTCACTTTGTGACCTGACGCTCTGTTGTTATTGTGTTGAGTGGAAGCTTTGCAATCTGTTGCTCAAAAAGACATATCTTGATTGAATAAATCAATTTGGCCATCCATCTGGCCATGTGGAGTGCTCCAGGTCGCTTGAATGTTACTTTATCTCCTTTTACTTCTCCATCAAGAAACAAGAGGCAGAGATCTGCAAATTCCTTATAGTCATCTCTACGAAAGGACAACTGTGAACTATAAATCTGTCGAAATTGTTCTCTGCAAATGTCAATGAATGGTTTCGCATTCTCACTGAATAGATTATCATCAAAGCATGATAGTCTCTCTGTTGCTGACCGATGTGTCTTTAGGAGCTGGAAGTTCTTACGAAGCCTTGCGAATAATACCACCTCGGGTGATTTTGAAGTCTCAATTTGAAGATCTTCAAACACGTGTGTAAGAATTACTTCGCCAACGTGATGTCGACATCCTGACCAGAGAAGAGCTCGACCTAACCGCATCTGAATTGTAACACAGGCAGCAGTAACGTGTCCTGTATTTGATCCGGTGGTGTGAAATGTCATGTTGACAATGGAGTCACTACATTGCCATGAGCGCAGGAGATCAATGGTAAGATCAGCAATGATGTTCCCCTTTTTTCTCTGTGATCCCATTGCATAAGATGACACACCGAGGAACTTCAGCTCTTTTGCATTCCCAACAACAATTGCAAGGCGCTCTTCCTTAATATTCTTATTTGACAGCAATGTCATTTGTTTGGAGTCCCAATGCAGTGTTAAAAGCTGTGGAGCAACCCATTGCTCTTTGCAAGCCGAAGCTATATTCTGTCCAACTTGACGCCTTGCTTGTCAGTCGTTGCGTATGATGTAGAGACTTTTGTCACATCTCCTCCAGCCTCAGATATGAGTGCTTCAGTGTAGGTTGATTGCTGTGTTGGAGTCATTTTTAGGCGTGTAGCTAAGGCAACAAGTTTGGGTCGCTGTATGATATCATGAGGGATGAATGCAGCAATTCCAGTGCGAGTTCAAATTCAATAAGTAATGTACAGGGTGGCTCAAAAAAAAATGTACCACCGGGGAAAATGCGATATCTTCGTAGCCGATTGAGCTTTTTCTGCGAAAATTTCACAATTTGAAGGGGAATGAATTTCCAACAATCCCTGAAAGTTTCATTTGAAACTTTTCATGTTTGCAAAAGTTACAGCTGTTCAAACTTAAAATTTCGTTTTTTCAATTATCCGGAGAATCATGCTCCAATACATGTGATTTCATTAAGATTTTTGGCAAATTACAACACACAAATTGATGATGATGTCATACGACCTCACTATGAGCTGTAAAGAAGCTGTTTATGAAGCAATCTGCTGGTATTTGGTGATATTTTATAGATTAAGGTCTCAATTCGTGAACCCATTACTGAACGTCATGGGCAAAGTTTCTGCGAAAGATAAAATGGGAACTCAGACTTTGCATGAACAGAGACTGGGGACATCGCGTGATCATAGCAAAATACCCTGTGAAAAGTGGAGCCTGAGCACATTGAAGGCTATCTGTAAACGTGTTTATGTAACGAAGATCAGATGTCGGAAGAGAGGCAGGAAGTGGTCGCTTGGCCTGATGAAAAAACACGATTTTCAAGAAATTCGCTTGGTAATCGAAAGGGTCAAGTTTGCAAAGCACATCGTGGTTTCGACATCAGATATGCTGGCGTGTGTTACGGTTGCAAGAAAAGACTGCATTTAATCCCATTCAGCAGGTTAGATGTCAAACTCATCTTTGAACTCTCTTACCCAGACTCATTGAAGACCAGGTGTGCTTTAACATCTGGTTTTATTTTCCAGCAGGACGGTGCGTCTGCTTGTTCGCACGGCAAGGTTGATTATGATGGCGCTACCTTATTGCCATCAACTGAAGTAAATGCATTGGCAAAGATGACTAACAAACTCGCCAGACCTTAGCCCTCTTGCTTATCACGTCTGGGGAGCTATGCTGGAACGCTGCAAGACATTTAATCCCAAGTTGGAGAACATTGGCCTACTGAATCAAGTCTTGCTGGTAATGTGGGGTCAGTTGCCGCAGGACCCGACCAACAAGGTCATACTGAGCTTCACAAAAAGAATTTGAGCTTGTGTTAAGGCAGGGAGTGGACACTCTCATTATACCTTACAATAAACTGCAAAACGGAATGCTGAGGTCGTAGTGAAAAGTGATATCATTTGACATGGAAATCTACAAGTGACGTCAATTTTCCGCGGATATTTGAAAAACGAAATTTTAAGTTTGAACAGCTGTAACTTTTGCAAACATGAAAAGTTTCAAATGAAACTTTCAGGGATTGTTGGAAATTCATTCCCCTACAAATTGGGAAATTTTCGCAAAAAAAGTTCAATCCGCTGCGAAGATATCGCATTTTCCCCGGTGGTACTTTTTTTTTGAGCCACCCTGTATGTCGAAGGATAATTATGTACATTTTATAAAATTGAGGTGGGATACCTAAACAATTTTTTATTTTTATGCTTTTTGATCAGGGATATATTGGAGATAAAAGGAACATTTTAAACCTAGGGACAATGCATTTTGATAACTTTGGGGCGTTTGATGCACCCTACCGGACACTGTTCAAACTGGAGCAAGTCCATGCGGAGATGGGACAATGCCACTCCATGCTGGCATTGATGAGGAAAAATGTCCAATAATGGACAACTCTTTTTGTGGACAAGACAGCCAGTGGAACTGAAGAGAGACAGCACTTTGAATTCTTTAACGAACAGATTGTACCACATTGTCTACTCTTTATTTTTCTAGGGTAGACTAAAGATTTACTAGTTATTTATACAAATTTCGATTTACTAGTTATACAATATACAAATTTAGTTTTAAAATTAAAATTGTAAGGAGTTGTTATTCTGATCAGTATTGCCTAAAAGAAAATGTATCTCTGACTCCTACCGGTACTTCAATGTAAAATGACAGATTAACCTTAGGCTGAGTCAAATTTTGCATTCACGTAGTGTTGGACGGTAAGAAAAATTAGCTGTAGAAATGTACTTGGCAAGCTGAGTTCAATTATATAAGTAACTTTATAGTTATGAGTTTAATCTAAAATAATTGTAAATCAAATAAACTGTAAATTAGCTCAGAAGTTTTCAAGCGATCTTCTGATGATAATGTAACTTGATTTGAAATAACTTTGACGTGGCATTATAAGTCTTGTCTTCGTCTACATTTTATGCACCGCTTGATTCATAGCTTTATTCGTAGTCCGTTCTCAAACAACGAAAATCAGCATTGTTGGTAGTGACAGTGATTTGAAGACTGGTTGAAAAGCAATTATGATTACCTCTACAGCAGGGCTAGCTGCTGTTTAACTGGCCATGGTTTGTCCCCACTCCCATGAATTCATGGTTCTAACTGTGTTACGTGGGCTTTTCTATTGCTATGCAGTTTGCTTACCTCAGTGTTTCTACGCTCAATGTTATTATTTCCATCTGCAGTTATCTCTTAATATTATTTCATGTTCTTCGTGTGAGTTGTATTCTTTATTTCTGGTCATGTCATGATTTGTAGATGCTTAAGAGAATCGTTGGCATAAACTCCAGATTTCTATTTCGCAACTCCTAAGCTAGGCGTAATTCCCCAGCTTGTTCAGGAGTGCTGAAGCATTCTCCTAGTGCTCGTTGGTTCTAATCTGTGGGCAGGACTGACTTTTTGGCATGGCATTATTAATACGTCAACTGTGTAACGGATCTTATCAGTTCCAGAGTCCAGCAGGACAAAGAGGCAGCCTGTAAAGAGTAAATGTCTTGGCACACAGGTAAAGTCTGCTTCTTCAGTTAGAGGCTTGCTGAGAGGAGAGCAAGCCCATTAGTTAGCCTGTTGATCAGCCACTCAACATCCATGACATTGAATTATTGAGTGACGCTTTATAGATGTTAGATTACGATTCTTGCAAATGGAGTGTTAGTGACTTCATATGTCTTAGCTTCAACGTATGAAGTCGGTAGTATATCCTCTCCCTTGTTATCTTCTCTTTCCACTGTTGTTCAGTCATTATAGATGACCTGGAATTTAATAGCGAGAAGCATTGGTGGAGCAGAGATTTGGGTAAAAGATTTCTGACTTGGTGGATGGTGGTGGTATTTGCAGTTTGACATCACTGTGTGGTAATAAAGACCATTAGCGATGCCCTCCTCCTTTACCCAGGCTTGGGACTGGCACTGGCAGAGTGCAACCAGTGGCGGAGTTTTGATGGATGGATTTTGAGCGAAGAAGGTCAAATCAATGACAGAAACTCAACATTGAGATTGAGTTGGATATTGAAATGGAAGTTCTCTTGAGATAAAATACACTGATGCTTCTCAAAAAGTACACAGTAGTGCAGAAATCTGTCTAATTCAGAATCGCTAGTAAATTTATGGTTTGCTGTTGCATTTGGTACTGTTTATTTATTACATTGTTGTATTGTTAGTGTTTAGCATTAAGAGTGTTATTGCGTGTAATTATTGTTGTAGGTATTCTAAGAAAAACCTGTAGTCTTAAACAGGATTACAGATTGAAACTTTTACAATAAAAGCGAAAGAATAATTTGACTTATTACACCCATTAAAAGTGACTGTATCTTTTAAAAGAGATACTGAAATGAACTTCTAGTGTACACTGATGCTTCTCAAAAAGTACACAGTAGTGTATTTTGATTTTTAAAGTTTCAAAAGGTGGTACATTTGATCTTGGTATAAGATGTCCAGAATGAGTGAGTGACTGAAGAATGCTTAACAGTAACGAAGAAATACATTGTTTTTAACAATATCATTCTCTATGTACAGTATGCATTGTACACAGAAAACACTATAGAGAACGTAATGTTTACAAATGTTATTGCGTATCTTTTAGATTATTTGTAGGCAACACTTGTACTTGTCTCTTGTATCATTCCCAGATGTATCATTCCCAGATGTATCATTACATCTATTCTCTCTGTCTTAAATCTATGTATCATTCCCAGATGTATCATTACATCTATTCTCTCTGTCTTAAATCTAATGCTGCTATATAATATTCTCTTTAAAGTTTACTTTTATATCTGAAGTTTTGCATTCCACCTTGACTTTTGTATTTTGTTGAATGTTTCGCAATATGAACTAAATTACTGCTTACGGTTTTCTATTATCTGGTGATTTTTAGCATGCAATCATCTGGTACTTTGACTCTTGAGGTTAGCGCCTATTTTCCTTGGCCTGTTGGGTCTTGACGGGATTCTGTAACTGATGTACGTATGCAACTATGCATACTGTCATTTCATAAGTAACCATTGATGCTGTGGTTTTGGTTTGATCTTCCGATAACAGAAAAGTGATTCACGATTAGAATTTTCAGAAACGTCGATTTAGGAATTGGCTGGAGAATGATTGCATCTTCAGTTGACTGCTGTGTGATTTTACTCCTCATTGTCATTATGATTTTGATCGCTATGGTGATGATTCCATTGTCATTATGGCTTTGGTTGCTATGGGATGATTCCATTGTCATTATGGCTTTGGTTGCTTTGGTGATGATTCCATTGTCATTATGATTTTGATCGCTATGGTGATGATTCCATTGTCATTATGGCTATGGTGATGATTCCATTGTCATTATGGCTTTGGTTGCTATGGTGATGATTCCATTGTCATGGCTTTCGTTGCTATGGTGATGATTCCATTGTGATCTCTGGACTGCCACTGTGACCAGTTTCTGTTGTTATGTTGTCATTGTTTCCATGATGCTGGTCGACGGTTTTCATTCATGTTACTAGTACTGGTATTATTACTGTTTTTAATGTGATGGTAAATTCTTTGAGTATCGTACTTTTTGCTGCAGACGTTTCTTTTGCTGTCACTCTTTAGTTGTCGTGACTGTTTTTATCGTACTGTGTGACGATTTCTGTTGTTTGGGCAGTCTTCGTTTTTTGTACTAAAATGTGACCGTGTGTTTTTGCCGTGGCAGTTTTTGTTACGCTGATTATTCATTTTTGACAATCGCTTAGTGGTGTCCGTGTTTGTTTTTTATGCGCTGTCTTGCCGTTCAGTCAAACTTGTTTTCAACTTTTTTATTGAATTGTTTCTCAAACTTGCTCGATCTCTGGAGAAGGATTGATGCAATGAACGTAAGAGTTGTGTGTTAAACTCAAAATTCTTAGATATTCTCAACACCTTTAATTGCCGCTTCATTGGTTCATTCCATGTTTGAAGGTGGTCCTTATCACAGGATGTCGTGTTGTGTTAAATTTTTATCTAATGGTTTCGCGTTTGCACTTGGTTAGCTTTTATGGTGCCAAATTTAAGCAAACTTAACCGAAATGGTGATGACTTATGTGATGTTTCTTACAGAAACATTGTTGTGTAAAGTTAAAGTTTGCTAAGATCGAGGATAGCAGACCATCAAATGTAGATGCGGCTTTATTTTGATGCAACATGTTCCAGAGGAAGTCCAAAAGAATTTGCCGTTCTGTAATGAATGCCTCGTAATCTGAACGTTTCAGGGCAGCTACTCAAGCAGTGATAGGCAACTAGGTGTTGATTCAGAGTGTATCCAAAAGCTGATTGATGGCTGCAATATGTAAATGCACCTCTGGTTCAGAGGCCTTTTGTTGTTTGTTTACCAGCCATTCGTCCCGAAAGCGAACTTTCTTATGAATCAGAGTTCTGTGGTGGTGTTGGGTGTAGAGCTCCGATATCTCATGTGAGGTGTTCAGGGCTATTTTGTAAGTCCTTGAGCTGGTAATGGATGAATCCTAAGGTCACGGACACAATGGACTTACCATCACCTTTCCAGTTTACTTACGTCAGTACTATAATTTTACCTTCTCGTGGTGAAAGAAGGGAGATTGGAGGGAAAAAGAAAGAGAGGAAGACCGAGGCAGATGATGCTGGGTTGGATGATGTCTGAAGGATACAGCGCACTGAAGAGGAAAGCACAGCGATGAGAAGAATGGCATCATTGGAAGTTGGAACCATAAGTCTGCCGAGGTGCAGAGAACTTAAAGAAGAAGATGGTGAAAGAGACACATGTCTGCGCAAATAACTTGACAAGGGTCAGGTGAGGCACGGTGGCCAAGTGGTTAGAGTGGTAGGCCTGTAACGCGGAGAGTACGGGTTTGAACCCCCGTCCGAGGCGGTTACTGAGTATGGACCATGAGACACAAGTCCTTCACTCACAATTGCTTTGCAATACAATTGCATACAATTGCAGTTGCACCGTTGAGGTGTGTGTGCACTTCTGAGCTTTGTAAGGAGGGCAACATCAATTTTCAGTTGTATTGTATTGTATTGTATTGTATTGTATTGTATGAGGGTCGTTACATGGATTTGAAGGTGATCCATCAACAATCGTATTACCGGTGCTGTGTCACTTTGTGATAATGTTAATGATGTGACAGGGCAGTCGCCTGTCAACTCCAACCACTGTCTGTAATAACCTGTGCTTACAAACATTCCATAGATCTCTCAAATTGACAATTTGTAGTCACATAAATATATTTATAATAGAATCTTGGTGAAATATCTCGAAAGTTAATATGAATAAGCAACTCATGTATTAACACATACATGAATTATTATTTGGATGTGTTGGCCCTCAGGAAAAATGTGCTGAAAGCTGTCCAGTGCATATGTATGTATGAATCTATTATTATTATTTTAAACGATTTTAACGTGTGTACAGTCACATAAAAATATGAATCTGTTCTGGAATCAATCAGTTGCCTGGTGAAGAGATGTTAAGTAGCTAGATGTGTGAAAGCAACAGGGACTGAAACAGTAATTAACAACAGTAGAAAAACGTCGGTAATGGCACTTATTTGTTGTTGTTAGAATAATTATTAGTATTACTACTATTACTACTACTACTATTATTATCATTATCATAGCTGTGCTTCTAGAACTTTCTGTAGAGGCATGTAACTAAATGCAATGCCTTCATCTTCATTTATTATTAATTATTATCGCAATATTATTACTAAACTTATATTTCTTCCAGTTGTTTGCATTCCAACTGGTATGTGTTATGGTGTGTTGATGAGCAAAAGCTTTTACGCATTAAGCCAAAATGCATTTCTTGTGCACAGTTAATGTCTTCACTCACCAAAAGCCATGCATTAGCTGTAATGTGTGTAATGTTCGTTAGTAATTTCTGTGAACGATAAGTTTTGCCTAACTATTGTCTAATTGTAATTGGGGCTATCAATATATGCTCTGCTGTGCAGTAATAATGATTATAAGTATTATGAAATTTTATATTGCACCTTCTCAAGGTAGGCTGCTCAGAAACGCTCCTGGCCCAACCACAGCTAAATAGAACAGTTTTGAGATTCTTGAAGAACAGTGAACAGAGCACTCGTTTATTCATTTGTACTAAAACTCTTTCTGATCATGGACTGAAAATATCTAAATGATCCATGAAATTTTATTTCAATCACATTTCCATTTTCAGGTTCAATTAACAGCTTCAAGGTTAGCTTAGTTTTTTAATTAACATGCAAAAATTTATTTTATTATTATCACTATTGTCATCAATATCATCATTATTGTTTGTAACCTAGTAGAATGATCTCTCAGGAAACAAAATAAGTTGGAAGTTCAAACTTATTATTATTATTATTTTGTCCGAATGTACACATATCCCTGAGGAAATGAATAGTGTGGATTTTATTAATATGACTTTGACTACCCTGCTATTCCTATTCTTACTATCGCTATTTGGTGTCTGTTATGTCGTTTATGATTGTTTACGAGGTAAGGTTTATATGATGGTGCTTTTTGGAATACTATTTGAGTGAAAGATCTAAAAGATTCTTTGGAACTGTGAAATGCACTTCGTGATGCTGGATATCATTCATGTATTGTGCATGGATGTAAGTTTTTGCAACTGGATTGCTTTTTTGGAATTTTTACTTTGATTTTTTAAAGAATAATTGTAGTTCTAAACTGTTTCCATTGCTTGTTGCTTGACTATAATTTTGTCAGCTTGAATGACCAGAGGTCTCAAAATTGCAGATGTAGGAGAATTTGTTCCATTTTTTCATGTTGTCATTTTGCCATAAATGTGTTTTCATGTGCTGTAACTAAACTGTTTGTCTGTACGTCTAAACCTGTGTGCAATGCTGACCAGCTGGAATTTAGAAGGCCAAGGGTTATAGTTGAATTCATTCAAGGGGCTTGTATAGGACCATTCCAAGATTGGACCTTCCTCTAGTTTTCTGGTCTGCTAATATAAACTCCTGCCACCTAGAGCCACTATCCCCTTTTGTTATTATTGACACTTTGGATAACTTTGCCCCTTTCCTGGTTTAGCTATTTAATAAGTCCCTCTCTGAAGGTTGCGTCTCTCTCTCTTGCTCACAGAAATGGGCGCTCGTCTTTCCTTCGCTCAGAGGCACTCCCAACCGAGCTCCTGCACAAAAACAGGTCTCAAAGACTTGTAAAAAGTCTGCAGGTCCCTGCATGGATAAGCGACCATGCAGGTCGGAAGGAATGGTATTCAACTTTGTGGGGTCAGCCAAACCACTGAATATTAAGTTACATGCTGGCAAATACTTATGTTGTCCAGCAACTACGTAAGATCGTGGATGTGTATTGTGTACTGTAATGCACTTATTTACCCAGGCATTGCTCCACATAATTATTATAGGGTACTGCTTGCGTAATGAAGGCCCGGCTCATGCGTAATCGCATATTACATCTCGGCAATCTGATCATGAGTTTGGACATTCTGTTGGACTATGTTTTGGTATTGTCTTGTCAAAATAGATTAATGATCAGATGAAAAATAGACTGGGCTTTTTAAATCAAGACATCCGTCTTGTTTTCCTCTTTCTCGTGACGTTTCAGTCTCAGTTGAGAGAGCATTGTTCACAGTGTATAATATAATTATGTCAGTGGTAAAATTGCTTCATTGATTAATGTGCTTGCGTGTTTTCTATTCCATTTTTATTCCATTTAATTTTGCGTCTTAAACATTTGCATATTGAAATTAATTTATTGCTTTGATCACGTGTGTTATTATAATCTGTTAGATTTCTGTCAGAATGTTAATTGATGAGTATAGAATATGATTTTCTTCTCATTTCTTGTGGACTTCAAGTTTTTGTCACCGCAATGGGTGTATGATTGAATTTCAGTTGGGGGGTGGGGGGTGTACAATGTATATCCCTCTTTGTCCAATGTTAGAGTCAGCCCTCTCAATCTTAGCCTACAAGTTCAGTCTTCGGTTAAGTTTAACCCATTAAAAACAGCAGGGAATTTGTATAACGATTTTCAAATTATATTAATCAGCTGAATAATGTGCAGCCCATGATCCCAAAATCTCCTTATTAAGTTCATTTCACAGAATTTATACATGTTGCTGATTATTTGCAGGATGTCCTGCCTTGGTTCCCTATCCTGCATATAGGCCTACCTGGTCTCTGCTTTGGTGTGGCATTGCCTCCTAGGTGATCCTCCTGTATAATAACAAGAACTTCTGCATATAGGCCTATCGTAATCGTAAACTCGAAATTTCTAAAGCGCCACTCGAAAGCCAAGCGCGGGGCACCAGCTTATGCTCATCCAGTTTTTAATATAGGCTAAGCACGGGCAATCCAGGTTTCTGAGGGTGCTGAGGTATGAGACAATGATCGACCAGTTCAAGGTTTTCACCATCGTCATCTAGCTCTTTCTTCCTGGCGACATCTTTCCTGATGACCTTTTTCTTTCTTAGGATCTGATTTTATCCTTTATTTCTTGAATTATTTCTTTATTCTACCAGCAGTGGATAACTCTTCGCTTTACATGTAAAAATAGCTCTTCAATTATTATTTGGGGGGTGTCGTTCCTTGGGGCGGGGGATTTCTCCCCAGAGACGCCTAGATGAAACACTGATGCTCATCGGAACCTCTCAATGGCGGCGTCCCAGATCTGGAATGCTCTTTTACTCTCTGTTCGTGACACTGATCCTGCGAGTGTGTAGGCCTGCACGGTTGTCTGTAGACATCTGTTTGATGGTCACATTCTGAGCGCCTCTGAGATGCTCTATAGTGGCGCTTTAAAACTATCTTGTTACTTTACATTAGGCCTACATTACATAACATTCTGTAGAACATATCGAAGACAGTGGACATCTGTTTGATGGCCACATTCGGAACGCTTCTGAGATGCTCTATAGTGGCGCTTTAAAACTATCTTATTACTTTACATTTAGCCTACAAGGCCCTACATTACATAACATTCTGTAGAACATATCGAAGACAGTGGACCTACAAATTAATTTCCTCGCATGTTCTACTTACGGCGCTGTCGCGTTGATTTGTGGAATATCTATCTGTTTCAGATGAATTATTTAGTGTGTTTGCCTACTGTAAACTCGCCTGTGACTAAGGTTCCTCAATTGCTCAGGAGCGACCACGAAGACAAATTGACCGTTGGCGAAAGGAATCTATAGTCGGTGATCACTATTCAGCTAAACGAAAATAAGTAGATAGGCCTATAGTTGTGACCAGTTTTTTTATGTGCAACTTTTTTTGGCAACATTATATTTTGTCCTGTGTTCTCGTAGCCCTATAGTCCTACATGTACGTTGGTAATCTAAAATTTCCAACTCCAGCTTCTTTTCGACAATAACAAAACGGCCTTGGCCTATAGGCCTAGGCCCCTACTTGGTTTTTAAGACTGTCGAATCATGAAGACTTAGCAAAAGCTTCCATAATGACGGCAATAATTTGGTAGGTCTACAACTCTACATGGTCATCAATAGGTCAATAATGGGCCCACGGTCGAATAATGACGGCAATAATTTGGTAGGTCTACATGGTATCAATAGGTCAATAATGGGCCCATGGGCCGAATAAAGGATATAGTAGGCTACGTGCGGCCCGGTGCTGTGATTACCTTCCAATGGACCTCTTGTGAGAACCCCCGGTCTACCACACATATGTTATATTTATTACAGCTGGCCCAGAGATGGATTAAGGTTTGCTCTACATGTTAGCCTATGTCCTAAATTTTATGCCCTAAATTAACGAAAAGTCCATGTAGGCCTCGGCCTAACAAAGCCATCGTCCTCACAGCAAGTCAGTACCATGTTTTATGGACAAAGCTAGGCCAAATGACGCAACAATAGTGATTGTAGAGCAAAGATTGAGGTATCGTCGTAATATACACCGTGATCAGGGCTGTTAACAATACTGGGAAAAAGTATTGGCAATACCAATACCAATACTTAGGCTACTAATAAAAGTATTGGCAATACCAATACTATTTCTTAAAAGTATTGCAATACCAATACCAATACTTTTACCAATACTTTTCGATAAGTTCTAAAGTTTAATGACTAAAAAAGCACATGCCATTGCCCGTTAAACAGTGTTAAGCAGTACAAGCAGTGTAACTACTAATCTATATACATGCTTTCCATAAGTCTACCATTTAGCCATACTAACTAGTAACTAGTAATCTATATACATGCTTTTCGCACCAAAGAGTCACTTATTCAAGCGGATGAGAAACCATATAAATTATTGTCAAAAAAGTATTGGTATCGAGTATCGCTGACAGGCTAAAAAAAAGTAGGCCTATCGGCGATACGCATGCGATACCAACAAAATTAAACTATCGCGATACTCGCCGCGATACTGAAAAAAGTATCGGCGATACCAAGTATTGCGATACTTTATCGCGATATTAACAGCCCTGACCGTGATTCAAAAAAGTAAGCCAAATTGTTTTTCGTATATTCCTAATGCCTGATAACATATCACGCTAACATTTTCCAAATAATATTCTACAGAATTCTACAGAACAAGTTGATAATAAATTCTAAATAGGTCCTAATAGCAACAGCCAATAAAATTATAGTGACAGACCGTGTCATTAGAACGAAGAAATGTCATCGCAGTAAAATGTCGTGTGCTCTTTTGTTGTGATTACGTGGGGCTGCGCCCAGTGTGTCTGAACAGTAACAGGGTCGCCACAATTATTAATCCGACTCAGTGCGGGCCCCACAAAACTGCAGGCCTGTAGGTTACGGTTGCTGCAGCAACCTCAGAACCCATATCTTAATGCGGGCCTCAATGGGCCTACATAGTAGGCTTT
Source organism: Lumbricus terrestris (assembly GCA_949752735.1). Lineage (NCBI taxonomy): Eukaryota > Metazoa > Annelida > Clitellata > Crassiclitellata > Lumbricidae > Lumbricus > Lumbricus terrestris. The sequence continues at coordinate 16,357,551 of OX457047.1, read as the reverse complement.
CTCCCCATACGTCGAAACATGGATAGGCCTACGCCAGTGCTCGTGAATAAGCTGGTGCCCTGCGCTTGGCTTTCGAGTGGCGTTCAAGAAATTTGGAGATTACGATTACACCAATACCGGGTATGACAACGGAATCGTAGGCCTATTAGGCCTATATGACGTCTTTAGCTCATCATTTACAACGCGCATGACATCAACCCGTATGCTTAAGCCTACGCTACACCTAATTAAACTGACCTGATAGGCTAGTAGTTGCATTAAATACTATTGACGTTCATGTTTTTGCTCAGCTGCTTTTTTCTGTAGAGTCTACGCACGAGAATAAGCAGCTTATTTATGAAACTGCATATAGACCTTTTCACGCGGGAAATTTTTGTGATCTTTGGTAAATCAGGTTGTGCGTGCGCACTCCGGTGTAGGGCAAAAAGAGGTTTTGTGTGTGGCAAAGCTGTCATCTTAGTTATCGTTGAAATTCATTAATTTAAAATGAGTTCATAGTATTTATCTTTGAATACAAAAGCTAGAGAACGATATTTATTCAAGCTTGGAAGTATTGGGTTGCAAGTGGACGGTGGTGACCCATACATTGAGGAAATAGATGCGTCGAAGTCATGGACGCATGCACGTTACTCGACCGGGTAAGAGTAGGCTAACTGTTGTTATTGTAATGTTCTGTAAATTGTTTGTTGTTCCCAATCATATTGATGTAAGCCCACAATGTGATGCTTGGTCTTGGTGGACAATCTAAAGATTTTTTTATAGCCTACAGGATCTTTGATCAAAATGTCACTGGTTATCAGAAAATTTTAATTTGCATTACATGCATGGTATAAATATAGTCAAGATCAGGGCCAGCCTTAAACACAGGCAAAACAGGCAGTTGCGAACAATCTAGGGGCGCCATTTCCCCGAAAACGTGTTTGACAGTCTTAGATTTTTAATTTCTTGGCGTTTTTCAATTCCAATTATTTTCATTTTCAAGACATTTCCAGAGTTTAATCTACTAACAGCCGTATCGTGGAATTCTATTATCTACTAAACTAGTGCAGGCTGTCTGTTCTGTTAGTAGTGAAGATATATGTATTCTGTGATACGAGTTCTTGTAATTGTTTCAATTGCATAATTGTTCACTGTAACCGGTTGGTTCACTCTAACCGGTTGCAGTTTGTCAACTGGATTGTTGAATAAAAAATTATTAATAAAAACAAATAGGCCTAAGGTGAGTGTAATGCTCTTGCTTTTTAAACAACTTTTTCTGTTGTGACGTGGGGTGGACCATGAGGTAATGTTCAAACTGCATATGTATGGTTTGCCTGGGGTGCCAAATGCAAGCTTTGCCTGGGGTGCCAAATGTTTGCTTTGTCCGGGGTGCCATTTTGACTAGGGCCGATCCAGGTCAAGATATCTGTATAGTGATTGATTTCTTTTTCCAGACTGGGAGAGGTGTGTTCACACATTGCTGCTGTGCTGTTCAAGATCGAGACCACCGCACTACTGCATTACTACCAGAAGTCGTGTACATCTGTGCCGTGCCAGTGGAATCAATCTTTTATCAGATGAGTAAGTCTTTGAAGTGTGATTATTTGCACGTTTGTCATTGAGCACATAGGTTTTGTGTCTCACCTTTTCATATGTGCTATGTCATCTTTGAGGGTCTGAGATGTTATGTGTAATTTTCAGATTCATTGAAAAAATTTATTGTGTACTTGGTCACATTGGATCCTTGAGCTGTAATGCCAACAATTGAATGTTCCAAGAAGTGTTAATTACTGATATGTTTAGTTTATTCACCAGAAAAGTAGAAGGTACAAGAGAAAATTTTAGTTAAAAACAGTGAGATACAAAACTAGCATGCATTAGATGATCAATTCTGTACATGTAATCTCATTAGGCTCTTTTGTTCAATAGAACTGTTTACACTTAATTTGGAGGAATGGACACAGGACGAAACATTTTGATTTCGATATTATGAAGAAATGGTACAATTAAAAAAATTACTCTTGTACATATAGCAAGCTACTTAATAAATTATTCAAATCTTAAAATTGACAAATACTTTATTCAGCGTTGGTAGATGAGAACTGATGACCTGTCCTCTGGTTTACTTATTTTCATTTTCTTTTAATATATCTATACTACAAAGTGTTTTGGTTTGTTTTGTCCTTAGGTTAAAAACCAAAGAAAGTATGTGACATCGACTTTGATCAACCGCATCACGGAATTCTAGCACCAACCGTAACTCCTTGTCCAGAACACTTGCCTGGTGAACCGAAATCAGAAAAGCCAAACCACACCTCGTTATTCCTGGCAGACTTGAAAGTCTGTGCTCCGGACGCTGTGATATTTACTGTGCTAGAGCCGAAACTTTGCAGAGTATCTGCTCCTAGGTTCAGGGCTGAAAGGTTTGGAAAAGTTGTCGGGTCGGACATTGGCAGACGAGCCGACGCTTTTGAGCCAAAAATTTCTTAAATAAGACCATTTTACCTATTTTTGATATATCACAGCCTTTTTAAAAGTCGTTTGCCCACAATTTTTAAACACGCGACCCGGCTGAGACCCGGCGCCAGCAGGTCACGAAAATCAATGCCGAGTCACAGACCCCGACAGACCCGGCTCACTTTCTGCCCTGCATAGGTTTACAGTAAACATTGGACAATTGTATAATTATAGTTATGATATGTTTTCAGAAACAGAATTGAAACATTTATGCAAAAACACGTTTCAGAATTTGGTTGCAATGCAATGGGAAAGCAGTGCACTGGAAGCAACCGCAAGATTGCAGTGTTAGAGTGGCCTGTGGCATGAATGTCGAAAAGGCAGCATTAGCGAGTCTCTCTTTCACGATGCCATGCATGCACAATCCACCTGAAAGCCTCCTACAGAAGACCATGCATTGCATTTAACCACATAAAAATGCTGCTACAAGGTATGGTCTTGAAAGTGAGAATATAGCAGCTCAGCAACATTTGGCGAAGTTTTCTGATTTACATGTCAATCTCAAAATTGAAACCTGTTGATTTTTTAATTAATCCTATAACATACCCAATCCTGGTTGTACTCCAGACAGGCATGTTACATGTAAGCCAGTATATTTTGTCTTGGTATCATCCATTTCAATTGAACTTACTCCAAATGTACTGTAGGACTTAAGTTTCAGCGTAAGGCTTTCATTGTGTGTGGCTAGATGTGCTTGTTCCATAGTTCCTTGCATTTAATTCTGTAGTAGCCTACTGTGGTGAAATCTTATTGGTCAAAGAATCAATTACCCCAATGAGCTTAGCAACTTTTACGCTTAAAGTTAGATAATAATAAAAATAATAATAATAATCTTCGTTTATTAGCATTCAATCTGACAGACCGCAGAATGATTACAGGTACAAGTTATACGAAATACGGGCAGCTTCGCTACACAACAGGCTCGGTAGCTTAACACTAATCGCCTAAGTGCTGGAACGCTGGAAATTCAGGGCATTATTTCTTTGAGACATAGAAAGCAAATCGCAGGAAGTGTATTCAGTCCGTGTTTCAATAGACTATTCGTACCATCGGTTTAACAAGTGCCAGTTTCCTTGTTGTAGCTCAGGTCAAGCAGAACAGCGGCTGCTTCCAGGTCCCGTTTCTCTGTAATCTCAGTTTACACCGTTTGTGTCTGTCAATAACCTGCCTCAAACTTGATTGGCATATGGCTGTAGGCCAAACAGAAGATCATTGGAACATAATCAATGTTCAGTTCGTCATCTGCTGGTTTACCTGTTAGCAATACAATAAGCGTACAGGCCCTAGTCTCTGTAAATTTCCCTTTTGAATCTGAAAGATGAACTAATCACAATGAATCTGCCATGTGCAAGTTACTACTGTCTTGTATAATTGCATGTTGTGTTGAATAAAAATTTCTGTATAAAAACTTTTTTATTGGCCTTTCCAACAGTTATTTTCTATGTCCTATCACCAAAGACCTTGTTAATGCATGATAAAACTCTAATATCTTTGCTATCACTAGCCAAACCTCCCAACAACACAGCCTGCGGCCTGCCAAAATGTCTTATTGATGCTTTCACCATCCAACCAACCCATTCCACCAATCCCACCATGTAATAAATATAGCTTATTTTCAGACAGTCATATTATAAAGTGTCAACATTCAACAGTTTATTTTACTTGGAGCTTAAGGCCCACCACGAGATCGATAAAAGCACACTAAGCGTAAACCAGCATAGACAATTTTTGTAGTGTACGAATTGTTCATGAATGTTTACGTTTAGCATGCTTTATAAATCATGCGAAGGCCTTCAAACGAGCTGTAGTTGTCAAAATGTTAACGGCGATATCAAAATGCCGGTATAGTTAATCATGAAAGTAGAAATAATATAATAATAGGCTATATGATGCAACCCATCGGATCGGTGCATCGATCGTTCCGTCGGCGGTGGCATATACGTCCAATTTTTACAATCCAGCGGTTTACACGCGTGGTATTAGTTAAAGGAAAGCGAATATGTTTTACTTTACTTCCCCTAGTACACAAATTATGCAATTCGGTACCGAGTACAACGATGGCATATTAAAATTACTTTTAAAATATTATTGTCAACAACCATGCAACAGCAGCTTTTGCCCTACACGCAAAAAACGCGCGTAGCACTGGCGCACGACGGGATAGCTTCGCCATGGTAACAGTTCCCGCGTGAAATGGTCTATAAGACGCGTGTTTGCATATTTGCGTTTAATAAAGGCCTCTTTACATTAGACTTAGCAGCGGTATAGGCCTGCTCTGCCTGGTTAAATGCGACATGCGCATAGGCCTATATATATATCCGTATACGGACAAAAGAAACTGTTAAACAAAGTATAACTATAGGAAAGGAAGAGCAACGACAAAAGAAGGAAATAACAGGATGGGATAGAAAGAGAAGACATGTAGACGTATGGACGTGGCTTCCGATTTATCCATCGATGTGGCTTCTCAATTGATGTCTCTCGTGCATGACTCGTCTCCAAGTCTATGCAAGTCTCGTCAATCCCTGATGGGCTGAATGGCTCTCGTGATGAAGATGATCGCATCACGTAGGATACACGTACGTCCCGCCGTTCGATGAAAGAAATAGACTTCGCATGCATGCATGCGTGCACGCATGTCTACATGTATGTTTGTATGTATGTATGTATGTATGTATGTATGTATGTATGTATGTATGTATGTATGTATGTATGTATGTATGTATGTATGCATGTTGTTGGGTTCACTTGCTCTAGTCTAGGAGATGATGAGTAATACTCAGGTCCGTAATGTAAAATAACATCGATTTATTCAATAACAGAGCAGTCTGACAAGGAGTAGGTTAACGTTACCCAAAGCTGACATGAAGTACGACCGATACAGCTGATTCGACAGAGCTGACGTGAAGACACACCAGGATAACGGAGCCCAAAGGAAGACGGATGTAGGCCAGTTCACCAACGGGGTGGGACGGCAATCGAAGAAGACAAACGTCGTAGAACACGAACCACACGCCACGCTCAACAGGAGTCGAACACACACCACAGAGAAGACCCACGACAAGAAGCAAGCCCCCACAGTAGTAGCCCTTTAAATAGGCCCTGCCCTTCCCTCAACTCCCACATAGTCAAGGAGAGTCCAAGTAAGGAAGCCCAGAGGGGTAATAGGTAGCTAACACTCACATACCCCCCCACCAGAACATGAGGAGTCCAACGGGGACGACGAACTATACGAACAAATGCTACGCCTAAATGCAAAATCACTCAGTACAAGCCATTACACGTACTAAGCAATTCAGCAAGACTTAACTAAATAATGCAACGCCTAAATGCAAAATCACCCAGTACAAGCCATTACACGTACTAAGCAATTCAGCAAGACTTAACTAACTAATGCCTCGCACTCCTAAATAACGTACGAGTCCGATATAATCATGATCTGAATACACAAACTTCATATAACCCAAATCATCAGTTCACACGTAATCACGATATATATACATACACAGTAATAGTTCAAATGTCCAAAAACTATATCTGAAACACAAGAAAAAATTTGGACACCAACTGGTGTATCAAAAATGAACCAAAATGTATAATGGTCATCGGCACAAGCCACCCTATACTACAGACACACTGAAGAGTTCATTGCCGAAGAATTCCGTGCTTTCCTTTTATGACAGAACGTTCCATTGAAACTGTTTCTGGACAGTGTTTGACTTTTCATGACAGAATGTTCCATTGAAACTGTTTCTGGACAGTGTTTGACTTTTCATGACAGAATGTTCCATTGACATACGACGAGGATAGACGTACCAGAGAGCATCTCTAGCACGCCCGACGACGCCGCTGTGAGGAGCCAAGTGGAGACACTGAATGACGTGTGCCCCCACCCGCTCCCACTCACATTACTCAGATGGACGACTCAGAATGTCCGGCAGAACATTCCATTCGCCGGGACGATGTCTAATGTCCAAGTTGTACTGTTCAAGCTCTAAACTCCATCGCAAGAGCTTCATATTTTTGTTCGCCATCTGATGGATGAACTGCAACGGTTTATGATCGGTGAACACCAGGACGACTGCGGATCCAAAGTAGACACTAAAGGCCCGCAAGGCGACCATCAGTGCCAGCGCTTCCTTCTCTATGGTCGAATAGCGAATCTCCTGCGGCAGCAGCTTCCGACTCAAATAGCAGATCGGGTGTTCCAATCCATCCTTCATCTGAAACAAGCACGCTCCCAGACAGAATTGAGAAGCATCAACACCCACACAAAACTGTTTAGTAAAGTCAGGAGGTATTAAGATAGGTCTAGAAGCCAGACGAGATTTTAGATCAAGAAAAGCAACCTCCGCTTCCTCATTCCATCTAAAAGGAATCCCTTTCTTTGTCAAAGCCGTGAGCGGCAAAGTAATATCAGAGAAATGAGGCAAGTACCTCTGATAGTATCCCGCTAATCCTAAGAAAGATTGCACCTGTTTTTTAGTAGCAGGCCTAGGAAATTTCAACACCGCTTCCACCTTCTTCAACCTTGGCTGAACTCCGTCAATCCCAATGTGATGACCCAAGAAATCCACAGACGCATTAGCAAAGACACATTTAGCCAGATTCAGAGTTAAACAAGCATCAGCTATTCGAGATAACACTTTTCGCAAATGAACCAAATGATCCGACCATGCTAAGCTGAAAATGATGATGTCGTCTAAATAAGCATCACAAAACTCATTCAATCCATTCAGCACTTTCGTAATTAACCTTGAGAACGAAGCCGGAGCATTCTTCAGGCCAAAACTCATGTATTTCCATTGGTAATGCCCTTTCGGGGTGACAAACGCAGTTAACGGAACTGACTCCGGATGCATCGGGATCTGCCAGTAACCTTTAGTCATATCCAGCTTTGTTATAAACCGTGACTGACCCACTCGATCAATTAACACCTCCACCCGTGGCATAGGAAATGGATCCGGAACAGATAAACCATTCAGTTTCCTGAAGTCTGTACAAAGACGATCTGTACCGTTGGGCTTAGGCACCAAGACAATGGGAGCTGCCCACGGACTCTCGGACTCCTCTATTATCCCCGCTTCCAACAACTGATTCACCTCTTTATCCACCCTCGCCATTTTCTCAGGATTTAACCTGTAAGGGTATTGTCGAACAGGGCGAGCACCTTCAACCAAATCAATTCTATGAGACACCATAGATGTTTTACCCGGTATTTCACTAAACACATGTGCAAAGTCATGCAAAACATCCCGCAATTCCGCACGACATTCAGCAGACACTTCACATTGTAAGACCTTATCCTCTAAAGTCACATCATTCATCCTCACATCCGGATTTACCACCAACACAGAAGCCACCACCTCCTCATTCGGTCGCTCATACACCACATCCATACGATCCACATATCGCTTCATCAGATTCACATGTACCACCCGTTCCGTTTTTCTTCGATCCGGGGTACTCACTAAATAATCGACCGGACCAAGTCGACGTACAACCACATACGGTCCACAATATTTGGTCTGTAAAGGTTTACCCACCAACGGAATCAAGAGTAAAACCTTTTCACCTTCCTCAAAAGACACAGCACGTGACTGCTTATCATACAGTTGCTTCGATTTACTTTTCGCATCAACAGCCTTTTCACCAGCAAGTTTCAATCCAACACGCATACGTTCACGTAATTGTAAAACATAGTCAATCACATTCTTGCCAGACACTTCATGTACAACATCTTTCGCCAACCATTCTTCCTTCATCAATTGCAACATGCCACGCACATCTCTGCCATACATCAAATCAAAAGCAGAAAAGCCAGTACCCTGTACCGGAACCTCTCTATATGCAAACAAGATCCACGGCAACATTGCATCCCAAGAACCCGGATATGTTTCAGCCAACGCCTTCAACATATCTTTCATAGTACGATGAAAGCGTTCGCACGAGCCATTCGTTTGTGGTCTATACGGACTAGTTTTCAACTGCACAATACCACATTCATGCACAAACACTTGCATCAAATCAGACATGAATTCTGAGCCACAATCAGACAACAATTCTTTCGGAAATCCGAAAAGCGAAAAAACTTCACACAAACATTTAGCCACATCCTGCGCCGTATGATTCTTCAACGGAAAAGCAAATGGAAAATGGGAAGCCAAATCAATGACCGTGAGAATAAACCTATTCCCCGTTCCCTCACATACACTCAATGGGCCTACGATATCCATTGCCAAGCGTTGAAACACTTCCTCCATTACAGGCATACTGACCATGGGCGCCCTATAATTTCTGTTTCCTTTGCCTAAGCGTTGACACACATCACATGAACGACAATACTCACGAACGTCTCGATTCACATGAGGCCACCAGAAATGCTTCGTCAACCGATCCAGTGTCTTTCTAGTACCCAAATGCCCAGCCGCTGGTATATCATGGGCCACATGCAACAACTTCTGTCTTAAGTCACGAGGCACAACTATTTGTACCACACCCATTCCTAATGGTGTACACTTCTCCTCCCATCGACGCACCAAGACCTCGTCCACCAACGCATACGGTTGTACACGCCCACCGACAGACACCGTCTCGTCGACTTGTGCATACAATGGTCTCAATTCAGGACACCGGCGCTGGCGCAATATTAATTCCTGTCGGCTAACGTATAGCTCCGATCTTTCTGTCACAACAGATTCTGTCGCTGCAAATAAACTCGATAAGTCGCCTTCATCGAAATTCATTCGTTCAACTTGTCTGTCAATTATTTCACCTGGCGTTCGCTCTTGGTCGGCCGACTCCGTACTTTGACCCACTATCTCCGACTGCTCGGGCGCCGCTTCACTGCACACCGCCGTCTCCCTCTCACTCTGTCTCACTGCATGTGCTCTAGCCTGTGCACGAGTCGTCACCGCGACCTCCAACACCTGTCCTGCCAGCGCTGTATCATTACCCACAATGCAATGCACCCCAGCCATTGGAAGTGAATTCATTAGACAGCATAACACCTCACCTTGAACAAATGCACAATCAACATTCACTTTCACCAAAGGACATTCCACAATAGAACCAGATATACCTCTGAGTAACCTCGTTTCATTCATGTGTACAAACTCATGCTCATTCAACCATTCATTAGACACCAAAGACTGCAGCGCTCCACTGTCTCTCAAGAATACCGCCTCCTTTCGTGCACCCTCATCATCAATTACACATCCAATCACACAAAATGGTGCATACAGTTTATCAACAGATTCAATTGGCTTCGGAAAACTCTGTGGTTTAACAGGCGCCGAAACAGTCTGAACCAAACCCACAGGTTTCGCACCCCTCCAATTTTCTATTTGAGTCCCCTCCTTTCGTTTTAATTTCCAACAACTGGCCTTCGTATGACCTGGCACTCTACAAAATGCGCACGTGACCGGTTCCCCAAAACCAGTGACGTCATCATTTTCTCGCACAGGCTTATTAAACCCATACGTTCCTCTTTGAGGCGAACGTCTACCCCAATTTGTATCACGACGCGTACCATCCTTGTACCCCACGCCTTGACGCTCCCATACATCTTTCTTCTCACTTTCATCAGATGAGAATCCTCGTGTACGGTCGAAAAAATCCCTGCGGAACCCCCCAGAATAATGGTTCGGCCCCTGCTTGTATAACACTGCATATTCATCCGCTAAACGTGCAGCACTTGCAACAGTATCAGGACTCTTATCTATCAGCCACCTGTGTACTTCAATAGGTAACGCTTGTACAAACTGCTCCATGAGAATTACCTCTTTAAATTTTGCTAACTCCTCCCACGAGTTTGTACCCTCAATCCATCTCTGAAAAGGACTCTGCAGTCGAAATGCATAATTCGCATACGTTTCCCTCGGTTCTTTTCGCAACCCCCGAAATTTCCTTCGATAAAATTCCGGAATACGTTCGTACGCCGTCAATAGCGCACTCTTCACAATATCATATTGGACGCACTCCTCCAACGATAAAGCAGCAAAAACTTTCGCCGCCTTCCCCGACAACTGTGGCTGTAGGAGGGACGACCATTTTCCCATCGGAATTTGATGCAACGTCATTGCTTGCTCAAACGCCGCAAAATAATGTTCGATATCGGCCGAATCAAATTTTGGCACGAATTTCAGAGCTGCCCCAAAACGCAAATCCTCATTTCCATGCGCTGGTCGTTCGACAGCACCACCTCCTTCTATTCTCCGTCCGTCCATTTCTAATCTCTGCTTCTCAAATTCCATATTCATTCGTTTCTCCTCCATGTCAAATCTCCTTTTCGTCTCTTCTGCTTCAATCTGCATTTTCCTCTCTTCTGCTTCAATCTGCATTTTCCTCTCCTCTCTCTCGGCTTCAATTTGCATTTTCTTCTCTTCTGCTTCAATCTGCATTTTCCTCTCTTCGAATCTCATTCGCTCCTTCTCTCTCTCCCACTCTCTGTCCTCTTTTAAGTGCAAGCGCTCTAACTCGGCCTCCTCTTTCTTAGCCTGTGCCTTAAGTTTCCAAGCTGCACTACCCAATTTCGGTGACAATGGTTTCATAGCCATTCTCCTCACCTGTGACCGAGACACGTCCTCCACTTCCTCACCATATGTCTCACTCACCAGTCGAAGTGTGTCACTTGGTATGTCTCTGACATCCCCAAATTCAGGAATTAACTCCTCCTCTAACGACGCCATTTTACCTCTACGCCCTGTCGACTATTCGACGTGCAGACCAACGCACAGCGCAAAAATTCACCCACGACAGCTCACTTCAAAACTGTCTCGACCAAATTTACAAAACTCGCACAATTCAATGTCGCAAAACGTCGAAATTTCCCGCACTAATTTTCCCGACCTAATTCGCCAAAAACAACAACCATTGACCTGTCTTCACGGCCAACCACCATATAACACTTTTCCAACGGAATTACCACCGTACAATTCGCTAAATTTCACGGAAACAACGCCCCTTTTTTGACGCAAATTTCAAATTGTCGTGAAAAAAATCCCGAGAGACCCCATCTGTTGGGTTCACTTGCTCTAGTCTAGGAGATGATGAGTAATACTCAGGTCCGTAATGTAAAATAACATCGATTTATTCAATAACAGAGCAGTCTGACAAGGAGTAGGTTAACGTTACCCAAAGCTGACATGAAGTACGACCGATACAGCTGATTCGACAGAGCTGACGTGAAGACACACCAGGATAACGGAGCCCAAAGGAAGACGGATGTAGGCCAGTTCACCAACGGGGTGGGACGGCAATCGAAGAAGACAAACGTCGTAGAACACGAACCACACGCCACGCTCAACAGGAGTCGAACACACACCACAGAGAAGACCCACGACAAGAAGCAAGCCCCCACAGTAGTAGCCCTTTAAATAGGCCCTGCCCTTCCCTCAACTCCCACATAGTCAAGGAGAGTCCAAGTAAGGAAGCCCAGAGGGGTAATAGGTAGCTAACACTCACAATGTATGCATGCATGCATACATACATACATACATACATACATACATACATACATACATACATACATACATACATACATACATACATACATACATACATACATAGGCTACATACATACATACATACATACATACATACATACATACATACATACATACATACATACATACATACATACATACATACATACATAGGCTACATACATACATGCATACATGATGATTAGATCATCACGATTAGGTCACCGTCGTTATCTAATCTATTGCATAAATTTAATAACAGCTTAAATTTAAACCTCTCTTAGTTTTTGTACATCGTGTGTTAGTAGAATGCATTATTTCATTTCTGGAAGGCGTTCAAACCTTCGAAACACCTCCCTAAATATGGCATTGGGGCAACATCAAGAATATAGGGACTACCTAAAGCGGAAATAGGACCTCTACAGTGATCATTTAACAAAGGGGTTAAGTAGTTTAAGTCATCAAACCTAATCTAATGCAATGAATTATAATAATATGTAGACTATAGCCCTGATCATCATTTACAAAGACATCGAAGCTTCAATTCCAATCACATTCTAAACTCCTATAATCAAAATGCATAAGACAAGAAAACTTCAACAGAACGAAAAACAGGAAGCTAGGCGAATGTGAGAAAGCAAGTGATCGAACGAGATCGGACTAAAGTTCAAACAGTGTTATAATATGCAATATATGGATAGAACGATGAATAATAGAAAACAATTAGGCAAACAGAACTAGGCTATATTATAAGAAGAGAAGTGCAAAAGCAGAAGCATTCATCTGATCGATATCATGACCTGCATTCCAATACTTAGCATCTTTACACGTCATGGCAATTTTATCAGCTGCAACCAATAGCAGGGCTTAAAGTGTGCCTGGACGGTCATGGACGGCGTCCATGCACTTGTTTTAAAATCTGAACACCGTCCAGCCACTTATTGGCGAGCACAGACTGGAAAGGTAAGGGGCGTCCAGGCACTTCTTTTTCCACACTTTATGCACTGACCAATAGGTAATTAGGTATACATACCGGATACGCCTCACATTGAGAGAAACTCAGACAAACCTATAGTTGGTTCCACGAGAGTCGGTCAACTGGATCGTCTTTGTCGCTCCTGTCCGGAATTGCAGTCATCCTTCGAGTAAACGGTCGATTGCTGGTACCATGCAGTCAACAGCCAGCGTGCCATATGTCAGATGCCAGAGCTGACAGGCGGCCAGGACGGACGGTGCCAAAACTGCCGGACAAGTCTCTGGCCGCCAGGACGGACGGTGCCAAAGCTGCCGGACAAGTCTCTGGTCGCCAGGACGGACGGTGCCAAAACTGCCGGACAAGTCACTGGCCGCCAGGACGGACGGTGCCAAAGCTGCCGGACAAGTCTCTGGTCGCCAGAACGGACGGTGCCAAAACTGCCGGACAAGTCACTGGCCCGACTGGCCGCCAGGACGGACGGTGCCAAAACTGCCGGACAAGTCTCTGGCTTATTCTGTAGTTTATCAACACACTCACCTTCTATAATTTCTATGCATTTAAGTAGCGCCTTAAGAGAGCTCTTTAGGTCGATAAAACATAGTATAATATTATAGGCAAGCAATGTCTAGGTAAAAATCGCAGAATTATTTTTGCATATTTCCGAATATCCTGCACTGACTGGCATTGGCAATTCATTTTCACATTGAAATGATGAGAAACTCTCAAAAACCGAATAATGACTAAAAAGACTCTAAAAGTAAAGTAGGGCAAGAATCTCAGAGACCGATAGACCTATTGTAGATTAGAAGATTATTGGTAAGATTAGACGACAAACGGCGAGACAAGTAGTCCAAATTTACAGTTACAACGAGATTGCAAGATAGATAACTGAGAGAGAGAGAGAGAGAGAGAGAGAGAGAGAGAGAGAGAGAGAGAGAGAGAGAGAGAGAGAGAGAGAGAGAGACAGAGACAGAGACAGAGACAGAGACAGAGACAGAGACAGAGACAGAGAGAGAGAGAGAGAGAGAGAGAGAGAGAGAGAGAGAGAGAGAGAGAGAGAGAGAGAGAGAGAGAACACCATATACATTTGTAAAGTCACTCTTGCTATAATTAAACTTCCTGAAGCTCTCCTCGTTTAAATGTAAGGTCAGCCTTTCATATAATCCAACTACCTGGGACTCTCTGCGTTCAACTAAAAAGCTGCCCTTTCCTATAATTCAACTCCTTGGATCTCTCGCTCCGTCTTGCTGTAATTCAACTTAAGGCCGACCTCTCCAATTCCACATCACCTCGGCATTCATAACATAGGCCTATCTGTATCTTTCTTCAATGGAAATCCCTCGATCATCAATTGTTAAGACGCCCAATTCTTTTTCCTTTATTCTCCGCGGTATCTCCATTAAACTTACCATCTTACATTCTGTTTGCCAATGCCAGTTAGCAATTTCCTCTCGAGCTACTACGGATCAATAGAGAGGAACCCCTGGCGTCGCCACTGGCCTTGTTCAGGTATTTCCGATTTATTTTACGTAGGCTATACACCACAATTATTATTATTAAGTTCCCATTGCCTTATTCCATATCCATTCCGGCTTGTTCCATCAACATTTCACCCTTCCTATTCGTCTAGAAAAAGAAAGGTGAAACTGAAACGTTCCAGGAATTCTTAAGCGCATACTGTACGTCCAATCTTCAAGTCACTTCACCCTCTTCCTCTACAGAAACGGAGTTGGGTACTAGGAATTTCAGTAGAAGTCATTCAGTAGAAGTTATAGTAACTTTAATCTAATGAAACTTTGTGAAAACAAAGATTATTAGCATCAGCCATTCTTCGTCCAGGACTGTCTCTGTCAGAGTAATGCAGTGGCCGAGTTGAAATATAAGTCTCCAAGACTATACTGCTTAGATAGGCTATTCTTAAGCTTGGTTTTAGTAACTTACAGCTGTTGGCAGGTGTCGCTCGTCATTCCAGCCACGGTCGAGAAGCGTCATCTATCGACGGATGTCGAACTTTCATGATAGTGAACGGCAGGGCAGCATCATCCCAACTACACAACATACCAGATAGGTTCAACATAGTCATTATTACGGTATCATAGATTGCAACAAGACATTATATTTTTAACTACTCAAATGACTTAACTTAACATCTTTGTTAAATGATCACTGCATTTCCGCTTTAGGGGTATTTCCATAAGAACCTTCTAGATATTCTTACGCCAGTGTTGCAACAATACCATTTGGAATTCCGCCACTGCTCGTGCTTAATTGGCAGTGCCAGTCCCAAGCCTGGAGAAAGGAGGAGGGCGACGCTAATCATCCTTGATACGACAGCGTCGTTATTAGCATTAAGCAGTAACAATTTCTTCGTAGTTGCACCATATGCAACAGATGTCGTTGCAGTCGCAAGAACCGCCATCTTCCGGTTGATGACAATTAACCTCTGACGGTTCCTTGCCATCCACGAAGACCGACGATTTGATTGTTCCAGCAATCGCCCCACCTACAACGAAAAGCAACGCTGAAATGTTGCAGACAGCTAGGTAGCCTAATCTACAAAAGACACAGTAGTCAGTAATTTATAACTAGACTGTGTGGCATCTAGTTTGTGTCTAGTAGACTGTAGTCCTATTAATGAACAGATTGCAAGGCTCGCTTAATAATTATAATATTCGCTTATTAATTATTATTGAGATGATGACGTATAGAAGAATGATGCAGGTCGACTGGAGGGAACACAGAACAAATGCCTCGATTTTGGCGGAGCTGCGGCCGAAACAGAGACTGCTAGAGAGGGTGCAAAAAAGGAAACTGCGATACTTCGGACACCTGATGAGGGCAGGCAACATATCGACACTGCTAATACAAGGACGAATTGAGGGTACCAGAGCACGGGGAAGACCAAGGAGGCGTTGGATGGACGATGTCTGTGACTGGACCGGATTACCACCTGTGGACTGTGTCAGACGGGCGCAGGACAGAGAGGAATGGAGGAAGCTGCTGTCGTTGTCTCTGGTCTCCGACCCTCAGAAATGAGGATGGACAGCATCATCATCATTATTAATGCAAACTTGTAGGGCCTATGGATAACAGTTAAACAAGAATCGATTTAAAAACTGCATGGCAGCCTGCTAGCAACCAATCCGCCCAAATGTTGCTCATTTTATCATCGCTCCACTATAGGGAGTGGAGGCTGTCAACCCCTTACTGAGATAAAGGGCATCGAACAGGACATCCTTCT
Source organism: Lumbricus terrestris (assembly GCA_949752735.1). Lineage (NCBI taxonomy): Eukaryota > Metazoa > Annelida > Clitellata > Crassiclitellata > Lumbricidae > Lumbricus > Lumbricus terrestris. The sequence goes on along the minus strand of OX457047.1, from coordinate 16,341,353 downwards.
ATATTGTCCCCCATTACAGTTGGAAAATTGGACAACTTCTTCTTTTCTTCTCATCAATATTTTTCATGAGACTCTTCTCAGCTTTGGTAGGCCTATCTGCAAAACTTCAAAAAGAACAGCTAAAATATACACGCTTACTACAGTAACTGTTCTTCCAATCGATTTTCAAATATGTCTGTTGCTTAAGGTCGACGAATTTCGATAATTTTCGACGAATTTCGATAATTTTCGCATCGAATTTCGATAATTTTCGCATCGAGTTGTCTCGCCATTAACCTACGTCTGGTCTCCTTCGAGTCGGAATCTACCGGATGAAGATGACGTCATTGAACAACAATTATTACAAGATGACGTATCTTTACAAATGCGTCACTAGTATTATTGCTGTTGATCCGCAGATGTTAACTGAGTAATTTACTGTCCATGAAACACATTAAGTGAGCAAGTAAGTAAGAAAGTAAGTAAGTAAGTAAGTAAGTAAGTAAGTAAGTAAGTAAGTAAGTAAGTAAGTAAGTAAGTAAGTAAGTAAGTAAGTAAGTGAGTAAGTAGTACTCCATTTGCAAACGCATAAAGGGAATTGACTGGATTTTTCAATGTAGAACAGATCCGTTGCTGTAGCATAGCCTAAATGAATTTATTGGGTAAATAAATAAAAATAATTCCAATGTGAGCCTTCAGCGATTAAAAATGGCCTACATGAAAAAAATCGTGATCTTCGAATTTCTAAAGCGCCACTGTTGCTGGTGGTACGCCCCTATTGCTTGCTGTTGTCGTCATTGTTGTTGTTGTTGTTTTGTTATTGTTGCTGTTGCTGCTGTTGCTGCTGCAGTTGCTGTTGTTGTCGTCATTGTTGTTGTTGTTGTTTTGTTATTGTTGCTGTTGCTGCTGTTGCTGCTGCAGTTGCTGTTGTTGTCGTCATTGTTGTTGTTGTTGTTGTTGTTGTTGTTGTTGTTGGTGTCGTCGTCGTCTTCGTCGTCGTCGTCGTTGTTGTTGTTGTTGTTGTTGTTGTTGTTGTTGTTGTTGTTGTTGTTGTTACAATCTTATAGGACGCTTTTGTACCATAAGTCTGTGAAGTCAATTCAGTCACACTTAGACTTAAGCTTAAACCTATGACCATATACAGCGACACAAGTGATGAAGACTTTCCCGCTTTAGACGTGCTTTGCAACATCAGGATTATTCTCAATTCTCATGCCTGCATCCGTGCATATCGTTTGATTCTTTTAATAAGCCAGCGGCACCCAGTTAAGTTGGCTCGTGTTGTTGTTGTTGTTGTTGTTGCTGTTGTTTATGGTAGCCTACATCGTTGTTTTAAGCTATTCTGATGACTGCATGCGACTTCAACTGATTTCCTTTTATTCTAGTTCCCCTTCGACCCCCCTCCGACCCTCCACCCGGTGCCCCTCCTTCGTCTCGTCCGTCTTTGCGTCCATAACTCATAGATTATATCGGTAGATTATCTATGCGAACTGTTCTTCCCGTTGCTTCACGCGACCGCCTTCTGTTTATTCTTTGCCCTGATTTCTGTCTTTCGATCTCTCCTTCTTCTTTCCTTCATTCTTCATTTCCTTCGCGCCTATCTTCAACCTTTCTTTTCGTCTCTCCTCAATTCCTTCCTTTCTTTTTCCATCTTTTCTTTTTTCTTCATTTCATCCTACCGCCCTTCTTTCTTCCTTTCTTTTTTCTTTCTTTCGTTTCATCCATCCTTTTCTCAGTTTTTCTTTAATCGTAATATCATGCTTTTCTTCCTTTCTTCTTTTCTTCCTTCCATTGCCCTCCCCTTGCTTTCTTTCTTTTCCTATTGCGTCTTTTCCCTTTCTTCCTATTTTTCTTCCTTCCTTCCTTCCTTTCTTGTTTCTTTCATCTTCCATCTCTTCTTCTTCCTTAAGTTCCTTTCTTTCATCTTCTTTTCCTCTGCCTTCCTTTCTTCTTGATGTCTTTCGGTGACTTTCCCTTTTTTCCATTCCATCTGCAGTAGAGGCGATCGATAAAAATGCGACATAATAAATGAAAATGGAATTGACAAAACGATTAGTCGCTCTCTCGCTCTCTCTCTCTCTCTCTCTCTCTCTCTCTCTCTCTCTCTCTCTCTCTCTCTCTCTCTCTCTCTCTCTCTCTCTCCCTCTCTCTCTCCCTCTCTCTCTCCCTCTCTCTCTCTCTCTCTCTCTGTCTCTGTCTGTCTGTCTGTCTCTCTATCTCTCTCCGTTTCTGTCTGTGTAGTCCTCTATCTCTGGCTTCTTCTGCATCTCTATTTCTCCACACAATGCCCTTTGTCTGCAGCTATGTTGTCTGTCAGTCAGTTCTGCCTGCCTGCCTTCCTGCCTGTCTGCCTGCCTATCTGCCTGCCTGTCTGTATGTCTGTCTGCCTCCCTGTCTGCCTTCCTGCCTACCTGCCTGCCTGTCTGTATGTCTGTCTGCCTGCCTGTCTGTCTGTATGTCTGCCTGCCTGCCTGCCTGCCTCTCCTCTTTAGCGCACATACATTTCGCTAAGTCTCTTTCTCGCGTCGCTCTCTCTCTCTCTCTCTCTCTCTCTGTCTCTCTCTCTGTCTCTCTCTCTCTGTCTCTCTCTGTCTCTCTCTCTGTCTCTGCCTGTCTGTCTCTCTGTCTGTCTGTCTGTCTGTCTGTCTGTCTGTCTGTCTCTCTCTCTCTCTATCTGTCTCTCTCTGTCGTTGTCGTTGTTCCTCTGTTCGGCTGTCCGTCTCCATGTCTGCGTCTGTCCGTTCGGACGTGAATTGAGCGTTCTGTCAATAGATGGCTGCGTAGGTCGCCATAATCTATGCGCTGGAGGCGGAAGGATGTCAAGCCCCGCAATCTGCCTTCGCCGCCCCCTTAGAGGTCACACCATGCTTTCATTGTAGCCTAATACTGCCTGCCTGTCTGCCTTCCTGTCTATTTGTGAGTGCGTGCGTACATACGTGTGTGTATGTGTGCTCATGTGCGCGTGTGCGTGTGTGCATCTGTGGGTCTGTTTATATTTCTTTCCTACCTCTGCGTATGTCTCTGTCCTTCTGGATCCTGGGTGCTAAGTTGTGGAGGGGATGCAAGGGGTATTGTTTTGAGCAGGAGAAAGGGAAAACCCTGGAGTCCTTTCCTATTCACGATGATAGTAAAGAAGGAGCACAAGAGGGAAATGGGGAAAGGGAGGCAGAAGGAGAAGGGGTGGGAAACTCAGCCAGGAAATCTATGAGATTAGTCTTTGTCTACACATCCGTTTAGTTTACTCACGGGAAATTCTATATAAGTAAATCTTCACGAAACGTGAGCATATTTGGCATAACGCGAAATGCAATTGCATTGACAGATGTTGTCACGTGTTAAGCTCGGTAATGCAGTCCAAGTTAATGCCTATGCCAGTCTCAGCAGTTCTCTAACCATACGCAGGAGGCTTATAGAATTATACGAAAGGTCGGAGGTCGCCAGCTGTGTGGCTGCCAAAGCCCGGCTGCAATTAGAGCCAGGCGTCGAAGAAAAGAGTCTTGAGCTTAATCTATTCGAGAAGTGACTCAGAGACGGACAGGGGCAGTGGGAGATGGTTAGAGACGAACAGAGAGGTGGTCAGAGAGACAGGAAGCCTATGAAGGCAAATAGATATGGGGAGATACAGAGAGAAACCTGTAAGCGAGCTGACTGACGTCGGTGTATATATCTGCTACAGCTGAAGGGAGAGAGTTAGACAGACAGACAGACAGACAGACAGACAGACAGACAGACAGACAGACAGAGACAGACAACAGACAAACCGACAGCCATAGCTATGCCTGAATATTTAACCGAACTCACGAAGCAATATAGTTAGCATAATAATATTATGCTATGCTCAGTTTCTTAATTATTTATTCTTAATAATATTAATAAACTGAGGATAGTAGAATATAAGTAGCCTAGATAGTAAAGTGCATATATATATATATACATATATAATTCTGGCCAGGCCTCCTGCTAACAGTGACAATTGTCTGTTTGTAGTGAATTTATTTCATGCATCGGGTTCGGGCTTCGAGTCCAACAGCAAACACCCGGGGTTGTTTTCAGGAACACTCACTGTCACCACTTTGGTTCAAGACCATCAGAATGAGCAGCTTTATTAACAGTTGACTATAATAATAATTATTATAGTCTGTCCGAATTCACGAATTCAAGCTCTAAACTAAAGAAATAGTGTTTCATGTCGGGTTAGCAGCCTTTCTAAATTTCCAAAACTTGCGTCATATAAATCAGAGATGATTACTAAATTAGATTAGATTAGATAAGCAGCTAATCTTAATCGACTAAAATTCCAATATATTTGGAAATTTCAATTGCTAAAATTCTAATTCCATCCGATTAGCAAGTTGGCTAATCTATTTGACGCATATATATCGATTACTACCTGATCGTTACCAATTGCATGAATGCTGCAAGATTTAAGTCTTTACTATCGTTTCATGCTGAGGAGTCCGTATACATAAAAGAACTTTTGATGAACCGTTCATTTTGATGAATAGCCTGTGATGAACAGTCTCTTGATGAATCGTTTTTGATTAACAGTCTCTTGATGAATCGTCCTTTGATGAACGGTTGTAGACCTGCATGGTTACTTAAAGTGCGCTATTCCCATGCGAAGCTAATCTATCACACACGGTTGTTAAATACTCAAAGCAGAAATCGGAATTTGTGCGTCTCATTATTCTCATTATCTGATTGTGATAATTATTGTAAAAAAACGACCAGGATCTTTTAACGGAATAGGCTTAATGATCGAGCATTGTCACTGCCTACAGGCATATATACATTGTGTTTGTGCCCACCTCTGACATAAATAGGCCCCTATCTACGTTTGTGATCATGATGACATTATGTGAAGCTCTTTATTTTGGCCTATTGCTGACACAAGTTTTCGCATTAGAATAATAGAATAGACATTTAATTTATGCGGTGATTTCAAATGTTCTGTTATATCATCTCAATAAAAATAGCGCATCTCGTTATAGGCCTATAATATAACTGTTACTTTCGAATGATTACAGGCGATAGATGGGACGGAAGGGCTTGGGGTTTGAAGAAAAACGAATGCTTTCGGTAATGATGGGCACATAAATCCTATGATAACGACCCAAAGGTTGGAGACTCTGAGAGTGTCGCGGCTGACAATAGAATTGACCTCACATCCTTCTTATTTGCTTATTATTGCGACACTCCGAGATGGCAGATCGATACGACCTTCGACTTTCAACGGGCGATAATTCCGTCCCAGTTCTATATAGGAAGCTCTGTCACTGTAAAGCAATAAATTCACACGGAAGCGCTAAAGCTGGCCAGTTGGTCTATATATATTATTTATATATATACAAAATTATACATACATACCGGTAGCTTATCTAGGCTATCCATATACACCGTGAATAAAAAGTAGGCCTAAGCCAAATCTTTTTTCAGATATCTTTAATGCCTGATAACATATCTAGCTTTAAAAAAACCCAAGTATTTAGAGAATTGAACCAAGAATATGATTCCAAGATTTCATGAGATAAAGTTGAACGGATAAAAAGATATGAATCTTTCAACTTCATATGCCGAAGTTTCAGTTTACGAGCAATTTTCTGCGTCGCTGGCTGTTGTTCGTCAGAACAATACATACCCATAATGAGTTTCAACAGAAACGTTGTCATCAGTTGTGGCGCTAGGGGGCTAGGGGACTAAGCCCCCCTAAAAAAGGCCATCATTTTTTTCATGTAAAAATTAAATATTGAGACGATTTGCCACCTTTGACTAAAAAAAGGTCGTCAGAAATTTTGGCGTTTGAAAACGGAAAATTCTCGTGAAAATTCAGCCCCCCCCCAAACTGAAATCCTGGCGTCGCCACTGGTTGTCTTAATAATTATTATGGACTACATCGGATCAATCGATTTTCGGCTCAGATGACTAGAATATAGGAAAGTTAAAGTATACGTTCGAGAAGACCAATCGAGAGATCGCGTAGTCCAGCGGCTTTCGGTAGGGGTCATCTGATATTAAGACGTGTCTAACTCTGAATGACAGTGACAACTGACAGAGCTCACACAACAAAACGAGCAGCAGAATCCAAGGCATCAAGCCGCTGACAGTTCAACATTGTTCTGGAACGAGTCAAAGCAGAAGTTGATTAGTCTATACATGTATATCGGTTGATATAATATAGTAGGCCTACGCATGATTTGCTGGAGGAAGGGACAAGCAAAGGGGTGGAAATAGATCGGTTAATTTAAATGTGATGCCTTTGAACCATTAAACAGACGTAAAACTGGATTGGTCTGCAGGCAATAATTAGCCTAAGCCCACAATATAGTGCATGAATGCAAGACCGGTATACGTCATTTTTATGGGGCTGTTGCTGTTTAACCAATGACACCGTGTCGTTTCATGAATGATTAATTTTGCCCTCCTACTTTCTCGAGGCTCGGGACTGGCACTGCCAAAGTACCAGCAGTGGAAACCTATAGGTCTACACATCCAAGCTTTGATTGCTCTCGTTTGAAGTTCGACTAGTCCACTTTCTTCGCATATGCGACATCTCTAGGGAGACGCACTCTTCTTTTATGTCTCTATGGTGTGCACTAAAAACCGGATCATTCGGTGCATGTGCATCAGGAATCGATAGCAGCTTTCATCAGTGATCTATTTAGACTCTAGATCCTATTGATCAGACTTCACGTGCAACTGACTCATCATTAACTGGTTCGCGCACAACGAGATCCTCTTTCATTAAACAGTACAATCAGTTAACAATTGAGAAGTAAACCGTATGTGACCCCGCCAAACGGTGATTATTCTAGGTATCTCCAGGTGGGAAAGTTCCCCCAGGAATTATATTTCCTCCTCAGAAAAAATCGACAGCTGTTACCTACATGTATACAATATAAGTAGCAGCCACCCAAACAAATTCTATACCTAGTATTAGCCCACAAAAATTCCACAACTCTTGTCTGCATAATAGGCCATAGGCCTATATGTAGACCTACATGTAGCCTATTATGCAAAATTTCTTTCCCCGTTAGAAACATTTGACAGTTCCTGTTTGCATAGTAGGCTATAGTGCCTATACATGTAGCCTATTAGGCCTATGCAAATATCTTTCCCAGTTGGAAAAATTTGACAGCGCTGCATCCGTGTACTAAAAAATGGTAGGAGGCCTAATCAGAAATAGAATAGACAATAGATCTACACAATGCAAAAAATGGTGATACCAAAAATGTAAAAAAAGATGAAAGACAAAAAACAGAGTTCATCAGTAAAATCGACAACGGAAAGAAGCATGACAACAGCAAAAATACAACGCTTCTAAGTGAAAACCGCCCCGCGGTCTAGAAACATGCATTTCCTCCCCAAGCATATGCAGGGACTAGATTGAGCACTGTCCGCCAAGCAAATCTGCAAGTCGCTCACTGCTGGCTGACTTACATGTAACAGAAGAAACGAGTAGCCTACCACCTTTTGGCATAAGACTGCTAACTAAATTCCAGACAATATAAGAGACAGAGGCGCAGCTAGGAAAAAATTCGAAGAATTTCCATTTCGTTGGTCTCCTACGCATGACATGGTGGCCATGGTGCTCAGAATCAGTAAACAAATTTGTTCGAACTCTTAAGTTGGTCATCTACAACAGAAGTGCATTTAGCACCACGCAACGGGTAATGGGGTGGAGGTCCTCGCAGATTGGATGTCCTCAAACAGACTCCACGTCAACGCCCATAAATACAATTCATTTGGTTGGGCACTAACAACAGCTGGCCAAACTAAACCGAGTGCTCTCCCCAAATTCCCATCGATGACTATTGCTTTAGTGGCGCGTGACCTTGGAGTGCTCCTGGACTCTGAACTCGCCCATGCATCTCTTAATTTATACAAATCACGTGTGCCGCAGCTGCTATAGTATACCAACTGCGGCAGCTCAGGGTCATTGCTCGCTCTCTCACTTTTCAAGCTGCAGTCTCCCTTGGTCACTCGTTTATGCCGAGCCACCTTGGCTATAATTATTACGCCTCCATCTTTGCTGGTCCCCCGTGTGTTCGGATCGGGAAGCTGGAGTGGGTACACCAGGCTGCGACGCGACTTTTATTGGCGGGCTCGCCAAGTTCGACTGCAAATCACGGTATATACCTGAGGTCTTAAGCTGGCTTCCTATCCCACAGCGCATCTCATTCCGGATTGCATCTTTTGGTGTGGAGGTGTTTATCAGGTTGGGCACCCTCTTTCCTGCTTAAAACTTTGCCGCCCCTTTCCGCTTGCACAGACCGTCGCGCACTGCACTATGTATACTCTCCAAGATGACATAATGGTCTCTTTCGCCCACTCCGCAACAATGCCGCAGAGCCACTTCTTCTCTGTGGCGAGTCCAATAACTTGGAACGGGCTTCCCATATATATATATATATATATATATATATATATATATATAATTATATATATAATAAATTATATATAATATACACGACACCTTCTACATTATTTTCAGCTTCACCAACATTTGCTGTTGAAATCTCCTTTTTGTCGCTTAGCCTGAGTCTGGGCCCTGGAGCACCTCTGAGTAGCGACCTTGAAGGGGCTATATAAATTCTGATTGATTGAATTCTAATTGAGTGATTGTACAGGCATCTAGCATATAGATCTATTATGTAGAAATAGACATTGCCTCACCATTCAGTCGGAGAACAGAAATATCGAAGTGTCTATAGACCTACACCTATAGCATGCAGCCTAGTTATTTTTTTTACACACGCAATAAATATTTAGCCTACTTGCAAGCAAAACCATATCGATTTTCCCCCATGCAACTTATCATTTGCAGCCCATGATTTAAACGGATGTAAAAGATCGTTGACTTCGTTGTACGCTCAATCTTTAGTCTCCGAGATTTCTCGCATTAGAAAGTATTTAAGCAGAGAGTTTGTTTTGCTCTGGCGTTCTCAACTTCTGGCCATGCATTGATTTTCAAGAGTAATTTGTCTTGTGCGTCTCTATGAGCTTAATCGATATTTACAGAGCAGAGAAAGAAGCAGAAAAGGAAGAGGAGGAGGAAACGGAGGAGGAGGACGTGGACGAGGACGAAAAGGGGGCAGAGGCGGAGACGGGGGAGGAGAAGGAGGAGGAAGAGGAGAAAGAGGGAGAGGAGGAGGAGGAGGAGAAGGAGGAGGAGGAGGAGGAAGAAGCAGAAGAAGAGGAGGAAGAAGAAGCAGAAGCAGAAGAAGAAGAAGAGGAAGAAGAAGAAGAAGAAGAAGCAGAAGAAGAAGACGAAGAGGAGGAGAAGGAGGAAGAGGACGAGGACGAGAAGGAAAAGGAGGCGGAGAAGGAAGAGAAATAGGAAGAAGATACGGTAGAGGAGGAGGAGGTTGAAGAAGAAAGAAGAGGAGGAGGAGAGGAGAAGGAAGCGGAGGACGAGGATGACAAGAACGAAGACGAGTAGGCAGAGGAGGAGGAGGAGGAGAAGGAGGATGAGGAGGAGGATGAGGAGGAGGAGGAGGCGAAAGAAGCAGAAGATAAAGCAGAAGAAGAAGAGAGGCTGCTGTGAGGAGAGATTGTTGTTTTCTTTGCGTTCGCTAACAGTTGACCGTTCGCCACTTCTTCTCCTTCCACCGATTTTTCCCCATTAGTTGAGCAAATAAGCGTCGTCGATCTTCTGATGTGCGTCGGCTTCCTCTGCGTCGCTCGCTGGCTGTTGTCTTAATAGGCATGCGCAATCGGGTTCCTGTTTTCGCTCTAATGTCCATCAATTATCGTTCCCATAGCACCCTCCCTCCCTCCCTCCGTCCCCTCTCCCCACCCACAGCGGGACCGCGTGCCTATCGAAGCATGGCCACAAGACGCTGCCTGGCTAATTGCGTGTCTCGCTATATGATGTATTAGTGACATCCTCTGATCGCCCGATTTCCGCGACATCGAACATTATTGGTTTTGGCGACGGACGATTCCCGACAATAGGCGCCGCCACTTCCCAACTTCTTCTTCTTCTTCGTCGTTGTCGTCTACCTCTTCCGGTCCGCCATATTACAGCCGGGCGATAATTTCGCTCGCTTGGCGGCGCTGCTCCCGACTTCTTAAATTAAATTAATTTCCGCTCCGCCAACTTCCCGTCCTCGATTTTCGCCCGTCGGAGAAGCCACCGCCGCGCGGTCGTCGTCGAGGGAAGGGACTCGCGTTCATCACCTCGACCAATATTTTCATTTATTTTTATAGACCCGCCGCCGTTCGTCTTGATACGTGCGCCACCTATCGTCTGCCAGTCGAAGCAGCCGTCGCTCCTCCGCTGTCCATCCCCTTACAGATGGTCTCCAGGGCGCGATGGGAGTTTCTGCCTTCGACGCCAGGAGGCGCATCGACCGGAAGAGATCGATGGGTGACCGGAAATCGTCTTCCTGTCGCGTCGTCCGGCCAGTGGCGCACACCACCGCCACCGTCATCAGTGATGACTTCGGTCGGATTTGGTCAACGATGCTCGCCTCTGCGACCGCCCTTTTCTTCGGCAAAGGTACAAGCGCATCGAGTGGCGCAAGGTCTATTTGCATCCATAGAGCGCGGTGGTGTAGTGGGTATCTTCGTTGCCTTGCAGCCGGAGGGTTGCAAGTTCGAATCCACCTCAAGCTGCATCGTATAGGGACCTTGGGCAAGTCCTTCGCTCGATTGCTCATGCCTTTCGGCGTGAAACTCCTATTCAGTGTCTGCACTGTAGTCGGGAGCACTTCTGAGTAGAATCTTGAAGGGGCTCTATAGCAAGTGCACATACATACATGGGATTAATTATTAAAGAACTATTTACGCTCGTGCCTTTGTTTACAAATGTTACAGTTCAGGGCTGTTTTTAAGAAATTTTTAGAACTGCACAACGAATTATAGGCTACTCCTTCTTTTCTTTCCCATTTTCCATGGCAGATTACTTCCAATCGGAGGACAATGACCTTTTTGCTAGTTTTAACTGTACAGTAGTGCTTCTACAACTGCACAAATCCATTTAGAACTGCACATTTTGTGTAAAACTGCACGTTAAAACAAGCCCTGTTACAGTTCACTGTTAATGGCAGTGAATATTCAAAAAGGTTTTGCTAACACCGACGACTCACCTCTTCATTTATGTATACGTAGCAGGTATATATATATATATATATATTTATTTATATATATAAGTGCACAGTATAAGTGTCTCCTGTACTCTGCTATACTGTTCGGACTCTGGCAGTGCCAGTCCCAAGCCTGGATACAGGAGGAGGGGAAACGCTGATGATCTTTGCTATGATACAACGTCGCTAAAGTGAAGCTATAGTAGGCTACTCTTCTGTAATATTTATAAATCAGCGAAATTGTCCCCGTATACTGAACAGCGAATCGACTTGAAAAGACATGGACCACGCACGTTGAAGTCATTCATTCATTCATTCATTCATTCATTCATTCATTCATTCATTCATTCATTCATTCATTCTTTCATTCATTCTTTCATTCATTCATTCATTCATTCATTAAATCATTCATTCATTCTTTCATTCATTCAATCAATCAATCAACCATTCACCCATTCAATCACTTTCTCCGCCGCTCTAAATTTTCCTCTGTTTATCTCTCTCTGTCCCCAGACTTTTTGTTATCTGTCTTCACACCTGCATGAGTCGAAACACGTAAGAGGATTCATTAGCGTTGAAGCGCTTTCACACCTGACGAAAGGACAATCACAATGACATGCAGTGTTCAGTTAATCAATTTAAATTTGAATGAGGCTACATCCTTTGCGCTGTCTTCTTATCATGCGTCATATAGATTCCTACTCCAATCGGTGCCGTTTAGCCTTTCGTCGTTCTCCAGATGCCAGCGATTTGTCTTCGGAAGTAGCCGTCCCAGCATGCACTTCGCCTTCCTTCCAGTCGGACTCGCCAGGGGGCGCCACGCGTTACCAGCGACCGCCATCTTGTTTCGCTGATATTTCCGATGTTTGCAGACATGGCTTCAGAACGAGGCAGGATCGCCCGCGGTGCATTCTGGGCTCGGAAGTGGCCTGGCTCCATATAAATCGTCCATGTTTCCTTTGCTTTACGGCGACGAGCAACGAAGCGTTGGAGCTTTGTTGCGTCGTATCTCCAAGGGCAACGGTTCTCTGCTGCTGCGGCAGCGGTTGCCATGGCAATCTCTGAAGAGAGCTAATTGAGGATGCGCAGCGCAGTGCTGCGCTGACATTGCACACCTCTGTTGGCTTATCACCGACGTCATATCCGCTCAGGAGCAAATATCACCTTGGTGTAATTCGTGGGCGTAGAATATAGACAGACAGTAGGCAAACTGACATACATACATACATACATGCATGCATGCATGCATACAAACATACATACATACATACATACATACATACATACATACATACATACATACATACACACATACATACATACATACATACATACATACATGCATACATGCATACATACATACATACATACATACATACATATGTAGAGTCTTTGCTGGTCGTCTGACTAGTACAGGTTATCGACCAGATGAGACAAGGGAACAATAGCTCTTTCGGTTGATGAACGTTTATTGATTTAATTCTTGATCTTAAGATGACGACATACTTGATATTCACGACGCAGACAGTAATTGTAAATACTATGATGGTAACGAGTTTAGACCAAACACTCGACCTACTTGACTGAACTCAGCTACAAACTTTCTCGATCGATTATCTTATTTCTGGCTGATCGCTGCATCTCCTATGTGTACGGCAATGCGGCATCCAGCCTTGGCCTAAGCCTCGGCCTTCTGCCGACTATCTCTGCTGTCTGAACTCTTGCTTCTTTGCTGACTGGATCTCGACTGCTAACTAGTTAGAATTGGCCGAGGCCGCAGCCTCGACTATCTATAATGACTGATTGCTCGTTCCTTGCTGCTTGGATGCTGAGTCAAGACTAACTGAACCTGACTGACCACTCACTTCTATTCGTACTGGGCAAGCCCCTTCACCTATGTGTCTTGACCCTATTGGTTGTTGATCACACCGTCGCTTGGCCAATCACCTTCCTACCCTTTCTGCATGTAGTTGGCCTGTAGTCAGTTAGTCAGTCTGTCTGTCTCTCTCTTGCTCTCTGTCTCTGTCTGTCTGTCTGTCTCTCTCTTTATCCTACTCTGTATTATCTTAATTATAACTTATGATTTAGTGCCACCATTACACATACATACATACATACATACATACATACATACATACATACATACATACATACATACATACATACATACATACATACATACATACATACATACATACATACATACATACATACATACATACATACATACATACATACATACATACATACATACATACATACATACATATATAGTCATACATACGGGGAAATAAGGTGAAAGGACAATGCTAAATGCTTCAAGTGCAAAAGAAATTCAGGTACACAGCGTGAGAAGTTCATATCCGGGCAATTAATTGATCGCAAAGGTAGACCTGTACGGTGCAATATTATGAATAGACGCATGTAAGGCCTCCTAAACGCTTACGACAGTCTTCCCGCCGTGATATACTTGTTAGGCCCATAGGCGTAAGAGGCGAGGGTCCAGGGGGGGGGGGCAAATGCCACCTTCCCCCATATTTCGGGCAAATGTGTTTTTCGGGCTGAACAGGCATAGGCGGACGAACCTTTTTCGGGCAAACAGGCATGGGAGGATTTTTCGGGCACACGGAGGTAAAACAGCTATATTTTCTGAAGATTTGTACGAAATGACTTTGAAAAAGGTCATCAGTTATTTTTTCGGCGGGAAATCGAAATGACTTTAAAAAGGTCATCAGAAAATTTGACCGATGAAAAAATGTGGGCGACTCGCGGTCCGCCAAAAAATTTAAAGTATACTTTTCGGGCAAAAGTACAAATCTTTGCCCTCCCACACTGCCGAAATGTTCCATATACGCCTATGCCTATGCCTATGTAGTTTACAAAATCTGAATGGTAATCTGTAACGTAACTAGTTCAGAACTTCAGACCTCGGTCTGCAGCCTTCATCCATAGCCTCTCCAAGTGAATTGATTATGTCACACTTGTAGATTGATGGGTCATTATGATAATTCTAAAGCAAGCGTCGGGACACATGCAGACGTTGCTTCCTGCAGTGCAAGAAGCATTCGAACGCAAATCTTAATATACTGGTCACTTAGCGGCTGACATTCCAAAGCAGCGGATTGCGCTAAGCCGCTGACAATGCAGCAGCAACGCGTTGAGACATGCCAGCTTGAAAGCGAGAAATGCGACGAGTGAAGAAGGAGGAGAGACGGGTACAGATCCATCCACGACGACTAATCAGATCGGCGACTGCATTCAGTTGGTCAGCGAGAAGTCAACGCTCGAAGGAAGAAAGGCTGAGCAGCGGAGTAGAGACGAGCGGTTCAGTGGCACGAACAGCTCGCTCAATCGCACAGAGCAGCTCTGCGCTGCGGCGAAGCAGTCGGTCGAAGAAGCACAGCTATAAGTGGCCGTAAGATATCGCAGGAAGGTAAGCTGAATTAAATTCATATAGGCTATACATGCAGGGACAATAGAATCCTTGGGCTAAATGCATATTATTATAAAGCTTTTCTTGTCTTGTTTTGTCTTTTCTGGCTTTAGATAATCTGGTATCATCTTGTCTCATCTAATCTAAACTAGTCCTAACTCCGCTTTAAAAAATTATACTCTGCCAACCCATGCTACTGTTGGCTAAATTTTCCTACCACATTTTATCCTATCTTAACCGGTGCCATAGGTCTAATAATCTTATACGTATTCAATTCAATTAATTATTCCTATCCATTTCATATTGCTAATGAGGACTGCCTAATTAATACTGTGTGGATGACAGCAGAAAAGACTATGCGATGAAACTTATGTCGTAAGCATGTCGAAATACAAAAAGTGAAGCCTATAATTTTTTAGAGAAAGCTATTTTAGGTGTTACACAAAATTATGTAACTTGCCAATGGAAAACTATTGACAGACCTTAATGGTAAATCAATATCGGCGGACTTCTCAGAAGCGACAATGTCTATTTTTTAATCCGTTGCCATTGGTCCATTACGATATACCACGACAGGCCACGACCACGATTAGGCCACCATGACAGGGTGTGCCATGAAAGGCCACCAAGGAAGGGTACAATTATAGTAGACCACCATGACGGTTCAATAATTAATTATTAGAGCCTACATGTAGATAACAGACCATTTTCACACGTGCAGGATAAGAAAACGGTTATGATTATATGGCCACAACTCTGCAGTCTGCAGGCTACTACAAGTAGTTCTCTGAACATTAAAGCTTAATCTTCTTGTTAAAGAAAATGAAAATGAGCAGACTTATTTATTACATGTATGATTGGACGAAAGAAATATAAATGAACAAATGAATGAAAGAACGAATGACAGAATGAGCGAATGAACGAATGAAAGGACGGACGATTCGGACGAATGAAAGAACGGAATCCCAACATTTCTAAAGCGCGACCCGATAGCCAATCGCAGGGCACCAGTTTATTCACGAGCGCTGAAAGAATGCCTGCGTGAATTAATGTTGCATGCTGTGGATATTTTCAGTCGAACGATCAACGTTCACATAAAACAGATCGCATCTAAGAAAGGCAGCTGAAAGAAGTCGAAACAAGAGCGCAGCCACTGACCGATACAAAGACACGGACAAGAGAGAGAGAGGCGGACAGTTGAACGCACGCAGATGGAGTCACCTTCATGGGCGACATTCGTTGGTGTTCTTCTCGTCAGCCTTTTGGAAATCACGAAAGAATCAACTGGTAAGCACCGGCCATATCTCCATCCATTCTCAATCGTCATTGTCTTCATCATCCTATCTGTCTTCCTTCCTCCTCTATTTTCATCGACGTTCTACTCCACATTCGTCCTTTTTATTCCTCATCCTCATCTTTCCGGCCTTCCTCAACTTCGATTTTGCTTCCCTCGCCTCTCCTCGCTTTCCTATTTGCACCCTCCTCCTCTCTCATCTTCCTGTTCCTCCTCATTCTACTCGTCTTCTTATTCTTCCTTTCTTCCTCCTCATCGTTGTGAATTGTCTTCTTCTCCTGTCTTCTCATGTCGTCGATCTTTTTCTTCCTCTCTATCTCTTCCTCTTCCCACATTGTCTCTCGCTCTCTTCTCTTCCTCTGGCCCCTCTTCCTTTTCTGCTAATCTCTTTCTCTTTCCCTCTCCTCTATCCAGTTACTCTTCCCCTTCCACATGCTTCTTCTCTTCTCCTCTCCTATTCCTCGCTCCACTCCTTCCTCTTCCTCTCCCCTCTTCCCTCTCATTTTTCTCTTTTTTTCCTCTTTCTAACCCCTATCCGCTTCTCTTCTCCCCTCTTTCCATCGTCTCCCCATCTTCTCCATCTTCCCCTTCCACCCTTCTTTTCTCCTTCCACTACCTTTTCCATCTACCCTCTCGTTCCCCTCCTTCTCATCCTACTCCTAATTTTCCTCCAGTTCCTAATTACTGAAACCCCGCGTAGTAATCTCCCACGAGTTCGCGGTAAGACAGAGGCTCCACCTGGCGGCCATCGCGTCAATTATAGAACGAACCTCAAGGGCAAATCAGGAACAGTCGTCATCCCAATCACCGCAACCGTATTGTAAAGATTGCAATTATCCCTTAATGAACCACGAATGAATTTGTCGGCCAAACCTCGTTTAATTACAGAAATAGCATATCAGTGTAATTAGTGATTATTTTGGGTTGGAACAGATCACGCGTGTGCGTTTCCTTTTAGCTGTAGCTCTGTAGAGTATTATTGTCCAGGGTTTTGAGAATGGAACAAAATCGTCTACAGGCAAACAGCAGAAAATCGTTTTTTTCGTTCATGCTTTCGTTGCGTGTGTTTTCTATGTTTAGAAAACCCATTGGGGAAAGTGAGTAAGTTGGCTTATGCACTCTAGAAAATGAACAGCTGAAATACAGTAAGATCTCGTGCAGCTCTTCCCCTCCACTCTATGCCTTAGTCCAGTGCTTAAAGCGTGGAAAAGAAGTGCCTGGGCGCAAGGTCGTGGAGCCAGGATTTTTTTAGCTTATATACTCTCGTTCACGCAGCCTAAGCCTACAGCATCATTTTGATTGTGACTTATGGTAAATTTTGTCTTGACGTCTTTTGTATTCATTCATTCATTCATTCATTCATTCATTCATTCATTCATTCATTCATTCATTCATTCATTCATTCACTCATTCATTCATTCGTTCATTCATTCATTCATTCATTCGGACATTTATATAGCGCTCCTTCAAGTAAAAAAAACTACTCAGAGGCGCTCCCGACTCCAGCATGCACGCCCAAAAAGAACAGTTCTAAGTTTAGTAAGAAACGATCCTGGTAGAGTCCCAGTGTATAGGCGTAGCTCAAAAGGAGGGCCATTCCAGACCACCGAACCAACTAAAGAAAATGCTCGATTCTTCATGGTAGCAGTACGAGCCAAAGGAACCAAGAGGACTCCCTTATCAGCAGAGCGTAGCTGACGACGTCCTTGGATACCCAATGTAAGGCTGCATAGCTCTCGGAGGTAAATTGGGGCGAGGCCCTGACAACATCGCCATTCCAATGCAGCTATATGAATTAAATGTCCTATATAAAATAATTTTTACAGCATATATTCTAGGCACATGCATGTATTTTAAATACGTATAAAAAACGTAGTCAGCATGTTTAAAGATCAGCATGCAATTCGTAATTCACGAATTATATTCTCTGTCAACCCAAGCATTCGGTCTGACTTCTTCCTTTGTGTCTGTCTCTTTGTGTTCCTGTCTGGATAGACGGATTTTTGTGTGTCTGTTGATCAGCCGCTGAATCCAATTCATCCCGCTCTTACCCCCTGGTCACCCCGATTGAGGGCACCCTTTGAGGGCACTTTTTTGAGGTCACCCTTCGAAAGTCTAATAAAGACCTTCGCAGACGAATGTGGAGATTTATAACGGCCGGGCGTGATCTGTGGACAGTCGCGTGTCACAAGTGGCGTGTGTGATGGTATGCGACTATGCTTGGTAAGAGTAGGAGAGGAGGAGCAAATAAAACAGACTAAGAAACAGAAGCAAGATGACGAAGAGAGGGAGGAGGAGGAGTGGGAGGTGGTGTAGGAGGAGGAAGAAGAGAACAATTGGAGGGAGAGACGTGGAAGTGTAGTTATGGACGAATGAAAGTTGGATGAAGAGGAGGAGAGAATGTGGAAGCTATATGGGATCGAAAGAGGAAAGAAGAGAATGGAAAACGAAGAGACTGAAGCAGTGGAGGAGGAAGATGAGAAGACGAAGAAAGTGGAGATAAGGATGGATTGGAAAAACGAAGAAGTGGAATGAAGAACGAAGAGATGTCGGATGAAGGGATGAGATAAGTTAAGCAGGAGAGACACAGGAATGACGAAGGAAAGAATGGAAAACGAAGAGGACGAAGCAGAGGAGCAGGAAAGGAGGAGGAGGAAACAGAGAAGGAGGGAAAAGAGGAGGAGGAAAAGAGGAGGAGGAAAAAAGGAGAAGGAAAAAGAGGAGGAGGAAAAGAAGAGGAGGAAAAAGAGGAGGAGGAAAAAAGGAGGAGGAAAAAGGAGGAGGAAAAAAGGAGGAGGAAAAAAGGAGGAGTAAAAAGAGGAGGAGGAAAAAAGGCGGAGGAAAAAGAGGAGTAGGAAAAAAGAGGAGGAAAAGAGGAGGAGGAAAAAGAGGAGGAGGAAAAAAGGAGGAGGAAAAAGAGGAGGAGGAAAAGAAGAGGAGGAAAAATAGGAGGAGGAAAAAAGGAGGAGGAAAAAGAGGAGGAGGAAAAAAGGAGGAGGAAAAAGAGGAGGAGGAAAAAGAGGAGGAGGAAAAAAGGAGAAGGAAAAAGAGGAGGAGGAAAAAAGGCGGAGGAAAAAGAGGAGGAGGAAAAAAGGCGGAGGAAAAAGAGGAGTAGGAAAAAGGAGGAGGAAAAGAGGAGGAGAAAAAGAGGAGAGGAAAAAAGGCGGAGGAAAAAGAGGAGTAGGAAAAAAGGAGGAGGAAAAAGAGGAGGAGGAAAAAGAGGAGGAGGAAAGAAGAGGAGGAAAAGAGGAGAGAAAAAGGAGGAGGAAAAAGAGGAGGAGAAAAAAGGAGGAGGAAAAGAGGAGGAGGAAAAAGAGCAGAGGAAAAAGAGCAGGAGGGAAAAAGAGGAGGGAAGACATTGTAATCGCAGGAGAGACACAGGAATGACGAAGGAAAGAATGGAAAACGAAGAGGACGAAGCAGAGGAGCAGGAAAGGAGGAGGAGAAAAGAGAAGGAGGGAAAAGAGGAGGAGGAAAGAGGAGGAGGAAAAAGGAGAAGGAAAAGAGGAGGAGGAAAAGAAGAGGAGGAAAAAGAGGAGGAGGAAAAAAGGAGGAGGAAAAAAGGAGGAGTAAAAGAGGAGGAGAAAAAAGGCGGAGGAAAAAGAGGAGTAGGAAAAAAGAGGAGGAAAAGAGGAGGAGGAAAGAAGAGGAGGAAAAATAGGAGGAGGAAAAAAGGAGGAGGAAAAGAGGAGGAGGAAAAAAGGAGGAGGAAAAGAGGAGGAGGAAAAGAGGAGGAGGAAAAAAGGAGAAGGAAAAAGAGGAGGAGGAAAAAGGCGGAGGAAAAGAGGAGGAGGAAAAAAGGCGGAGGAAAAAGAGGAGTAGGAAAAAGGGAAAAAGAGGAGTAGGAAAAAGGG
>OX457047.1:16317150-16321506 GCA_949752735.1 Lumbricus terrestris | reverse complement strand
GAAATGGCAGAAAATAAAAGCTCTAAAGGAGGAAATGAAGAATGTAGATGACTATTATAAGACAAGGAACAGAAGTAGGAACGTGACGAAATGATCTGGAAGCATGTGTGGTTTGGGTTTGCAATGGTTAACACTCTGCGGGGCGCGGTGGTGTAGTTGGTATGTTTGTCGCCTTGTAGCCGAAGGGTTGCAGGTTCGAATCCACCTCAAGTCGCTGCCTACTGCGTAGGGACCTTGGGCAAGTCCTTTACTCGCAATTGCTCAGCGCTTCGCCATGAAACTTCGATGCAATGTCCGCTCTGTAGTCGGGAACGCCTCTGAGTAGGGAGCTTGAAAGGGCGCTATAACAAGTGCACATACAAACAAACAGACATCCGCATGAAGAGCTCACTGATGTGGGATCGCTTCCCATGCAATGTATATATACCCTCCCAAAGGTTCGCTCAACACTCCGTTATGATTCTGTGGACGGCGCTCATAAATTGAACAGTAGAACAAGATGAGGCGCCTTGCATAGTTGCCAACAGTTAGCTTTGACTCAGGACTACATGTGACAACTTGTGATCATTATGATCATCCGTTCATACTTTTGATTGGCAATTTATAAATAAATTAGGTCCATTTGCTATTATGATGCAGTTCGAAATTAGATGAGATTTTTATTATTATTTTTTTAAATTTTTATTTATTTATTTTTATCCGAGGTACTAGGATCCCTCGGGATTTCAAAAAAAATTATGCTTGGAGCTGCTTTTATTATTATTATTATCATCATCATCATTATTATTATCATTATTTTTATCATTATTATTATTTTTATTAGTATTATTATGCCAGATCAACCACGTGACCGACCGATAGTCCTATGACCAATCGTCCTATGACCAATCGTCCTATGACCAATCGTCCTATGACCAATTGTTCGCATAGCGTACAGCCAACAATTAATCTAAGAAGCGCTCCTTGCAGTTCCAACTCATCTTTCTCTTCTGTCATCCATTCAGCCTGTATGCGGAAGTAGCGGAACTGTCTTGTCTGCACTAATGATGGTATGCGCGCATTTAAATAATTGCCGCAATATACTTTTACGACCATTTTTTTACTTTACGACAGGGCGAGAACTGCCGGGGGTTGTGGGGGTTCAACCCCTTGTCTTTCTTAGGACGCCATGGTAGAATTCTCATTGCACGCCCCAAATCCATTGACCCAGTTTCTACAATTCCCATACTCCCATTCCCATGTCCGTTTGAAACCCAAATGGAAACCCCAAATGCTAGCCCCAGATGTGGAACCCCAAATGGTAACCCAAAATGGAAACCCCAAATGCTAGCCCCAGATGAAACCCCAAATGGTAACCCAAATGGAAACCCCAAATGGCAACCCCAAATGAAACCCCAAAGAGCAATCCCAAATGGAAACCACAAATGGTAACCGCAAATGGAAATCCCAAATTGAAACCCCAAATGGTAACCCCAAATGGAAATCCAAATGGTAGACCCAAATGGTAACCCAAATGGTAACTCAAATTGGAAACCCAAATGGAAACCTTAAATGGTAACCCCAAATTTAAGCTCCAAACGGTAACCAAAATGGTTACCAAAATGGAACCCCCAAATGGTAAACACAAATGGAAACCCAAAATGATAGCCCAAATGGTAAACCCTAGTAATAACCCCTAATGGTAACCCCTAATGGTAACCCCAAATGGAAACCTCAAATGGCAACTCCCAAATGGCAACCCAAATGGTTTCTCCCAAATGGAAACCCATTCCAAAATAATTTTGTTGCACCCCAGCACGGTGACCACCACTTCTCTCCTCTGTCATCCACTTCTCCTCCGGTCTTCCGCTCTTCCACCGCTCTGTGTTGTTGTTCTGTGACCGTTGATATATACTTCGTTTCCCTCGTCGTCTGATTATTCATCTGTCTCTTGCACCACTCTCTCTCTCTCTCTCTCTCTCTCTCTCTCTCTCTCTCTCTCTCTCTCTCTCTCTCTCCCCCATCTGTGCTTTTGTCTAATCTGCTTTCTGTCCAGTTCTCCTATTCCAGTCAAAGTTCGAATCGGTTGCCTCAGTGAAATTGCGTCTATAATAAACCATTGCATTTGAAGCTCATGCGTCTATTATAGCCATGCATCAATTTCTATGTATAACGTTGTGACCTGCATCGAAGTTTATCTTCATCAGTATACCTTTCTCTTTGGCCGTGGGTGGAATATCTGGGAGTGCCTTTGAGTAGTCTTCTGGAAGGGGGCTCTATATAAATCTTCTGATTGAATGAATGAATCATCTCTGCGGTGCTTTCTACCCTCAAAAGTGCACTGAAGCATCCTCGCGAAGACGCGAAAGCTTGACGCAGCAGCACGAGATTTGAACCCAGTCAAGACAATTGAATGCCATCCTTGGTTCGGACATATGCCGCCAACCAATGCAAATTATCTGTGGATGGAAATTTGCATCTGCCGTGTATGAGAGGAGGTTCGAACGACTCGGTCAAAAGATAAATTCCTGAACTGGAAATAGCGGCCAAGGATGACCATCGATAACCAAAGCTGGACGTTGATTCATGACCAACGTATACTAACGACTGTCGTCTTTCTCGCAAAATATACCAATTCCATCTTCGTATAGATAACTCATAACCTATCTATATTCATAGAGATTAGAGAGAGAGAGACCAATCCTGTTTTCAGATATATTTAGAATATATTCAAATATATTTAGGCTTGTAATATAATTATGAAACATATAGCCTAGAGATCATAATTATGATAACACAGCATATAGCATAACTATTGCATAACATGGTTTTATGTTTGGTTCAGATGATGATGGTAAAAAGCTTCTTAGTTCGTTCACAAAGCAGCCCTGAGGTTAGTCGATCACTGCAGTCTTGCAACCTGGAATGGACTTCCTGTTGCCCTTTGCCTAATAAGCGTCCATTCATGAGTCACTCCACATTCTTCCATGCTTTCAATTCAATTCAATTCGCTTTTATTGCAAACAAAATACACAAAATTACAAAAAAGTAAAAAAATATTCATGCATTGGCTACAAAGGGGCCCCTAAAGGGATGGGCATACCGCTGAGGAGGGTCACCCAAGTAAAAAATTCTTGTCTTGCTTAGCAGAGATTGAGTGGATAGTCTTGAAAGGATGCTCTCAAACTGATCCCAGTAAATAAATAAGTAAACAAATAAATAAATAGGTTTTGCTCTAATGTGTTGGGCCACGCAGATATCCATAGATTCATTCATGATGAATTCATTCATTCATTTCGAAAATTTATATAGCGCCTCTTCAAGAAACCTACTCAGAGGCGCTCCCAGCCCAGCCACAGATGCCGTATACCAAACTCTCATTACAGAAACTGCCAACTGTAAAAAGGTCGAAGAAGCATCTTCTATATATACAGTCTGAGGTCGCCAGCCGGTCGGTCGGTCAAAGGTGTCTCCTCTAATAATTACGTCTTTCCGATGGACTTCCTGTGGCCTAACGTTTGCCAACCGCATGATTAACGGTGTCTTGTTAACCATATTTAACACCAATTATATTGTGGAGTATAGCGAAAGGAACGCTTCAGACCATGGGCGGAGCATGGTTTCCGTTTTTGGGGTGGCTAAAAACTTGGTCCAGATGGCGCGGTGCCGAAATATTTTTCGTTTCGGCCGGAAAAAAGCTGATGACCTTGTTTTAGTCGTCAAGTTCAAATCTCATGAAACTTACTATGTATTTTCCGGCCGAAAAAAGCTGATGACCTTTATTTTATTTTATTTTTTTCATCAGTTGGAAGTCCTTGGGGGGGGGGGGGGGTGGGGCTAAGCCAGAAAAAATAGACCTTTTACACGGTAAAAAGATGAATATGGGGCTTCTTGAGGGGGGGCTTCAGACCTCCCTGGACCCTAGCCCCTGATAAACTCCGCCCATGCTTCAGACTAATTTTCTGGATTTGCGCTGAAAAATAAATTGTCTTTAATAAATAAATGCTCATAATGTTGTGCAAAATACTTAATACTTTATTATCCATCAGATTAGAAACGCCTGTAATGGCACATAATCATAGATTGAAATCCAATTAATGAGCACAATAAATAGGCCTATAACATACAATACTATATGACAATAATATCCATTGTGTGTTTAAAGCGTATGATGCATATTGGCATTGCTGGCATCTGGGTCCTTTTCCATCGATGAAAAACGAGTCTATTTGCCATCTAAGCTGCCAATCAATGGCAAACGTTTCAGTCTCTATTTATAGCTGTTCGTTTGTACGTCTCAGTTCTAGGGTCCATACAAAGAATTATATTATATATACACATGTGCGTGTGTGCGTGCGTACGTGTACGTATGTCTGC
>OX457047.1:16214650-16312150 GCA_949752735.1 Lumbricus terrestris | reverse complement strand
TAAGGCTTTTGACAGCGTAATCAAACGAACCTCCTTGGTAGATTAATAAAACACACACAAAACAGCTGTGATATTTTGGTCATATTATATTTACTATAAGTTTAAATGATAGGAATTCGATTGGAAATTAAGAACTTTCGACGTATTGACAGAGTTCTAATTTCACGTTGTTTTTCCGAGGAGACAAAGATGTCATTATTTGTCTAGCATTGATTTGCACCTCTAATGTTAATGCAAGGCAGGACAGATCTAGCGCTTGACTGCATTAACGCTTTATTTGCCGCGAGCTGCGCTGGTTCCCTAGTCACCTTAATTCAGTGCTCTCTCATCATTGCAGTGTTTAATTATCTCATGCGTAACGAACTCGCCTTGCTGGTGATATTGCCCTCCTGGAGAAAGAGATTATAGAATGTAACACTAACATATACAATTTTCCGGCAATCAGCAGAAATATGTCTCCTATCAGTGTAAAAATGCCAAAGATGCACGCG
The DNA here is from genome assembly GCA_949752735.1 of Lumbricus terrestris. Lineage (NCBI taxonomy): Eukaryota > Metazoa > Annelida > Clitellata > Crassiclitellata > Lumbricidae > Lumbricus > Lumbricus terrestris. Next base: position 16,311,659 of record OX457047.1, on the reverse strand, counting down.
TAAGAAGAAAATGTAGTTAAATGCAATCCAATTTTTGCCCAATAAAAATTTTTGAGCTATTTGTGCTATCCTGATAGTGGTAATGCTAAGGACATGGTGTCACCAAAGGAATAGTTAATAAGACAAATTCCGATCCGGAGATAAAGAGGTAAAGTGAGGTATAGGCTATAGAGTCAGAACTGCAATGCTTGCTAGCAGCACCACATACGCGGTTTGATGATAAGAACCTTGACAAAGATGTGGAAGCAAACAAGAGCAACAACTTATCTACACAGTTTTCCTGCATGTGGCGACTCCACGCTTTCTTGATATAGCAACGAATGTTGACTAATATTGCTGCCACATACGACATCAATGTGGACAAAGCTGCATAAAATTTGCACTTTTTAATCACGCAGTAGAAAACTCTGAAAGAATACACGTGCCCGAATGTTGGGAATTGATAAATGCACTGTAATGTAATGTAATGTAAATCTTCGAGAATTTCTCAGCGCCCACAAAAGCCACGTCAGGGAGACCAGCTTATTCACCGGCGCTATATCAAATCAAGTCCGCAATAGCCAGAGCTGCCGTTTTCGTTCCGGTGCCAGGTCAAAATCCGGGGAGGTCAAGCCGAGGAGACAGCGTGGTGCTACGGTGGTTGTCGGTGATGGTGGTGGTTGGGTGATGGAACCTGATTGGAATCTGGATAGGATAGTTTGAAGAGTTCGGTTTTCAGTCGTGAATGGAATGCAGCAGAGGAGAGTGCAAGCGGAGGAGAGGTTGAATTATTGTTTGGAGGTGAGACTGCAGGAGAGATAGGAGGGTGAGCGAACATGCGGAGGTATGTTGGGAGTCCGTTCCAAAGAGCTGGTGCAGCATAGACTAAGGAGCGGTCGCAGAATTTCAGAGAGGATGATACTGGAGGCCGAGAGAGAGAAAGATATGATGATGAGCGCGTAGACCTGTGCGGTTGGATGGTGATTAGTTGACGAATGTAGGAGGGCTGAGAGGTTTGAAGAGCGTTGTAGGTTAGAGAAACAATTTTGTAATGGATGCGCTGAGAAACTTTTAGCCAATGAAGAGACTTGAGAACAGGGGTTATGTGGTGATGTTTGGGCGTCTTAGTGACTGCGCGGGCAAGAGCATTCTGGATAGTTTGGAGGCGTTTAATTTGAAGAGAATCTATTTCATGGAAGAGCGAATTGCAGTAGTCGAGTTTGGAATGAACTATTGAGCATGTATTCATGATGCAACATCGAATAATAAATAAAATAAATAAATAATAAATAATCTTCGTTTAATTATAAAATGAGACAAATCAGGGTAACACACAGCACCCAGTTAATACACACGCTAAACTAATGTGATCTTATAGGCGATGTATATTTCTAGTCTGATGTACATGAAAAATGTGATCTAATTAAATATTGTCTTGCCTATATATAGATTGGTCTAGCCTAATCTGATCAAATATATATTATACGGTTTTATACCCTAATCTATATAATCCAAACCAAAACTAATCCAGTCTTAGCTAATTTGATCCGATCCATCTAATCCAGACCGGTTTCGCAGCTTTATATTGATGTAAATGGCAGCAGTTTTCAGTGGCTTCTTATGTATACTATAAATGTCGAGGCAGTGGCAAGCAGTGGCAAGCAGTTCACTATATAGAAGCCATAAAGGAAAAGCAATGGAGCAAAGAAACTCCGCGTTCTTCTCTCCCTCTGTCTGCCTGTCTGTCTCTCTCTGTCTCTCTTTCTCTGTCTCTCTCTCACTTTCGCTCTCTTTCTCTGTCTCTCTCTCACACTTTCGCTCTCTCTCTCTCTCTCTCTCTCTGTCTGTCTGTCTCCCTCTCTGTCTGTCTGTCTCTCTGTCTCTGTCTCTGTTTCTCTCTCTCACTTTCGCTCTCTGTCTCTGTCTCTGTCTCTCTCTCTCTCACTCTGTCTCTGTCTCTCTCTCACGTTCTGTCTGTCTGTCTGTCTGACCATCTGACTGTCTGTTTCCCTTTGGTCGTCATTATGGGTCTGCGCTGGTTTGATAGGTTAACCGTTAATGAATGCACAGCAGCAGCCTGCCTTCTGCTCTTGTTGATGCAAGTCTCTCTGCAGCGTCTCGCTCCTGCTTTCAACTGATTATAGAAAGCAAATCCAGTGCATCCTCGTAACAACGACGACATGGCTAATTGTGTGGCTGCAGGCTCGATCGATAGGCCATTGTGGCGGACCAGTCGATATAGTCTCGTCTGCAGCTCTTATGGGTATATACAGAAGACATGTTCGTCCCGTCGACTTAGCTTTTCTCGTTCGGCTCTGTGATGAAGACCAGGTCTTTATATACGATTACTTGACCATAACAATGGCTACTGGCGTTTACGTAATGCAATGAAACGGGATTTTGGTTTCGCCATAATATGTGCCTCAGTCTTCAAACAGAACTGTTCAAATGCACATTTTCCTGTGGTAGGAATCAACCTAATTCGATTGCAAACTGTATAGGAATTCTTAATTCCATTGAACGTCCAGTAAATCATTCCAGTTCCCTACTAGTTAGGATTTACGTTAATTAAGATAACTGCAAATCTGAGTATACACTGTAACCGGTTGCGGTCTGTCAGCCGGATTGTTGAATCAAACAATTAAATTGTAGCCTAAATGTGTGTGCCCTGTAATGCAATTGCAGCAAACAGAACCTGGTAATTAATTGAAATTGCTAAGATTTAATTACTTCTGCCACTTGCGTCTCCTGTTGCACTCAGTAAGCCCACAACACGACTGCACGTACGGTCCAAACAGACCCTGCAAGAAATTGTGCATTTACATAGTGAGTAGGCCTAAATAAGTAAGTTTATTAGCAAAAAAAGAATATTTCTGAACACAACACAAGGTATCGCTAGCATTATATATATATCGTTTGGCTCTATAGATACTGTTTAGCGGTTTCTTTCATTTTCTCCTGGCTGCATGCATGCTTAGTCTACTGAAGGCAAGTCTGAAGCCGAAAAATGCAGCTGAGTAACAAGTATGGATCCTAAAATGTAGGCTACAGTAATGCGGCCTATTGTTTGCACGTGCACTTATTATAGCGCCCCTTCAAGCTCTCTACTCAGAGACGCTCCCAACTACAGAGCGGACACTGCTTCGGAGTCTCACGCCGAAGCGCTGAGCAGTTGCGAGTGAAGGACTTGCCCAAGACCCTACGCGGCGACTTGAGGTGGATTCGAACCTGCAACCCTTCGGCTGCAAGGCGACAAACATAGGCTACCCACTACATCACCGCTATACCCCGCAGTCGATCGAGTCGTGGGCTACGATCGACTTGGCTCGTGCGACGATCGACTCGATCGACTTCGTCGACTCGCCGACCTTTCTACGACTCGATCGACTTGGCTCGGCCGACGATCGACTCGATCGACTTCGTCGACTCGCCGACCTTTCTACGACTCGATCGACTTGGCTGGCCGACGATCGACTCGATCGACGTCGCGTCGACTTGACCTAGTTTTGTCTATTGCTCACCATCTGCAGTTACATGATCTTAAATGCAATTATACGATAGTAGATCTGTGTCATAAATCTGTGTGACGCAACAATATGCCTAATTTCGTATTCTCAGCGAATTTATAGATTTGCACTGTAATCGTAGTGACGTCACAATAGGCCTCGTTTTAGATTATGTAAATGAATCTCAATAATTATTACGGTAGATCTGTGCAATAATTGAAGTTAGTCACAACAGGCCTAGTTTATACACTCAAAATATACTTCTATATTAACAGTTCATTATCCTAATCGAGGTTAGCCACAATAGGACTATTTCATTCTCAAAATGAACTTCTTTAATAGTAGGTCTGTATCATGATCTAGGTGACGTCACAATGGGCCTAGTTTTATATTCTCATACTGAACGTATAATAGTAGATTTGTATAATAATCGGAGCGATGTTGCATTTAAACAGCCCCAGTTTTGTATTATGAAAATAAAATAATATGACAGCAGATCTGTATCATAATCGAAATGACGCCACAATTATAGAATATAGACCTAATTTCGTTTTTTCCACTGAACTTATTTAATAGTAGAATTGTATTATAATAGAAGTGACGTGACTGACGTCATAAAAGGCCCCGTTTTATATTCGCAAAACGAACATAATATACTGGTAGATCTGTATAATAATCAAAGTGACGTCACAATAGACCTTGTTTATATTCTCAATATATGCACTTTTATAATAGTACATTTGTCTCATAATCGACGTGACGTCACACTAGACCTTGTTTATATTCTCAAAATGCACTTCCATAATAGGTCTGGTACATTTGCATCATAATCAATGTGACGTCACAATTGGCGCTGTTTTTTTAATTCTTGATGTGAGCTTAATTATAATATAATAGCAAAATTGCTTCATAATCAGAGTGACGTTACAATAGGCATAGGCATAGACCTAGTTCTGTATTATCAATATTAATGAAATAATATGACGGCAGATCTGTGTCCTGATCGAAGTGACGTCACAATAGGCTCAATTTCGTTTTCTCAGTGAACTTATTTAATTGTAGAATTGTATCATAATCGAAGTGACGTCATAAAGGTATCCTTATATATTCTCAAAATTAACATCTACATGACTTGCATATACAGGCATATAATAGTATAGATCTGTATCATGCTCATTCAGGAGCGGATCCAAGGAAGGGGCCAATCCGGCCATGCCCACCCCATTCAGAGATTCGCATATGACGTGGTCCCTCCCTCCATCAGGTTTCAAGAATTAAGCTGTAAATCAGCGCAACGGGAACAGGAAGGTGAGAAAGAAAGTAGGCCTAGCACATGACTAAAAAAGTCATCAGATTTTAAAAAACCGGAGTCGCCACGGGTTTTTAGAAGTTTTTTGAGCGAAAGACTAAAAAAAGATTCTTTCGGCGTTAGACCAAGAAAAAAAAATTCGGTTCAAGACCACAAATTTTGTCCACCCCTTCCAAAATTTCTGTTTTCGCTCCTGTATTCGTTCAACCCAAATCGAAAACGCACGTCTATTATAATAGTCAACTTTCACAGTTCCACTAACACGAAATCGACAGCTGCCAAAAGGTTCGTTAGCTGAACTTGTGTGCAAAAACTGTGAAGGTCACTTTGAGACTTCAAGAAATAGTAGGCTAAGTAAAATATTTCTAAGTCGGGTAGGGTTGCCAGGCGTCCGGTAATGAACCGGACAGTCCGGTATTTATAACAAATGTCCGGTCAGAAATTTCAGACATTACCGGACATGGTTGTGTCCGGTAAATAATTATTGCTAGCAACAAAGTGTTGGATACGATTGGAGTGTATACTTTCTTGAGGCCATGAAAAGACATCTGCTTACGATATTCCAACGTGTAATGGATTGCCTTGTGAAACAGAGCCAAATATAATAATGATGCCTGTATAGCCTACCTTGTGCATAAAGTTGGCTTGATACAGAGTTCACATTATAATTGAACCGAATCTCCGTATTTAGGCGATGTCTCCGTCTGTCTATTTGTTCGTCTTTCTGTCTCTCTCAGCACAATCGCTCTCTCGCTCTCTGTCCATATCCCTCCTTTCCCTTAAACATGGATGCTTGTAACCTGTCTGTATTTATCTGCCTCTCTGTCTGTTCTGTCTCTGTCTAACTGTGCCAATCTCCCACTCTAGAGGCTCTCTTAGTACAGAGATTCGCGTTCTAATGATCGATGCGTTCGCATTTTGCCATGCGTGTCTATAGGTCAACGGGTTATCTACTGAATGGAACTGAGTGATGATATCGTTAGATGTGTTTTTAATATTGTTTAATATCCGAATTAAGTCATTCGTCCCGGCGCCAAATTTTCAAATAAACCATTGGATAGATTATCCACCCTATAGGCCTACACTTGGCTGAGTTTCCAAACGACCTTCTTTATCTATGGGTCCGTGATTTGGCTCAAACATTGCAAGTAACTTCCAAAGAGTCTCCGGCACCTCTACTGCATCATATAATATACTAGCTGAATAACCCGGCGTTGCCCGGGAAATATAAGTTTTTGTCCCCAGCCACGCCTGACCCCGTTCCGACTTCACCATTCTGACCCCGCCTTCCATCGACCCTCGCGTTAAGGAGAAGTAACGAACCTCTCCGCAAGGTGTACAGGTCTGGTCGATAATCGAAGAGCAAAACCCGTTAAGTCCATTCGACACGTAACTGAGAAAAACGACTTTTTCTGAAAAGATACTACCATTCAGCGCAACGTGCTTTTTTCATAAATTGTTCTTTGCCACTTAGATAAAGGAAGTTTTTTAAATCTACGCTTTTTTATTCCGATTATTTGCAGTTATATTCGCATTATTTACGTCCACAACATTTTTGCTACGCGGTTTGGCGAGATGTGACGTTAAGATTTGAGCTCAAAATAATGACGTCATGAGTTTAGTGAACATAATTATGCCGTGTCTAATATATCGTTTTTATAACAGCGAAATTTAAAATATGGAAAGATTTTTGGATGGCGATCTTTATGATTTTCTCGTGTGGATCAGAAGAAAAAAGCCGAGAATAATCCTCGCAAATATTGTCGATAGAAGTAAATATCACGTGACCTCAAACCGTCATGCCATTGGCTGTAGTTCTCTGGTAGTCAATGGAGGCCTTGTGGAGGCGATCAACGTGAATGGATTTTGAATCGCTTATCGCGTGCAAGTTTAAATGTTGACATCTCGGGACTTATAAAGTGAATTGGCAGCCGAAAATAGTGGCGTTTAACTCCAAATGTGGGTAAGAATTGATTGCAAAATTTTTTTTTAAACGAATCGCTGTAATTTCCGAGTAGGCCTCCGGGCAAAATTGGTGCATCCCACACACAGAAGGACAAACTTTGAGTTTTATACTTAAAGATAAGGCGTATATAATATATATATATATATATATATATATATATATATATATACCAACTGAATTACCCGAGGTTGCCCGAAAAATGTCGGGTTTTCGCGCCCCTCGCCACGTCTCACCCCACTCCCACTTCGTCCTTTTCACCAGCCCTCTTCCATCGCGTACACACACGCATACACGCAGACACACACGCACGCACACATTATATATATATATATAACCTTATCTCTGTGAGTTATTCACTTTGACCTCTACTACTCTAGGTCGCCGATCTCTGCGCTCGGCCTCTAGAGGTGACTTTATGGTTCCTTACGCCCGCACTGCCACTAGGCAGAGCAGGGCATTTTCGGTCACTGGCCCTTCCGTCTGGAATGACCTTCCCTCTAACCTGCGTTCCCACCCTCGGAGCACGTTGGGCTCATTCTATGGATTGCTTAAGACTTTTCTTTTTGACCGGGCTTGGGTTGGGAGCGCCTCTGAGTAGAGTCCTTGAAGGGGCGCTATATAAATTGCATAGATAGATAGATAGATAGATAGATAGATAGATATATAGATAGATAGATAGATAGATAGATAGATAGATAGATAGATAGATAGATAGATAGATAGATAGATAGATAGATAGATAGATAGATAGATAGATAGATAGATAGATAGATAGATAGATAGATAGATAGATAGATAGATATGACTCCGTGTAACGTGATAGCCATTGTCCGGTAATTTCCTGATGGCCACCTGGCAACCCTAAAGTCGGGTCGAGTAGATGAAACAACGATCGACTCGACTTGCAAGTCGACGATTTTTCGATCGACTCGACTTGGCAAGACTCACGATCGACTCGACTTGCAAGTCGATCGAGTCGACGATTTTTCGATCGACTCGACTTGGCAAGACTCACGATCGACTCAACTTGCAAGTCGATCGAGTCGACGATTTTTCGATCGACTCGACTTGGCCGAGTTATGATCGACTCGATCGATCAACTCGATCGACTGCGGGGTATATTCACCGCGCCCCACGCTTATGGGCAGAATGCTAAGACAGTTGTAGTGGTCCGTATAGACTGCAGTCTAACAATCTCATCTGTCTTCAAGAGCATAATTTTAAATGTGTGCGGGTAACAGTGGTATAGGCATAGAGTCTATTTGAGGGCGGATCCAAAGTCTGAAATCTGGCGGCAACCGTCTCATCAATCGATTGGATAGGGACGACGTCACGTGCAGCCAATCAATCGATCGGAATTTATTTATATAGCGCCATTTCAATACTCAGACCCAATTGTGAAGACAGTCGCCGAAGGTTCCTAAAAGCAGAATGGAAAGAGTCATCGAATATAGTTCGAAAAAGGTTTCCTGTGGATTATGTATCAACCTATATAATAACTTTCTTGGAATCCTCGCACCTAACTATGTACGTTTTCACCAAGATGACGTTTCTAAGTGCACCGGAAGATGAGATAATTTAAAATATGTAAACCGGTCGGCCATTTTGAGAAATGGCTGCCATTGGGGCCTGGGGTCAAATCTGCGATGGCCCTATAGCCAAATCTTGTTCTTATGACATGTTCGTAGTAGCCTATGTACCATATCCCATGCTTGTATCATAAAGTGAATAATTTTTCACCAGGCCGATCTATTAATAAAGTCTGAGATTGGTCTACTGTATCTGTATATATGTTGTACCCTGCACCCAAGCACAAAACTTATGCGGCTCAAAAATAATCTTTTATCTCAGAACATCGATATATCGCCATCTTAATGGCTAAAACGAACCGCTGATTATAATCGCCGAGAATCAAGACTGTGGTTTGCAAGGCAAGTTAAATGGACAGAAATACACACAGATTGATTGAGTGGATGAAGGAATGAGTTTCTACTTTCTAGGTCTAGATCCGAGGAGCAGCACAATATTTGCAGTCACCTGCCTGCGTGCGTATAGTGTGTCTACCATTGCATGCATTGGACATTTTCCTTTCGTTTAACCACAATTCACCTATTAGGGTACAATATATATTTATAGTTCCATCCAAGCTGCTGCTGCGATGATAAAAGGCATCTAATCGCGCTAGATAAATCACGGTATTTAAAAGAGAGTATACATTACAGGAGGCGTCGGTATACGTTACCGTTCGCCTGGCTGCCTGCATGCACGCTGGCATTTATCTGTTTATTCTTTGAGACGTGGACTTCTGATAGCGTCGTTAATTGTCCCAATAAAATGGCCATGAATGCCAAAGAACACACGGCTATCAAAAGACGTCCAAGATAAAAGGCTTTGCTGAAGCCCTGCCCCGGACGGTAACCCACCCGCCCGGCCACCCACCCGTCCGGCCACCCACCCGTCCGGCCACCCACCCACCCGTCCACCCGCCCGGTCCGTCCGCCCGGTCCGGCTTTATGCCTCGCCAACATCATCCGTCGCTTCCTCGCCCCAATCGACCGTCCGTCCATCCGTGCACGACCGCCGATTATTCGAATAATCGTTATTGCCCCCATCCGATTACTTGCGTCACAGGTTCGCCTACTCCGTATGGTTCGGGCATCACAAGGCGTTTGCTAAACCCCGTTTATTTCCATGACGTTAGAAATATATATATATATATATATATATATATATATATATATATATATATATATATATATATATATAGTATGTGCGTGCGTGCGTATGCACGTGTGTGTGAGTCATAAACAGCCTTCAAATAAACAAATGTAATATCCTGTTAAAGTTTGGTAACCAGGACTTTTTTAAGGTGCAGTTGTACACAGTACACAAAATGTGCAGTTCTAAATGGATTTGTGCTGCTGTAGAAGCACAAAATTATGTACAGTTAAAACTAGCAAAAAAGGTCATATTCCTCCGACTGTAAGTAATTTACCATGGAAGATGGGAAAGGAAAGAAGGAGTTGTTCAGTTCTAACAATTCCTTTAAAACAGCCCTGTTGGTAACTGTTTGAAGTCTAGAACTAAAATTGCTTCGTTTGTATAATACTGCTGTTCAAGACCTGTGTGCCTATAGTAATAATGGGTTCACGCAGAGTAGAAAGCTAGTCTTAAAATAGCATATAAGCCTAGGCCTACAACAATTGATTTTCAAAACACTACTATAATGTAGGCCTAGCCTACATAGTGAGACGCCAATGAGGCCTAATTTCCGCTTATCGTGTTGCAGCCTCGGTCTTATGACAATATAATTTTGCGATATAATAGCGCTATAGAAGCGTCTACTACCCTCTATAATATGTTTTATTTTTAGCATCATATTAATTATAGGCTACGTAGGCCTACAGATTTTTATATTACGTATTGTAGTAGGCTAAGTACTTATATATATGGGCCTATATAATATTATGTGTATATATGTGTATATATGTGTATATATGTGTATATTATATATATATATATTATATATATGCGAGAATGTAGCTTATCATCTCCGCTTCTTATCAATGTTCGCCAATATTCATCGGTTGATCTTTTGATTCGTTCGTTCAAATGGATTTTCTTCTCGTTTCTTTTCAAATAATCTCATCTCATCATTCACGAATCACGTTGCTTTGTATATAGCATGTGGATGGAAGTTTAGACCATAGCGGGTCTAAATCCGCCCGAATTAGGCCGAGTATACATGTAGGCTGAGGAGCTTCTAATAGCATTGAATCTTGCAGCAGCAGCAGCAGCACTGAGACGTCATTGAGAAGAATATCATTAGGTCTACCTGCTGAGACAATTATTACATAGCATTGGAGACTGTTACATGTATTAGGCAGGCTGATAATATAGGTTGTTATATTTTGTGCATCATTTTTAGGTAATGATGTCATAGACTGGGGGATAATGTTCGGTGGGCTTTTGTCCCGAGTGGTGGGATAATGTCCAGGGTCTAATGTCCGTTCCCCTATTACCTGCTATTGCAGATTTGTAGTGAACGCTGTGATTAACCTCCGATGGAATATTTGTCTAAGACTTAAACAAATAGTTAAAAATGAAATAAATAGCTAATCTAAGTAGTGAACGTAAATAAGTGTCTAATTTGGACGTTTCTAGTTCCTTCGTTCTTCTGAAAGGACACTAAATGAACGAAATTCTAGCCATTACACGATAGTTGCTTCAATCCACTGGGTCACAAGAGAAGCTAGCCTATAGTATTATTGCGTAATACTTTTATAGCTTCTTTTTCCATAACAGCAATAGGTCTGCGTTTTGACAGCGAATTTCCTTGCCTATACAAAAGTAACATCGGTAAGTCATATGATCTATCGAACCACCAGTTTGTTTGTCCGTCCATTTGTCTGTGTGCTTGTCTGTCTTTCTGTGCTTCTGGCTGCTTGTCAAAGTTGTCACTCCGCCTGTCCGTTCATTTCTCCGCCTATATCTACGCCATGCATCTGCCTGTCACAGCCTGTGTGTCTATTTGTCCGAGGCCTTGATTTTGATCTGTCATCTCAAACTATACGATAACAATTATATATATATATATTATACATATATCGCACACACACACATATATATATATATACATGTATATATACTCCATGCATGTTGTCGGCACTCGTATGCTCTTGTCCAATTCGTCGTTATGCCTTTTTGCATTTGTATCTGACGTTAGTTACCGAGATCCTAAGCACACTTGTTCAACTCAGTCGGAATCGCTAGATATAATTATAATGTCCAGAGTATTGGTGACATCCCTCTCATGAGGTTGTCCACTCAGAAGCGTCATTGCAAGGTCCTTCCACGGAGACGTTAAATGGCGCTGACGTCCCATTGAAATGGAGAGCATCGTCAAGGCTATCTTCACCCAATCAATGCATTATATGTGCAGGTCATGCGGTCGTCATGGTAACCTATGTACATTCATATTAGCCAATGTTAGTAGCAGTTAGGAACGAGCGGCTAGCATATCGAATAAAGACCAAGGTACAGGTCATTGCACCCTACTACTAGGTCTATAGCGACAATTTTTGCGGATAACGCGCTGAGCAGAGCGGCGCTGGATAGGAGAAAATGGAAGGAACTGGTGAAGAAGGCATCGGACACCTACGTGCACTAAGCCCACGGTTGCTGCTGCTGCTGCTGCTGCTGATGATGATGACTAGTTCTAGGTCAATCGCTTTTACAGTTGATTCTAAACTCTAAAGGACAATCGCACAAAGTTCCTGTACTTTGGTCTGGATTGGCTGTTACGAACTTACAGTACTAGCCGTTTAATTGCTCTTCAGTAGGCCAAGATTTATCCAATAACTAGTGAGCGGAATGATCATGTCTCACTACGGTACTGGTAACTGTTTCAGACTGCGACACAACCTCAATTGACCTATATACCCAATGGCGTCTAACTGGACTGGAGGAGCAACCCCTTTTTGGCCGACTAGCTATTAGCATAAAAAGTCAGAAAAATGCCCAGTTTATGTCCAAAACATACTTTACCCCAACGTTTGAAGTTCAACGGAAATCGTTCTGCAAGTGCGACCATTGGACACTGCGCAGTCTGGAACAATGAGATTATTCCACTGACGTAATACCCCGGACCAGGGCTGTTTTAAAGGAATTTTTAGAACTGCACAACTCCTTCTTTCCTTTCCCATCCTCCATGGTAAATTACTTCCAATCGGAGGACAATGACCTTTTTGGTAGTTTTAACTGCACAAAACGTGTGACAGAACTGCTTCTACAACTGCACAAATCCATTTGGAACTGCACATTTTGTGTACAACTGCACGTTAAAAAGCCCTGCCCCGGACATTACCCCAACCCGGGTAAGGACATTACAATGCCATACAATTGCGTAGCCTACACCGCGTGGTGAGGGATAGGTTCGTTGCCTTGCAGCCGGCGGGTTGCAGGTTCGAATTCACCTCATGCCGATGCATAGGGACCTTGGGCAGGTCCTTTACACGCAATTGCTCAGTGCTTTAGCGTGAAACTCCGATTCGTTGTTCGCGCTGTAGCCGGGAGCGCGTCTGAATAGATTCTTGAAGGGACGCTATAACACGTGCACGTATACATACTGCATAGTGTGACCTTTGGCCGCTATTATTAGAAAGTTGATAAGACAGGTTTTTTGTCCACTTACATGTACACTCCTACTTTTGACATGTTATGTTTTAAGGAAGATGTATCCTTCTTTTCATCCATCCTCTGTGTCCTGCATTATCTTCTTCCACCTGAACATGTAACTGGTTACTCCCTTAGGCCCCGATCACATAATCTAGAGATACCACGATGTGAATCGTTGATTGGAAAGGGATTTATCACCAGAATGCTCTAATTGTTAACTTGTTTTTGACGATAATAGTTTAGTAAATATATTATATTTAACTTGTGATTTTAATTTGCACGTTTTTATTAACTATTATTACTTCGATGTATCATAATGATGTTCTGTGTCCCATTGTGCGTTTGCAAGTGGAGTAATAAAGAAATGCTTGCTTACTTACTTACTTATTTACTTACTTACTTACTTAATTACTTACTTATTCTGGACACAGGAATGAGATCGGAACTGGAGGACAGGGTCGGGGACTACTGCGACACGGAAAGCTTCCACGCCGAGTGTTCGGAAAACGAGGTCATCCTGATGACAAGCGCTCGCTACGGACGGATGAGGGTGGGCAGGTGCGTCGAGTACGACCTCGGATACATCGACTGCTACTCGGACGTGCTCCAGCGCCTCGACCGACGATGCTCCGGGCAGCGGAAGTGCGAGGTGCGCATCCCGGATGCAGAGTTCGAGAGCACCCGACCGTGTCTTAAGGAACTGAAGACGTACCTTGAAGTCAGCTACACGTGCGTCAAAGGTATAGAGTCAGTTCATTCATTCGTTCATTCACTCAGTTTCAAAATTTATATAGCGCCCCATCAGAAGCCCTCTCAGAGGCGCTCTCAGTCTGACCACGGTGATTCAGTTAGGTTTTAAGGAACTTGGAAAACACTGGTCAGTGTTTTACAGGCTCTGTAGGTTTGCATACAATGCATCTCGCTGAATGACCATTCGGAGTCGCTCTCAGTACGGAAACTCCATGTATAAGAAAAGTCAATGCACGATAGTTACAGTGGCGGCGTCAGGATTTCAGTTTGGGGGGGAAGGCTGGATCCTCGCGGAGGAAATTTTCCATTTTCCTTCACCAAAATTTCTGACGACTTTTTTTTAATCATTTGTCGAAATCTCATGCATATATTTCAGTTTTTAGGGTGGCTAATCATGAAAATATTTCATTTTTACATGTAAAAAACCGGATGACCTTTTTTAGGGGAAGGGGCTGAACCCCAAGCCCCCTGGCGCCGCTACTGAATAGTTATCTTTCTTGGTTGCCTCTTTATCCCCCCCCCCCAAGCAGGGGACTAGAAGATTAAACACTGCCTGTATACATGTTGTGGGGCGCGGTGGTGTAGTGGTGGCGTCGTTGCCTTGAAGCCGGAAGGTTCGAGGTTCGAATCCACCTCACCGCGTAAGGACCTTGGGCAAGTCCTTCACTCACAATTGCTCAGCGCTTCGGCGTGAAACTCCGATGCAGTGTCCGCTCTGCATTCGGGAGCGCCTCTGAGTAGAGAGCTTGAAGGGGCGCTATAACAAATGCACATACATACATACATACATACATACATACATACATACATACATACATACATACATACATACAATGTCATACATACATACATACATACATACATACATACATACATACATACATACATACATACATACATACATACATACATACATACATACATACATACATACATACATACATACATACATACATGATACAGGCAATGTATTATACAGGCTATACGTAACTTGGTTGAACTGGGCTACTCTATATTCCTAACCTATAGTTAAACTGCATTACTCTATACCCAACCTGGTTGATCTATGCTACTCTAGGCATGATTTTTTATATATCTAGCTAAACTATGTTACTTTACACACAGTCATCTTAGCGCTATAGGTGCACCATGCTATTATATTCTGCCATAGGCCTGTTAAAGGCAACCGGCTTCAGACCGTCAGATGTTGAAACGCTCCTTATGCGATACTAAATGGTGCTTACTGACGTGCGACTGAAATAGTGCTGCATAAATGTACGTTTAAATTACGTTTAATGTACGAATGCCATTTAGTGGAGCACGGCCGTTTCTCTGAGAGGTTCTTTCAAGGCGCCATAAAATATTCAGATGCGATTTCAAGTATGCATAAGCCAGCGAAGGATCGAGTCTAAACCGCTTACGACGCTGGTTCAATGCAACAGCATCACAGTGTGACACATGCAACGTTCAATTGCACCGCTTAATCGTCCTCTGCATTCTGTCTCCCGCGCTCTCTTTGTCTCCCTTGTCCTTTTGGTCCGTCCGTCCGTCCGTCTGTCTGTCTCTGTCTATACAGTCGACTGTCTTTCTTTCAGTTGGACTATCCGCTATACATATTGAATAACATACAGTATTGTATCTAGAGATTTATACAGCGCCTCTGGCAATAATGACTTTTCAGAGGCGCTCTCAGTACAAAATACTGGAGGGCAAAGAAATACCTTTAAAACCGTGAAATAATGAGAGACTGATGAGAAAAATGAGTTATTAGTTTAACCTCTAGTGCGGGAGGAAGGTTATTCCAAAATGGAGGGATATAATAATTATAGAATCTGTATTCTGTATGCTAGACGCGTCTGCACATAATCCTTCCTTGGCCCTACAAGATCATTAACAGGGTAAGCTAGGAATTAGTATTGTCAATGTTGCGAAGGTCTAAAGCCGACCAGAACAGTTTTATGTAGTTTGGTATTTTTAGCGATATTCAGAGAACCATGCAACGGTGTGCAAGAAATTTCTTTAAAATAAAAAAGATCGTAATTTCGAGATTTCTACCGCGCTCAAAATATCGGAGTCACGGGAACCAGCGTAGATACATCCGCTCAGTCAAAACACAATCGATGGGTAGTTAGGAAGAGTCAACAACCGCACGTCAACGTAAAGAAAACAAAAAATCACTCTCATTATTGTATTCTTGAAAACTTCAAGATTCCTACTCAGAGGCGCTCCCGACTGCAGCGCAGACACTGAATCTGAGTTTTCCGCCGATGCGCATGAGTAATTGCGAGTGAAGGACTTGCTCAGAGCCCATACGTGGCGACTTGAGGTGGATTCGAACCCGCAATCTTCCGGCTCCAAGGCACCGAGCATATCCCTATACACCACCGCGCGCTTCACAATTAAAATGTAGACAATGTGTATGCCTGCCTGTTGGTCTGAATGTGTGTCTTTGTGGCTGTGTCAGTTCATTCTCCTGACATCGGATTCTGTCTGTCGTCATCACACGTCAACGTCACCCATCCGGTTGGCTACATCGTCGGTCAGATCCCTTCGAGGGGCGTCTCCTGCGACCGCAGCGTCCACCCCTGGGTCATAGCGGCCGAGCGGGGCCAACGCATCAACATCACCCTCTACGACTTCGCCCTCGATGGGGTGACACCGCGAAGGGCGGGCGCCACGGACAAG
This sequence comes from Lumbricus terrestris, assembly GCA_949752735.1. Taxonomy (NCBI): domain Eukaryota; kingdom Metazoa; phylum Annelida; class Clitellata; order Crassiclitellata; family Lumbricidae; genus Lumbricus; species Lumbricus terrestris. The sequence goes on along the minus strand of OX457047.1, from coordinate 16,295,287 downwards.
GACAAGGTCGCCTGCAGGCAGTATGGGTGGCTGGAGGACAGCGCATCCGAGAGACTGGTTCCGCTGTGCGGCGGCGGATACGAGGCGAGGGTGAAGGACATCTACTTCTCGAAAGGTCATTCGGTGAAGATCTGGACCCTGACGGATGACAAGAGGGAAGAGATCAAACGATTCCTCATCAGATATTCAGGTAAACGGATCTTAATATCAGACACTAAGCCACCCACATCGAGCTCACATTGTTGTAGTGTTGTCCAACGTTATCTAACACTGTCTCAGAGTTGTCTAATATTGCTTTAGCGATGTCTAACATTGTCTAAGCGTTGTCCAACATTGCCTTATTATTATAACTAGAGCGATGTCCGACATTGTCTCTGCAGCGTAGTCCAACATTGTCTTGTTATTATAACTATAGCGATGTCCAACGAGCAAGACAATTTTAGACAACGCTGAGGTAATGTTAAGATAAGATAAGAATATTCTTATCTTATCTTATCTTAACATTATCTCAGCGTTGTCTAAAATTGTCTTAACGATGTCCAACATTGTTCAGCGTTGTCCAGCTCTGCCTATATGTTGTCAAACATGGTGTCATCGATCTCCAGCATTAACCCAGTGTTGTCCATCATAATCCTGGCGTTGTCCAGCGTAGTCTCAATGTTGTCCAACATTGTTTTAATTTGTCCAACAGTATCCTAACGTTGTCCAACACTACCTCAGCGATGTCCAACATTGTCTCAATGTTGTTCTTTATTCTCCTATAGAGTTGTCCATAATTTTTCTTGTGTTGTCCACCACTGTTCCAACGTTGTCCAGCGTTTTCCGAACGTGTGTCTTCCGGCTGGGTGCTGCTGGGTAGTGATGCGGTATAAATCTATAATTAACTGATACGATTTCTTTGATGTGATGTGCCATGGCACTACAAGACCATACATTGTACTTCTATTCACGTCTTTGTATTTGCTCTCACACGCCATTCAGAATTCATAAATATTTTGTTTTCTACTACTCTTTCGTATAAGCAAGTTCTCCTTGCTTTGGCTATTACCTGGTACACCTTCCACCAAAATCTGTATTTAATTTCGAAGATTTCCTTTAATAGATAAGAAAGCTTAGAGCTTATCAACACGGTTCCACAGATAGACCCTACACTTCGGCCACGTGGTAAACAGTTGTCAATGGGTTATCAGCTTACGCGCAGACTCGACTAAAGCAATTCAGCGACACGATGGAATTAACATCCCAACTTAGGTCGGTGATAGTTTAACGACCTCAAAGGATGTTTGGCTGATTTAGGCGCCAGTCAGATGGCGCCATATTCCACGGAACAAAAATAATGTGGTACCTTGCTGTCGTATGAACGTCGTATGATGACCAACCGACTACAGTGTAGCTTTTTTTTACTGAGATAGCCTAATATTTTATACTGAACATAATTATATCGTTCGTGTCATATTGAACTTTGTAAATTCGTGGCGTTTTTCACAAGACCTGTAATCGTGGATATATTAAGAAGAAATGGGGTAGTAAGACGTAGGGCTCAAGCCATGGAGAAGACAGAAAATTAAATAGGTCAATATCTCTGCAAAATTCCAAAAGTGTTGGTAGCCTATCCTTCGTCGAACCTCCCATACTCCCTCCCACTATTCGAGTTAAATTGCACTATTCATTAATAATTATTAAACGCTGTACCATCACAAAATTTTCCTTCAATTTTCCACCTACTTAACATAATAATTATACGATCAGCATAAATTCACATCGGTCGCTCACAATCCCATCTTAAAATCCCCGAATTGACAGATTGGACGTGACTTTCATTCAGACTTCTGCGAGCGACACGCGTTGTGATTTTACTGTAGGTCTGTACTTCCAAAGGAAATTATTTTGAATCCTTTCCATTCTGCTAACAGCTCAACACCTAATGTGTGGAATTAGCGTAACCGTTTTCGCTTGAGAAATACTGTTAAATTAAGAGATTACGTTGATACCAATTTCCTTCCAATAGCTGAAACAACGCGAACTTGTATGTTCACTTGATATAGCTCACTACTCAGAGGTGCTCCCGACTACAGAGCGGACACTGCATCGGAGCTTCACGCCGAAGCGCTGAGCACTTGCGAGTGAAGGACTTGCCCAAGGTCCCAACGCGGTGACTTGAGGCGGATTCGAACCTGCAACACATCGGCTGCAAGGCGACGAACATACCCACTACACCACCGCGCCCTACAAGCGTGTGCTGTATATATATATATATATATATATACAATATGTAAATATGTCTTATTCATATGAGAGTGGCATGGCTAATCTGCTCTGATGCACATGTCTTTCCGAGTCGACTGGATTTCGATCGATTATATATGCGTTAGGCATCGTTCTATTCGAAGGTCTCAAGCTTGAGTCTGCAGTTAAAGACGCCGTAGAAAGTATCGTCTTCGTCGTCGTCATCGTAACCGTTATCATTATCATCTTCATCGTCATGTTCATCGTCATGATCATCGTCATGATGATCGTCATAATCATCGTCATAGTCATATAGGCCTAGTCATAGTCATAGTCATATAGTCATATTACATAGTAGTAGTCGTAGTCATCGTCATCATCATCATCGTCGTCGTTTTCGTTGCCGTCATCGTAATCTTCACTAGGTCGTAGGTCTACATATCCTTGATCTGTTAGGCTATACACAGGGTTGAATTGCTTGTAATGTGATCTTATAATATAGGAATATAGATCCCTATTAATATCGAAACATAATCTGGATGTGATTTACTGACTGACTAGGTAAGATTGCCTTGTTCTGAAAATGTCGAATTTTGCTTGACACTGATTGGACTCGATCCGTGATATAGAAAATCTTATTAAGCAAGCAACTTATAGGAACCTTTTAGCCTTTCATGGACTTCTTCATTCCGTCAAAGGCCAAAAAACATCCGATTCATTAGTAGATAGGCGCTGTTCCGAAGCCCTGATAAGACAGTTCTCAATTTTATGATAAATATCCACTCACGTTAGGCCTATATTATTATTAATAGAACATCGTAATCGACTAGAATTATACTGTAGGCTTACCATAGAAATGTGGCCTACGAATCGTAATTTGCGATTTCCCTTTACAAGCAAAGGTAGTCTACTTGTATTGAAGAACAGTCATTGTGCTCGACAATTAGACAATTGTGCTTGACAAGACTCTCCACATAGGCGTAGGGGACATTTCAGCAGTGGGGGGGCAAAAATTTTACTTTTGCCCGAAAAATTAAACCCGGAATAATTCACGTCGTGCACACATTGTTCTTGCACCCACACCCGGGGACAAGGGGCAAATACACCGTGGCCCGGCCATATTATAAGGACCAGGTTGGGTAATTTTAGGCATATATGCAAATTTATTATGTAGCCTATGTATATATTCCTGACGCTTAACCAGTTCAAACTTCACACGAGCAACTTATTAAATTCATAATAATTGTATATTGCTTTGTATTGTATTTAATCATCTACAAAGCGCCTCAGTAGAGGGCCTAGAGGCGCTAATAGTGCGCAAAACCGCGCTCGAAGAGGCAGGTTTTAAGATGAGAGAATGAAGAAGAGAGACTGACACAGAAAGTGTATAGAGCGAACGCAAGGAGAAAGCTCATTTCAAAGAGAAGGACCAATTGAGGCAAATGATCAAGACTGAGCCATTGCAGTTCTAGAAGGCGGAAGCAAGAGTCAAGTCTGTTGGATGAACGAAGTGGACGGTTGGAGGAAACTGAGTGAGGTCTTAGTATAGCGTCGGTCAGATATTTGGGCAAAACCCCGCTGAGCCTTGAAGATCAGAGTGAGGATCTTAGATTGTAGATCTATGCGAGCACGGAGAGAAAGCCAATGGGTGGGGACAGAACGGCGAGAGATCCTGAGACACTTTAAATGAAAATAAAAGGAACGTGTGCTTTTGGAAATGTCCTCAGTTAAGGTATTATTCTTTCCGTAATATAAGTGAGCCATCAAGTGCAACACCCTGATCCCGCACACTTGACAATGCATGGCAAGAAGAAAAATATTGTAGATTTTCAGAGTGCAGACCAAGATCTGCACGTTCAATGTTGATGATCGCAAGATCATCGTGTCTATTTTGCCTCATGACCAGTAGAAATTTCGATGTCATTCAGGCAGTGAATTCCGTGTTCTGTTGCACCTATATTGCATGCTGTGGATTGTCCTCAAATGCCACGAATAGTCGCAATTTTCGGTCAAATTTCGGCTCTTGAATTTGCTGCGACTCTATAGCCATTATTTACCGTGAATTCAGAGCTTTTTCGGGGATTTCTGCCATCCATAGATGTTGTGAGTTAATACCTAACTCGATTCGGGCAAGATTTTCTGGCAAATTTCGGCTCTTGAATTTGCTGCGATTCTCGCCATTAGGCCTATTTACAAAATGCTACCGTGAATTTAAATTTTTTTGGGAATTTCTGCTCTCAATGGTTGTGACTTAATATCTAACTCGATTCGGGCAAGATTTTCGGGCAAATTTCGGCTCTTGAATTTGCTGCGATTCTCGCCATTAAGCTTATTTATAAAATGCTACCGTGAATTCAGAACTTTTTCGGGAATTTCTGCTCACCATGATTGTTGTGAGCTAATATCTAACTCGATTCGGTCAAGATGGAACTGGGAGATAATGTGGTACACTAATGAACGTTGAACTTCAAGAAGTTTGGCTAATATTTTCCCGGGTCTACTTGCCCGAAAAAACAGACTTGCCCGAAATTTGGGGGGCATTTGCCCCCCCTGGACCCCCGTCTCCTACGCCTATGACTCTCCATATATAGGCTATCACATTGCGACATTCGTCTTGTGGTTTATGCTCTTTGCTGCTGCCCTGGGTGACGGGACCATGCGCTGCATTCCAATAATTTTTTAATTAAGTCTATATATTGCGCCACTTCAAGAAACCTTTTCAGATAGGCTACATGATCTGCTCCCAAAAGCCATAACCGCACAACCGGGAGACGTTATTAACCGTATTATGCGAGAAACTTTCATAGTTATAGCAAAGATATTAGAGTTTTACTGTTATAGGATGATAATTATATACGATAATGGATTTGGCATAATGTGTTTTTGAACAGTTAATTGCCTTTATCGATTTTATGAATTATATGTGTTTATTACCATGTTTGATTGCCTGAAGATCTTCCAGAAAATGAGGATAGCGCAAGAATGACCAAATAAAGAATATTCCTAGCTTATCTTTTAATCTTTTGCCGCAATCAATGTTGTTTAATTAATTGATATTACGAGAATTATTGCAGACACTTTATGCTGAGCCGCAACGAGATTTAAAGCATAGACATTAGACAGCCAGGTGTAGGCGGTCTACGTAATTTTTCTATCGTGCTTATATGTTTTTCAGTGACGGGCTGTCCGGATCCTGAGCTGAGCGCTGACCTGGCTTGGTTCGATCGTACGAGCGATGGTTACGCCAGCATCGGATGTCGCAGCGGACAAGTACGATGGCTACTTCGATGCGTTGATAACGCGTGGACTGGAGTCGTAGGAAACTGCTCAATGGGTAATTAGTTAGACCTTTGGACTTTGTAATTGTAATTGTAATTGAACATTTGTATAGCGCCGCTCACAGATTCAGTAGCGCTCCCGACCCAAAGTTAGCACTGTCGCTAACGAATAGTATAGTCTTCAGGCGCTTCCTAAACAGAGGGAGAGAGAGACTGAGAAGCTCAAGACGTAGTTTATGTGGAAGACGGTTCCAGCAGGAGGGGCCAACATAGGCAAAGCTCCTGGACTGGGCCGTAGCCCCACGCATGCGAGGAACAACAAGGAGGCCATTAGCTGCCGAACGAAGGGCAGAGCGACCGGGGAGAGAGGAGACCTGAATACAGAAAGAACGGAGGTAGGAGGGAGCAACCCCATGAAGAGAATTGCGCATAAGTGTCAGAATTTTGAACTCAATGCGTTGTGGTACAGGAAGCCAATGAAGAGTGTCCCGAATAAAGACTGAAATGTGGGAGAACTTGGGGAGACCAGCAATTAGGCGAGCAGCAGCATTGAGTATTGTCTGAAGTTTAGAGAGGTTGAGAGAAGAAAGACCGGCGTATGAAGAGTTCCCAAAGTCAACCCTAGAACAGATCAAGGCGTGAACAAGCGTCTTAATAGCTTGCGGGGAAAGTGAATGACGGATGGTACGCAGCTGGCGAAGATGATAGAGACATGTTCGCGAGACACGGTTAATATGGTCCGAGAAAGAAAGAATAGGGTCCAGAGTGAAGCCCAAGTCACGAACAGTGGAAGAGAAATGAATATCCGGAAACAAAGTGCAGAGGAGCTCCATGTCAATCTTAGCAAGCTGAGCTCTGCCGCCAAGCCAGATGTATTGTGTTTTATCAGAGTTCAGGCGAAGACGGTTAGAGGACATCCATTGGTCCAGGGCTGAGGTGGCATCAAGAATAGTGGCGACAAGTGAGGCAGCTGCACTGGACGGGCCATGAACAAATGCTTGTGTGTCATCAGCATATTGATGAGCCGAGGCACCCTTGAGAGAGAGTATGGCTGATAAATCTGCGGTGTAGAGAATGTAAAGAAGCGGCGCCGGAACCGAGCCTTGGGGCAAGCCGTAAGGGACAGGGGACCAGGCAGAGCGTGTGGACCCAAAGATCACAGCTAACGAGCGATCTGAGAGAAAAGAGCTGAGCCAAAGAAGGGCAGAGTCACCTAGACTTTCTGACTAGCTATTTCATTATATGCTATCTATCACGCAGGCCTGCCGACAGAAATTTCGAGCCCCTGGGCAGAGCAGTGACGGGTCCTAAACTAGGCTATCTTTGGGCTTTCTGGGCAAGTTTAAATAAAAACAAAATAGAAACAGGCTTAACAAAAGTGTGGATACGAATGTACGATTAGGCCCTATGCATATATTTATGATTTTATTCAGTTCTCAATAACTATTATGAATTAAAATTTATAATTTATGTAAATCAAAATGTAACTTTTCTGGATTTAACTGTAGCAAAATCGCTTACAATATCCCCGCATAAAAATATAGGTCAATGATTTTGGAAGATCACATTCGATTGCAAGAGTTGCAAGATCATTAATTCAGTCTGTCCTACTTCATTAGGCCTACAGATCGTTGAATAGGCTCACTTTTAATTTGATTGAGCCTACTTTTAATTTGATTGAGCCTACTTTTAATTTGATTGAGCCTACTTTTAATTTGATTGAGCTCACTTTTAATTTGATTGAGCCTACTTTTAATTTGATTGAGCCTACTTTTAATTTGATTGAGCCTACTTTTAATTTGATTGAGCCTACTTTTAATTTGATTGAGCCTACTTTTAATTTGATTGAGCCTACTTTTAATTTGATTGAGCCTACTTTTAATTTGATTGAGTCTACTTTTAATTTGATTGAGCCTACTTTTAATTTGATTGGGCCTACTTTTAATTTGATTGAGCCTACTTTTAATTTGATTGGGCCTACTTTTAATTTGATTGAGCCTACTTTTAATTTGACTGAGCTCACTTTTAATTTGATTGCAGTAATAGCCTAGTAGTAGGCCTATTGCTACAGTAGCAGCAGCGATATAGTAGTAATAGTAGCAATAGTGGTAGTTGCTGAACTGCTGCTGCTGTAGTTGTCATGGTGACACAAAAAAAATAGTTTTTATTGCATTTGTGTTGTTCTGTCAACAGTTCAGAGACAAGTAACCGATGAGGAGATGTTGACAAGAGACGAATCGTCATCATCCGTCGGATCTCCATATGGTTGGCATTTATCACGACGCAATATTGCTCATAAATTATGGCAATGGGGACTATATATAATATATATATACATATAATTATATAATATACATATATATATAATATATATACATTGAATTATATAATATGCTTATTATATATATATATATATATATATATATATATATATATATATATATTATATATACATAGAATTATATAATATGCTTAAATATAATATTAGATCTATATATAATTTATGCTGTCTTCACACCTGGCACGATTTTCGCTCCTCGCACGCTTCCACAAAAAGTATTTAATAAATCTTCACCTGAAATATTTAGAAATATAAGACTAATGAAAAAAAAATCCACTATAGTCAACTCACTTGTTGTCTGTACGGTCAGACGAAAAGACAAACAGACATATATTCAGACAGACAGCAGACAAACTAGCTGGCTAAAGATTACAATATGGTGAAGCGCCTCAGACAAAGAAACGGACAAAGAAACGGACAAAGAAAAGGACAAACAAACGGACAAAGAAAAGGACAAAGAAACGAACAAAGAAACGGACAAACAAACGGACGAGCAAACGGACAAAGAAACGGACAAAGAAACAGACTTGTAAGAAAAGGACAAAGAAACGGACAAAGAAACGGGCAAAGAAACGGACAAACAAACGGACAAATAAACGGGCAAGCAAACGGACAAACAAACGGATAACCACACAGAAGAGAGTTTGCTGCCCTGAAAAGTCAAAGCACTGCAGCAAGTGGTAATTAAGCCCCAGCAGTCTAGTTACAATGTTTTGGTTTTGGATCGATTGTACCAAACAGCGTATTGTTACATTTGTTTATGTCTCTTTGAAGGTATAGCTGTTGGAGTCGGGGCTTTGGTCGGAATGCTGATGGCTGTCCTCATAGTCCTAACGCTTGGCTACAGGAGGTCAGTCCAATATAGGAAATGTAGAAAAACAACTGATGGGTCAGGAGTTGATTTATGTGGAGTTTGGGTGTGCAATGAAAACTTTAGTATGGAGTCCTAGGAAAGACTACAGGGGTTGAACCCCCACAACCATTCATCCAAATTTCTTCGCATTACAGGGTGGGCCAACAAGTTTTTTTGCCAATATCCTGGCCAGAAGTAAGAATATCGAAATGAAATTTTACATTCTTAAAGACAATTCATATTTACACATGTTGGTAAGATTTCATCAAAATATTTCAGACAGAACAAAAGTTGTATCAATTTTAGTTGACCACCCACCTTTTTTGACGATTCAAAAACGTAATGCAGCAAAAAGTAGTGAAAAAACCATTTTATTAAGTCATATCTCAAATAACTGTTGTCAAATGAACTTGATAATGCTTCACAACTTTATCAGAGTAAACGTTGCTCATAGCCTTATATCTCTAGGATCTTGCTCAAGAGGTGTCTGAATACACATGTTGTCTGTCATTGACACCTTGGCCATAATTATTTTTTAGAAATTTGAACATCATTGCCTTAATAACAAAATAATTAATTTGACAGATTCTTTATTTACTAACTTGATTGTCATCTTGCTAAGAGACTTCACAGTGATCTGCAGCTACGCTGGTACCCTGTTTCTTTTTAAAATAGTAATAATAATGATCATCTGGCAATATCAAGGCTATTTCACAAGAATTATTTTAGATGAGACCTAATAAAATCTTTAAAAAAACTTTTTTACTTTTTGCTGCATCGTGTTTTTTAATCGTCAAAAAGAGGGTGGGTGGACTCACTAAAAGTTATATAACTTTTGTTCTGCTAGAAATATTTTGATGAAGTCTGGTCATCTTGTCTTAAGACTGTAAAATTTCATTTCGATATTCTAACTTCTGGTCAAGAAATTGGCAAAAACCGTAGGGGTCTTTTTTGGCCCACCCTGTAGATTATTAATTATACTAATGATGCACAAAGTTCAACTACGAAATTCCAGTTTAGAAACCTCTATAAAAAATAAAAATGCTTCTAATTTTCTGCCGTGCATTTTTTTCATGCTCTCGATTGCAATAAACTGTAACTATGACCATTGAGTTTTACGCCTCCCGCAGGCGCCAGCCCAGCCAATTTAATATTAAGAAGTTTAAAAATTACGATTAAAATATAGAAGTAACTATAGACTCTATAGAAGTAGCAATTGTGCCGGGAAGGCTTAACTTATTTTCATTAATTTATTCAACCTACTTTTTAACTTTTAGGCTACTGTTTTATATTTTTTAAAATTTCTTTCCTATATAAATTATAAACCCTGTTCATAGTAGAAATTATAAGCTTATAATTAGTGAAGCTGAGAAATTGACATTGGCCGATTGTAGGCGTCATCAGAAAGGAGGAGTGGGGGCGCGCAAGTGCTCGCCCGTTCCGCTCTGTCAACTCGGTTCGAAGCACGGCTCACAAACGTCGTCAACGTCACATTGCAAGTACATCAGCAGTCTACCACCAAGCATACTGGAATTTCCAGACGACGAAACCGACGACGCAAGGAGAGACTGGAGAGACACGGCCACCCGACCACACCACCACCACCACCACCCACACCACCACCCACATCACTTCCACTACTACCCCCAATACCTCCACCACACGACCGTTGAATCATACCCCATGGCCGCTGGGCACATTAGCCCGCTGATGAGGGATAGCGAGCTGACGGACTGCTCCAGGGAACCTCTCGTCGCTGGAACTATCTCGAAACATCCGAGTTTTGTCCAGTCACACAACCCTCCTTCCTCGCCCGTTACTTCCGACACCGGCGGAACATGCAATGAACACTTCCGAGGCGTATTACCTCGACCGGATGCTGAAAAGACCAGCCCGGAAGTTAAGGTGATAGCTGCCGGTGACAGAGAACTAGAATTGTCGTACAGCTCAATCTCCTCTGTACCGCCATACTCTCCATCTTGCATCCATCTGACAGTAAATGACGTCATTTAAACCTCCGTGACGTAGGCTAGATAATCAAATTTGCAAGGCACTGTTGACGTAATAAAATTTAATTCCGACGTAGCCTAACTCATTTCGAGCAAATGAATGAACTTGAAGTTCTATAATGCGGATGACTTGGCGTAAGTCTTATGAAGACAATAATTATGATAATAGGCTATTCTTTCGTTGACAAATTTAATTGCAAACCCCATTTTGGTGTACAGTCATTGGACAGGTAAACTTATAAAATTACGGCTTAGCCAAAATATTGATACGAAAGGTTTTCAGTTGATTTCGCTAACATTAAATGTTGACAGTTTGACATGACCTCCCCTGCCTCAACCCCTTAAAAACAGAGTTCATTGTTCCATGCCTTCTTGGCCAAATCAAGAAAATCCTTGATCCTTCAAAACACCTTTCGACTAACTCTCCATCTGTTACATTTCCAAATTCCTTCTGATGCTCTTTTCTCTTGTCCGCAATCTTCGTGTTACGTTTGATTCACATTTCTCCTATAACTACATCTCTATCCTATCGCGCGCTTGCTTCATGCACAATTGCACATCCGTGATCTCTGCCTCATCCAAACTATATATGCTCAGCTTCAAAACTGCTTCCACCATTGCTACGTCCGTAGTCCACTCAAGGCTTGATTATACTGTAATTTCCCATTCTTAAACTTTGAATCTGCTCAACTTTAACGCCTCCATTTCATCCAAAATTCATTAGCCAGAGCCGTCACCAGAACACCCAAACATCATCACATCACCCCCGTCCTCAAGTCACTTCAATGGTTGAAAATTGCAGACGCGTCCGCTTAAAAGCTGTCTCCTTAGCCTACAATTCCCTACAAAACTCGTAGACCAGATATCTTTGTGAACTCTTCACCATCCAGCCAACCCGTTCTACCCGATCATCCGCCTGCCTTACACTCTCTCGACCGCCGGTCACAAGTCATCTTATAAGTTCTCCAACCGAACCACATCCAACACAGCGCCACGCCCTTGGAACGACCTGCCTCCAGTATTCCGATCTTTTCCTGTTGCTCCACCATGATTACTAATCACACGCCATCACCTTCCTTAGGCTCATCTATCAATCACACCTAGAGCTATTCATTCGAAATTGAAGACACTCCTATCCATAGATGTAAAAAACGATGAAAAGAAAATAAAAAACGGTAAAAAACGTCGTTTTTTTCGAAACAATAAAAAACGACAAAAAAACGATAAAAAACGGAAACGGAAAATAATTTGTCTTTGTTACATCTGAAATTTCATTTTCAGCTTGTAAATACAAACCTTAGGCTAATTGCTTACGCAATTTTATTAAGAAACTGCAAATAACACAACTTTATTATTAGGCCAAAATAATTGGTATAAGTAACATTAATCTACCACAGTTATTTTTTCTTATAACTTTGGTTTAATAAGAAATTCGGACAAATTAAAGGTATTGAAATCTTTTCAAATTTAAATTGTAGACATAAGTCCACATTATAAGTTTATGCTGATCGACATAACACAATTAAAATCTAACCAGAAGCAAAAACCACAGATGTTTACTAAATTATATATTGTACATTATTTTGTGCTTAAAATTGCTACTTATAAATATTAATAATTATGCCCAAGAATTTTTTATCAAAATAACTCTTAGAAATGTCATTTCTTGTAGAGATCTACTATATGAACTCCCTTCTGCCCAAGCAACAGTCAGGCTTCAGAAAATTTCATTCCACTGAATCTGTTTTAACACGCATTTTAGTTGACATGTATGCTGCTGTTGACCAGGGGCATGTATCACTCCTTGCTTTATTTGACGTGAGTGCGGCCTTTGACACCGTCGACCATGGCATTCTTTTAGAGCGCCTTGAAACGTCGTTTGGTGTCATTGGCCGCCCACTGCTGTGGTTGCAGGCTTTTCTTTCTGAGCGCAGCCAGTCTGTGGTTTTTGGTTCCACCCGGTCTGACTGGTCCAGAGTTTATTTTGGTCTTCCTCAGGGTTCCATTTTAGGGCCTTTGCTTTACATTTTATATACAGCTGACCTAAATAAGATTCTGTCTTCTGTGGGGGTTGCTGCACATCAATATGCTGATGACACACAGGCATATGTCCAGGGTCCAGCTTTAGAGGCTATCTCACTTGTGGAAAAAATACTTATGACGTCGGAAACGATTGGTGCCTGGATGTCATCCAATCGCCTCAGGTTAAATCCTGGTAAAACACAATTTATTTGGGTTGGAAGTCGTGTGCAAGTTTCTAAAATTGATATGCAAAATCTGCAACATTGCTTTCCTGGCATGACTTTTTCTACCACTGTGTGTGATTTGGGTGTGACCTTGGACCAAGAATTGACCCTTTCTGATCACGTGAGGAATGTTTGTCGCACTTGCTTCTACCATCTTCGTCAAATTCGCTCGGTACGTCGCTCACTTACAACCAAAGCTGCCACTACTCTGATGCATGCATTTATATGCACGAGAGTTGACTATGGTAGTGCCATCTATGCGGGCTTAACACTTTCACGCATTAATAAGTTGCAATCTGTCCTTAATGCTGCGGCCCGCCTGATTGGCGGCATACCAAAGTTTGGGCATATATCAAGTTTTATACGGGAAGAACTGCACTGGTTGCCAATGCAAAAACGTATTGAGTTTAAGATTTTAATGTTCATGCGCAATTGCCTAGCAGGCCAAGCTTCGATCTATCTTATGGAACTCTGTGTACCTGTGCTGTCCATCCCAGGCCGTAGATTCCTTCGCTCTGCTACGCATGGTGACCTGGTTGTCCCTAGGGCTCGATCTTCCACAGTGCTACATAGAAGCTTTGCTATGGTTGGTCCGTCTTTCTGGAATAAGTTACCTATTAGTCTTCGCAATGAACTTCTTTGTATTTCTTTGCCCCTTTTCCGCAAGCGTTTGACAACCATTCTCTTTGATTGTGGTTAGGTGTCAGGTCGGGAGCGCCTCTGAGGAGTTCTCTTGTAGTGGCGCTATATAAAAGTACGATTACAATTACAATTACAATTACAATATGTATTTCTCAAAATTATGACTTAAACAATTACATAAAGACCCTATAGTTAGCTGCATCCTTGAGAGTACGGTGAAAACGTATGGAATATCAGGCAAAAACAAATTAAGGAAAATAAAATTAGACAGCAAATAATTAAATAAAATTACATAAAAATCGGAAAAAAACGATAAAAAACGATGGGAAAAATAAAAAACGAAAAAAACGAGGTTTTTTGGGAGAGAATAAAAAACGAAAAAAACGTTTTTTACAACTATGCTCCTATCCCAGGAACTATACCCTGCCTCATCTGATCCTCCGCCTTCCAATTCTCGACCCAGATGAGTCTGAGACGACGCCCGCCTTAGTAGCTGTTCCGCCTCTCTGGTCTTATGTCAACCGAGCCGGACTCAGGGCCGGATAAAGGCATGTTCAGCCGAACAGGAGCCCACACTTCAGGGGCCCCACACTTGCATTAAAAAGTCAAACTGAAAAGTACGCAGTAAGACCAGGGCTGAAAGTGGTTTGGAAAAGTTGCCGGGTCTGACTTTTGGCCGGAAAGCGCCGAAGGCGCGAAGTTGGGAGTGCCGAAGGCGCGAAGTTGCGAGTGCCGAAGGCACGAAGCCCATACCGACTAGGGGGTCTGGGGGAGCGTCGTAAGCTCCCCCAGCGGGGTCTGGGGCGGAGCCCCAGCGACCAACGCATTTTTAGCTGTGTTGACCTCAACTAGAGTTCATTTTAGGGTCTTATTTGCCAGCTATTTTATGAACGATAAAGTCAGGAAAACATCAAGAAGAAGTCTTTTTGCAGAGTAGCAGATTATCAGGATAACAAAGTCAAAGTTTTATATTGCAAAAGAAATGGGTTTCGTCTTTACCGGTGATCACAAAAGTTACAAGTTTAGGCCTAGAACAAGTTTCTAAGTTTACAGCTGTCATATGGATACTGCATAGGACAACCCTTTATGGGTTTTACCGGCTCAACCCCCCTCCCCAATGTGTAATTTGAATTCCAATTTTGTAAAGCTAATTCTACGAAGGCTTAGCCTATACTTTGTGTATTTTGCAACCATTGCTTAGTGTTGTGCCAGTAGCACTAGCCTCAAGTCACTTCACTATGGTTGAAAATCTCAAAGCGAATCCACATCAAAGTTCTCTCCTTAACCTACAACTCCCCACAATGCTCCCAGGGACCCAGTCCAGATATCTTCGCGAGCTGTTCACCATCCAGCCAATCAGCTTTACCCGATCGTCTTTCTTTCTCGACCGCCGGTCACAAGTCATCTCAAGTTCTCCATCAGAGCCATATCCAACACAGCACCACGCATTTGGAATGATCCGTCTCCGGAATTCCGATCTTTTTCAGTCCCTCCACCATCTTTTACTGATCACGCACCGTCACCTTCCTCAGGCTCCTCCATCCATCGCACCTTGGGCTTTTAATTCGAAAATGAAGTCACGCCTTTTCAAAAACTCTTACTATGTCTCATCTGATCCTCCATCTTCCAATTCCCGGTCCAGACGACACTCGCCTTAGTTGCTGTCCCGCCCCCTCTGATCTTTTGGTAACTCGACCCGGACCATCTTCGGACTACTCTTACGGACAACTCTTTTGACTCGACGCAGCGCTCGTAAATAAGCTGGTGCCCCGCGTTTGGCTTTTGAGTAGCGCTTTAGAAGTTTGGAGATGACGGTTTCGATCGATTGTGATTACTAAGAGAGGGGTGGGTTTGGTGGAGGAGATATGCCTATCCCCATTATCAAAATGTTTTTGAGTTTACACGCTGCAATATTAGCATGTTAGACTGTCATTAGAGCGAAAATGCTCATCATTTCAGTGCTGATAGTCGTGGTTTACGGCTTAAAAGTGTCTTCTCCTATTGCTTAAATCTGTCAAATTCCTAACTGTAATGGTATTATTTTAAGCTGTCATCTCAGCAAAATCTCATTATTTCACTGCTGAAAGACTTGAGTTCAACAAATATCTCCTCCACAATGGTCAAATTTGATGAATTTCCACATTGCAGTAGTTGCATTTCAGGCTGTCATTTTAACGAAACGGCTCATCATTTCAGTGCCCAAAGTCGCGGTTTATGACTTCAAAAGTGAACCCTTGTATTTTAAAAATGTTTTTACATAATTATCAACACTGCAGTGGCATCATTTTAGGCTGTCATCTCAACAAATTTCTCATTATTATTTCATTGCTGAACGAAAATTTATTGACTTAGGTGTTCAATGAATGTCTCCACCACCGTCACCACGTCGTAGGCCTATAAATTTTTGAATTTCCACACTGCAGAGGTAGAATTGTTTGCTGTCGTCGTAACAAAATTGATCATTATGGATAAACAGTGGATGACACTCTAGAAATTTATAGAGTCTAATGATAGGCCCCCTAAGTCTCCACCTATGATTGCTGCTGCTAATTTGGCATCCCATTTCCTAATGTTGTTGTACAGGACTAACGGCGTATCCCCTCCCAGGAAGCCGGCGGGCCGCCCAGTAAGATTATGGTGCACATAACCTCATCACGGGTCGGCGGCATGTTTAACATATCTGCGGTGTATTCATTGGTATAAGCATCTACGCTAGTCATTTGCCGAAAATGTTTAAAAAGCCTACCGTTTTAACCTAGTTTTTGGCGAATGACGACCTTTTTTAGTCATTCGCAACTGATTTTTGGTAAACAAGCGACCCGGCTGAGACCCGGCAACAGCAGGTCCCGAAAATCGGTGCCGGGTCGCAGACCCGGACCGACCCGGCTCACTTTCAGCCCTGAGTAAGACTACATTACAAAGGAGTAATTAGCAGACGAGAGCAAGCTGAACAGGAGTTAATTTATAACTGCAAGGCTCCGTCTCAATTAATACGCGGTCGCCTTCTAGGTAGGCCTAATTGAAGACTGAGTGAACTTCATGAGACCATGCAGTGGGCTTTGAACCCGCGGCCGCGTCCTCTTAATCACCATTTATCCAATGGAACGTTAATTGAACTTCGACACCTCTTTGTCAGTAGACTGCTCAATCTGCTTTGCCAAAGAGTTTGTTTATTTAAATCAGTTCTAATTTTTTGCAAATCGATTCGTTGGGACGCAAATTATATCTTAAGAATATGTCTTATAACTTATTATAATATTATTATCTTTATCAAAATCGATATATACACCATGGCAGTGAGGCCTCTACAGTAACTGACCAGCTGTTGAGTTGAAATGTCGTTTTCTCACCCGTGCTGCCCGCTCGTTGTCTTCGAATATTTCGATGAAAAATCGATTTTGACATCTTGAAACATTGGTCACTGTCGAACGTCTTACTTATGACCTTTAGGCTGGTCATTTCATCAAAAAAACACAACGAAAACAAGTCTTAAATTAAAGTTTTCGAACGAATATTTCAGCAGAAATCTTCAAATTATCGCACGTCTCCATTAAAGTTATGTTAGCGTTGAGCGTCACTATGGCGACGAATATGACGTCATAATGTTTTAACTGTTGAAACGTTGACGTCCTCATGCCTGAACTAAAAATTCTATTTTTTCCGTTTGACTGCTTTGCTTTGCTTTGCTCATCCACAGCATTTATTGTAGGCCTGTTGTATTGTAGCCTATTGTATTGTAGGCCTATGCCTATCTATAGATATGACGGCTTTCGCCGAATGACCGTTAAGAGACGCTCTCAGCGCGAAATGCATTATTTTATAATAATTGTGCAATAATTAACCTAAGTAACATTTATGCAATTATACTAAGCTGGACTAATATCAGTCACTCAAGAAAATTAATTTCTGCTTAGGGACGCCCAATGGCTATGGGAATCTCGCTTGAACAAATTTACAAAGTTGAATTTGCATCTTCAATGTTCATCGTACGTAGGCTAATAATGATAATAGGCTACCCCGGTAATAGCCTAATTTAAGTCGCAGTGCAATGAGAACGGATTTAGGCCTGCCTGGCATCAGAGAAGTATAGTGGATTAGTGAGATAGGCCTAGCCTGTCGGCGGCGATTTTCGACGTCTTGAATAGGCGACAGAAAGATCTGGAATTCCTACGTAGGAAGATACACACAATTTATAATTAAAGCGCACTGAGTAGGCTACCAATGATACGTACAGGGCTAAGCGCTTTTGAGTCTTACAAAATAATGCGCCCGATAATAGCTCAGATAGCCTATATAATCAATAACATAGCCTACGTAGGCCTATAGCATAGGGCCCTAGGCCTACAGATGTCAAATTCTGCTAAAGATGACGCGTAACGGTTTAACACAAGCGCATTTGACCCCCTCCCCGCCGTACGAAAATAATCTGTTTTTCAAGCGATTAAACTATAGCTGCTGGAAGTCTCTTAATTCAAACTTGCTCACATGAATTGCAATTTGCAGCCATTTCCAACTGAGGTAGGCTATAGGCCTACTCATCATGTAACTCATCTGCTCAACAGCTATAATTATTGTCGTAAGTGTCTGAGGTTCAAACCTCAACTTCTTAATTCTAACCAAGTGATCTGGGTATTAAACACTCAGGCACGCAGAGCGCACTATACCTTCAAACGTTGCCTTGGCAAAGTGAGTAGCCTATAGGAAGTGGTTCGTTTCGCATGACTGCCAATGAGTTCAATTCGACTCCTGTAATAACTTTTTGACCATTCGTTCACACCATGAATTATTATAATAATGCTGTTGTGTCAGCTTGAAACTAAACGAAAATCATTGTTAGGGAGCCATTCTTTTTCTTCTTCTTACTCTTATTGTTGTTATATTAACAAGGCCTAACTGAAAAGATTTTTGGAAAAGGAACCCAAAACAAATTGTTATGAATCGTTATTAGCTTTATTCATTCATTCATTCAGAGAATTATTACAGCGCCCCTTCAAGAAACTACTCAGAGGCGCTCCCAGCCCAACCACAAACAAAGACTTGAGAGACTTGTAGAACCCAGCCGGATGGACCACAAGTAGAGAGCAAAATAATTTATGTGCAAAATAATTAAATTACATTAGGCATTGACTGGAGTTCAGGTAGCCTACTGTAGGTTTTGTGGTAATTAATCTTTATGACTTTCTACACCCCATTTCTTTTTGACAACCAAAACATGATAAGATCATTATAAACTATGATATATTCCTGCACGATGTTAGTATTATCACACATAACAGGCACTATAATTGTAGTTATACAGGGGTCCATGTATTAAACCAACCATTGAGTGGATGCATTTTAACACTTTAAAATCAACAAAGTAACTTGGAAGCCAGTGCAGCCAGCTAGCCGTCAGAGTTAGCCACAAGCAAATTGCCATAAACTGTGCTAAGTGAGAAAGCCACTTCATGAGCAGGATGTCCGTTTAAGGCGAATTAAACAACGTAAAGATTTCATTCTCAAATACTGGTGTAATTAATCATTACATACATAATGAAAATTATTGCTGGTTTACTACAATTGTATGACTGTGATCAGAGATTTGGGCATAATAAACACTTACTTTACCTAAGTGGATGTTTAATCCCATGTGATTTTAAATATTGTCCAGCCTCTGCTCTGCTGTCTTTGTCACTGGTACAGAGGTTGTAAGAGGGAATATAGCAGCTAAAATAGACAAGGAACGAATCTGTTGGTAAAAACTGTATTAAACAAGTTTATTTTCGTGTATTTTTGTGTGCTATAAACAGTCACATTAAAACAAATGAAACATACAGGTCTATAAAGCCTGAAATATTCAACATCAAACAATTCTAGCATGTTCAAACTTCAACGAGTTGATTGGAGTAACCGAATTAGTCACTGAATTCCATGAATTTACCATCGCCTTCAAAAACATCTTTCAAACTTTCATTTTTAGACAAAATCGATAATCAAATGTCAGCCAAACTGCATCTTAGATTTGCACGTGTGCAGTATCGTCAGGCGGGTTCAAACAATTTACGACAGATTGTGTTCCTACATGAAACTTAAACAGTTAAGTTGGAAAGTGACAGCATGATTATCTTCAACTCAGCTGCTATTAAAAGCACAGAACCTTCTAAGATACTCTTAGCATTGTTATGGTAGAAACAATTCATATTATGATGCAAATTAACATTAACTACGTTACGCCACCAATGTTAAAAGCGACCTTAATTGTTATACTTAAGAAAACCACGCTTATCGTCGGAAAAACAATTCCATTTTTAAACAATTCCACGAACTTAACGCCGCCTCACACGTTTTAAGGTGTCACAAACGTTCTTAAAACTTAATCCTAAAACTCAATCTCAACTTTCAAACACAATGGATACAGCTAGACAAGAGAACTGACGTCTGATATCTAATCGTCCCAAATGGATCGTGTTGAAACGTGCAACGGTGAAAGCATTATGGTGGATAGGCAGACTGGCGGGCGTCGATTGTCAGAGCAGAATTTCTTCATCGCCTCTTCCAAGTGTTCCTTTTTCTCGTTGTATATCCTCGTAGTCGACATCTCACAGAAGAGTTTCTTCGAGCTCCTAATCGACATGAAAGCCACGATGAGCTTTTCCAGGCAGGTCGCATCCATGTCGTCGCAGTTCACATGCAATTTCTGCAGCGTGTTGAACTGTGCCATGCCGTTCAGCAGATCGCAGACAGCATCTGGCGCCAGAACAAGATCCTGAAGCGATAGTCTTTCAAGAGACGCAGCCTGTGCCTGGATGAAACCGAGCAAGTCGAAGTGGAAATGGTATTCGGAAGCGAGGGTCAGAGCCTTCAAGCCCAGATCTGACCTTCCAGCCATGAACTTCCAGTCAGTGTTCACGATGCTACAGCTCGACAGGCACCATTCTTCAGCAGGTGGTAAAGGATATTGTTCCATGGTACCTCCAAGAGGTATCCCTCCAAGTCTGAGCTTCAACAGAGGAGCATGAAGGGATCCGAATAACTCTGACAAAGCCGGCGCCAAGTCCTCCGGCGATTCAGTATTTGCGGTCGTTTGCCACAAAGAAATGGACGACAGATTGGTGCACGATGACAAGACTTGCCCCAACTTGTGGATTTTCTCCACCGACCATGAAGCCGTCACACCTAGGTCGATCTCGGTAATATCCTAAAAGACAAAAAATCATTTATGAAATTTTTAAAAGGACTGCAACCTGTTAAACAGTGTATTTTATAATGGTTCAGATGATTCCACAGCGCTGCATAAAAGCTTTGCTACAGTCGGTCCATCTTTCTAGGATATTAGTCTCCGTCTTTCCTTGCCCCTTTTCTGCAAACGTTTGAAAACCACTCTTTGATTATGGTTTGGTGTCAGATTGAGAACACCTTTGAGGAGTTTCTCTTGAAGTGGTGCTATACAAATTTACGATTACGACTGCTCTACGGATCTTGAAACTGCAGGAACACAATTAAGCATTAAAGCAGGCACATGACTTAGTTCAATAATATTTATGCACATAAGAGCTCACATAAAAAAATGTAAGCAAACGACAGGAACAGGTGAATGACAGACACTAAATCCATTCAAAGTTCTTGTTTTGTTTCTTAAGTCTCAATCGGGTCTTGACCCAAAGTATCTTTGTGATCTTGTGCTTCGTTTTCTCTCTCCTCAAATCCTGCCTTTTCTCTTGGGGTCGATTGCACGGGAAGCGCTTCTGAGAGGCTTTTGCTTGTTGTCAACAAGCGAAGCCAGAATGTTCTAAGCTGCCTATGCAATGAAGAGGTGTTGATAAACCACGAGCAATGCACAACACACCAGTAATCAGCTATGCCCATCATGGGCGGATCCAGGGTGGCCAATCCGGCCATTCCCCCCCACCCATTTAAAAATGTCTTTACTTTTACCAGCTATTCTGGCTCTGAAAGCTGACGAGGCCACCCCATGAGTATTTCCGTAGGCCCTCCCCACGCCCACGAGGTCCATAATTATTCGAGGTCCGTACGACCAAAAAAAATTGATGCAAAAATAGACCAGCCACCTTCCAACTTGAATTAATGCATTTATCTGCTATGCGCTTTCAGTCGCATCAATTGCATCTATTTAACAGTGCACAGATTAAGCAGATTATGACAGAAAATAAATTCCTAAGTGCTGTCAGTATCTTTATAAGCTCAGCAAATGTCTTGAATGCAAAGCTAACATAATTGAATCAGACAGTCCGTTTCAAACCAGACATTGTCTATCTTGCAAACAAAAACACGGTGTGCAGTCAAGTATTCAACCTAATTCACAAACACCAGATTACGTACAGAATTATATGCGATAATATTGCGTGCACCTGTGGGTTGATGTCGTCAAGAAGGGATTGTATATCCCGAGCCTTCAAGCATGGGTACGCAATACAACTTGGTCTAAAGATGACAGGACATGCCGTTGTCTTGTTGCGTTTCTGCAAATCTTTCATAGCCTTGTACTCGAGTTTGACCTTCCACACAGTTGGTTCATCACTCCTGCCAATGAGTGCTGATGTGTTTACGTACACAACGTTCGAGCAATCTGAATGCACAGTATGAAGAACATTTTTATAATATATTGCAGTATGTATATATTGTATTAAATATACTGCACCAATTATTAATGTAAGCATAAATGTGCATTCCCCTATTAGCAAGAATCAGTCAAGGAAATCAATTAATTTGCTGCTATACAACCTATCAGCCTGAACTTTCAAAGACAAAACATCTCTCCAAGATTTCTGTGGTTGGCCCAGTGGTATGGAATGCCCTCCCACTTGAGCTGCGCCTGTTCCCTAGATCACTCTCTGACACACTCTACAGGCACTTAAAAACTGTTCTGTTTGTCCGTACTGGAGTCGGGAGCGCCTGAGTAGTTTCCTTGAAGAGGCGCTATATAAAAAATACTTGAATGAATTAATTAATTCTGCATGCCTTGTTCTCGCTCTGAATCTCTCTGTTTTCTTCTATGCAGTCCTTGGTCTGTGTGTTTGGTCCTTGCTTATTCATCATTCGCTATCTGAATTAAATTTCGACTGGCTTCAGTATTACACAAGGCACAACTGGAATGTGTGATACCATATGGAAAATGAAGGCAGCCATTTCTGGGAAGTTAGTAATTTATGAATGTGCAGAAAATTTACCTGTCTAAAATCAACACTTGAATCCAAGGCATGAGTAGTCTTTAAGCAGAGGGGGAGCTTAACAGCTGAGGTGGAAGCTATGTGACCTATGCATTTATGAAAGAGAAAGTGCCAAGTTGCCTTTTGACAAATGGGTTTGTTGCAGCTGAAAGTGAAGACAACGAGCTTAAAGCTTATCCAACAATGGAGCAAAGTTTCTTTTAAAGAATTTTAAAAACTGCTCCTAACAATAACAACATTGACCTTTTTTTACTAATTCTAACTGCACATAAGTGCTTCAACAACTGCTTAAATCCATTTACAACTGCACATGATGTGCATGACTGCACACTTAAAAAAAGCGTTGCAATGGACATACCAACAGAGCGCCTCTGAGTAGTTTTTTTTCTTGAAGGAGCACTATATAAATGTCCGAATGAATGAACAAAAGGTTGATGAGCTTCGGATATTTCATATGGGCAAAGACATGATTTCGATGAATACCAAAGCTAGTTAAAAAATATGCGCCTGGATTGCCACATCCGTGCTGATTCTTCAGCGAAGAAGAAACCCCTTTAACCGAAAGATAATGTTCCTTAGAAGTCAACAAGTGTTACATTCGCCTATCGCCTGTTTCAACTCATAACGCTGGAACTCATATTATAACACAAAAGAAACCCGTACCTGCTGGGGCATCTTTGATCAAGAGCTTTTCCTCTTCTTTCCTTCCGACTTCGTCAAATTCTCTCGTCAATGCGTTCATTGTACACCAAAAGTCTACAATATTGCAACATAGCATTTACATATTAAATTATTGACTGAAAGTTTATAGGCACATCATATGCAGAAAACAGAAAATAAGACAGAAAATAATCATCAGTCACTGATGATTAATAATAATTTTTTACAAATAATAATAAGATGATCTCAATATGAGTCGCAGCTCAGCTAAGGCCAAAGAAAAGGGCAAGAAATTAATTTGAACTCTTGCCCTTTTCTTTGACCTTAGCGATTCACGAAGTAAGCAGACAATTTATTACACATGCATGCCTGAATGGTAACCAGTAGGGCTGTGGACATGTACAGAAATTAGTAGAACTCAATAAGCAGACAATTTATTACACATGCATGTCTGAATGTTTCTGGCTGCTTAGACAGCATCTTATCGCAAAGGCCATTTCATATCACAACTTAAGTCATTTCCCAGGGCTATGTAACAGATTCATGAGCAAAGATCATAAGCTGAAAATGTTTCAGTAGCCCTGATCGTGGATCAGTATGATATTTAAAGTAAGACCGTCTTCCAAGAAGACGGTTCATTCTACAAGAAGCAAGGACAAGATCCCGTAGTGCGTTTACAGGCGGTTCAATAAAGTACATACTTACTTACTTAATATATTTAATATATTTAATACTGTCTATGTAGGCAGAGGCATTGTACTTCATTTCTTTTCTCATACTCTAGACTAATACAGAAAGGTTAATGTATTAATGATACAATGATGTGGGGCGCGGTGGTGTAGTGGTGGCGTCGTTGCCTTGAAGCCGGAAGGTTCGAGGTTCGAATCCACCTCGCCGCGTAAGGACCTTGGGCAAGTCCTTCACTCACAATTGCTCAGCGCTTCGGCGTGAAACTCCGATGCAGTGTCCGCTCTGCATTCGGGAGCGCCTCTGAGTAGAGAGAGCTTGAAGGGGCGCTATAACAAGTGCACATACAAACAAACAAACAAACATGCAAATTATCTGGAAGTAGCAGTAGTCACTGTTTAATGACACTGTGTAATAACAAAGACCATTAGCGTTTCCCTCCTCCATTATCCAGGCTTGGGACTGGCACTGGCAGAGTGCAACAGTGGCGGAGTTAATTATTTAGTAATTTTTCATTGAGCATGCGATACACAATCCTCCTGTTACATTCAAAATGCATCAACAGCTGGCAATAAATAATCATAAACTACACACCTTTATAATCGGTACCAATTCCCCTCGCATACTGAAGCATTTCACTGATCACGTCGGGTGAATCCACCTTGTAGTACGGCTTCAGTTTACGATAGACGCTGCTGTAGAAAAGGAACCGGGTGAGAAGAATCTGGTTTCCTGGTTTCACATCAAAAGTGCTAGGCCGCGGTTTCCTATCCTCAGAAATCCAGTCAACCAGTTTCAAAGCTTTACTGTAGTAGTTTGCATTGATGACACGACCAATCAACGCAAACAGCCTGTCAGGTATGTGTGACAGAAAGGTGTCAACCTTCTGCACAAGCTCGGCATCTTTCAATACCTTATAGAAAGCCAGATCTTCAAGGGACAGTGGTTGTCTTTGACGGCAGTAGACACAAACTTGCTCTATAGGCTTACGCTGATATCGTGGCATCTGAGGCCTGTGACAGCCATACCGCTTCTGAAAAAAAGGATAATTACAAATTACCCAATATACCTGACAAGGTCAGAAAGGCAGAGGTGAAACACTTGCTTTCATATCATTTTAAGAGATAGTGGTCCTGATAGTGAAACTTTATAGAAGCTATAAATTAGCAATACAAATAACATGGACACTGTACAATAATGCAGAGCATTTATAAGCATTGAATCTCGCTTCATTCATTGTAGAGTATAAGCACTTAAAAACTGTTCTTTTTGGCCGTACTGGAGTCGGGAGCGCCTCTGAGTAATTTCCTTTAAGAGGCGCTATATAAATACTTGAACGAATGAACTAATGAATTAATTAATCCATTTCTACAGTTATGCCTGGATCTAACCAACAATTTATAGACATGTCTTTCAAAGGAATTATTGCTTTAATCACAATTTGTTTCCTCTTACAAAAGTTCTGCACCATCCTTTCAAAGAGGTCACGGTGGGCTATTTTCATAACATTGAGTTAGATGTTCACAAATGTCCATATATTACTGCTTCACTTAAAAATAAATATGAAGTATACACTCCTGTTACATGGAAAACTTTCAGTGAATTTCAGTGAATTTTCAGTGAATAAAAAAATAAATCGGTGAATTATTTGTGGATTTCATGCTTGCAAAAAGTCAGTAATTATATCTAAAAAGTTTGCAGACATTGCTAGTTCACATTTAATCACAAAAGATGAAAAACCAGCTGGTCTACATTTAGTTTACTTGGTCAATATCTGAACAATTAATCATTCTCTTGCAAGCATAAATTATATTGCTTCCTTTAACCCAATTCTAAAATTAAATAAAAATTTGACTGTTCTACAATTTTTTGCTAGTTTCCTCTTTTAAAATTAATTTAAAATTAGACTCAACATTCTCATTGTTCGTTTCCATTTTGCTGATAATATGTGTTTATACTGAATCATTTCCAAGACAACAGACACACAACATTCAGCATGTAGTCCAAGTCGAAGAATTCTATGCAGGGACTTACATAGCTCAATGGACTTCTGTCACATAATAAGAACAGGCTAACACAGAAATAACTTTATCATAATTCCAATTCAGTAGATAATTAATAGCAGCAATTCCTAACTTTTCTTTGTACGTTCGAGATCCATGAATTAAAATGGATGATCACAAGCTATTACATGGGTCAAATTTGACTGTTTGGCAGCAATGCAGTGCGCCTATCATGTCCTACTTATCATGTCCTACTTATCATGTTACCAACATCATCTGAAAAATGGAAGACTGAGTTTACCTTATGGAAGGTAATGGGAAACAATCCTGCATCCATGTACTCTTCATCTCAGAATGTTATTATTACCCCAACCCTCTATTCTTATCCTATCTTACTTTACTTGTATTACATCCTAGTGATTTAGGTTTTTCACATCAAGTATTAGAAGAAGGAATGAGACAATGCCATGGGTGGAGAATAAATGGAAGCTTGGGTAAATGCTCATTGATGTAAATTAAAATTGACTGAATTACATCACCCGCAACACTGTGGGGCGCGGTGGTGTAGTGGTGGCGTCGTTGCCTTGAAGCCGGAAGGTTCGAGGTTCGAATCCACCTCATGTCGCCGCATGGGGACCTTAGGCAAGTCCTTCACTCGCAATTGCTCAGCACTTCCGCGTGAAACTCCGTTGCAGTGTCCGCTCTGCAGTCGGGAGCGCCTCTGAGTAGCGAGAGAGCTTGAAGGGGCGCTATAACAAGTGCACATACAAACAAACAAACAAACACTGAATTGCTTCACAAACATGGAAAGGGATAGCTTACCTCAGTGTAGCCAAACAACCAAATGTCGCTCTCCAGGCAACCATTAATGTCTTCCATTGGCTGTTTGTTCTATTCACCTTGGGAATGGTCTTATCAGACTATGAAGGCTGAGGAAGATATGTCGACTCTTCCACTTCTCCTGAATATCTGGCTCTGAAAAAGAAAACAAAGCTAACCAACATTTAATGCAAAATCAACCAGCCATCATCATTGAACTATTATTCAATTTCTATGGATTACTCATACGAATGAGGCATGACATCAGGCATCCCAGCATAGACTCAGTTTCCTTCTATACTCTGCATAGCACAAAGAATAACTGCAACTGTGACCACTGAATGGTGGATTCCTTTGATCTGATTAATTAAAACACATTTTAAGAAGCCCAGCAATGGTGCTGTCCTGCTAAGTTCCATTAAAACTAATAGGTTCAACTGCACTTGAACCATTGGCCATAATTATAAAGACAGAATTCTGAAGAATATAGGCCTACAGCTAAAGAAATAATTATGATCATGGACGTTAAATCTCTCTTTAAGCAATTTCAGCGCACTTTAAGAAAAGAAAAGAAATCTAATTCTTTCACAAGAACCCATTTCATTTACTTAAATGCATCAAGTCAGGCGTCGTGAGAGTCGGTCAGGGTTAGTGTCGTGATTAGATACTACCCAAAGATATTGCATATGCTTCGGTCCCCGATACTGCAATTATGCCAATGGAACTAGAAGTAACTCTATCAGACGTAATCTCTGTGTAACTACAAGTGAGTCAGATTGGAGTCACCTTCAAACCATAACCACCCAGCATGGCACCACCCGAGAAAGGCAGCGCAGACACGATTCATACAATGCAAAACTAAGCCTCAAAGTGGAGACGCTGATAACTAGCCATCGTGACTTAATGATATTAAAAGCTGAAACGCACATGGTACATGAACGGCGGGAAATGATAGACGCACAAAAGACAAAATCCAACGCATGAAATAACATGAATCATCTCATGTATTTACTAATTGACATAAATAGAAATACTCAGTAGTCAATAAACAGAGACATACTTGATATTGTTCAGAAACACATTAGAAATAGCAAATAATTGGAAATTATGGTAACCACTAAACAGCACTACTTCGAAACAAGGACTTCAAATTCTGGAGCTAGGCTGGTTCCCTGTTATTTCCAGAATTGCCAGAACATAAAAGCGTTGGTCTTCAAGTCACGTCAATAAGTAAGTAGATGTCGCGACTCGCAAGATTAACAGCTTATTATTAAAGAATTAGAAAATTCATAAGTAGGCCTATATGCCTACCACCTGTACCTACAGGCTACTTTAAGACGATAACTTAATTCTGGCCATTTCTCATTTTATGCTAATTAGTCATCCCTAGGCCTACTGTTACTGAATGAGGTTTGTCACTCAGGCGTTCGATTATAGGTTATACTAAATGAAGACAGGGCCTATATAAACTAATTATAGGGCCTGTATACTATAGTATACCGGCCATTCAGTTGTTCTGGACGGTTCTCCACTGAGGTGTCGTCTAAGAGATTTATGGAGATCATCATGTGAATAACATTCGGAAAACATCGCCGTAAAACTCATAACATGTACATAGGACAAAATTATAATTATAGATCTATTCTTGGTTAGTGGTTCGTAAACTTCCTCGACCTACATGTATAGCCTACAGGCCCTACACAACGCCTGGTTTTAATAATGGACCGACAAATTGAAAAATAACGATTCGCTGATCGGTGAACCTCGTGACAGAATAGCTCGTTATATAGTTTGATAACAAAAGGCAGACAACAGCCACAATATGTCATGAATAACATTGAGTGGTAAATGGACTGCAGCGACTGAGTCGGCAAGGAGCGTATATTGAGCTGAGTCACAGAGTTAAGTAGCCTACTGGTACTGCATTGCAATAATCCTCATAAATCATCTGATATTTTATTTCAATGACCACTTAGCCTATACTGAAGTCACACTGCACAAAATTGTGTGCAAAATTGTTGTAAAAGCATGCATTCAACACCTGATATTTCCTGTCTTGTAGTACATCATTATGTAGATTTCCTGCCGCAAATTTCCATGGATGGTCAGATTAACAGAATGACGTGGTCGCCCTGCTAAGTAGAACTGTGGTGGTCCCAGCTCCACATAATGGCAACAATAGGAATAAGGTGCATTTTAAAACGTGTTGTATGCAACGATGGAATTTTAAGCAATTCCAACAGGTTGTAAGAATTTGACTTTTACAAGTCACCGATAAGAGACGACCCATGATGCCATGAAAGAAACGCTTTTCAAAACAAGAAGTCTCTCTGCTCCAGACTTCTATATATACAGGGTGGCTCAATAAAAAATGTACCACCGGATAAAATGCGATATCTTCGCAACCGATTGAACTTCTTCTGCGAAAATTTCCCAATTTGCAGGGGAATGAATTTCAAACAATCCCTGAAAGTTACACTTGAAACTTTTCATGTTTGCAAAAGTTACAGCTGTTTAAACTTTCAATTACTTTCAAATTTCCGCGGAAAATGAACGTCACTTGTTGATTTCCAGTCATATGATATCACTTTTCACTACGACCTCATGAATTCCGTTTTGCAGTTTGTTGTAAGGTATAATGGGAGTGTCCACTGGTTGCTTAACACGAGCTCGAATTCTTTTTGTGAAACTCAGTATGGCCTTGTTGATCTGGTCGTGCGGCAACTGATCCCATATGTGCTTGCAAACTTGACCCTTTCGATTACCAAGCGAATATCCTGAAAATCGCGGTTTTTCCGTCAGACCAAACGAACACTACCTGCCTCTCTTCCAACATCTGATCTCCGTTACATAAACACGTTTACAGATAGCCTTCAATATGCTCAGGCTCCACTTTTCACTGGGTATTTTGCTATGATTATGCGATGTCTCAGTCTCTGTTCACGCAACGTCCGAGTTCCCATTTTATCTTCCGCAGAAACTTTGCCCATGACGTTCAGTAATGGATTCACGAATTGAGACCTTAATCTATAAAATATCACCAAATACCAACAGCTTGCTTCATAAACAGCTTTTTTGCAGCTCTTAGTGAGGTCGTATGACATCATAATCATTTTGTGTGTTGCAATTTGCAAAAAATCTTAATGAAATCACATGTATCGGAGCATGATTCTCCGGATATTTCAAAAAACAGAATTGAAAGTTTAAACAGCTGTAACTTTTGCAAACATTAAAATTTTCAAGTGAAACTTTCAGGGATTGTTGGAAATTCATTCCTCTGCAAAATGGAAAATTTTCACAGAAAAATGTCAGTCGGTTGCGAAGTTATCCCATTTTATCCGGTGGTACATTTTTTATTGAGCCACCCTGTAGTTTGTCAAAATGCTATTATACCACGCAGCGCAAGAGCAATATTCGATATAGGGCGAAATGCTTCAGGTTTTAAAATGGGAAAAGTGTAATATAAGACAAATAAAGTATGCTTCCAGTTACGCAGAACTATCATGACGATGGTCTGATAGATGAATTGAGCATAACCTAAAGTTTAGCAAAACCTTCCACTTTACAAACTACAGGGTGGGCCCTGGGACTAATAGGCCTATCGATATTAGTCCCAGGTGGGCCGTAAAAAAGAATCGTCAAGAAAACAGTGGGTGGTCTCACTAAAGTTATATAACTTTTGTCAGGGCTGTTTTTAAGGAATTTTTAGAACTGCACAAACCCTTCTTTCCTTTCCCATCCTCCATGGTAAATTACTCCCAATCGGAGAAATGTGGCCTTTTTCAACTAGTTTTAACTGCACAGAAGTGCTTCTGCATGTTTCTACAACAGTGCACAAATCCATTTAGAACTGCACATTTTGTGTACAACTGCACGTTGAAAAAAGCCCTGACTTTTGTTCTGTTTTAAGTATTTTGATGATATCTTGCAATCTTATGTAAATATGAATTGTATTTAAACTTGTCATTAAGTCATTTCGAAATTTTGACTTCTTTGTTTGTATGCGCACTTGTTATAGCGCCTCTTCAAGTCCTAAACCGCTACTCCGAGGCGCTCCCGACTACAGCGCGGACACAGCATCGGAGTTTCACGCCGAAGCGCTGAGCAATTGCTAGTGAAGGACTTGCCCAAGGTCTCTACGCGACGACTTGAGGTGGATTCGAACCTCGAACCTTCCGGCTTCAATGCAACGACGCCACCACTACACCACCGCGCCCCATGATATTGGCCAAGATATTGGCAAAAAACTGTGGGGGTCTTTTTTATGGCCCACCCTGTATAATTAATGTATGTGTCTAGATCTATTTTCGCGGTAACACCACGGTATATAGTAATTCGTAAAAAGAACGGGTGTAAACAGTATATCGGCTTACAGCGTAGGCCTATTCGCAATAATGACGGCATTAAAAATGCGTTAGGCTACATACAGCATGTGAGTTCCCGTCAGATGAGGCAGTACTTAAATAAGTCAAAAATTAATAGGTCTTATGAAATAGGTCATTATTTTCTCGTAGATTTTGAAATGAATCTATAGGGTCGATACCTGATTAATAGAAGCCTCAATAGGTAGCCTATACACAATAACCATGCACAAAAAAACTTGTGTAGGCCTACGTTAAAATGAGTAGCACAGTCCAGTGCCGACAAGGCCGTAGCTAGGGGGTGTTTTGGGTGTTTGAACACCCCCCGAAATGGAAAATGTGAAAAATAATATAATGCATTTACGAGCATATGACGTAAAAACCATGAAATAAAACCATGAAAACACCCCCCGAAATGGAGAAATGTAGTTTTTTGGGAAGGGAAATTGGTGAAACACCCCCCGAAATAAAATCCTGGCTACGGCCTTGAGTGCCGAACAATTGGATCCCGTGCACTTTATGCTCATTTTCGCTATTCTTCTTCTTCTTTCCCTTCAGGCTAGGATTATTCCCTCTGGCGAGGGGTCAGCCACTCGGATCCTTCTCCTCCACTTGTCTCTGCTTCCGGTGTCTTCTTTCTTCAGTTTGAGCAGCTTCAGGTCTTGGTGTATCACGTCCTACCATCTTTTCTTCTGTCGTCCCCGACTGCGTCGACCATATACCTACGCTTGCATGATGCTTTTGACACAGCTACCCTCCTCTTTTTTCACTATTAGAGAGTAACAAATAAGAATAATTGGAAATATTGATTATTTTATTGATCATTTTATTTTCCATTTGTGGAGGCCCCTAAAGTGTGGGCCTCTGTTCGGTCGAATATGATGAACATGCCCTATATATCATGCCTTATCCGACCCTGCAGATTTCATGGCGAATCGACAGCGATTTGCGCTAATGCACGTATAAGCCTACATCAATCAATCAATCAATCAATCAATCAATCAATCAATCAATCAATCAATCAATCAATCAATCAATCAGTCAATCAGAATTTATATAGTGCCCCTGCAAGGTACCTACTCAGAGGCGCATGTATGTCCACATCTTGCCAAAAAGTACCCCCCTATAAGAGAGAAAGCTCACGACGCTTCTCTTAGTTGATTCGGTTGCTTGTTGGCATTCTCATGGTCGAGTAAAAATCCCCCCTCCCCAATAAAATCTTAGCTACGGTCTTGGACTTGCTCAAGGCATCTCTCTGCATGAATTTAATTGTTTTCATTGCATGCAGATGTCCTTTTATGCTTTCCGTTCATTTGACGAGCAATAATCCAATTTGGGGTAGCGGCCCCAACTGTGGCAAGTTGGTTACACTGATAAGATCGCGCGCTGGAGCGTGTCTTTTTAAGGTGCAGTGCCATATAACTTAAGAGATGCAACACAATGCAATGCACACAAATATATGCACATACGTACGTACGTATACATACATACATACATGTACATGCATGCATACATACATACATACATACATACATACATACATACATACATACATACATACATACATACATACATACATACATACATACATACATGTACGTGCATGCATGCATGCATGCATGCATGCATGCATACATACATACATACATACATACATACATACATACATACACACACACACATACATACATACATACATACATACATACATACATACATACATACATACATACATACATACATACATACATACATACATACATACATACATACATACATACATACATACATACATACATACATACATACATACATACATGTACATACATACCTACATACATGCATACGTAGACCTCTGCCTTCACTTCATAACCTATACATACATACATACTTGCTTACTTACTTACATGCATGCAATGTCATACATGCATATTTTGCATACATACATACATAGTGTCCGATAGTGGGGGAATGGATTCACAAGTCTTGGTGGACTATTATTTATACAGTCTTCTATACTGTAACAGTCATTAAACCGCCATAATTATGAAAACCTTAAAATTTAATTACAATAGATTATCTAGTTGAAGTTCCGACAAACATAGGTTTACTACTGCCTGTAGCCAGCATATAGTGGAGCGGCATCTTGTTTTTCGCAATCCTCCTCCCTCTCCGCTTCCGTTTCCTTACTATGCTACTAGGTGGCAGCACCCGTCACCTACTCCTCCTCCTCCTCTTCCTCCTCTTCTTCCTCTTCCTCTTCCTCCTCCTCCTCTTCCTCCTCCTCCACCTCCTCCACCTCCTCCACCTCCTCCTCCTCCTCCTCCTGCTCCTTCCTAACCACCTCCTCCTCCTCATCCTCCTCTGATTTAATCAACGCAATTATATCCGCTGTCTTTGGCGACCTTAAGCCCTTCTAACCGCACGTCGTCGATAATACGCTGCGCTAATACAGTAAGCACATAATCCGCCCATTCGGGTTGAGGCATCCGGCAACAGATCCGATAGGGCGCCGTCCATAACACAATTCGTCGTCTCTCCTGTGAACTGTTCACGCCCCACAGATGACTCCGCCGGACATAAAACCTCATTATTACGCGCCTGTGTGTCACCTCTTCGATGGCAACTCTTTGCAGTCGGCGGCGGGATTAAAAGTATCGCAGTAATAACCGATGACGTCGGATATGACGTATCTATTCAATCTGCAGCGCACAACGACGCTGTTGATGCATTCGCTTATTTGTCAGACGAATAATGCGCCGCAGTTTTTAGCCGCGAAACTCATTATTTTTTCCATTATTACAATTATTATTCGCTGTCTATACGCATTTTTGGCGACGAAAGGTTCAGAGATCTGTGATGGGAGAACGCTGCACTCTTCCCCCCTTCGCCGACCGAGTTCGATGCGGGTGCAGCATGAATGCAATAACGCTGGTTCCCTGTTCCGGAAGTACGCGTTTCCGACTCTAGATGTGCGTTGGACTTCGGTAATTTTTGTGTTTATGTTTTCTTTGTCATGGTGTGGCGTTCGTTTTGTAGCGCAAATGATTTAATGGAACGACATCAGTCTATCAGAATATCATGCCACGAGGTTATTAGCGATGATGGTATTGTGAAATGTGGAAAGTTTGGCCAATTTCTGATCTAAGGACCTACGGTTATATAGGATCTAGTTAGGATATAGGCCTACTGGCCTAGTTATAGGTATAGGCTATAGTTAATAAGCTAGGTACGGCATTTTCATTCATTTCAAGAAGTCATATAGCGCCCTTTAAATTGTCCACTCAGAGGCGCTCCCAATCCAACCACGGTGATACAAATGGGTCTTCAAGAACCTCTGAAACACTGATGAATCAACTCGAGGTAACAAGCGGACCTCCATCGGGAGACTATTCCAGACAGATGGACCTACAACTGAGAAAGCACGACGCTGACAGGTTCCAACACGAGGAACCAAAAGCTCCCTGCTACATGATGAATAAAACATATGATCTATCGATCATCCACACACCTTCCACCGTAGTTGTATAATATTATAGGCTTACCATATAGGCTACGCTCTGATCACTTACGATTGAATTTCAACTTGGGCCGAATCTTACCGTACATGCCTTGCCGATTTTCCTTTGAATAAGTTAGGCTACTTTAACGATTTTCAATTGGCCTGTAGCTTATAAGTTTAATCAACGTTGTAGGCCTATTTTAATTACGCTGGATTCTTATTACGAGCCTAAATTTACATTGCGGTGCTTTTCGTTTTAATTGCGATTTAAATTTTGCGTCATATATTAGGCCGTATCAGCGGCGCCCGCAGACGTACGCACGTACGCAAGTGCGTACAGCGCGATGACTAAAAAAAAGGTCATCAGTTTTTTCGGCGGATAGAAAAGGTATGTTTTTGGGAAATTATAGATTGATGACTAAAAAAAGTCATCAGTCTTTTCGGCGGATAGAAAAGGTATGTTTTTGGAAAATTCTTGGTTGATGACTAAAAAAAAGGTCATCAGTTTTTTCGGCGACCCTAACGAAAATTTGTCTCTCTTCGTCCCTCCATCGAAAATTTCTGTGCGTACCAAAAAAATCCTGCGGGCGCCGCTGGGCCGTATAGTATGCCCTATTTCGTTGTATTCATTACGAACCTTATTTGCTCTGCATTACACCCTCGTAAGTTTCGTTGCATTTGTTGAAAAGTCAAAGGTTGATGGTTTGGGAAAGATATTTTTGAGATCTACGTTCCAGTAGCTTACCGTTGACAAATCAGCTACAACTTGCGTTCATCAATTATATTATTGTATGCACTCTGCGTGGGACAATCGCACTGCGTTGGAGAATACTGTGACACTCGTCATTGAAAGTCTATGCCAAGGTTGAGAAACTAAGCTAGGTCTACACGTAGGCTATTATTATAGTAGCCTACTGTCTACAGCAGCTATAGCTGACATTTCAGGGTAATTTTGTCCACCATTCGGTCTACATTAAATAGTCTTTTTTTAAATTATTTTCCATGTTCATTCTTCCTTCTTTTCCTTAGCTTCATCTAGCGCCTATTTGCTTCTTCTATTTGCATTTTACTGCAATATTCCCTAACTCGCAAATATTATAGCCTTCAATATGTAAGGCAATGTCGTCCCTTAATGTAACAATAGGTCCATTGAGAAAATTAGGGCGACATTTTCAGGGTCTATATTTAAATAGTCCGTATATGTCTGCTGAAGCTTTATATGCGCGCTTGCATTCATCCGACTCCACAAAAGTACCGTAGCATGTTAGAGCCAATTTGCCGGTACGTGCTATTGTTATTGTTACTGTTAATTGCAGTCTAATAATTTATTTTCCGCTCAATTGTAGTATACGAGACGCACCCGCACACACGATTTGGCTCGCGTTCGCAATTAAGAACACTTAAAGATTCATGAATATCTCGCGCCAAAAACGGGCACCCGTGGCGCACAAATGGGCACCAGCGAATGTCACGTATATATTATATCCGGAATTTACACACGTATGATCACAAGAGCCAGTTATTCAATTCTGTCCCATTTGACTAAATGAGCCACCGGTGATAAATTGGGGCCCCTGTAGATTTTACTGCTGAATTCCTTTCATGAATGTCGTGATGACGTAGTGAGAATAATTGTTATAGGCCTAGGCTTACATGTAGGCTATATTTACTACAGCAAAACGCTTTGCAGTGAATATTAGCTGCGTATAGCAGTTCATCTAAGGGAAGGTTATTTGGTAAGTTTAATGGAAAATTATGTGGTAAAATGCTTGGATCCTTGATTAATACGAAAAATTGTATCGACAAAACCAGATTCTTTAGCGGTCAGTGTTCTGTCAGATTTCCATGACTAGACAAGGAATTTTTCACTTCTATTGATGTAGCACACTAGTGAAGTCCCATGGTCTCATATAGTAATACAGGTCAAAGGTCAACTGAAAAGTATCCTGACCTCGTGTGCACAAGTTGTGTTGTATCGTATTGTATGTATTGACAACATGAGAAATATGGTACCGGGGTTTCAAGGGCAAACATGACGACAACAATTCAACGACAAGGAACCATTGACCTTTGCAGCATTCCACTTATACATGCAATCTGCAGTGATGGTTATTCATGCACCATCAATTATTAGATGCCATAGATGGATAGGCGGAAAACAGATCGTGCATCAATCGGATTGGACCAATCGAAACACACGGTGCATTATGAGAGCCGCTAACGAAATAACAGCACTAAAAATTCCTCTACATTTCTAGAGTTTGCACAATTCCCTACACGGGGCAACAAACGCAACCGTCACAGAACCCACTCATGCCATTTACAGAAAAATTGTACGATTTTTCACGAGGTCAAAGCTCATTACAGATAGTAGGCGTAAAGGCCTCCGTACAATGAACATGACTTAATATCTATTAGGGATAATGTAGGCCTACGCCGTGTGTATGTTTGTCCAGAACGCACGCCCACAGTTTTGCAGCTATTGTGTGAGAGTTGAAGTATCCCCACCCTGGGTCGGGTGGGGAGGAGAAAGCAAAAATCCGAAATTTCATGAGCAACGTCGGGTGTCCCACCTAGTATTATATATGCGTCTAATCGTACTATATATATATATATATATATGTATGTATGTATGTATGTATGTATGTATGTATGTATGTATGTATGTATGTATGTAGGCTATGTATGTATGTAGACTATATATAAATAGATATAAATACTATTTAGGACAATGCTGGCGAGCAGTGAATCTGACATTAACCAACCTGTGGGGTTCTATAAGCCGAAGTGCTGAACATCCGGCGATAGCCGAAGGTTTCGATATTTTGTCATCTGCCAATTCATGCGCATTCGAGCCACCAGACTAATAATTTAACGTGGCATTGACAGAAAATGCATTCGACGTATAGAGTTATCACGGTGCCCATAAATGTTCATCAGTGATTGTTAATTAATAGCTTCTAAAATAAATGGCCTCTGTGCAGACGGTCATGTTATGCAATATAAAACACGGTTGCAGAATGTTTTAACGCCAGATAAAATCTCTCGTACGGACATTTTTTTTATTTTGCCTATAGCTATCGTAGTAGCCTACTTTATTTTGTTTATCTATTGTGTGTCAGGTTAGAACGTAGTATCGCTTGATGCTACACACAAACCCCACACATACACACCCACACACACACGCGTATTCACCCCACGCACACCCACACACACACACACACACACGCACCATTCCAACAAAGACCCACACACATTCTCACATATACCCACACCTCACATACACACCCACACACGCGCAAACACGCATACACCCAGGTACACGCATACACCCCACGCACACCCACACACATACACACATACACCCCTTTACACAAACACATACAGACTCATACACCTCTCCACAAGCACCAACACATACACACACCCACACGTATACATACATACACACCCACCCACACGTATACCCACATACACACAAAGACACACACACACAAGCACACACATACCCCTCCTACAAACACCCCTCACACACACACGCACACACACACACACAAACAGTGTTAGACACTATAAGCTTATAGAACTTTTACTCTTTTCCAGTGACGGTCAGCTTTTTGTTCTAATTCCTTACACGATGAAAGACGCCCACGCAAGCCATTGACCAGGTCAGCCAGTTCGCATTGCACTTGTCAGTCGCCGCTGGTCTCTTGGTCATCCGCTGCTGCAATCGACCGAAATATCTTAGGCGTCTGTGACGGACCGTGTGACCCAGAGGACAGAAGCCGACGAAAGTTAAACTGAAGAATAGATTTGAAGCAATTTGACGAATGAGTCGACAGAGATTTGTTTGGTGCGTGCGCGGAATTTAAGCAGCTGAAGACAAGTAGCCACAAAGTGATATTCTGCAGAGGACTGAAAGCTGTTCTGAATAGTTATTATGTTCGAATATGATCTGCCTTCATTTCATGGGATGCATGTATGTCTGGGAAAGATTGTCTGAGTTCTGGGTCGGAAAATGGTGAACAAGCAAACGTCTACTTATCAATTATTAATTAATTAGGCTATTACTCCTTATAAAACAGCAATTCTTTAGACCTACTTATTCGTTAGGATCATTCTCTTTGAACAACAATCTCTGTTAGGCCTATAAGTCTGTATGTGTTTGTAGGTGTGCGTATGTGTGTGTTTGTATGTGTGTGTGTGGTGCGTTTTTTCAATAAATTCATCTCAACCCAAGCGATAATTATCGTTTAGGCCTACATTTAATGGCCCCGCACGCAGCGCTTTTTGGAGTTGCTTAAAAGGCGCTATGTAAATGCTTCAATCACATTACATTATACGTTACAGAATACTACGGTCAACGAAATCTCTGCTGAATGAAGAAGACGAACAACAGTTTCACAATTCGTTACAGGACCAATGCCAAGAATGCAAAGATGCCAAAAGTCATTGCCAAAAAGTGGTTCCTGTCTCTTGGCATCTGCACAGATTGTCACCGAATGCAACAACGGCCCATAAGCATAATCGTATAGCAGTCAATTATATTTATAACAGGACTAAGTACGGTACTGCAGGATATAGGCTACAGGATTAGCATTACAGATGCATGTGTAAAATAATGACTCCAAATCCTTGGCAGGTATATAGGCCTTTAGATAATCAAACCACAGTGCATACCTAATTTCCGTTGGTTCTGTGTAGCATTACAGGCAAATTTTTCCTTTAAGAAACACCTCGAAACTCAATTATTCTGCCCTATATCTTACTCGCTTTCAAACCTTTTCCGATGAAAATCACCTAACCTTGGATAATTGGTTCTTAAAAATGTTATAAAAATATGGTAATAATTCTAACAACAATAATAATAATGATGATGATGATGATGATGATGATGATGATGATGATGATGATGATGATGACGATGATGTCGTTCATGATGTCCGCTCCTACAATTTAGTTCTACCCGTAGATTGTAGCCTTCCTGCATGACCGAGATAACTGCGCGGACTGACCAGCATCCGCAACAGACGCTGACATGCACACTATACCAGCTATAGACTTCGTCCATCTGGTTGCCCACAATCTGTATATATATATATATATATATAGCCTATTGAGAGAGATATATATATACACATATATGCAGGGTGAGAATTGCCGGGGGGGTTGGGGGGTTTCGACCCCCCCCAGTCTTTCTTAGAGCCCCATGTTAAAGTATGTTTTTTACACCCCAATTCCAAGTGGATAATGGTCCAACCCCCAGTTATTTTTCCACAATTCTCACACTGCATATATGTACATTCACAATACACACACACTATATATAGTGTATAAATACTATATAATATATGCATTATACACATATATATATACATATACATACATACATACACAATACACACACACACTGATGTATGAATACTATATAATACACAGGTCTATGTATATGACTATAATTAAATGCGATATATCTACGTATCAATAACTCTGGTTCCCCGCTGTAGCTGCTACTGCTGCTGTTGCTGCTGCTGCTGGTAAATAGCCTGATCCTAAGCCTATATATAGCTAGCATGCTGCTGCATTGATCTCAGTTTCCTACGGTTCGTCGACTGCGAAGAAGTATCTTCACACAATCGACTCATCAACGCTTCTGCTGCTGCTGCTGCTTCTGCTGCTGTCACAACAGACCAGGTAAGCTCACAGACAATTGTTCATTCGCTCTGCCACTCCTATAGCATTCTGACGTTGGGTGTGTTGGAGACGTCGGCGCCACTGAAAAACTGCATTGCAAGCTCTCATTTAGAGCTGATCTGCAATACACCTAAAACATTTTTAATAACGTTTCGTTAGTTATATTAATTTTAATTAATTGTTGTAATCAATTGGTTATTTTTGCTACCCTTAAAATTCAAAGTTATAGGCCTAGGCCTATAGCGTAGCCTAAATGGTGCTAAGGTTTTATGACAGTTCATGCAAGGAAATTGCGACTATTGTCACGATTTTTACGGTTATTATTGCGATCATTGCAGTCTAATCATGGAAACAAATGGGTGCCATATCGATTTGATAACAAAAACATTGAAATATGCTTTGTATAGGAACCAATTCTGGCATAAGCAAAGCCTATGAAAGTCCTGATGATTTATAAGCAGAGCACAGCTGAATAGTGATTTGTGTCGTTTGAAAACCTGTTTGTATAACTATCTTTGGCAGGCTGTTAACACGCCACTGCCTCTGTCACCAGCCATGCAACACCATGGTTTGGACGGCGCGTCAGGTTTTCACGTTACTTTGAAACTAAACGGCCTGACTAGAAACAGTGTGAATTTTAATAAAACTGTGCGCAATTTGACAACAGCACGGGACCTGAGGTATTCAACCAACTGCAAGATTTAGGCAGCATGCATGGTGAAAGATTTTAAACATGCGACTATAGAAAGAAACAAATTTAATGAGCAGAATTAAGAATAATCCCAGATATTCAATTCGGCATAGAGTGGTTTGAACAAAGAAACAGCTTACAGAATTGTTTTTACTGCATGTTTATACAATTAATTAAAGATTCGAACGATGGTGCTACATAACGTTAAGGAATTATGTTATTTGCTCTCGGACACCATTAAACACATTAGGCAGATTCAAACTCGTTTCACTCAGTTGAGTGGCAACATTTTTATCAACTGGCGATCATGTTATACGGGAAAGGTTGAATATGATTATATATAACAGAAAGAACAAGAATAGGCCTAATATCACGAAAATATTTTTATATTAAAACTTTATTCAAATACATAATCTATTTTTTCTCTTAATAAAAAACGTTAACAGAATTAGCTAGAAGAATGGCTAGAACGAAAGAAAAAAAGAACGATAGATAGTGGAACAGAGACACTTTCAGCTTGACGTAGTAGGACCGAGACGCTTAAAGAGAGAATGAAAAATTAGACAGAAACAGGTGTAGCTCCCCCTAGCGCCGCCACTGAGATGGACAATTAATGAGACAATCGCAGACGAGAGATAAACAGGAAAAAGACGGAGTTTGGTCCTATACTTGCAAGTATGTCATCGCGATTAATATTCGAAATTAGTTTTTTTTACCATACGTGAACATAGCATATATAGGCCTAGGCCTAGGTTTGCGGACGTTTCGTCAACGGACAATTCGTCTAGTGGACGATTCGTCAGCGGACTATTCATCCACCCGTGGTGGATTACAATACGAACCTATATCGATTCGGCGCATCGTAATGTTTCGAACTCAAAGGGCAAAACACAGAAGTGCGAACTGTACAAAAGCGCACCTCTTTGATCTACATGAATTATAGGCCTATACATTGTAGGCTATGCATAGGCCCATATATATAATTATATATAATTTTTGTTTATTCGTCAATCCGGTGTACAGACCGCAACCGGTTACAGTGGTAGTGTATTATCCATTACGCCAGTGCCCACCCATTCGTTCCGCCAATTTTTATAGGCCTACCTACGCTCTTTTGTCTTTAATATATAACATTTAGTACATCAGAATCTTTACGGGACACTTATTTTCATCAATCCGACTTCCATGTAGCCTAACAAGAATTCTATTCGTCATTTTGTATTGCAATCCACCACGAATGGACGAATGACGAATCGTCCGCTTGACGAATCGTCCGCTGACGAATCGTCCATAGACGAATCGTCCATACAGTTACAGTCCACTAGACGAATCGTCCGTTGACGAACCTTCATGACGAACCGTCCGTTGACGATACGTCTGCATACGAACATATAGGCCTATATTTAAAATAGGAAGAATGTAGGCCCAATGAAATCGGCATTATTTTCATCAACTTCCGTTTCAAATGCGTTAAGTTATCAGGCAAAAAATTTGATCAACAGCCTGCTTCTTTTGCGTAAAATTTCAAAGCATTCTTCGAAGGCAAAAAATTTCTTCAATTAAAAGGTCTTATGAAATATTTTTCACGCACTGATCCATGCCACGAAATAGTAAATTTCTTGGAATTTATATAGGGCCTATAGTTCTAAAGCCTGTCAATTTACGTACGGTAGGCCTACTCCTTCTGCACCAAAGCATTATTTTATTATCAATAACCACAATAATAATTTATATTCAAACTGGCAACACGCTTTAGCTTTGTATATAGGCATCAGGGGGGACTATGGCAAAATGGTGGACGCGGTTCATGCTTTCCAAAGCTTTTTTGTTCTCCAGTAATATACAGACATAGCCTAGGCCTATAGGTAGTATAGGGTCATACGCAATTGCGCTATATAGAACAATACAGAATATTAGACTCATGGGCGTAGTTTACCAGGGGCTAGGGGGGGCTAAGCCACCCCAAGAAGACCAAGATTCATTTTAAAATGTAGCCTAAATGGTATCTTTCCCGGGCTAGATTAATTTTTTAAATGTGTAAATGGTATCTTTTCCCGGGCTTAGCCCCCCCCCCCAGAAGGTGTAGACTGATAAATTTGTTCTTTTAACCCCTCCAAGAACGGAAACCAAACTCCGCCCATGATTAGACTCTATACTTAGTGCGTATGAAGGGATGCTTGAACGTATACCACATGCCATGGAGTCGTTTTATTGCCTTTTTCTGGTCAGTTGTGAAAGCATTCTTATTCAGTTCACGTCGGCTAAATCAACCCTTTATGTCGTTGCATGTGGGATGGCTGTCAGAAGTTAACGCCGAACAATGTATATCAACATTATATGCATATATTATTACTGGACTATTACCCGGTGATAGAACCGGGTAACAGTGTAGAATTCAGCTGTCGAAATTTTTCTTGTATTGTATCAGTGTAATGTAAAAGCAAAATAACGTCCGCAAAGCTGCTACCGTATAGTAATTTTTATACAAAGAGCATCAGTTGATAAGCGTAATTGTCTCCTTTGAGTGAAGTTGTAGACAGGAGAGTAAGCTTAGTCTTTTGAATATGCCCTGTCAAAATCCGACAGGTCAGATAAAACAGAAGTCATGTTAAGCTTGCAGTTTTCATATGACTGTGTCCATATCTCGCTCGTTCTGCCTCTGTCTGTCTGTCTGTCTGTCTGTCTGTCTCTCTCTCTCTCAAACTCTCTGTCTATCTGTATCTGTCTTCCTCGCTATTGAATATGAAAATGTCACTCTCTGTCTATGTCTCTGTCTATGTCTCTGTCTGACTGTCTGTCTGTCTATGTCTTTTTTCTTCCACGCCCAAGATATGTCAAAATCTGATCGTTTAGAATACGCGTGCATGTTGCATGAGCAGGATGCAGTGGCTGACGTGAAAATTGTCAGAATTCGGCATTGTCTATTCATCTCCAGCATCCGTGCATGCTGCATGCTGGGGTTTTGTAGACGACGTCATCGTTTTTATTAGAGAACTGATATCAAAGAGTTTTCTGCCAACCAGTATAGATCTATTTCTACAATTTGACTGATGTGTTTTGTAAGGCAGATGAAACCATTATTAATTTGCTGATATCCACAATGACCCCGGACATGTCATCCATACTCCCACAAGAACTGGTAACTGGATCCTCCCTTAGGTTTCGCATAGGCCTGCATGTAGAATTTCCATGCACTCTGTGATCAATTAATAATGATTAATTGGAAATTGATCTATCACGAGGATGCTGTAGCCTAAACATGACTTGTTTGACACTAGTGCAAGCTTTTTAAAAGTCTTTTCACTCAACGAAAAGGAGAAGGAGCGAAAATGACCTGACTTTACTTTATAGGCCTGCATAAAATAGTAAATAATATAGTGATAAGGTCTGGCATTTATCGTGTTTGCAGCTTGCGAAGACACTCAAATTACGAATTTAATAGACCTAGGCTATGCATCGAAAACTCTGCCGTCAACTATGAGATATCAGAAGTAGGCTAATCAGCTGAAAGCTGTAGGCGCATTATATCAGGCACAGCTGTATTTAATTAACCAGTTGATTATATAGTAGGCTAAAAGTAAACAATGACAGTCTTTGCCATCGGGTAGCCATTTGCTACTAGACCCACGACTTATCACCGCGAGAACACGTACAAAACGAACTGACAACTGTAAAATGCAGCAATTTAGTCTTAATTAGTTTTAGACTCGACGCAAATGA
Source organism: Lumbricus terrestris (assembly GCA_949752735.1). Lineage (NCBI taxonomy): Eukaryota > Metazoa > Annelida > Clitellata > Crassiclitellata > Lumbricidae > Lumbricus > Lumbricus terrestris. The sequence continues at coordinate 16,250,388 of OX457047.1, read as the reverse complement.
TGTCAGTTGCATGTTCCGTAAAATCTGCACCTGCAGTGATTAATTCCGAAATGAAAAACAAACAACGCAACAGAACAACTGGTATTGCACTATAGACTGAAATTCACCGAATGCGTCTGACTTCCGATCATGTCGAATTGATAGCGTACGCCACCTGATCGCGTGACCACACGCTGTTTTATAGCGCAGCTTTCCGTAAGACCATGGCGACGCGAAAACGAAAAATAAATTATTGATCTGTGGGCTTTTAGAGTCGATTGGAGTCCGCTTTGCAAGCTGTAAACACGATAAATGCCAGACCTTAATATCACTATTTTATTTAGAGTAACGGCGGTCTCTCTCTCTCTCTCTCTCTCTCTCTCTCTCTCTCTCTCTCTCTCTCTCTCTCTCTCTCTCTCTCTCTCTCTCTCTCTCTCTCTCTCTCTTCTTCGTTTCGCTGTGCGTCTCTACGGGGGTCTTTGATTCTGCCTAAGTCCTGTACCTCTGCATTCCTTTCTGGTGAGTATGGCCATGTTTCTCGATATGTGTATATCTGCCTTTGTCTCTCTGTCCATGTCTTTGTTAATGTTTCTTTCGGTGCATCCATCTCAAAGTCTTTCCTCTATAATGTACACAAGCTTGAAGGGGAGCTATAGGAATAAAACACCGTGGTTTAATTAGAATGTAGGACCTAAGCAAACTGCTTTTCATCTGTAATGCCTGGCAATTAATCAGATACGGTATTTAGAGAATTGAACCAACAATAAAATTATGATTCCAACATATCATATCATAAATTTGAGCTGATAGAAAAATAAGAATCTTTCAATTTCAAGTTCTGCAGAAATTTGCGAGCAATTTTTAAGGAAAGAATATCTGCGTTTAAATCTCAGTCAATGCTCTGCGTTCAGAATATTTTTGCGCTAAAATTTCAAAACTAGACCTCTTTATTCAGAATGATTAGGTCCTTTCACAATATTGGTTTGTATACGAAAACAGCTGTTGTTAGCTTGTCTGTTAATTGAAATAAGTGGTTCTAATTTGGGTTGAAATAATTCAATTTCAGTGAACAGGTTTGAGCGTAAGTATTCGGTTGAAACAATAAATTAGAATTGAATTTTTGTTCCGATATTATGTGAAATTGCAAATTTATAGAATCTATGCATTATGGAAATTGTGCTTTATACCCACAAAAGTTTCATGACTGCAAAATCAATTGCAATAGATAGCTTTGCGGGTCAAATTTTTAAAGTTTTGTTCCTTTCTCTGAAATGGGCTGAATGGATATACAGAGTTCCAATTCCATGAGATCTAATATTGCGCCACCATCTAACCTTATTCCTCAGTTGAATTCAAGAACCTGTAAAATTATAAATTCTCTCAATCTTGGCATTAATTTTAGCCATCAAAGTGGGCCTATGCATAATATACATAGGCCTATATATATATATAGTTTTAAACAGGGTCAACTTTAAAGATTATATTAAAACACTTTCATTAATTAGGCCTATTTACTACACTAAAGCACGAAAACGCCAGCTTAAACGATTTCCAAAATAAATAATTAACTACATTTCAGTGTTTCAATAGCTGCATGTATAGACTATATACCACGATATTGCATGCATTAAACGAGGTCATTTATTCGGACATGCATGCAACAGGGAATATTTTACGGACCAGCATGTGCAATATATATAGACCTATATTTAGAGTGTATTACAAATAATGTACATATATATATGTATATTGTATATATGTGTACCGGTATATAATTATATGTGTGTGTGTGATAAGCAGTTTCCGTCGTTCGTAATTCAATTTGCACGCGTCTTATGCAATATTCAAGACACGACGGAGGTACTCTGCAGTACATGCTAACCCCAATAAGATGACCTCCCTCGAATAATCCCTGCAGTTGCATTTGCTGGGCTCGACCTCTCTATCCTTGTCCATCTACGAACAAAAAATGCAGAGACGGCCATTCCCGGTCGACAGAGGACGCCGCTGGTTGAATTAGGGCAGACAGGCTGAGACAGGCAGGGGCATCTTCTTGACCGAGTGACGTCCTTAGAGAAAAAGAGTAATAAAAAGAAGGAAGGTTTATGTGTATAGCCTACATTTAATATATATATAATATATATATATATATATACAGCACACATGTTTCATATAGAGTGATATATATAGGGTATACTTAGGGGAAGATTAATGGACTAAGCCATGGCAGGAAGATATACCCATTCGAAGAGAAACTGCCATGCAGAAAGAAAAAAACAAGGAAGAAGTAACATTAGATTAGTCTTAATTAAGAAACTGATAGGAAGGCATGGACAAGACTCACATACAAACTGCTCACTGACGGCATTGACAGCATGCAGGGTGGACCCAGAGAGAGAAATGAACACGCAACCATACATGTACATGCATAATACAGACGTATAAATTATACATACACGTGCACACTAGGCCTATATCCTACACAAGTACACAACTAGCCTGCACATATATGTATTCGCAGTATAAAGTGCATAGATAGATATTTGATAGAAACAGAGGTTGGAAAATGAGATGCCATTGGTAAACGAAGAACTTAACAGGGATAGTCCTATATAGTATATATATTCACAGATGGAATGGACAAAGGGAAGAAACATACGACCCATGGCATGTTCAGTTGTTCACTATATAATATATAGGCTATATATAGCCTATATATACATACGAAAGCTATGGATAAAAGAAGAAGTGAAGTAGGCAGACAGATAGGCAGACAGACGGATTGACAGGCACACTGCAGCTATATATAGAGCTGGAAAGATATACGAGGAAAATGTATAGGGGGTCTACACCGAAGACAGAATGTAAGGACGTGACGTGAGAGTGACGGGGGTGGGCGAATGGGACATCACGGCGCCGCGTATATGTATACATCAAGGCAGTTCGTGGTTAATGAAATTCCTCTCAATGCTCCGACATCAAGAATCTGCGGTATACCGACCCAGAATGCACTGCGACCGAGGCGTGAATAGGCGTCTCGGAGTCACGCAACGGAACTTCCGCCACAAGCGCAATATTAAAATCCGTCTGCTATGCATATTTCTATGGCATGCAGCGCATATTATCAAAGAAACGCTAATGAAACCTGCTTTGCCGTTGCATGCCAGACGGAAATTCTAAGTAAATTAAAGTCCGCATCTTTTGCATATTATAGATCTATGGCCTTATAATTATAGGTCGATGATGGGAGCCTATACTTGCAAGTTGCAAACCCGTAGCTGGCAAGCAGTATTGCAACAGAGCAGTTACAGCATATATTACATGACATGCATGGGCGGATATAGATATTTTCGACGGGGAAAACATTTTTGTTTTTTAGTCGTCTGGTCGAAATGTAGGGGGAAAGATATAATTTCTCCAAAAAATATACCATTTTGCCCGCCAAAATAGTTGAAGACCTTTTTTTAGTCGTTTGGTCGAAATGTCGGGGGAAAAAAATCCCATTTTGTCCGTAAGAATAGTCGATTTACTTTTTTGCCCCTTTTCTACTTTTTCTCGTTGACTTCTCTGTCACCTTTTCCAGCTGCATTGTCGAAAGCCTGTACGAACTTGATGGGGGAAGGGCCACGTCGATTTCCCCCCGCCAGAATAGCTGGTGAGAAATGCGCAAATTTCAAAATGAAGCAGATGGCCGGATTTGCCCCTGTGTTCTATATCCTGTCCAAATTGTCAAATTTTTCATATATTTTTGCCAATTCTTTGAGAGATGATAACCATTTTTTTAGGCCTGGTGGGCCACTTTTGACCTGCGGATCACGGGTTGGGAGCCACTGATCAGACAATGGCGGCGCTAGGGGGGGGGGCTAGAGGGGCTAAGCCCCCTAAAAAAGCAATCAATTTTTTTCCCATGTAAAAACGAAATATTTGCACAAAAATCCCCTTTAGCCCCTCAAACTGAAATCCTGCCATGTCTGATCTAATCTAATCTGATAAAGCATTTGTAAGGCGCTTCTGGCAGCAGAGCTATTCAGAAGCGCTCTCAGCGTGACGGACCTATGAAAAGAGAACTGTCTTCAAGCAGCGAAAAGATAATATATCGCAGGCTGATGCATGATATAAATGTAGTCTGTATACGACATGCAGACGATTCATTCGTTGTAATTTGTCTATTTTTATAATAATAAAAAAACAATGCAAGACGAAGATGCTGCCAACAGAGCTTATATTCTTGTTCGGTGTAGCATAGCCAGCAGACCTGAAGTCTTGGCGCCGTCATGACATCATGTATAAATGGCGTCGCGCATTTCCAACTTCCCAAGAATTATTCACTTCAGTTTTCCATGCATGTCTAGCCACAATACGCTCAGTGCACGTGAAGTACAGTTGAAATGCAGCAGGGGCGACGCAGACCAATGGATTTCGTCAGCCGTCACAGGGATACAAATTGCAGATTCTGAAAAGGATTTGCATACGCGACGATCGATCTACCATTTTTTCTGGCCCGATGTGTATTTTCGGATCCATTCACTACAATAGACGGCGCTTCAGTAATAATGCGCTGCAGTATATAATAATACATGTACATGTGCGCAGGCACGAACATGTAGACATGCAGGAACTCGCCATCGCCATATCCTGTCCTGTGAATGCACACGACACGCATGAAAAACCTACACATTATAGGATATAAGCCATATAATACGCACTTGCATATATATATATATATATATATATATATATATATATTTGTCAGTGTGTAATAGTTTTTTCTCTTTATACATATTGCACATAATTTTATATATAGTTCTGGTCTGGCTGGGACTGCCTGGAAACGTTTCTGTGCGCTAACACAATGGTAATAAATATATAGAAGCAGCAGGCGTGTACAACTGTACATATGGTAAGGATGCACAAACTTGCACATATAGGCCTGCACCCATATCTAAACAGAGGGATGTGTGTATGTGTGTGGGCGTGTATGTGTGTGGGTGTGAATATCTGTGGGTATGCATGTGTGCGGGCGTGAATGTTTGTTTGTCCAGCGTGCACGCCCACAGTTTCGCAGCTATTGACCTTGCGCCTAGACAGAGGGCCACCAGGACCACTCAGTGGAGGCGATGGCGAATCCCCCTCACCATAGGGGCGGGCGGGCGATTTTTTTTAGCCATTTCCACACCTTCAACACATTTTCGCTCCTATTCGCTTGAAACCTTGCAGCTAAACAGAGTGCCACCACGCAGGGGCGGAGTAAGGACTGGGTGAATGCAAAAAGCCTAAAATTCACCGGCCACGTCGGTTACGGCCAAAGTATCGTAGCTATCAGGGCCGGCCTTAGCTAAAATGGCGCCCTAGGCAAAGCATGCATTTGGCGCCCCAGCATGCATTTGGCGCCATAGGCAAAGCCAGTGGCGTAGCAAGGGAGTTTCGGGGGTTAAAAAAACATTGGCCTAGGGAAAAAGTTTTTTTAAAGGTTATTTATCCACTTAAATATGAAACAACAACAAAAACAAAACAATTGCTTGTAGTAACAATTGTTTTTCTTACTTTATTTCCTTTGTTACTTTATTCCTTGTTTATTTACTGTAATACTGTTGGGTTGGTTTCAGAAAGGGTAGAGCCTATCCGGCCAGGCAAAAAAAACCCACCCCCATGAAAAATTCCTGGCTACGCCACTGGGCAAAGCATACATTTCGCGCTCTCAGATCCCCACTCAAACTCAATTGTTGGTCGGCCCACGTCATAATCCAAAGATGAACCATCTAGAGCCTTTACTCTCAGTTGAGCAATTTATTTTTTTGTTATTAGTAGGCCTACACTGAAGGCTGGATAAATTTCAACTTCGTGCACAATGGCTAAAAGTGAAAAAGGCTATTAACATACATTTTGTGCAAATAATCCTCCTCCCCACTAGAATTTGGCGCCCCAGGCAACTGCCTGCTTTGTCTGTGCCTGAGTTCAGCCCTGATCTACACTCGAAATTGAGCGTCGCGTAGTTTGAATTACTAGGCCTATAGCTGACGACTGGGCGCTAACATTGACAGACAAAGTTGTCTCAGTTTTGTTAAAATAATAGGCCTAAATTATTAGAAACCGACCCGTATTTCTTTTTATTCTAACTTCTGTCTTCTGCTTTTTTACGGCTTTGGCACCCCATAACTTTTGACGCTTCGTGGAATCGTAAGGTCTGATATCATTTAATTTTTAAGATCAAAAGATTCACACCAGACACAACGACTATAGGTTAAATAACACAATTCTTCAGTTGTTGGCGTATTCAGTCGAAAGACGTCACTATTTCAGTATTAGCCCATATAGGCTACATCGGGTCTACAGACTCAGAGAGTAAAGAATGCCGTTAAAATCGAATTTTATTGGTCGATATAAACTTTATGCCGTCCTTGAAATTGAATTAGACCTGCCTGAAATGATGCAATTAAATCGTTAATTTGTTATCTTAAATTATTTCCAAAGTCTTCATTTTAATAGAATATAGTGCAAAAAATAAAAATCGCAGTGCCGCGGCGCCCCCCAAAGACCGCGGCGCCCTAGGCAACTGCCTACTTTGCCTATGCCTAAGGCCGGGCCTGGTAGCTATTCACCTAAAACCTTGCAGCCAGGCAGCAGGGCTTTTTTAACGTGCAGTTGTACACAAAATGTGCACTTCTAAATGGATTTGTGCTGTTGTAGAAGTGTATGTACAGTTAAAACTAGCAAAAATGGTCATTGTCCTCCGATTGGAAGTAACTTAACATGGATGATGGGAAAAGAAAGGAGCTGTGCAGTTCTAAAAATGCCAGACAGAGCGCCGCCGCGACCACTTCACCATAACCCAGCCACATCGGCGTGGAGCTGGAGCGGGACTAGGTGGGGGGAGGCGAAAACAAAATAAATTTCGGCCATAACCTATTCAACCCGACTTTCCAGCTAAATAGAAGGAAACTGCATGACATCCCGCCCAACCCCCACCATGCGAATGGAAAGGGATTGAAAAATCGTAATTTCCCGGCAACGTCGCGTGTACCCAGCCAGTTATTTGCATAAAAAATATAAAAATCAGTCATTTATAGCCAGGGCCATCCGTCATGTCTAAAATAGCCAGCTACTACAGCATTAACCACTTTGGTGTCTGATACATTGGAATATTATACTTAACGATCTGAGAGAAAAACCGCAAACATCCAGAATCCATTCAATGCATTAGACGTAAACATATTATGTCTAATTAAATAACGTGCACTGTGCGAATCGTTCAAACAACCAAAGAAAGAAATTAATCCCCGTCCGAATATAGACACATAATACATGGATCGTTATAACGTAGGAATATCTCTCATACAATATCATCGTATAATTATAGGTCCACAATGTACGTGTATGTTTATACTGAACTGCAGCATCATGCTCAATATTGGAAATTGGAGACTTTTAAAAGGCGCACGATGAGTTGCTTAATGTTTGCAAGTACCGGTATGCATGTAATGATGTAACTATGTAATGTGCTTATGTATGTATGACATTGTATGTATTTACTTACATATGTATGTAGGTAGGTAGGTGTGAATGTATGTATGTATGTATGCATGTATGTATGTATGTATGTATGTATGTATGTATGTATGTATGTATGTATGTATGTATGTATGTATGCATGCATGTATGTATGTATGTATGTATGTATGTGTGTGTGTATGTATGTATGTATGTCTGTCTGTCTGTCTGTCTGTCTGTATGTCTGTCTATCTGTATGTATGTATGTATGTATGTATGTATGTATGTATGTATGTATGTATGTATGTATGTATGTATGTATGTATGTATGTATGTATGTATGTATGTATGTATGTATGTATGTATGTATGTATGTATGTATGTATGTATGTATGTATGTATGTATGTATGTATGTATGTATGTATGTATGTATGTATGCATGCATGCATGCATGCATGCATGCATGCATGTATAAATATGTATGTATGTATGCATTGCATACATGTATGTATAAATATGTATGTATGTATTGTATGTATGTATTGTATGTATGTATGCATGTATGTGTGTATGTGTGCATGTGTGTATGTGTACGGGTATGCCGGTATGCCATGATACGATATGCTATTAGAATTATTGCCAGAAACACTCCATGCTATTTATTGAATATTGTGGGGGGAAAATCTTTCCATAGATAACACTAAAGAGATAAACGTCGTAAAGAGGCTGACTTTTTCGTGACCGTAATCTCCACAGATCAATATTTATAAGCGCTTTTGTAAGGACTCTACGGCTAAACGCATGGCACCAGCTTACTCATGAGCGCTGACTCGTATGAGAGGAATTTTTTGGAGACCGATAGGCCGCTATGTCAACAGAACTGGATTAGCCACACACTCCGCACACTGGTGACAGAATAACAGTTCTAATAGGGTTTTATTGTGGAATTGGAGGCCGAAGACGAATGAGCGGATTTATTCATTTATTTTAAGAATTTATTTAGCGCCCTGCATTGTTTAGAGATAATTGGAAAGGCGCTATAACAAGTATACTATAGAATGAACGATGGGTGCATGGTGCTCATGCAGTAGAAAAGGTTATCGAAGAACTTGGACATGTAGGTTGATGGACACGATGTAAAACTGAACAAGTAATAAAGTGTTAAACATTACAGCGTCCAGGCTTCAAGAAACCCACTCAGAGTCACTTATCGAAAGAGGATTTAAAACACTGATGAGCCAACCCTTATAACTCAACTTTGATTAAAAGTTGTTGGCTTCACCGCTTCACTCACATTCAGTCGTTAAATCTCAGTGCGATGTGAATTTACCGATAAAAGCTGTTTATGGTAAAAGCGACGCATGCAAATACTGGAATTCAAGTGCAAACAAATTCTGAGCTTAAAGTGAACGTGACTGAAAGTCTGAAAGTATATCCATAGCCATGGCATACATAACCCATGTTACAAAAGTTTCGATTGGATCGTGTAACACATCTGCTGGCATCCCGTTTGCACAGTGTATCGTCATACATCATAAAAGTGCAAACACATTCTGAGTTTAAGTTGAACGTGACTGAAAGTATATCCATAGCCATGGCATACATAACCCATGTTACAAAAGTTTCGATTGGATCGTGTAACACATCTGCAGGCATCATCCACGTTTGCTCAGTGTATCGTCATACATCATTAATGGCATGCCTTTATAAGGCGAGTCTGTATAGTGACACTTAAATCAGTTGCTTGCTTTTTGATCGATTGCGCTAATAATTATATATATATATATTATGCCTTCTATAATTAATATGTTCTATTTGTGATATGTGTGCTTGTAGGTGTAGGCCTATACGACAACCCAAGAGAAGCAATATCATCCAAAGCAAGATGAACGCTAAACTGTGTCTCGCCTACATTGTGGCCTCCGTACTGGTCCTCGGAAAAAGCTTCGCGCTGCCTCCAAACGTCAAAGCCGTCGAGGTATACAAGCTTACAGGCCCTATATTTAATTGCACTACTATAATAAACACAGCAATTACACGCATACAGCATTTTGTACAATCTATAGGCCTACCATTGGGCGACAGGCCAAGTTGTGGAAGGGATATATATGATATTATGTTATTGACATGACATAGCACGTCAATGATAATGGCATAAAACGTTATTGACAGTTCGTTTTAATAAATAATTATAGCCGCATATGCCTGTGTGTGCCTTCATCTAAATAATAGAAGCGTATGCCTTTCAAAACCTTGCACATCGTTTTAGATGTCATTTTCCAAATATTTCATTGTTTTATGTAGCATTTTGCAAATCATTAATAATTAACGATTTAATGTAGCTTATAGGCATCAAATGCGACTGACGGAGAAGTAGACAGGTAGACTGACGTGTACAAAGTAGACTGACGTTGGCCTTTAAATTGCGTAGGCCTACGTCGATCATGTTTTGCATAGCCTTCCTCCCTTTATATCCGTGCGGCCGGTGGACATGCAGGAGGCCATGGCAAACAGTCCATATTATTGTCCTTGTCACGACATTAATATTGCTTGTCATCATGACTCGTCATCTGCATGTATAATATATATATATATATTATATATTCGTATTCATCAATTCATTAATTCATTTCATTCATTTAAGTATTTGTATAGCGCCTCTTCGAGGTAAAACTACTCAGAGGTGCTCCCGACTCGAGTCCCGCCAAAAAACACAGTGTCAAGTAGCCTATGCCTATATAGAAAATGTCGGGGACAAAAGAACAGACGAATAGATGAAAGCACATAATTATGCAGATAATATCTGTATAATTTAAATATAATTATATTTAAATTCTGCGCTTGTCAGCGGTCACGTCGGTTGTTGATGCGCCTTTTTCATATCAGCGGATAATTTTATCTAATTGAAAAATATGACGTTGTAATTTTTACCGAGTTTGCGGCTCGAACCAATGTTTTGGTTTTTGCTGCCGATTTTGTTTTGACGGTATTTTATTATTTCAATTTGTTTATAAAAATAGTTCGTGGATGATAAATATAGCTTAGGGCCCATGACTGCTTTGCCCTGGGACCCGAATTCATCTCGTCAGCCATCTCGTCATTTATAATGTTAATACGAGGGACCGATTGAAGGTGGCGCTACCCCGTATTTGTTACCATCTGTTGTAGATATAGCCATAGGCGTACGGGACATTTCGGCAGTGGGGGGCTTGCCCGAAAAATCTGACGACCTTTTTTTAGTCATCCGCACAAAATTCCTTTTTACCACTGTGTGCCCGAAAAAATCATCCCGTACCTGTTTTGCCCGAAAATAATTGTCGAAATATTTTGGCTCATCCATGCCTCTTTTGCCCGAAAAACAATTTGCCCGAAATTTGGGGGTATTTGCTCCCTCTGGACCCCCCGCCTCGTACGCCTATGGATATAGCTTTAGGCCCTACGCTATATTGAAGCAACGTGATCCAAAAACTCAAAACACGAAGTAATCTGTTAATTTTGGGTTGAAATCCGCTTGTTTGTGGTCAGTCTTCACTTTTGATAAACTTAAGTAAGAAGTAAGTAAGAATATTCTTTATTATACCACCAGCAAACGCACAGTAGTTTACAGAGGAAATAAATAATAGAAAAGACATTTATGCAAAGTTATATAACTTAGAAGTAGAACAAGTTATAAGAAGTTGTAGACTTCGCTGTTTTGCTATATAATATTATATATATATATATATATATATATATATATATATATATATCACAGAAATAATAATAATCAAGAATTTAGAAAGACTAGCTGAACGGCAAACTTAGACAGCATCTCTAAAAGACAAAATTTTAATAACTTAAGCCTCAACGCCCTCAAGGGTTCTATGACTTAGGCCTGTAGGCTACTAAATAGTAGGCCTAGGCACCGATTTTGGTCAATTCGGAAAATTGATTGGTTCAATTAGATCTTGCGCTCCGGCATCTTAGCTCCATTGTTCGCGATCTGAGTTAAATTTTGACTGCTATAGAGAATTGTAGCTTGTGCGCAATGCTATTAATAATAGCAATGTTAATAGTAATAGACTCAAAATAAATATAATTATGCATCTTCAATTCTTCATCGCTCTAGACGCTATGGTCAAAGTGAGAAGGACACTAACAGAAGTATGCGCGAGCGCGTATAGCATATAATTAATTATTATTATAGTCTACATTTAGTGTTTTCAGTAATATTGTTCATTTAACCTTGGGATCAATACTGCATCGATTATACCCTGGATGCTCATTAAGCTATGATACTAATTCTATAGTCGCATGAAATGGCTGCAGTGCATCATGCATGGCTGGATCCGATCGCAACAGTTGCCTGTATTAGTCTTCGGAGCACAGGTGCTTGGGTGGCAGGACGGCAACTCTTATTAATTTTCAGTCCTCCACAGGATTTTTATAGTGGCATACAACGCCTGGAGAGCTTTAAAACAAAAGTCGTCGTCTTCGTCGTCGTCATCGTTATCGTCGTCATCGTCATCGTGATCATCATGATCCTCATCATGATCCTCATCATGATCGTCATCATCATAATCATCATCATGATCATCATCATCATGATCATCGTGACCACTACCACTACCACCACCATCATCATTATCCGATCCTTATCCTGTGTGTGTACAATTTTGGAGACTGTGTCGTTAACCTTTGGCAATCACTGAGTGCTAATAGGTTAACCCACTAACCTTGCGACTTATGTGTAGGCCTATGCCTAGGCTAAATTCCCTGCATTTTTAAGTATCTCAAATCCTACCTTTTTAGCTATGGCTGGACTGGGAGCGCCTCTGAGTAGGTTTCTTGAAGAGGCACTATATAAATTCTCGAAATGAATGAATGAACGAAATGAACCAGTTAACCTATTAATCCGAAAGTGCAGCAGATGGATGCGCGTGTGTCCGTTGATTAAGTCTAGGCCTACACTTGGTCTAACATGTCCATGCGGGTGAATACGGGCTACGTATAAGAACCTACATGTACCTCTGTGTGTTTATGACATTACGTGTATCTGTGTCTCTGCGTCTCTGCCTCTGTCTCTGTCTCTCTGTCTCTTTCTGTCTGTCTGTCTGTCTGTATCTCTCTCTCTTTCTGTCTGTCTGAATCTCTCTCTCTCTCTTTCTGTCTGTCTGTACCTCTCTCCGCTCTCCGCTCTCCGCTCTCTCTGTCTCTCTGTCTCTCTGTCTCTGTCTCTGTCTCTCTCTCTTTCTCTCTCGTTTGCATCACTAATAAACGCGTTGAAGATGAATCACTGATAGGCAGTGATATCTAACACTTGTTATCATAAACCATGTGATTCTTCGCTTTAATCAACTATAGTCCCATGCTCCACCGTTTGACATTGCATTCGCCACTATTATTTTTATGCACTATTTATTTATTTCTCCATTTATATAGCGCCTCTTCCAGCTCTGGGCATTCAATGCACTGCATGTAGCTCAATGGAATATCGATATATTTTGAAATAATTGGCCTATGTCTGTTTCTCGTGATCTCTCGGATTTAGGCTAACCAGATTTAGACTATATGACATTGTATAGACTTTGATTTCTGATTGTGACCCCACTTAATATCTTGTACATTTAAAGCTGACGAGAGAAATTCACGGCACAAATAGACAGAGCAGTCAGTCACGGACCATAAACTATAAATTATCTATAATAATATTCGTTTATTCAAATTCAATCTGACACACCGCAGAATGATGGCAGGTACAAGTTATACGAAATACGGGCAGCTTCGCACGACACGCAGGTCGGCTACAACAGGTTCGGTAACTTAACACTAATGGCCTAAGTGTTGGAACGCTCCTGATCGGCCAAACCAGGAGTGGGAGGGTCGTCCTTTTTTTCAACAGACCCGAGGCAAACAACACAACAGAAAGCGCCACTGGCAGCTAACAGAAAATTCAAATAAATTTTTGCCCTGAGCGAGGCTTGAACCCGGGTCGCGATAATGACTCTCAGTTTATCGGCCAACGCTCTCTCCACTGAGCTACGGACCCCCCAATAAAGACTTGATGAGAAACAAATTTGTTAGAAAGAAATTGAAGTGACCTGCAATTTTATATTTACATTAAAATATGTTTTTATTTAAATATGATTTTATTTAAAATATTATTTTATTCAGTTGACAACTCGAGGTTTCAGCTGATAATAGTAATCAATTTTCACTGCAATATTATTTTTAAACGGGCATAACTCATGAACTTTTCTCCATGTATATCTAACCTATACCTGTAGGCTAGCCGGACCCCGAAAAGTCGCCGTGCCCCTAGGAATTTGCCCTGATCCTCCCCTCTCGGTGACCTGTTTATATTCAGATTATACGACAGGTCAGATTAGATTAGGAAGAGCAGATGATAGGTCTATACCCACCCGCGTGTGTTTTTTCTATTTATTTGACTGCGTGTTTTTCTAAGTTTCACCAGCAATTTTAAAAACCTGTCTGCATACATGTGGAAGGTGGTGTGCGCAGAAGAGCCACCGTAACGCCCGTGAACAAGCTGGTGCCCTTCTCTTGGCTTTCTAGTGGCGTTTTAGCAGTTTGGAGTTTACGATTACCATCACAATTGCGTATACCAATGATCAACACATTTACTGAAATAACAGGATATAGTTTGTGTCACGGACCTACTTAGGGGTTAACCGTTAAGGGTTCAAATTTTCCATTACAATGTAATTTTCAAACGTGTTAAGCTAATTCTGTGTAGCCTATAATATTGTGTGTATTTTTTACCATGTCCAAAGTAACACCCCAAATGGAAACCCCGAAATTTCCGGCTGTCCTACTACTGACATATTATGTGTGATAGTCTAATGTGTGTGTATGTGTGTGCGTGTCGCCCTGCAGACATCGCAAGAGGCGATCGATATGGACCGACGAGCAACTTGGCTGGACACGAGGAACTTAGAAGAGAACTTCAAGGAACTCGTCTACCTATCCATCCAAGAGGTGAACTACTACTTGCCTCTTCTTCTTCGTTGGGGTGTGTATGTGTGGGATTGCCTCTTTGTTAGCGTTGACCAATGGTCACGGTTAAATTTTCTTAGCAAGGGCTTGAAAATGCAAAGCAGGAATTTAAGAGCACAGCTATAGGTGTAGTTTCATATACACCGTGATTCAAAAAAGTAAGCCAAACTGTTTTTCATATATCTCTAATGTCTGATAACATATCACGCTAAACTTTTCCAAATATTTAGAGAATTTGACCAAGAATATGATTCCAAAATTTCATGAGATAAAGTTGAACGGATAAACAGATATGAATCTTTCAACTTCATATGCCGAAAATATGCCGAAATTTCAGTTTACAAGCAATTTTCTGTTAGATTCAATAAAATGTAAGTCAGACTGTAATTCTTAACTACTATTTATAGCTACGAGAACGGTTTGCCATTGTATGTATGTATGTGTTTGTGCATGCAGTTGGTGAGTGAGGGTAAGCTGAGCGCACAGATGATCACAGATACGTCGAGCAGACTGCAGGCGGAGAAGAGAGGACGTCATCAGGGATTCTGCTTCAAGAAGACCAAAAGCGGTCGATTCCTGCCGTACATATGCTGGAAAGGAGGTAGGCAACAGTCGCTTAGATAGGAAGATAAGACAATTAGATGAGATAAGATAAGACAAGTTGAGGTAAGATAAGACAAGGTATGAGAAGAGGAAGGTTGAGTAATTGCATGGATGAATAGTCAATAGTTTTTAATCGTCTATAGTAGACAAATCAATGTCGACATAAATCCAAATATAGAACAGAAACACAGAGACTCAGAAAGAGAGACAGACAGACAGACAGACAGGCAGAAACACAGAGACAGAGACAGAAACATAGAGACACACAGAGACAGCAAGACAACAGAGAGACAGAGATAGACTGTTCCAATCAGCGTTGACTACTGTTAGTTGCACTGACAACCAATCCATAATCCTTATTCGTCAATATATCCTGTTGGATTGCGCTAACGATAACGCTTCTTATAATAATTATCTAAATCTCGGATTCGCAACACGCAGGACAAAAGCACCAATCCAAAAATAGGCTTATTATACTGTTCAGGTTTCATACTATAGTGGCCTTACAACATGTGCATGTCCTTGTTTAAGGAAAACTAAGCGGTGGGCATCAACTTATTCACGAGCGCTGAGTCATGTCCGAAGGCATAACAACGAATTAAGCCGGTTGCCCTTAACACTATCATGGAGAGAAGATTATTTTGTGACGTTGGTATTTTTTGCGATATTTCTTTCTGTCATTATATAGGCTATATAGCATGTATACGTTACTGATGCTATTGTTATGTCGATTGTTAAAGCGCTTTATCAATATATTTACACAAACAGACAGCGGCGAGACAGAGGAGAGGAAGTAATGTCGTCAAGACGACCGTCGTCATGACAACCAGCGTCGCCATGACAGCCAGCGTCACCATGGCGAACTGACGGAAGGAGATTCGATGCAGCAGAATAGACGACTGCTCGGTCCGCAGAATGTTATTCGGACACAATAGATATACAGTGTTATTATATTATAACCTAGATTAAATGCTCAGTTCACACTCCCACTCACCCTCACAAGACCCACCCACCCACCAACCGACGTTACCTTTATGTAGTTGCTTCATATTATAATATTGTCTATCGTTGCTGTTGTTGTTGAAAGAAAAAGAAAATCTTATGTTTTCCTTTGAAAAATCTCATTTGTGTACATCTTAGAAATAGGCCCAGGCATACTAGATGGCAGGCGAAAGTTACGGCGCCAGTTGGAGCATTTATGACTAAAAGGACATCAAATTTAGAATATCATGTAGTTGTCTATGGATTCATCCATTCATTTATTTCAATAATTTATATAGCGCCTCTTTTTAAAAGCCCACTCAGAGGCGCTCCCAGTCCAACAACGATGATACAATCAAAGAAATAGGTCTTGAGGAGAATGTAAAACACTAATGAGTACACCCTAGGTAATAGGTGTAGGCCTATCTACAACGGGATTTTCATTGTGTCTTAGACAATAGACACGCTCCCACCACAACCTCACAGACCAACGCAGTTAATAAATGCAAACATGCCAATTTGTAATAACAGATCGTAGCATGATATTAAATAATTTAAAAAATTTGTAGAGCACCCCTTCAAGATGATGATGATGATGGTGGTGGTGGTGGTGGTGGTGGTGGTGGTGGTGGTGGTGGTGGTGGTGGTGGTGGTAGTGGCAATGGTGGTGGTGGTGGTGGTGGTGGTGGTGGTGGTGGTGGTGGTGGTGGTGGTGGTGGTGGTGGTGGTGGTGGTGGTGGTGGTGGTGGTGGTGGTGGTGGTGGTGACGATGATGATGATGAACCAGTTGGTTTATCCGAGATTTTTTATGTCCCACGACTAAAGGCGCCAATGACCATCTTAACTTATGAGCATTATGCTCTTCTCGAGCATGATGTTCATATATGTAACCTTGACTAATCATGTTATTCCAGGGCTATGGGCCATAGTATCCGATAGTCGATATATTAAGTTATCATCGCTCTGTAGCGTATAGGCCTACGTTTAAAATGACACCAGTGACATGCTGATTCTGAATCCTTCACGTTACCATAAGACATAAACCATTATTGGTAGGGTAACTAAGTACTGGCCTTATTCGCTAATTAACTATAGGCTACTATAGCCTTATAATTACTAGACACCAATATAGGTGCATACATGCGCAACTTTTTGTTCAATTATCGTGAAGGTATACTGTCCAGACACATCACTTTTGAAATTGGAAGTGATAGTCACCACCACTATGTAAAGTTGTAATGATAATTGTCACCACCACATTTTGGTCGTGCAAAGAAATATATTTTTAACATGAAAGCATTTGACTAAATGTGCAGCGTAGGTCTATAGGCCATTCATGTAGGCCTATGCACTAAAAATTGCAATGGCCACAGAGTCTTCTATAGTGTGTTCCACTGTCACTGTGCACAATACCTTACGGTACAGTAGGTTTACTTACTCATAATATAGTCACCACTCACCGCCACTATTTGGAAAAAGTTACGTCCATGGCATGCCTATATAAACATGTAGGCCTAGGTAGGCGTACCTATGCATACTGTAGTATAGTCAATAGCCATCATTTGGACGAAGCGAGCGCATACACAACAACATCCGTGTCATAGACGAACTGAGGAGCGTAAAATTTATAAGCAACATTACTTGTCACACGCTTTGCACTCAAAATAATTAATTTCTGCAAAAATAATGATGGTTTCACGTGGCAGTCTGCAAGTCACGCGTTAGCTAAAAATCCATCGCTTTATTAACAGGGCTTTTTTTAACGTGCAGTTGTAGGCCTACACAAAATGTGCAGTTCTAAAATTAATGAATTTGTGCAGTTGTAGAAGCACTTCTTTACAGTTAAAACTATCCAAAAATGGTCATTAATTGCATGTCCTCCGATTGGAAAGTAATTTACCATGGATGATGGGAAGGAAAAGAAGGATATTGTTCAGTTCTAAAAATTCCTTAAAAACAGCCCTGGTTAATAATATAGCCTTTATAGGCCTATATCCGCCCCTAGGTCCGCTCCAACAAGGGTCGTCTTATCTATTCAAGGCCGTATATAGCCAGGATATATGATTTCGTCCGAAAAAGCGATGATCTGTTTTAGTCATCAGACCGAAATCTTCAGAAAATGTCAAAAATTTCCCGTCAGAAAAAAGTGATGACTTTTTGTTAGTCATCGGACCGAAATCAATTCATTCTATTTTTCACATTTTTTCATTTCAGGAGGTGTTTTCGTGTTTTTTTTACATCATGTGCTAGTAAATGCATTCTATTATTTTTTACTTTTTACATTTCGGGGGATGTTCAAACACCCAAAACACCCCTTATAGCTACGGCCTTGTATACATTGCATGGATACCATAGATTGAGTATTCGTGACTTTTGGGTTTAATATTCGTAAATATTCGTGAATATTGAGATTATTTAATATTCGTAAATATTCGTAAATATTCGTTAACGGATTAAAGTGAACCATCGAAACCGCAATGTTACCCGGTAAAGCAGTTTAAGTTTCTGTATGTCTCCATGACATTCACTCGCATTCAGGGCAAGGCTAAATTAAAATATGCGATGCGCTTAATATGCTGAGATCGGGGTAATTTTTGCTTGTAGGCCTAATCTGGCACTATTATTTCCTGCGTTGGCATTTATATTTAGGCCTACTCATCCTGCTACACTGATATAAACTACTTTATCAATTTGCAGTTACTATTATAGGCAGTTAAAGTTTATTTCTAATTCAGCCTAGGCCTACTATTGCTGCTACTTGCCAACTGCAATCGGTGGCTCTATCTCTTTTCAGTTGGGGAGGAGGTCAGAAGTCAGACAAAGTGACTAACATTAAGTATCGAATGTGATAGACCTATGAATGCTGCATGGCCACATTGGCCAGACCCATCAGATAGGCTACCTGGAAATTTTTAACAAAAAATCTATTAAAGTTATTGTAACTTAGTGATATAGGCCTATCATGCGTAGGCTAACTCAATTTTGTACAATTCATTCAGTAAAAGTTAAACATTTTTAAAAATAACACAATAAAAATTAAGAATAAAGAATTTCCTGAAAGAACATAAATAATTATTTTACGAATATAATATTCGTTGGCAGTTTTAATATTCGCTAACATTCGTGAATATTTGAAAATCTTAATATTCGTAATATGCAAATACTCAATCTATGATGGATACAGTACTGTACGTAGACACTGTGCCTATAGGGCCTACCGTTATAAGACCTACGAACTTTGTCGGAACCTACGAAAGTCAAAAATAAGTTATTGAAAATTTTAATTTATTCATTGCCACTGAAGTATAAAATTGTGATTGTAGGCCTACAAATAATCTTCGTTTATTAACATTCAATCTGACAGACCGCAGAATGATTACATGATACATTGATACAAGTTATACGAAATACGGCCAGCTTCGCACGACGCGCAGGTCGGCTACACAACAGGCTCGGTAGCTTAACATTAATGGCCTAAGTGCTGGAACGCTCCTGGTACGGCCAAGCCAGGAGTGAGAGAGGCGATCTTATTTTCAATAGACCCGAGGCAAACAACACAACAGAAAGCGCCACTGGCAGCTTACAGAAGATTCAAATAATTTGTTTGCCCTGAGCGAGGCTTGAACTCAGACCGCGATAATGTAATTGTAATTGTAATCGTGTATTTATATAGCGCCCCTTCAAGAGAACTCCTCAGAGGCGCTCCCGACCTTACACCAAACCACAATCAAAGAGAATGGTTTTCAAACGCTTGCGGAAAAGGGGCAAAGAAAGACAAAGAAGTTCATTACGGGACTAATAGGTAACTTATTCCAGAAAGACCAGTGCTTAAAGTGCGGAAAAATAAGTGCCTGGACGCCCCGTACCTTTCCAAAAGAAGTGCCTGGACGCCCCTTACCTTTCCAGTCAGTGCTAGCCAATAAGTGGCAGGACGGCGCTAAGATTTTAAAATAAGTGCATGGACGCCGTCCATGACCGTCCAGGCACACTTTAAGCCCTGAGAAAGACGGACCGACCATAGCAAAGCTTCTGTGCAGCACTGTGGAAGATCGAGCCATAGGGACAACCAGGTCACCATGCGTAGCAGAGCGAAGGAATCTACGGCCTGGGATGGACAGCAAAGGTACACGTACAGAGTTCCATAAGATAGGTCGGAGCTTGGCCTGCTAGGCAATTACGCATGAACATTAAAATCTTAAACTCAATAGGCCTACGTTTTTGCATAGGAAGTTCTTCTCGTATAAAACTTGATATTAATTATGCCCAAACTTTGGTATGCCGCCAATCAGGCGAATCGCAGCATTAAGGACAGATTGCAACTTATTAATGCGTGAAAGGATTAAGCCCGCATAGATGGCACTACCATAGTCAACTCTCGTGTACCGTATATAAATGCATGCATCAGAGTAGTGGCACCATTGGTTAATTATAAGTGAGCGACGTACCGAGCGAATCTGACGAAGATGGTAGAAGCAGGTGCGACATACATTCCTCACATGATCAGAAAGGGTCAATTCCTGGTCCAAGGTCACACCCAAACCACGCACAGTGGTAGAAAAAGTCATGCCAGGACAGTAATGTTGCAGATTTTGCATATCAACTTTAGAAACTTGCACGCGACTTCCAACCCAAATAAATTGTGTTTTTCCAGGATTTAACCCGAGGCGGTTGGATGACATCCAGGCACCAATCGTTTCCGACGTCATGAGTATTAATATAGTATGATGGGGTCGATGACCAGGCCGGATGCCCTTCCTGACACCAACCCAACAGTGTTAGCCTACAGTAAATAAAAAGGGAATAAAGTAGCATAGCCTAGGGAATAAAGTAACAAAGGGAATAAAGTAAGAAAAACAATTGCTGCTACAAACAATTGTTTTGTTTTTCCTTATTTAAATGGATAAATAGCCTTTAACAAACTTTTCTTAAGACAATGGAGTTTTAACCCTGTAACCCCCTTTTCTACGCCACTGGCCGCTACACCAACGCTCCCACTTGAAAGTTGACCTAATAATAATTCCGTTCATCCTGCACTTAATCCACAGCTCCTTTGATTATAACTCCAACACGATGCTATAAATGCTAAAACCTTTAATAATATAAAGAAATGGCGGCGATGTGGATCATGGCCCTAGCTTGTGGAAACACTGGGCTCGAGGGATTACCCGCCTCGTCCAGTTATACTTCGCAATGTATGTAGGCCTATACTATAATTATATATATCTATATATATATATATATGCATATATATGTGTATATATATATATATATATATTATATATGCATACGTTCGATCTGTGCATGATCTAACGCGGTCTAATTTAGGGTCGTGCGGGCTAAGCGTCAGACACTGAAACTTAATCCTCCATTCATCCTGCACTTAATCCACAGCTCCTTTGATTATAACTCCAACACGATGCTATAAATGCTAAAACCTTTAACTTTACTGAATAGGCCTATATATTTGCACTCTGCCAGTGCCAGTCCCAAGTCTCGATAAGGGAAGAGGGTGTCGCTGATGACCTTTATTATCACACAGTGATATTAAACTGCAAATAGCCTACCGTAGACTAACTCAGGCTTAAACTCTATTGTTTCACCCTTAGCCTAACAATGAATTAGGACCATTAGTTCAAGATTATGTAAGACATTTTGAGAAATTTGGCGTGAAAGCGCCACTGTGATTCTTCGCAGCTGGGAGTCAAGATTGGTTTTAAAAGCCAGTTTGGCCTGCCATCTAGCGAATGGCAACGGTTATTAGCCCACTTGTTTTTCATGTAGGCTACATTATTTTGTGTTCTCAGAAAGTTTTTTATGTGTGGATCCTGTGAAAGTCGCGTGGCCTGTATAGTGTCTAATCTGTCCTGACCGCTTGATTGGAAAAAGAGTTTGCAAATATTAATACAGCCTTCAGAATTCATGATTGACCTTGCTTACAAAAGCTCTAGCCAAGGTTTTTTAACGTGCAGCTGTACACAAAATGTGCAGTTCTAAATGGATTTGTGCAGTTGTAGAAACACTTCTGTACAGTTTATTAAAAAATGGTCATTGTCCTCCGATTGGAAGTAATTTACCATGGAGGATGGGAGGAAAAGGAGCTGTGCAGTTCTAAAAATTCCTTTAAAACAGCCCTGGCTCTAGCCTAGGCTAAGCCTACTGTACACTCCAGTGCGACCACCGATTTGTTTACATGTTTAGCGACACTGCCATTTCAAAAATGATTAGTGTCACCCTCCTCCTTTACCCAGGCTTGGGACTGGCACTGGCAACCAGTGGCGGAGTTCGACCAACAATTAATAATATTGACTTCGATTAGGTATACGCCCCGTTTACCCTACGTTTGTTGAAAAGTTGTGACCGCGTCAGCTGCCGCACATGACTCAGTGGAGGGCCTCGAGTTGTGTGTCACATGACGACGTCTTTATATTGCACATGAGAAATTCACTTTTTCATGCATTTCAGCAAGAGGCGTGTCAAATACGAGATTTGCTAAACAAAAGGTAAGCTGTAACTGTTGTTTCCAACCAATTCCGCTATTGCAAACCCAAACCAGACTCTCGTAGGTATTATTAGGATCTGTTTCGATATCGGTGTGTCCTGGCCGGGGGGCATATACCCGAATCCCAAGCCTTATAGCACTTCAGTGATATTTTATTTCCGTAAACTGGGAGTTGGATGAACGATGAAAACCTGATATTACTGCTGACGTATTGCAGTATCATTAGAAGCTGGATGAGCATATTAATTAACAGAAGTAGAAGTTTGATGAGCGACGAAATCATGGTTTTATGCTAAATTGTAACCGTGAAACTAGAGGCTGGATGAACGATAAAAATATTTTTAGTTGAAGTAGAAGTTGGACGAATAATGGAACTGTGATATAGTAGAATTAGAAGTTGGATGAGCGATGAAAAAATGACTAAAACATGTTTTAAATAATTTTACGATTCTATAAGGCTTGGGATTCGGGTATATGCGGCCGGGGGAGTGGCTGTGGTTCATGGGATGTGGGCTTAAAACAAGCAGCAGCAGGGCTGTTTTTAAGGAGTTTTTAGAACTGCACAACTCCTTTTCTTTCTCATCTTTCATGGTAAATTACTTCCAATCGGACCTTTATTGTTAGTTTTAACTGTACAGAAGTGCTTGTACAACAGCACGAATCCATTTAGAAGTGCACATTTTGTGTACAACTGCTCGTTTAAAAAAACCTGAGCAGCAGCTAGTGTAATAATGTGAAGTTAACCCCTTTACCGTGGAATAAATTTTTTAAATTTTTTCCACATCCGTGTAATAATTTTTAGGTATTCTTAAAAATAATGGATGTGATATATGGACAACCATGTAGGAGTATATTTGCAAGTTAACAATCCAGAAGTCTCTGTTTGCACTAAGAAACATAAATGTCGGCCTTTAATATTTAGTAGGCCTATAATATATAGGCCCTAATGAATTTATGTAGCGCCAGTTTAGTAGGCCTATATTCGCTTTGTATTCGGTTATATTCCAAGGCGTGGTGTAGAGTTGAGAGAGAGTAACATCACAATCTCTACAGCAGGATCTTCTCTGCTTTTCTATTTTCATTCTCTCTTCCCACAGTGTGAACAATGTTCAGACTTTTGTAAAGCCTAGTAGGCCTTTGGGTAGCCCTGCCCTCATTTCAATGATTGAACTGCGGGATATGTCCTCCAGTTGGTGGCAATGGAATTTCTGTATTCATGTGTAAATGTATTCCTGTATTTTCGTTTGTATGTATTTCTGTAGTTATTCATGTGTCTATTTTTTGTAGTTGTGCATTTTTATATTACTCTATCTAGGCATATTCAGTATTCCACTGGATTTGTCATGTCAGGAAGCGATTTTATAAATGGTACGCCTAAGCATTGACGCGTCCGATTTTTCGTCTTTTCACCCACGTGTACGGCGAATTATGGTCGCACGGGACGGATTTATGGCCATGATTACCTTCATCAAGAACGTTACTGGAACTAGAACTAAGTTTGCTATCATTATCAATGTCTAAATCGGACAAAATATTATTTTCAAGCAATAAACGCTGGAGTTCTTCACTAGACAAACCACGCGAACAACCCAAAACGCGAACGACCATCCATTTTCTAGCGAACTATGTTTATATTTCTTATTTTTCGCACATCAAATGACGTCATTTATACTATGGAAAGCCGTTAGTACAATCGTGAAATATAATTATATATTCCTGTTGCAATTATGGCGAGTTTATTCGGGATACGCGGCCGGCGAATGGACGCATAACGCGTGGACGAGTTAACTCGGGGATCACGCTGTACAATAGTTAACGCTGGACGAGTTAACTCGGGGATCACGGTAAAGGGGTTAAGAGAAGTTCATTTAATCTTTAGTGCCCTTTTATTGCAGTCGTTGAAATGATCTATTATAAAGTGGCATGATCGCGGTAATGTTGCAGCAGCAAATTTCCAAGTTGTACGTGTTAGTTATCGTTAATGAAGTAGACCTGCTAATTTCGCTCCCTGGATTCTGGTGAATTTTAGTCTTTGTGCGTACTCGAACTTTTGGAAGGGTGCCCAACTACCCATGCCCTTCAAAGTGTTTGGAACAATTTGTCCCATCAGAAGTTTAGAAGCTTCTTTGGAGTTCTAGGCAATGTTCCTATGTTTTTTATGGCAGTCATGAATTTTAAAATTTTATGTGTGCTTTTAGGTGTTTTTTGCCATCATGATGCTGAGCGGGTGTTTAATTCTGGTGCCGCTATTCGTCACATTGGCCAGTGCTCTGGACAATGGCCTGGCAAGGACTCCGCCAATGGGTTGGCTCAGCTGGGAACGATTTCGCTGCCAGATGAATTGCGATGATTACCCGGATGATTGCATCAGGTTCGGTGGTGACTTGCGTATTTCATATCAAAATAGTTTATTGTGATGACTATAAGAGCGGATTGTTGTGGGTTGAAAAAGTTGGACAATTTTATTTTTTTATTACGAAATTAGCACATCAACTGCACTAGGGTCAATGTGGAGAGTTGAAATATGAACTTACCTGTTTTCTATGCTGCATCAAATGAAAATTTCTAGCCATAAGTTACCAAAGGTTATCGCCTGAACAGCACTGCATTGCATCCTGCTGTATCTGCTCGGGAACAGTACTGTTGCAATTCTGTTAAACCTATATCTAGTTTTTCATGAACTTATCTTCTATTTATTTGAGTCTTTGAAGATCAGCTAGAGTGTCATTAGAATTTCAGCCTGAAATTTTCAAGACATACTAAGTTTGTAATTGATTGATGAAAATAAGTTTGTAATTGATTGATTGATGAAATTAACTTTGTAATTGATTGATGAAATTAAGTTTGCAGTTGATTGATCAAATTAACTTTGTAATTTATTAATTGAATTTGTAATTGATTTTAGTGAGCGTCTTTTCAAAGCCATGGCAGATAAAATGGTTAGTGATGGTTTCCTGGCTGCTGGCTACGAATACGTCATCATTGACGACTGCTGGCTTGCTCGTGAGCGTGATGCAGAGGGACGTCTCCAGCCCGACCCAGTTCGCTTTCCCAGTGGAATCAAGGCTTTGGCTGATTATGTAAGTTCAAGAGACTATCCACTGCATTTCATGTGTAATGTGGTCAGACATGTTGGGTTTTGTGTCATATTTGAAGTTAAACCTGACACTTTCATTTCTTTTAAAGATTTGAGGCTGTTGTGATGTTGAGGAGATTTGGGAACTGATGGTTCATTTTAGTTGAATGAAACCCAGACCTTGCAGTATTTTGCTTTTTTGGTTGGAACTTCAATTTTTTTTTTTTTGTATCAACAAGTTGTCAACGATTATTGAGAAATGATGTGACCGTAGATATTACCAGACAATGCTAGCGAATAAATATACAATGTTCTTGGCGGATTATGTAAGTTCAAGAGACTATCCACTGCATTTCATGTGTAATGTGGTCAGACATGTTGGGTTTTGTGTCATATTTGAAGTTAAACCGGACACTTTTATTTCTTTTAAATATTTGAGGCTGTTGTGATTTGGAGAGATTTGGGAAATGATGGTTCATTTTAGTTGAATGAAACCCAGACCTTGCAGTATTTTGCTTTTTTAGTTGGAACTACAATTGTTGTGTTTTTTATTTCAACAAGTTGTCAACGATTATTGAGAAATGACATGACCATGGATATTACCAGACAATGCAAGCGAATAAATGTTCACTTAATGTGTTATATTCATCAGAAGCTGATTTGAAGTGTGTGGACTGAGACAGTGTTTGAGTTGCGAGTTTTGCCCACTAGATGTCACTTCACTGTGTTGAGGTTAAATATTTAACATCTTGAGTTTTATTTGCTACTTTTTGTTCTCCTCTCTGTAATGTGATGCTGTGTGCAATTATTTTTTAAATGCAACGTTCTTCACGCGTGCTTGTTTCGTTCCAGAAAAACCTGCAGCCCACTCAGCATCACTGAAAACACTGATGCACTGCCTGATTATGATATAACTCGACTATTGCAACTCGGTACTCTATGGTCTCCCTCAATGCTCACTGCTTCCTCTAAGTATTACACTGCATCAGGCTGCAGGACTGTGTCATGGACTCTCTTACTGAGCTCGTGTCATACCTGCTCTTTGCTGGCTTCCTGTCTATGAGCTTATTCGATTCGGATGCCTGCAATTGTGGCATTCTATTGAGGATTTCTATTACCGTTCTCTATAGTCTTAGAAATGTTTGGAATTTTTCTCAGAAAAAACTAGTTGTTCCTACCTTTCTCTCCAAATTAGTTGGGTGAACAAAGTTGAATTACATGTCAGGTGTAAAATACTTGTTTCTTGATTTTTAGATTCACGGTAAGGGTCTCAAGTTTGGAATCTACGAGGATTTTGGAACGCATACTTGTGGCGGATTTCCGGGTAGCGAGTACTACCTCCAGTACGATGCCGAGACGTTTGCGAACTGGACGGTGGACTACTTCAAAATGGATGGTTGCTACTCTGACGTTCATCAGTATGATGATGGTAAGCTAACAGATTTCTGTATCAATGCTCTTTATTTTTATTTGGAACTTTTCTATATCAATTCTTTTTCTATATCTTTTTCTATATCAATGCTTGTTGTTTTAATATTGAACTTTTGAAATTATCTTCCCAGCCATTAAGCCGGTAGCTAAGTAAGTTTATTCTTTAATGATCATGCTGTGTTACAGCTCTGAGTTGGACAAATATCTAGGATGAATTATAAACGAAACATCCAAGGTTGATGATCAAGCAGATATTCTATGTTAGTTAGTCAGTATTGTAACTATTTCAGCATTCTAACTATAAAAGTTTTGATTTTTTAAATTAAGCGATGAGCTACAAACACCTAAGTTTTTCTATGAGCTGCTGTTTTTAATTAACCCTCTAATTACAAGAATAATTGCTAAAAGTGACTGGAAACCAATACTGCTTGTCAATAAAGGGTTAAATGTGAGGATTGTGTTTTCTGTCTACATTCTTGGCTGACTGTTTTGACCATTTGTGGGGCACAGTGATGGCGTCGTTGCCTTGAAGCCAGCAGGTTCGAATCCACCTCAAGTCGCTGCGTAGGGACCTTGGGAATTTGTAAGTCCTTCACTCGCAATTGCTGAGCGCTTCGGCGTGAAACTCCGATGCAGTGTCTGCTCTGCAGTAGGGAGCGCCTCTGAGTAGATAGCTTGAAGGGGCATTATAACAAGTGCACATACAAAACAAACCATTTGGTTGTAGAATGCTTATATTGTTAAACATTAACTTGGTTTTGGAGTTAAGCAATTAGTTAACAGTTATTGTGTCTTGCATTTCTTATTTTTCAGCATATCCAGTCATGGGCTTCTGGCTGAATAAAACTGGTCGTCCCATTCTGTACTCGTGCAGTTGGCCTGCTTATCAGGAGTCGGGAGGCATGAAGGTACTGAACTGTTATAACATTGTTCTTATTCATTGTTCTCCAATTTAACCTAACAGATGGTGTGACTGGCCTGGATTTCAACCTGAAATGATCATGATCATCAGTTAGCTGAGGTGATCAACATTTTTGGAATGTTTATCTTGGTGCATTTCTGAATAAAATAAGAAGATTGAAGATTGACAAAAAGAGTTGTTGCCCTGTAATGTATGTTTAGTTATTAGTTATCTGATAAGTTAAGGTAGTGAATGGTAATCTTGAATCAATTATCTAATCTAATCTAATATGAACATTAATTTGTAAAGCGCTTCTCACTGCAAAACTATTGTGAAGTTCTCTCAGCATGACAGGCCTATGAAAAGAGAGAGGTCTTCTAACGGTGAAGAGATGCTGGTAAAAAGCAGTCTGGTTAATTTTCAATATAATGATTATATATTTTTCTATTTTTTTCATATAATAATTAAATATTTAAAAAAAAATTCAATATAATAATTAAATATTTTTCTATTTTTTCAATATGATAATTAAATATTTTTCAATATAATAATTATATATTTTTTCAGTGTAATAATTATATTTTTTTCAATATAATAATTATATATTTTTTCAATATAATAACTATATATTTTTTCAATATAATAACTATATATTTTTTCAGTGTAATAATTATATTTTTCAATATAATGTTATTGTGATTGATCTGATTTCCAGCCGGACTACAAGAAAATTGCCAAGTACTGTAACGTGTGGAGAAACTACGACGACATTGACGACTCATGGAGTAGCGTTGCAGGCATCGTCGAATTCTACGGACAGGATCACTCGAACTTCGTTGAGGTCGCAGGACCGGGAAATTTCAACGATCCGGATATGGTAGCTGTTGATGTTTATTTCTGGGTTTTTTATGTAGCACTAGGATGTTTTTATGTAAATCTTCTGAGTCCATGTAATAAGTTAATCTCTCGTGTATCAATTTGCAGTTCTGGGCTTTTGTGTATCAAATAGAACTTGCTCGTGGTGACAACCCTGAAGCTCAAGCCCACATTCCACATGCTCTGCTTAGCAATTGTCTCGAAACGGTATGCGCCAAATTGTCATCTTTCAAGCACTTTTGCATGCATATGACCAATGACCATCCTGTTTGGTCATTCTAGTTTAACTCAGTAATCCTGATTTGACTCAGAGGTTTCTGTTCCCTCCTTCTAAGCAACCTTGCTCAATCCTTTCTTCCTCCCTCCCTGCCCTGCAATCCCGACTTGAGATTTGTCTCATTTCCGATTACCTCTGTTCTTCACTGGGTTCAAGTTGTGAGGCCTGTTCTGTATAGAGATAGAAATTTGACTTGATCAACATGTACTCACTGGATCGTGTAAATGTTTCAGCTCGTCATCGGCAACTTTGGTCTGAGTCCTGATCAAGAGAGGAGCCAGATGGCGCTGTGGTCGATGTTTGCGGCTCCAATGATCATGTCGGTTGACCTGAGACATATCCGATCGTCATCACGAGCCCTTCTCCAGAATCGACCGGCTATCGCCATTAGCCAGGATCGACTTGGCATCCAAGCAAGACGTCTGAAGAAAGTGAGTGCCTCAGTTCTTCTTCATTGTGTCAGCCTCCGCTTAGAACTGAAGCCAATTGTTTATGGTATTTCTTTTTCAAATGCATGCACTGGGTATTATGACTTAAAAATTGAGTGTTCCCTCAAAGTCAAAATGACAATACACGAATGTTATGTAATATAATTGAACGTTCATATAGTATCGTTCAAAATAGCTACTCGATGGTGCTTTCTGGGTTTTTCCTTGCCTACATGGTCTTGTAGTTATGTTTGTTTCTTTACGTGTTCTTGACAATTTAAACTTCTTTGCAATCTGTCACCAAATGATTTGATTAAATTTTTTCATTTCGGCTATCTTCGTTAATTCTTCTCGGGAATTTGTTTATTGGGTGATGCTCCACAGCGGAATGTCCATCCATTTAGGACCCCTCTTTGTAGCCAATGCATGCCTATTTTCTACATTTGCTGTCATCTTGTGTTGGTTGCAATAAAACCAAAGAAACCAAAATTGAATTGAAAAAATATCATTATACATGCAAATACATAACATTAGTTAACAAAACAATTTTTGCACTCTTAGCTGAAAGAGTCAGTCACAAGTGGTGGTCACACGTCCAGTGGTGGTCACACGTCCAGTGGTGGTCACACGTCCAGTAGTGGTCACACGTCCAGTGGTGGTCACACGTCCAGTGGTGGTCACACGTCCAGTAGTGGTCACACGTCCAGTGATGGTCACACGTCCACTTTGTGGAACCAACCAACGTATTCACAGTGACAATTTACAGATGTGTCACATTACACTCAAATCGAGCGGCTTAAGAAATTTTTTAAAATTATGGCAACTTCGAAATTTATGAACGTGTCTCTCATTCAAGGTTGATGTGTTTAAAACAGCATATTGCCTTTTAGAATATGATTGTCTGGTGCAGCCTCACTCCTGCCTATCTTTCCAAGCTCTGTAGCCCTACTCGTAGTGCTCACCACTTCCGCTCCCTTTGTTTGACTTAACAAAGTCTATTCTCAGTCCCGTTTGCTCATACCTCCACTATTCAGAATCGTGCCCTCTTGGTGGTAGGACCCTCCACCTGGAATGGTTCCCCTTGATGCTCCGCTCCCTTTCTTTGGCCTTCTCAGACATTCCTCTCTTATATAAGACGGTTTTATTTAGCCACGCTTTGGTTGAGAGTGCCTCTGAGTAGTCCCATTGAAGTAGCGCCATACAAATTCATTTAATTAAGTTGTTACTCTCTCCATTTTAACTGCACTTTCAAGACATTTCAAGGCCACCGCTTTTCAATTTTAATTGTTCGCTTGTTTTCTTTACATTTCTTTGTATGCTATTTCTTCTTTATCAATTGCAGGATGGATCGATTCAGATCTGGACGCGACCCGTCGAGCCAAGTGGTAGTTGGGCCTTCGTCTTCCACAACGAAGCCACTGCAACTCCCATCCGTTATTCCACTACGCTTAAGAACCTTGGCCTCACCAACGAAAGGGGATACAACGTAACCGAGGTGTTTGACTCTATTCCTCTCGGTGTCTACAAAACGACTGATAAACTGGTTGTCAGTGTTAATCCGTCTGGTGTCTTCTTCGGAAAGGCTACGGCACTGTGATCTGCTCGACGCTAACTGTGCTGAAGAAATCTCCGCAATGAACTGTTGTTTCGGATACAAATTACTTGAAAAAATGGGTGGAAGTAGTGGGTGGGTAGGGACTACTACTGCATATTCCTATAGTCACTGCCTGGGTTAGCTTGGTCTGTGTGAAATAAACGGGTTTGAATTTAACGATAACCTGCAATTGTCTGAATTATATTGGAGTAGATAAGCTTCTAATTGTTTGTTTATGACTAGATAAATGTTTTCGGCAAAAGTGTCGCATTTGAGTGCGTAGGATTGCATGATTGTGATAATCGACTGTCCATATGTCATGAGATAGTTAAGTAGGCTTTTGTATTAAAAAATACTAAAGATTCTTTGTTACTTCAGTTATTAAGTTACACTAAGTCCAAGAGAAATTGAACACGAACAAATAAGCTATTTTTTGTACGACATTGAAAATAATGGTGACTCTTGCATATCATATAGGAAAATGATGCGAGGAATGTTACAACCCACGTGCTGATATCACTTCGCTTAAATGATGCAGCATGCTCTGAAAATACTAATGGCGGATATTTTGTGCAGCCTAAATTTTTATCTGTTAAAATATGCATGTATATATAACTGGTGCATAAAAGAATTTGTATACAGGCATTTCGGATGCGTTTTAAATAGTTGAAAATTCATTATCTGAACAGACAATTTGGAATTTCTTCAAGACAGTTTTTGTGATGCATATGGTATGTTGTTGCTTTGGACAGTTTAATTGCACTGTGTGATTTGCAGGTGCACTTTCATTTGCACTTTCATTTGCACTTTTGTGATTATTGAAATGTGTGTAGGATGCACGTTTAGTTTGTGGTGATATAGAAAGTGGTATGAGGCATTTAAAACTATTTTGGTTTATCCGTGTCTTGTTATGGTTGTCCTTTGTTTACCTGGCAGGATAGTTCAGAGATGAGTAACTAATAATTTTTATGGTAATCCTTAATTTCGATACCCATCACCTCCTAGATATTTGCGCTTGAAGTGAGTTTCATGATGTGAGTCCTGTACAATACATAGTATTACATACCCTAAAATTTCAAAGATCAGACCAATACCTTTGGAAAGACGTCCTAAGACCAATGCATATGGAAATATCTAAGACCAGTGCATTTGGGGAAAGTCCTAAGACCAATGCATTTGGAAAGAGGTCTCAAGACCAATGTATTTTGGAAAAGGAGTCTTAAGACCATTTGGATACAAATCTAAGACCAATGCATTTTAAAAAGTCTTGAGACCAATGCATTTGGAAAATAAATCTTAAAAACGATGTATTTCGAAAAGATATCGAAGACCCATGTATTTGGAGAAGAAATCTAAGACCTGCATGGCATTTGGACATCGTCAAACCAGTAGCACAAAGCCAAAACCAATATTGTGTGCTTCTATGTGCAATGATCTGGCTTGGTCCAGAGCTATCTATGCGTGGAATGGACTATTGGGTCTTTTGTCCATCACTTTCTACAACAAATATATCAGGTTGGTTCAGATAGGTTTGTTAGTTGTGGTTTGTATGGCTATAGCCTATTGCTGTTTATTAGTCTAGCATTAACAAACTGATCACTATAGTTGATAAACAATTTAAATTCCCATTTATGCATGATTTCTAATTCTGAATAGAACATCTATTCCTTATTGTGATGTACGCATAATATAGTCTTCATCCATTCCCTGTTGAGTTGGTTTCGATAGAATGAATGAATGATTCTGATGTAGATTTAGTTTATCTGCTGCAAATAGGCCAATCAAAGTTCTACATTTTCTCTGTTAAGCCACACCATAATTTTTTTAAATATAATTAAGTGTATCTATGAATGCATGTATATAAATATATATATAAATTTGTGTATATAAATATATATCTAGTAGAATGGGGTATGGGTGCTAGAAATGTATCCCAATTTACATTTCCGAATGGGGGAACACGAATTGTCGATATGTAAAGTAGTGAATGCTGCTTTGATTTGTAAACACATTTTATTATCAACAGCCACAAGCCAAACGCTATGTAGAGCTACCAATTACAGTGTAGTAATAATAATAATCTTGTTTAATTTCAAATTGACACCCCACACAGTATGATTATAATTCATACTTCATAGTATTGAACGGATGAGCACAAATTATTAGAGGAGTTGAATTTAGTCGTCTGGTAGTGAAGCAAGTCCTGATGCTCATTTTACCAACACCATCTGGGGAATGGAAGGTTGAGTTGACCATTTGGAGGGTTGGTGGTTGTCATCCCAGGTCCATGTGCTCTTCACACCAGAGGTTACCGTGGCTCTAAACCAGTGGTTCCCAACCCGTGGCCCGCGGGCCAAAAGTGGCCCGCCAGGTCTTGAAAAATAGCCCTTGTCTGTCAAAGAATTATCAAAAATATATGAAAAAATGACAATTTGGACAGGATAGAACACATTATAATTTTCTATTACAAATTATTTTATTTTGGCGTCTTTAAATAACATGAAACATTCTATTTTGAATCAATCACAACAATTTTATATGCTTTTAGTTAATTAAATTTTAGCCTTGTGGCCCCCTAATGACCTTCGACTAAGAAAAAGTGGCCCTCGTGTCCTCCAACTTAGAAAAGTGGCCATAAAGTAAAAAAAGGTTGGGAACCATTGCTCTAAACCCCTCGTCAATGTTTTTTTGCTGTATAGATGGTAGCATCATGAGGTACCGCTACAAGTAGTGTCTGTTCCTATTAGTCTTGTCTGGCTAATCGTGGCTTTGGTGGTTTCTTTTATAATTCGATTGTGAATTTTCGAGATGAAAGTGAATTTGTACTATTTATGGAAAAGTGTGTTTAGAAGGTTTTTGTAATAAACGCATTTACAGCATTAGTATGCAGCAGGAGTTGATGTGCGGCGGCAATGTTTCCATTCGTGGATTTTGTTGACCATTCCAGTTCATGTCTTTTGTAGATGCTTCCGCAAGTTTGGCTGTATAGCTCAAACAAATATTCGTTGAATTGCTTGTTTGCTGATAAATGAACATTTTAACATTTGTTTTTTGACCTATGGTTTCAAATGATCAGAGGAACCGTGTCCCTTCAGTAAATAAGTATACTCTCTATTAAACCAGTTCATATTCACATAACAGTCAACAGTCACATGAGTACAACATTCCAACACATCATCTTGTGCCGTAAATTATCAGCAATGGGTATAGGCGATGGTTGTGTGATCTTGGTCTTATAGTGTTTTGCTGCAGTTTTTTGGGTTGGAAGTAACCCATGCGGTAAGTCACCCGGGTCCATCAGGACCGAAGGGAAAAGACGAATGTGGGTTCAAAGACAAAGTTGCTCAAATATGCGATAGTCGTGAGAATTGACGGAGGGGTTGGGGTTTCAAACCGCCCCCAGTCTTTCTTAAAGACCCATGATAGTAAAGTCTGTTTTTCACACCCAATTCCAAGTGGATCATAGTCCAACCTCTTCCCCCCTCCCCTCAGTTATTTTTTCTCAATTCTAACGCTGGTTGTTAGGAAGGTACTGGTAGCTTTATTAATTTCCTGCTTCACATTTTTCAAGCTTTTGCATTCCCCCGCCCCTCCAAAAGCAGAGGACTAGATTCATGGTGAGAATTGTCGGGAGTTGGGATGGAGTCTTCAACCCCCAGTCTCTCTTAGAGTCCTATAGTTAAGTCTGTTTTTCACACACCGATTAAGTCCAATCCCACCCCTCCCTCATTTTTTCTCCAAAACTCTCACACTGACTAGATTAAGCTCTGACCAACGATAATGAAAAAGAAGTCCGCAGTTGAACGACGGACCAATCAAATGGAGACAACCGGAATAGACGATCGTGATGGATCGATGGACGTTTGATAGTATGGAATAGTATGGAGTGTCTGGTTGACAATGTCTGATTGGTTGAAATGGAAAGCGGGGATGGAGGAAGTGGGGAAAAATCCATGACAAGTCGGACGGACGGTAACTAACCGACGGAAGGATGGATCGAATGGATATATATATATAAAATATATACTTAATATATATATATAATAGGATATATAATATATATATATATATAAGCTTATATATTAAATAACAGTGGGTGGAAGGACGAAAGGAAGAACAGACGGAAATAATAGACTGAATGACGGACACGGACGGACGGAAGGACAAATGGACGTAGAGGGACAGACAGACGGATGGATGGACGGATGGACTGACCCGAGGACGAGTGCCACGCGTCTAAAGTAAGATGAATGGCCGACTATAATAGTCATTGTTGGCGTCATAAAAAGTAATGGCGCTATAAAACGTCGATGGTCGTCGAAGGCGTATCATCACCGACTGATAATTATTATTATTATGTCGTCGTCGTCGGTGTCGTTGTTGGTGTCGTTGTTGGTCCGTTTGACTCCTTCGTCGGTCACTAGATGGATAATCTGTGTCACCTTCCGCTCTCCACTTCCTCCCTCAAATAGGCGCCTTGGGAATGGAAGAGGGGGTGAGGAGGGTAACGGAAAGGAAGGAGGTGGAGGAGAAAGACGAGGAGGAGAAGGAGGTGGAGGAGGAAGAGGAGAAGGAGGAAGAGGTGGAGGAGAAGGAGGAGAAGAAGGT
>OX457047.1:16176421-16208921 GCA_949752735.1 Lumbricus terrestris | reverse complement strand
AATAAGTCAGCGCGTAAGTCACTTAGTGAGCTGTGGGCGGCTGTGGTGTACGAGTCTACGGTACTTGCCAGTGTTTGGTCGATCAGTGTTGGAGTTATCTGGCAGACAAATGGGACACGCGTTGAGAGAGAGAGAGAGAGAGAGAGAGAGAGAGAGAGAGAGAGAGAGAGAGAGAGAGAGAGAGAGAGAGAGAGAGAGAGAGAGAGACAGACAGACAGACAGACAGACAGACAGACAGACAGACAG
Source organism: Lumbricus terrestris (assembly GCA_949752735.1). Taxonomy (NCBI): domain Eukaryota; kingdom Metazoa; phylum Annelida; class Clitellata; order Crassiclitellata; family Lumbricidae; genus Lumbricus; species Lumbricus terrestris. Next base: position 16,208,675 of record OX457047.1, on the reverse strand, counting down.
ACAGAACAGACAGACAGACAGACAGATATAGACAGAGACAGAGACAGAGACAGAGAGACAGAGACAGAGACAGACAGACAAGGACACGTCCACGAAACGTACAGAGACATACGGAGCCAGAAAATTTATGTATGTCTGTCTGTCCATGTGTTTATCTGTCTTTCTGTCTGTCTTCTGTCTGTCTGCCTGCCTGTCTGCCTGTCTGTCTGTCTGTCTGTATGTCTGGATGTGATGGTATAAACAACCCTTAAATACACCAATTCCCTCATTATTCCACCAGAAACCATCAGCCGTAATGAAAACGGAATGATCCCTTTATTACATTACTCGTCAATTCAGCTTCGCATAATTGGAAGGACAAGTCCCCTACGAGGCTAGCTGCGACGTCCTACGTTATATAAGTCGGAGGTTTTCACCCTTACCCGAGATGAGTTTTCACAAAAGACAATTGCAATTGGAGTGAACAATAGACGAAATTGTCGACGCAATTTAAACGTTTGAATTTGCAGAAAGTTTGAACATCGGAAACCTGTCCCAATCCCGATGCAGTTCAAATTCACCAGCCGTACGCAGTAGGCATATTATAATACAGGTAGTAAGAAGCTTAATGATCAATGGCCTATGTCAGCACTCCACAATCACTGACGATTTCTCCAGTCTCTTCTTTAGTCCAGTAGCGCAGCCTAGGCCTAACCTAGTCACTGTATTTCGGTATCTAAAGCTAGTGTATAAGTTTCTAAAGTTCTTAACTTGTTCAATTACAACAAAGCTCTGTTTCTTGTATTTTCTTCTTCGTTCATAACAACGCAAATAACACAACAATGCATCAACGACGACAAACGCTTGAATTCTACGACAGTAACGCAACTATTATTATCTAACTCAACTGTTCTCTAAAACGTCTTCTACACACTACTACCAACTCCTTCTTCTACAACTTATCTCACTGTCTGGGCGTACACTCTTCCCCCTGCCGCTCTGTCCTTCTATCTGCCTCTCTCCGTCTGTCTGTCTATCTGTCTGTCTGTCTCTCTCGCGCTCTCCGGCGACGGTCGGCCGAGCCGCGCTAACTTTCCCGCCAGTCTGTCACCTGCAGGCCTAACTGTCTAGACGCTGACCTTGAGCTGGTCTATTCGTACGCTTAAACATTAACTGACCACATACACTATACAAAATTAGCTCACATTACCTCCCTCCTTTCTTTTAAAGAGAGCTAATTATCTATAAAAATTAGCGAACGTACCTTAACTAAACAATGCAAATAGTCCATAATATAATACATCATAAAATATCTTACACTACAATCTAGACAGACAATCAGCTACTACATTCAATTTACCTTTCTTATAGTTCAACAGAATGTCAAAATTTTGCAATGATAAAGACCATCTGACTAATTTAGCAGATTTCGACATTGATTCAGTCAAATAAACTAAAGGATTATGGTCTGTAAACACATTGATTTTAGAACCAATAAGAATTTCTTTCAACTTGTTTAAAGCCCATATGATTGCATAGGCTTCCTTCTCAATCGTCGCCCACCTCCTCTGAGTATCTGTCAGCTTCTGACTGATAAATGAAACAGGACGTTCAATCCCTTCCTCGTCCACCTGAGACAGTACAGCTCCCACAGCAAAATCACTGCTATCACAGTACAAATTAAATGGTTTCCCAACCTCAAACATATATAGAATCACATTTGATAAGACAATCTGTTTAAGGGAATCAAAAGATTTCTGATGTGCATCAGTCCAAACAATGTTCTCAGGTACTTTCTTGCTGGTTAGGTCTGTCAATGGTTTAGCAATTTCAGCAAAATTACAAATAAACTGTCTGTAAAACCCAAAAAATCCTAAGACTTGTTTCACTTCCTTCCTGGTTTCAGGTTTCTTCAAATTAATCAAACTGTTAATCCTGTCTGGATTCATCATCTTCTTCCCTGATCCTATAAGGTGACCGATGAACTTCACCTCACTCTTACCAAACACACATTTCTTCAAGTTCAATGTTACATTATGCAGTCTTATTTGTTTCAAAAATAATTCCAAATGTCTCAAATGAATGTCCCAATCATTAGAATGCACTGCAATGTCATCAACATAAGGTTCAGTAAAATCATGAATCGGTTGCAAAATCATGTTTATCGCTTTTACAAAAGTCCGTCCAGAGTTAATCATTCCAAAAGGAACACGCGTAAATTCATACAGTCCATTATGTGTAACAAACGCAGTCTTCCATTGGTCACTCTTTTTCACAGGACAAGTCCAATAGGCACTGCGACAGTCCATAACAGAAATGAACTTGGATTTTCCGACTTTGCTCAAGACATCGTTGACGATTGGCATAGGATATCTGCAGTTTTCAGTAAAAGAGTTAATGTATCTGTAGTCACAAGCCAATCTCAAGGATCCATCCTTCTTTTTGACAATGACAAGTGGACTTGCCATTCTGCTTGACGATGGTTGAATGATGTTTTCCTTCAGCATCTCTTGTATTTATTTTCCACTTCTGCTCGGTATATTAGTGGTATTCGATATGCCACGAATTCTTTTTCTCGAAAGTCTGGTCTCAGCACCACTTAGTGTTCTACTAATGTACATAGTCCCGGTTTGTCTGAAAATCTGTCTGCATATCGATTCAGTACATCAAGTAATTGTTTCTGCTGTTCGCTGGTCAGATGTCCAATTTGTTCGTAATCCAATTGAAGTGACTTCTGTTTTGTCTCTGAATAGTCTTCCTTCAGCGGTATTTCTACCACTGATCCAAATTCGTCATCCTCTTCCACGATCAGACCACAAGACAATGTTCTCGTAATGAACTTCCTCATTTTGTTAGCATGAATAATCCGTCGACCGTTTTCGTTCATGTCCACCAGATACGAATATTTGGATCTTCTTTGCAGGACCGTGCATGGACCATGCCATCGGGAGATCAATTTATTGGTTGACGTTGGATACAGCACGATGACGTTCTCTCCTGGCTCGAATTCTTTATCTTTTGCTCTTTTGTTATATTGACTGGCGTACTGTTTTTGCTTTTCTTCGGCACAGCTCTCGGCGAATGTCAAGGCCTTTTCCATGTCTGCTCTTAAATTCTTCAGGTACTTTGCCGGTTGCACTCCAATGTTCGGTGGTAAATTTATCTCTTTGGTCCAGCTTTCTTTAAGAATGGTTAGTGGCCCTCTCGGCATCTTTCCATAGACTAGTAGATACGGTGCCACTCCTGTAGTTGCATTAGGCACTTCTCTCAATGCCCAGACTGTAAATGGAATGATTTTATGCCACTGTCTCGGATTTTCCACAACGACATGATGAATCATTTTCTTGAACGTTTGATTCCATCTCTCCACCAATCCTGCCGCTTCTGGATGTCCTGGCGAATCGAATCGAGGACAACACCCCATCAGTTTCAGAAATTCTCTTGTTAGACTGGCTGTAAAATTCGTCCCTCTATCGCTCGTTATCACTGACGGAACTCCCACATCCATGAACAGCTTCATCAAAGCTTCGCATACAGCCTTAGCGGTCAATGACTTCATCAAGAATATTGTCGGCCATCTTGTACATGAGTCCACGATGCACAAGCAATACTTATGCCCTGCTGCTGACGTCGGTTCGATTGGTCCTACGACGTCCATGGTCATTCTTCTGAACGGCACATCCTCTCTTGGTATTGGTGTAATCGGCACTCGATCCATCACCAAACTTCGTGCTTTCAACTGACACTTCTCACAGGACTTGCAGAACTTCACCACATCTCTACGCATTCTTGGCCACACAAAGGACAACTTGATACGTTCCCTTGTCTTCTCTTCTCCCAAGTGTCCGCCAAATACTGATTCGTGCGCCAATTCCATCACCTGGATTCTTCTTTCCTTCGGCAACACCAACTGATACACCAGCTGATCCAACATTTGATGCTTCTTATACATCAACCCATTCACCACACTAAACTCTGATCCTTTGTCTTCAGCTATCCTCCACCACGACTTCAGTGACTCGTCATTTCTCTGTTGCTCTTCAAATTTCTTCGCGTCTGCCAATTGTCTTTCATCACTCGTATTCTCGGCAAACAAATCCCTCATACTCGTGTCTATTTCACCATCACTCTCAGAATCATCATCATCATCACGTTCACATGCAACCATCTCTTCTTCAATTTCATTGTTTCCGGATGTTATTCCTTCTTCTTCTTCTTGAACGCTTTGTTCATCATCGCTTTCTGTGTCCTCATCTAGCAAACTTTCATTTGACTTTTCCTCTTCTCCTTCTTCCACTTCTCTTCTCCGACTCTGTGCTCTTGTAGTCACATTCGCTTGCAATTCTCCTTGTAATACACTCACTGGTGGAACCTCTTTCAGTTCTGCGATTATCTCTGGATGCAGCAAGAACTTTTCTTTGTTATCCTTGCACACGACTGCCGGAATGCTGGCACATACCAAGGTTAAATATGGCGCGATATTTACTCCCTTGTCTTTCAGATCTCCTCCTTCGTTATGACAACTCATCCGTACTTCGATTTTCACCAATTTAGCTGGAATGGGTTCTCCAGCCACACATTGCAAATGTACTCTGCCAATTTCTTCCACTGTCGCTCCTTTCAACAATTCCTCATTGATTACTGGAATTTCAGTACCAGAGTCAATCAGCGCTTTGACTTGCACGGGCTGACAACTGTCATCATTTCCACGTATCTCTACATTTACATGCTGTAGTAAGGACTTCTTCATACGTTGACACTCATCTTTGCTTTCTGTTTCTCGACCAGTATCCGTGATGGGAGCAGAATTTACTATTTCTCTCTGTATAGCAAATTGAGGCGTGCACTTCATTACTGACTTCACTTCCGTTTCGCGGTTGTCTTGTCCTTCTAGCTGATTAGGTGTATTCATTACTTGGATCTGATTTACTCTGAGATTTTCTGTACTTCGAGTAAATCTATTTCGCAGATTTGTCATTCTTGGTGGTGCTTGACAATCCTTTATCAAATGTCGGTCTGACTGACAATTATGGCAACGTTTCCTCACAATACCTCTTTGTTCAGTGCTCTCCCGTCTGTAATTGTACGGAGTATTGTTTTCTCTTTGGCGTCCCATCACTGGAATTCGACTGTACATTTGTCTGTCACCCGTTGCTTCTCTTCTATCTTGACCAAACTGTCTTCCAGGAGCACTATCTTTCCTTACTTCATTACTTCTGGCTTGGCTTCCCGTTTCTTTGTTACTACTATTCCACCTGGGTTGCTTCGAACTATTACCCCATGCTTCATATTTCGGTTTGTCTTGAAACATTAGACCAATTCGATTGTTCACGTGTATGTCTGCGAGTTCTGCAACATTACTCTCTATTTCTCTCTGTATAGCAAATTGAGGCGTGCACTTCATTACTGACTTCACTTCCGTTTCGCGGTTGTCTTGTCCTTCTAGCTGATTAGGTGTATTCATTACTTGGATCTGATTTACTCTGAGATTTTCTGTACTTCGAGTAAATCTATTTCGCAGATTTGTCATTCTTGGTGGTGCTTGACAATCCTTTATCAAATGTCGGTCTGACTGACAATTATGGCAACGTTTCCTCACAATACCTCTTTGTTCAGTGCTCTCCCGTCTGTAATTGTACGGAGTATTGTTTTCTCTTTGGCGTCCCATCACTGGAATTCGACTGTACATTTGTCTGTCACCCGTTGCTTCTCTTCTATCTTGACCAAACTGTCTTCCAGGAGCACTATCTTTCCTTACTTCATTACTTCTGGCTTGGCTTCCCGTTTCTTTGTTACTACTATTCCACCTGGGTTGCTTCGAACTATTACCCCATGCTTCATATTTCGGTTTGTCTTGAAACATTAGACCAATTCGATTGTTCACGTGTATGTCTGCGAGTTCTGCAACATTACTAGCTTCCAAGCATTCAGTACCCTCCTTTGCTAGTACAAACTGTAGTGGACCCGGTGGTAGACATTCTTTCAACTTATCCGCCACCAACAGATCAAATAACTTCTCATAGTCTTTGCCCACTCGCCTACTTCTGACATAATAGTTCAACAGATTCTTCAATCTTGCTGTAAACATAGTGTATGTTTCTTCTGCCGTTTTCCTCGCATCTCCAAATCGTGATCGATATTCTCTCGCTGTCAATTTGAATTCTTTCAGTAAATGTTCTTTCACTATGTCGTAATCGTCTAGATCATCGAAAGACAATCGGTTCAACACCGTTCTCGCTCTTGGCGTCATTAGTGGCAACAGCAATTTGACCCAAAACTGCTTTTCCACCGTAAAACTGTTGAATGCATTCTCAACTGTCTCAAAATATAATGGCACCTCCATCATATCATATGGCATCTTAGGCAACACGTGTTTCATTGCATCACCTATCTTTTTAATTTTGGACACCATTGTCTCACTTTCTCGAATCCTGTTTCGTTCTGACTCTTCACGGCTTCTTCTTTCGTCTTCATTTCGTTCCCTCAGTCTATTTTGATCTTCTTCCCTGCGCAGTTCTTCTTGTTCTATCTTCTGCTGCAACAATTCTAGCTGCTTTCTGCGTTCCTCCTTTTCAATAGCCATTTCTCGGAGCTGTGCTTCCTTAAGAGCGAGTTTCTTTTGTTCTATTTGTACTTGTTCTTCCCTTTCTCTTTCCGCTCTTTCCAAACTTTCTTTCTCCATTTTCAATTCTTCCTGTCGAATCTCTTCGGCTCTTTCTAATTCTGCCAAACGCATGGCTTCTTTGTCTTCCTCGCGAGCCTTTTGCTCCTCGATCTGTTGTTTTCGTATTTCTTCGTCACTTTTCCTTGCTCTCTCGTATTCTATCATTAATTCCATCCTTCTTCGTTCTGCTTCGTCACGATCTTTTTTCATTTGTTCTAACTGAAGCTGAAACTGCTGCTTCTGCATTTCTATCTCTTCTTGTCTCATCCTTTCTGCTCGTTCTGTTTGTTTTTTCTCGTCTTGTCTCCGTTCTTTCTCTTCTTGTCTCCGTTTCTCCTCTTTCTCTTTCTCTTCTTGTTTCCGTTCTTTCTCTTCTTGCCTCCTTTGCTCCTCTTTCTCCTGTCGAATCTTTTCTGATCGTTCTACTCGTTCTTTCTCTTCCTGTCTACGTTGATCCTCTTTCTGCTTCTCTTCTTGTCTCCGTTGCTCCTCTTTCTCTTTCTCTTCTTGTCTACGTTTCTCCTCTTTCTCTTTCTCCTCTTGTCTACGTTGCTCCTCTTTCTCTTTATCCTCTCGTCTCCGTTGTTCTTCTTTCTCTTTCTCCTCTTGTCTCCGTTGTTCCTCCCTCATCATCATAAATTGCATCAACGCCTCCATAGACATCGGTGGCTGAGGTTTTTCAACTGGCTTCTCCTCAGCGCCACCCATTGCACCTTTCTCTTCAGCTTCCTTTAGCCATACCTCTGCTAGGGCTCTCATCAAATTTTCTCTAGACATCTCTTCGACTTCCTCCACGTCTTGACCGGCTTCGATTAATAATTTTATTATTCGATCAGAAGACATCTTTTTTATACTCGCTTGCTTTTGTTCTGTAAGTTTCTCCATCTTACTTCTTTACTTCAATGATTTCCGTGAAGAAAATCGAGGGAGTGGCTATGATTGCTGTGATTGGTTGACTTTAATTCTTATTGCTTGTTTATTCAAGGAGCGAGTTTTGTATACCTCTCTCTTTGGCGTTGCGTTGTCGTAGTGTCGTTCGTATGCTCGTTGTATCTTCTCACCAGTTGTTCGGATGCTCGGACTGCTTCTCCGGTTGTTCAGATGCTCACTCTCCTTCTCCCTCGTCGACCACACGGGAGATGGTCGGCGTCTCGTAAGGCTTTGAAATCCACTGTCCGTTATGACGCAGAGATTCCTCCGACTGAAAATATTCCTCCAACTGTAAATATTCCTCCGACGTTCGTTGCCTGAATTTGTATCCCACCGCTGCCACCAAATGTCAGCACTCCACAATCACTGACGATTTCTCCAGTCTCTTCTTTAGTCCAGTAGCGCAGCCTAGGCCTAACCTAGTCACTGTATTTCGGTATCTAAAGCTAGTGTATAAGTTTCTAAAGTTCTTAACTTGTTCAATTACAACAAAGCTCTGTTTCTTGTATTTTCTTCTTCGTTCATAACAACGCAAATAACACAACAATGCATCAACGACGACAAACGCTTGAATTCTACGACAGTAACGCAACTATTATTATCTAACTCAACTGTTCTCTAAAACGTCTTCTACACACTACTACCAACTCCTTCTTCTACAACTTATCTCACTGTCTGGGCGTACACTCTTCCCCCTGCCGCTCTGTCCTTCTATCTGCCTCTCTCCGTCTGTCTGTCTATCTGTCTGTCTGTCTCTCTCGCGCTCTCCGGCGACGGTCGGCCGAGCCGCGCTAACTTTCCCGCCAGTCTGTCACCTGCAGGCCTAACTGTCTAGACGCTGACCTTGAGCTGGTCTATTCGTACGCTTAAACATTAACTGACCACATACACTATACAAAATTAGCTCACAGCCTATCTACGTTATAGGCTACATGCACCCTTGCATAATTATAGACAAATTAAGACTTCCATGAACCTAATAATAAGGTGGTCAACGGATGTACACGTGCATGTAATGCAGGTTGTATTCATCGTTCAGATTTTTAAAGGAGTTTTACAAACAACAACATGTATGGACCAACACATATTATATAGCCTATATACATATATATATATATATATATATTCTATATCAATTTTATATATAGGCCTATACTGTAACATGGTCTACATAGGACTGCATGTAGGCCTATGTAGCATAATACCTCGGAATAATTTGCCTGCTTTCTACAAGTTGCTCAAGACCTATCTTTTTGGCTGTGGCTGGACTGGGAGCGCTTCTGAGTAGGCTTCTTGAAGGGGCGCTATATAAGTTTTCGGAATGAATGAATGAATAAGCGAAGATTTCTTCTATCTGTGGCCCTTATGAATGAGGTACTTAGCATCTGATCCATGGCAAAACCGTTTAGTGACTATAGCCTACTTGTACAGGTCGATCTTTAAGCTATTACCGATCGGTTTCCTCCTGACGAGGATGGTCTTGACTTGTGCTACCACTTTCATTCAGTTTCCTATAGCGAAAGATAAAACCATTATTCTGAATGACGAACTTACGAAGACAATTATCGCGCCATCACTCTCAGTCGCCATCATATCTGAAGTGTTCAAAAGCATACTTCTCAACGGCTTCTGATGAGATGTCTTCCTTATTGGCAACGCCTTCCAGTTCCGTTTATTTTATCCACGTGATTCTGAACTCGACATTCTCTTCAGTTTTAAATATAGCCTCGTTTGCGATATATAGACGGACATATTATTCGCAGCATGCGTGCGCATGCGCTCTTGACATTGTTCTCATAGCAGCAAGTTTCGTGTCTGTTGCACGATTGTACATTTGTACATAAGATTCTCTGCTGCCTTCGGGGGTAATAAAGCACTCATTACTTACTCAGCTCTCTGTCTGTCTCTGTCTCTGTCGTTGTCTCTGTCGTTGTCTCTGTCGTTGTCTCTGTGTCTGTCTTTGTCTCTGTCTCTCTTTGTCTGTCTCTCTGTCTTTTTCTCTGTCTCTATCTCTGTCTCTCTCGTTCTGTCTCGCTCTCTGTCTCTGTCTCTGTCTGTCTCTCTCTGGCTGTATCTCTGTCTCTGTCTCTATCTCTGTCTCTCCCGTTCTGTCTCTATCTCTGTCTCTCTCGTTCTGTCTCGCTCTCTGTCTCTGTCTCTCTGTCTCTCTGTCTCTCTGTATCTCTATCTCTCTGTCTCTCAAGTATATGCTTTTGAAAAAGACAGAGAGACAGACAGAGAGAGAGACAGAGTCTCTGTCTCTGTCTGTCTTTCTCTCTCTGTCTCTGTCTCTGTCTCTGTCTCTCTGTCTCTCTCTCTCTCTCTCTCTCTCTCTCTCTCTCTCTCTCTCTCTCTCTCTCTCTCTCTCTCTATATATATATATATATATATATATATATACAGGGTGCGCCAAAAAAAGTAATCCTCTACGGTTTTTAGCCCATATCTTGGCCAGAAATAAGAATTTTGAAATGAGATTTTACAGGCTTAAAGACAATTCATATTGACACATGATGGCCAAATTTCATGACAATTTTTCAAACACAACAAAAGTTACACCACTTTTAGTGAGGCCACCCCTCGTTTTTTGACGATTCAAAAACGAAAAGCAAAAAAATTAGGCTTTTTGCCAATATCATGGCCAGGAGTAAGAATTTCGAAATCAAATTTTACAGGCTCAAAGACAATTCATATTTACACAAGATGCTCAGATTTCATCAAAATATTTAAAACAGAACAAAAGGTATACCACTTTTAGTGAGGCCACCCACCGATTTTGACTATTCAAAAACGAAACGCAACAAAAAGTAACAAAACACGATTCTATTAAGTCTCATCTCAAATAACTGTTGTCAAATATACTTGGTAGTGCTTCACAACTTGTGTTAAATGTGCCCACCACCCGTGCCAAAACTTCTTTTGAGTCTCTTTGCAAAGTTCTTGATGGACCTGTTAATTAATCTGATAGATTCCTTATTTGTCAATTTGAATGTCATCTTGCTAAGTGACTTCTCAGTGACGCGCAGCTACGCTGGTACCCTGTTTCTCTTTTAAATAGTAATAATAATGATCATCTGGCAATATCAAGGCTATTTGATACCAATTATTTGAGATGAGAGAAAAAATCGTGTTTTTTAACCTTTTTTGTTGCGTTTCGTTTTTGAATCGTCAAAAACGGTGGGTGTCCTCCCTAAAAGTGGTATAACTTCTGTTTTGTTCGAAATATTTTGATGAAATCTGGCCATCATGTGCAGATATGAATTGTCTTTAAGCCTGCAAAATTTCATTTCGATATTCTTACTTTTGGCCAAGATATTGGCCAGAATAATTAGATTGGTTTTTGTTACTTTTTGTTGCGTCGCGTTTTTGAAGCGTCAAAAAACGGTGGGTAGCCTCACTAAAAGTGATATAACTTTTGTTCTGTTTGAAATATTTTTTTTGTAATTTGACCATTGTACGTAAATATGAATTGCCTTTAAGACTGTAAAGTTTCATTTAAAAATTCGTATGTTTGACCAAGATATGGGCTAAAAACCGTAGGGGATTACTTTTGTTTGGCGCACCCTGTATATATATATATATATATATATATATCTTAAGGTAACCCTAAGAGGCGTCATTGGATTTTAAGTAATAGCGACTTAATTTCTCGGCCTCGGCTGCCCATTAAATTATAAGTCTTCTTCTTCTTTGTCTCCTCATCTTTCCATCGTCAGTGTGCTGAGTACACTGTACTCATTCAATAACTGAGTTCGTTAGGTGGGACAGGTATCTCCAGTTAGATATTTCTACCATGGTGGGTAATTGAATCAACTCGACTGAGGGCGAAGGGTGGAGCACCCTAACCATTATACGCGAACACCCACATCTTCTATATTATTTTGGGAAATCCAATTACACCTCTGACCATGCGTCGCTTGGAGTATTACACGCGGTGCTTATACGGAGCACGTGCTAAGTAACTCTCCTCGTTGTTCTTAACTGTAATGAGAGCAGGTCTACGACATTCACTGGTTGCATATACATTGGCATCTACATGTATACCGCCGTCCTATATACTTCCCTCTCTCTCTAACCCCATATAGCTGAGAGAGAGAGAGAGAGAGAGAGAGAGAGAGAGAGAGAGAGAGAGAGAGAGAGAGAGAGAGAGAGAGAGAGAGAGAGAGAGAGAGAAACAGAGAGAGAGAGAGAGAGAGAGAGAGAGAGAGAGAGAGAGAGAGAGAGAGAGAGAGAGAGAGAGAGAGAGTGGGAGACAGAGACAGAGAGACAGAGACAGACAGAGACAGTGTTTGTCTGCCTCTTTGTCCCTCTGCTAATATCTGCACATCTATGACTTTGGGTATGTCTCTGTTAGCGCTAGTGACGATCCATGTCGGCTTTTCCACATAGAGCTACAGGACTCTCGTGTTGTCTCCCTGTTTCGGTAGCCCAGCTGTCTTTCTCTCTGTCTCTGTCTGTCTGTCTCTCTCTCTCTCTGTGTGTCTGTCTGTTTGACTACATCTCTTCCTCTCTATCTATCTCTATCTATCTCTGTCTCTGTCGTTGTCTCTATCTCTCGTGTCTCTGTCTCTGTCTCTGCCTCTCTCTTTGTCTGCCTGTCTGCCTGTCTGTCTTTGTCTGTTTGTCTCTCTCTCTGTCTCTCTGTGTGTCTGTCTGTCTGTCTGTTTGTCTACATTTCTCCCTCTCTATATCTGTCTCTGTCGTTATCTCTGCCTCTGTCTTTGTCTGCCTGCCTGTCTCTGTCTGTCTCTTTCTCTAGCTCCGCATATATGTCTCTAACTGGAATCATTACCACAGATTTATTTAGCGCCTGTGTGATGAGATTCGCGCACAACAACATAAAACGAGGAACTCACAGAATACATGTAGTTGGTTGGTCAAGGTCTTGCTGAACGGAGGTAAGACAGATCAAGGAACTCACGTCGCTGGTTGCTATAAATAGGTCACCAATTGCGGACAGTGGGATAGAAACTGGGCCACTGGTTGCACTCTGCCAGTGCCAGTCCCAAGCCTGGATAAATGAGGCGGGCGACACACTAATCATCCTCGATATAGCAGTGTCGTTAAACAAGTAGGCCTAACAAGCGGACAGTTGGACAGAGCACATGTATATCGAAACTTCTGTGCTGCAACGTTATTATTAGGAGTGCCAGAATGACGTCGAGGAGGTCACCTTGTGCAGCAGAAGGAAAGAGATCAGCAGCGGCTGAGAATGGACGAAGTCAAGGTGTACCACTCTCTGAGATAAGTTGAAGCAACACCCGGAAGGTTTTTACTTATATAATTAGCATTTAGTGGTATTTGACCACAAGCGTTTGAATATCATCGACGAATGGAATTCCTCCGAATGTCCAATTAAGTCTTGGAATGCTTCCAATTAATCCTGTCTGCTCATAGGCCAATTCATCTGTCTTCGTTGTCTGGCAGTCAGTCCGTCCATCCATCCATTTATCCATTCATCCATCCATTCATCGTTCTATCCATTTATCCATTTATCCATCCGTCCATACATCCATCCATCCATCAATCAATCAATCCATGCATCTACATGTACGCATTCATCCATGCATCCATGCATCCATCCATCCATCCGGCTGCAAGGCACCGAACCCACCACTATACACCACCGCGCCCCATACACGATACATGTCTATATATGTGTGTGTGGCGCAGACATAGACCTGTGACATGTGTAATTGTGTATACGCTATATATATATACATAGATTCTTAAGTATGTACATCTGGTCGGCTATATGCAGATGAATGTACATTTTCTAAATATGTCTATGAAACCGATATATATATATATATATATATACATGGTGTTCGGAAAAAACCGAACCTCTACTATTGCTGCAATGATTGATGTAAAAGTAGGAATTTCGAAATGAAATTTTAGAGGCTTATAGACAATTTATATTTACATATCATGGCCAGATTTCATCAAAATATTTCAAACAGAACAAAAGTTATATCACTTTTAGTAGGCCACCCACCGTTTTTTGACGATTCAACGACGTAACGCAACAAAAAGTAGCAAAAACACGATTTTATTACGTCTCATCTCAAATAATTGTTATCAAATGGCCTTCATATTGCCAGATGATCATTATTATTACTATTTAAAAAAGAAACAGGGTACCAGCGTAACTGCACGTCACTTCACTAAGCAAAGATTAAGAGTTGAGCTGAGATTCAAGAGATTTGCCGTGAATGAAAGGAGATCGGCTCGATTGTTCTGGTTTTATTGAGAAAGCCAATGGCACTAAATCTTCGGATTTGAACCCGATGGATTGATAATCAGTTTCGGAGAGCTATGCTGAAGAAATATCACAATCTGCAAAGAAAACCAAGAGCGGTAAGAGAATTGATGGGCGCATTGGAGTTAACAAATTAGTCGTCAATTTAGTCGTAAATTTTGCGTCGCGTTTTTGAATGGTGAAAAAACGGTGGGTGGTCTCACTAAACGTGATATAACTTTTGTTCTGTGTGAAATATTTTGATGAAATCTGGCCATGATATGTAAATATGAATTGTCTACAAGCCTGTAAAATCTCATTTCGAAATTCCTACTTTTACATCAATCATTGCAGCAATAGTAGAGGTTCGGTTTTTTCCGAACACCGTGTATATTACCCGACATATTGATCACCAGTTCGATCTATCATCTATCAGTGCCCTATGAGTTATCAATCAGCTAATCGACAAGTATCGGTTCACCCATCCTTACATAATGCATTCCATCTATAATATACATGTACGTGTGCTTCTTTTTGTCTTTTCTTGCGTGCGTTGCCTTTCTATCTGTCTCTTACTCTATCTCTGCCCCTCTGTCTGTCTGTCTGTCTCTCTGTCTCTGTCTCAGTACCTCTCTCTATGTCTCTGATTCTGTATCTGTCTGTGTCTGTTCCTGTCTCTGTCTTTTTCTGTCTGCGTGTCTCTCTCTCTCCCAGTCTCTATCCCTCTCTGTTTGTGTGTGTGTCTCTCTGTCTCTACCTCTCTGTCTCTACATTTGTCGCTCTGTCTTTCTGTCTCTACCTCTCTGGTCTCTCTGTCTCTGTCTCTCACTTATCTCGATTCTCTCTCTCCAATGCTTTTTTAAATCAGCCTCTTATTTTGTTGCATGAGAGCGCTAGTACGCGTACATGTACATGTATATAGTCAAACGGTGCTACAAGCGTCTGGCGTGAAACGTGATATACCTATTACATGTACAGGCCTAAAATAATAATAATTCAGTTCGACTTTGAACGACAAATGAGACGAGAGTGAAGTCCTCTGCAATTGAAGAATTCTCAGCCATTACTGAAGAGGTCCAAGAAACCTTTTGGGGGAGGGGGCCTGCCAGGTGCTTTTGACTTTAAGGCGTTCGGTCAGCCTCTCTGAGATTCATTTGAGGATCAATAGCTTCAGTGCTTTCTATTGTCAACTATTGACAATTTATTGTCAACTGAGGCGATCGTTCGTGGAAATGGACTGACTGACGGACGAACAGACAAGACAGACAGGCAGGAGGACAAACAGTGATAGAGAGAGGGGCGTACAAAGATAAATTCCATTTATTCGATGTCCTCTCTCTGTCTCTCCCTCTCCTCTCCCTCTATGTCTCTCTCTCTCTGTCTGCCTGTCTGCCTCTCTCTGCATGTCTCTCTCTTTCTCTCTTCTCTCTCTGTCGCTGTCTGTCTCTGTCTGCCTGTCTGTCTCTGTCTCTGTCTGTCTCTGCCTGTCTGTCTGTCTCTCTCTCTGTCTGTCTGTCTCTCTCTCTCTCTCTCTCTCTCTCTCTCTCTCTCTCTCTCTCTCTCTCTCTCTCTCTCTCTCTCTCTCTCTCTTCAACTTGCCACAGGTCCTCGTATGATGAGACTAAAAACTATATTCGTTTAAAAATTCTTCCATCAGGATTAGTTTATAGTTTAAGGAATAGTCTTACTTCTCCTTTTCCTTCTCATCTTTTCTACACCCTGCTTCGCATCCTCCTTCTGTTTCTATTCTTCACATAAACTATGTCAGAGTAATCACCGAATTTCTTTCCTGTCTTTTTCGATCGTAATCATTTTTGTCTGGCGTATAGATTTTTGATTAGCAGCGTTGTCGATTTACTACCAAAGACTGAACAGCGGAGCTACAGGAATTCTAATAAAATGTTGCTACTTTTCGGTTATCAGACCGCTCCTGAAATAGGTCTAATATGCTAGAAGACACGATTGGGTTGAATTTAGTGCATTCGCTACTGTTCACGATGATGATGATGATGATGATGATGATGATGATGATGATGATGATGATGATGATGATGATGATGATGATGATGATGATGATGATGATGATGATGATGATGATGATGACGATGATGATGATGACGATGACGATGAGGAGGAGGAGGAGAAGGAGGAGGAGGTAGAGGAGGACGAAGGAGAAGAAAAAGATGAAGAGGAAAATGATGATGATTGAGAAGATGACGATGAAGAGGAAGAGGAGGAAGAATCGGAATATAGGGAAGATAAAAATGGAAGAAGAAAAGACGTGAAAGAGTAGGCGCAAGGACTGGATGATGAGGATTGTGATGATGCCAATAATACTGGTGGTGGTGGTGGTGATGATGATGATGATGATGATGATGATGATGATGATGATGATGATGATGATGATGATGATGATGATGATGATGACGATGACGATGCCGACGACGACGATGACGATGACGATGACCATGACCATGACGATGATGCATGGTGATGATGATGACGATGGTGATGCTATTGATATCATCGATCCATCCGTCAATGCTGTTTTATTGCGCCTCTGAGACTCTTGGGAATATTGCGCCAATGCGTCCGTCCATCCCCTGTGCTCCTCTCTGACCAGCCATAGCCACCCAATGCAACCCACGAACGATCTCTAATAGAGGCACTCATCTCATCTGCTCAGCCCACCAACACCACCACCAGCAGCAGCAGCAGCAGCAGTCTTGTATACACAATGCAAGAGAATGGAATCGTCCACAACAATGACCTCCTATCTCTCTACCATCGTTTGTCTATTATATACGGGTGTACCTCGCCTTCTCCTCCTCTTCCTCTTCATCCTCTGCTTCTCCCCTTCCTTCTCTGCTTATTCTCTTCCTCCTATTCCTGCGTCTCCTCCTTTCCCCTTCTCCGGTCTCGTCGTTCCATGCTCTAAGCCATGGACTACGATATTATGGGGGCTAATATTGGGGAGTTCAAGCCGATGCCCCACGGTCGATATGCTGACCTATTAACCTATTGTTGATGAGGAATAATGCTGGTCCTAACCCTCCACCCAGTCGCTCCATTAATTATCTGTCAATCAATCAGAGTGTCTGTCTGTCTCCCTCTCTCTCTCTTCTCCCCCTCTCTCAGTCTCTCTCTCTCTCTCTCTCTCTCTCTCTCTCTCTCTCTCTCTCTCTCTCTCTCTCTCTCTCTCTCTCTCTCTCTCTCTCTCATCCCTCCCTCTCTCTTCTCCTTCTCTCTCTCTCCCCCTTCTCCCTCTCTCTCTCTCTATTCCTCTCTTTCTCTTCTCTCTGTCAGTCTGTCTGTCTCTCTCTGTCTCTGTCTTTGTGTGGCTGGGTGTCTGTCTATCTGTCTCCTTCCCTCTCTCTCTTCTCTCTCTCTCTCTCTCTTCCTCTCTTTCTCCCTCACTGTCTGTCTGCCTCTCTCTGTCTCTGTCTCTGTCTGTCTCTCTCTCCTTATGTCTGTCTCTGACCCCGCAACTTCTCTTCCTGACTCTCTGTATTTTATCATAGCCGTCCTGCATTTGATATATTTTCTTATCTTTATCCGCACGCATGTCTATTTGTTCAAATCACTTCTTTCTGACAATCTCTTATTTCATTTGTTTGCACGCGTTCGTCCATTATCTCCGTCTGAATGTCTTTGTCGGTCTGTCCTTTTGTGTCTCTACAATGCAGTTTGTCTGTTTGTCTGTCTGTCTGTCTGCCTGTCTCAATGTTCACTTGTTTATATATCTCCATAGCCTATATCTGTTAGTTTGTTTCTGCCTAACTTTGTATACCTGTGTCTGCCTGCTTGACAGTGCTATGCTGGCTATCTGTTTGTCCGTGTGTTTGCCTAACTACGTGCCTGGTGATCTATGTGTGCTTTTCTGTGCATGGCTATTTCTGTTCTCTTTTACTCTTGACATCCGTTCAATTTGGCAGACACAATCGTTCAGTGATTGGGACATACACATGTGCATTGTGCATAGTATAAGTTTATATATATATATATATATATATATATATATATATTCGTGTGTTTGTTATGTTATGGTATGTTATGTTATTTGGGTGCTTATATATATGTAATATTATGTGTATATATATGTATAATATATAATAGTATATATGCATATATAATGTATATATATGTACAATATACATATATATATATGTATATTTGCATGTATATACAATAGCGTGTGGAGATTAGAAGAGACATGCACTTAAGCCCGCATGCAGTTGAGTCTATATAGGTTGATGCATAACAGGTGAGGTCCGTGCTTAGCACCAACTCTAAAGTCTAAACGCAATAAGCAACTAGTTGGGACCGGGGACATTCGTCAAGTCTAGTTCCAGTTTCCTTACGATCCTGCATGTTTGAACCCTTTGGTCGCTGTTGTTCTAGAATCTAGACTCAGGCTTTGATCGAAGTCTCGATCCAAAGCCTGGATCGAGACTTCGATCCAGGCTTTGGATCGAAGTCTCGACTTGTGACTTCTATAGACTTTTACTTCCATCGCAGGCTCGCAGCTACAATGAAATTATGATAAAAACCCTGATTACAGAAAGTGTTCATCCACTTTCAACCGCATTTCTTGAATTGCATCATTGTTTAGGCTAAGTCTGTCTTTTAAAGAGAGTAAACGTCGTATAACTGATCCTTCTGATGCGTAAATTATTCTATAATCTTATGCGAAATATTAAAGATAGGCCGAGGCGGCTAGGCCTATATTATTTGGAGGCAGGCCTATTCCTTTTCTAAAACTTCAGTTTATGTGTGTTGAGACAATTATTACTGTAGCGCCATCTAGGCAGATGAAATGCTGTCCAATTTGCAATGATTCAACATAATAGGCTATGTATGCTAATCATACATTGATATTAGATAGGCCTACCCAGATTTGAAACGACCGAATAAACTATTAATTTGCAATGGGCTACTGACTTCAATGGGAGTCATTGGAGACGAAAGGGTTAAGTAATCCCGCCTAAGTATTTAGACTATTTTCATATGTTTTATTGTATAGGTATAGAGCTCTTGCGTTCAAGAAAAAATATACATTAGGCTACTGTTGGCAAAGCTATAACTTTCATTTTAAGCCACTGAGAAAGGATTTGACCAAGAACTCATAAAAAATATCTGTTCAGTGATTGCAGTTGCATGTCATGCATGGCACCCTCCAGCAAGGAGAACATTTATTTCACCTATTAGTTGACATCTTCAAGATTTTGGAAACAAGCAACAATAAGATATGATTTTATTATGGCTATAATTTTTGCAAGACTAGTGAAGTCAACTCGTTAATTATCCCATATTTTTTACTTCGGCGCATGCAGTCCATTATCGTATATGGACACAATCGTAATCAGCATCGAAGAATAAATATCAGCATCGAAGAATAGATATCAGCATCGAATAATAGATATCAGCATCGAAGAATAGGCATCGGGGGAACCTTTGCCATTATGCTGGACGACCATGATAATAATATGGGTCAGTCGGTCACACACACACACACACACACACACACACACACACACACACACACACACACACACACACACACACACACACACACACACACACACACACAAACACACACACACACACACACAAACACACACAAACACACACACACACACACACAGCAGCACGACTGAAGAAGAAGAAGAAGATGTCGTTGGCCAAAGCAAATATTGACCAATGGCTTTGACGTCCACTACACGTGAACTCCGGGTTTATAAATGGTCTGGAAAAGATTCGAGGGAACGCTAAATCAACTGACAGAGACACTATGCTGTCTTATGGTAAAATACCCGATGCTTAATCCAATTCGAAATCATGATCAAGCAGTTGTTATAGCCTATAAGCTTTCCGGCGTTTCGGATGTATTGGCGTGTGAGTGGATGGTTGGATTGATGGATGGATGGATGGATGCATGATTGAAAGGATGGATGGATGGATGTATGATTGGATGGATTGATTGATTGATGGATGGATGAATGTTTGGATGGTTGGATGGATAGATGGATTGATTGATGGATTGATGGATAGATGGATGATTGAATGGATGGATGTATGATTAAATGGATTGATTGATGGATGGATGAATGTTTGGATGGTTGGATGGATAGATGGATTGATTGATTGATCGTTGGGTGGACGGATGGATTGATGGTTGGATGGAAAGATGGATGGATGGATTGATTGATTGATTGATTGATGGGTAGATGGATTGATGGATGAATGTTTGGATGGATAGATGGATTGATTGATGGATTGATGGATAGATGGATGGATAGATGGATGATTGATTGAATGAATGGATGGATGGATGTATGATTAAATGGATTGATTGATGGATGGATGGATGGATGAATGTTTGGATGGTTGGATGGATAGATGGATTGATGAATTGATGGTTGGATGGAAAGATGGATTGATTGACTGATTGAGTGATTGATGGGTAGATGGATGGATGAATGAATGGATGGCTGGATGAATGGATGATGGATGAATGGACGGTTGGATGGACGGAGAGACGGATGGATGGATTTATGGAGGGACGGATGGATGATTGGACAGATGGATGAATGGATGGAAGGATTGATGGGTGTACGGGTGGAAGGATAGATCGATCTTGAATCGTTAGATGGATCGATGGATTAGCAGGCCATCTTTGGACCGTACTCTTCTCTTTGCGTCTTCGTTATCGGGAATGACAGATTAATGAATAAATAAATAGATAAATAATTTGGAAGATGGACGACGATGGTGTGGAACGATGTAAAGTAAGAAAACGAAACAGTGATTGGTGTTGGTCCATGCAGACTCCAGACATTGTATATCGAAATGTAATTTAGCTCAAATATAAATTAAAACCAAACATTGAACTATAGAACCCATTAGCGCCCGCAGACTTTTTTACAGCAGGGGCAAAACGCATTAAACATTTTTTAGAGGGAGCTTCAAAATGCAAGGCAGAATAATAAGAACATTTTTCACAGTGGTTTCTAAATGTAAATTTCTCAGTGTCAGTTTGTGTAGCGCTAATAGTAGCATCAGCACGCTTTAGTGCAAATAAATTTGTTAAAATTTACTAAGTTAGATGTTAAAAAATAGGAAAATCAATGTTCCAGTGGGGTGGGCAAGTGTCCCCTCTTGCCCTGGCGCCCATGGTAGAACCTGCAGAACTTCCGCTGAATCAAAAGCCTACTTCGTCCTTCTCTCCCAATGACCAATAATTTTTTATTATCCATTCGCCAACGACCATTGGACCATTTTGGACCCGAAGTTTTAATATCGTCATTGACTTTGTTTTAATTTCCAACGATGAGTTAGGCTATAGATGAGTTAGGCTATAGATGAGTTAGGCTATAGATGAGTTAGGCTGTAGATGACTTAGGTTATAGATGAGTTAGGCTATAGATGACTTAGGCTATAGATGAGTTAGGCTATAGATGAGTTAGGCTATAGATGGATAAACCTATATTTAATCTGACAGCAATGTCTCATTTGCATTTGAAATGCCATTAGCATTATGAACAGAAGAAGACGATTTTGTGACTCTTAGATCTATCTGGTTTTGTTCAGTCGGTGAACATGAAGACAGACCCTGACTTATTCTTTCGCATCGCAAGGTGGGTGTAACCGACCACTCACTATTTTTTAGGCAACAGGTGATTTCTTCCCACTTCTAGGATCCAGTAGCTATAATCTTCAGGGATGATTCTTAAAGCAAGCTATTTAAATGCAGCCATTAAATCACATTGAAAAAATAAATTTCTAGTCGGTGAGACACAATTTCAGACGTGACGCTGCAAAATACATGGAGATATAGACTCTATACTCAGCTGAGGTAAGGTACATTTCATTAGACTGACTTGCCACAACTTGCCGAAATCTTCAGTGCCAAACTTGCCGCAATCCTCGGTCGAAACCATATCTAAATTGCTCAGCCAGAATTTTGGTCAACAATATCCCTGGGACGACTCAATCCTAGACCTACCCTGAACGTTACCAGCACAATTTAACACACACACACAGACAATTTCACAGGTATAATAGTACATGTATACAAAAGGCAGACGAGCCTACTGAAGCAGCTGGGACCCTGAAAGCAGAGCGACGAGTGTGGCGATGGAAATGGTTCTTAGACGACCGGACGTTCGAGTCCACAGACCGGAACTGCACATGTCCGCATCGTATCCGAAGACGTCGAATGTGTAGCTGAGCAGGAGACCGGAAGGACTTCGACAGTTGCTGACGGCCACGAAGAGTCTCTTTGATCCGTCGTAGGTCCGCCTGCCCTGGCAGACGAGGTTCCTGCCGTGGCTCGAGTTCATCGGCGAGCACCCGCTCCATGTCGCTCGTGTTTCAAGATCGATGATCTTGTCCGGCAAGTGCTTGGCCTTGATGACGCCTTCCTTCTGCCAACAGTTGCTCCACCAACCGAGCCTCATCAGGTCGTCGTCATCGTACAGCACAACGTTCTGGACCTGCATGTCGTACGGGTAGGAGAAGCGGTAGGTGAATCCACCGCCCTCTGCTCCGATCGAGATGTTTGCGATGAAGCCATACCACGTCGTCGACACGTTCAGCCTTCCCTCGATGTGACAAACGGCACGGGCAGGCGTCGGTGGCGGAGTCGGTGCCGCAGTTGGGGAGGTCACCGCCGCCGCCGAGTCCCTCCCGCCAGGTACAAGCGCCGCCCGCGGAGACGGCACCACGGTGGGCGGTGGAGGCGGGCTGGGCAACCTCGTCGTGGGACACTCTCCCACCTGACCGTACGCCTCGATGCGATACTTCAGTTCCAATCCGACGAGGGTGGCACAGTTGCTAAGGGCGATGTGCCACGTGGTCGGGTGGGAATCGACCGCCCTCCCCTCCCGGATGAAGCTGCGGCCTCCCTTGCAGACGTACGTGGCGACGTCGTTCGGGTGCGTCATGTGGCACCCGGACCAGGAGAACTTGGGCGTCAGGCGGAGTATCTGCTCCTCCTCGGGGTTGAGAAGGTACTCTCGCTGCCAGCAGTTACTCCGGTCCGACATGGCGCTGATCTGTTGGTCGGTGTAGAAGAGAACGTTCTGACAACACCGGTCGACCGGGTAGGAGAACTCGAAGGTCAAACGACCCGTCGATCCAAAGGTGATGTTCGCAAGGAATCCGAACCAGTTCTTATCGGTCGAGAGACGGGACTCGTAGACGCAGGGCAGATCGGCCGAGTGCAGCCACGTTCCACCGTCGTATTTCGCGTCTACCCAGGCAGCCACAACGGCCACGCACAGACCCCACCATCGCCACACCACCACTGTCCATCTAACCATGACGAACCCTCTCAGTTGCTGTTACCTGTATGTTGTCGTCGTCGTGTACCTCACAGGCATAGCTTTGAGAGTCTATAACTTATATTATACCATCAGCATCTGATTGTTGTACACAGATGGCGATAGAGGTAATAGATAACGTCCTTGTGGGTGGATTCGCGTGCCGTGTACTTTGATCACAGAGATCCTCCTTCAATGTCGACGTGTTGGCTGAAACGTCAAACAAATGCCTACAAAATATTGTAATCATTCAGTCATTCGCTACAGATATTTATAAAGCAGTACACTTCAAGACTACAAGGCTGAAATGCTACCGATCCGAAGCAAGGCTACAAGACAGCTCTCAGCTTAGATTAGAACGCATGGGGTGGACCCTGGGAGAAAAACTACAGGCGCCAAGGGTAGTCCGTTCCAGACCGAAGGACCAACAGCTGAGAAGGATAGATTCAGCCTAATAAATATACGGCAGAAGCAACAGGTAGTAGGTTACTTCCCGCTCAGTAAAGCGGAGGGAGCAATATAATTTTTTATCACGCGACCCGGGATATACATGTATATGCCCTATATAGGTATTGCAGTATAGAATGCTCGCAGGAGAAAGGCGCAGTAGACACCGCCACACCAGAACAGCGATCCGCTTTGTGATTCGCTACTGGATGGGGAGCAAGTGCAACATGCAAGATATAGAAGTATAGGACAGTTTATATGGCGCCTCTAGACCGTCTATAGAAGAACAACTCACGAACAAGTGTTATTGAAAAAATACCAACACAAAGACACATAATAATTTTTTAAGGACATGTTTAAAAACATGTCGAATGGTATACAAGCCAACCTTTTGATGTAATTAATCAGATACTTATAATTGATATGGTGCCACTGTGGGAAAGCCTTAAAGTCTGCAAATTTAAACTTATTAGCCGCATAATATCTGTCTAAGCACATTCTCTCTTCTCTCTTTTCTCTTCCATCTCTCCCTCCCTCCCTCTCTTTCTCGGTCTGTCTGTCTCTCTCTGTCTTTCTCTCTGTCTTTCTCCTCTCTCCCTATCCCTCTATAGCTTCCTCTTTCTCTGCTCTATCTCATTCCGCTGTTTACTAGACCATAATATAATTCTTTCAGTTTCTGTTCCCCTCCTCTCTATCTCCCATGCAGAATGAAATATCACTCGTGTCAGATCAAAACGTCCACTCTGTTTTGGGGCAATAAAGAAGCAATCAATCTTTCAGCGAGAATGTTACTCCTGTTGAAACTTCTAGACCAGAGTGTCAAACTCGATTAAGGAAATTGCCGGATAAAAGACGACGTCGCTCCAGCCGATCTATAACTACTCCAATGGAGCATGTATGGTTTTGACATCGACTCTTCCTTAAGTGACAATTAACCTGGTTTCAATAATCTCATAGAATAGTGCGGTGGTGTAGTGGTGGCGTCGTTGCCTTGGAGCCGGAGGTTTGTAGGTTCGAATCCACATTTAGCCGCCGCGTAGGGACCCTGAGCAAGTCCTCCACTCGCAACTCTTCGGGCGCTTCGGCGTGAAACTCCGATGTAGTGTCTGCGCTGCAGTCGGGAGCGTCTCTGAGTAGAAAGCTTGAATGCATGCTATAGAAATGGAGAAATAAATAAAGGGTAGAAAAGTCTTAAGTCTGTATTGTAATGTAATGCAGAGCAATGTAAATCTCCGAGAATTTCTCAGCGCCCACAAAGCCACGTGACGGCGCTATATCAAATCAAGTCCCCAATAGCCAAAGCTGCACTTTTCGTTCCGGTGCCAGGTCAGAATCCGGGGAGGTCAAGTCGAGGAGACAGCATGGTGGTAGTCAGTGCTGATGGTCGTTTCGACGTTGAAATTATTTCGTCGTTAACTTTTGTAGGATTGTAGCAGGGGTTATTTTAAGGAATTTTCTCAACTGCACATAAATGACGTATTTTGAGACTGGACATAAGAAAGTCATTGACCAGGGATTTGTCCCCCAAAGCGGAAGCATCTGGGCCACTATGTCACTTGTGTCGTGGTTTTTGCGGATTTCAATCGTCTTGGTCTTTTACTGCCAGCGTATCGCCACCCATCTGGCAAACCTTCCTCGTTTTGTCCGGGCTTAGGACCGGCGCAGGGACGTTGTTGGTTCCCTGTGGTGGAGGATGGATGCAGTTTAACGTCGTGCCCAGGACAGTGTAATGTTTAGGACTTAGGAGTGGGTAAATTGAAACCTTTACACCGGGCCGGTGTTGGTTGCAAGTTGCAACGACCCTCGGGGAAGGTTGCAACAGCATTGAAAGTAGTCTAAATATTCAAATAAGGCTGCGTAGCCCTGGAGCCAACTGAGGCCTGGCTATGCATCTAGATTATAAGAATGTAATAATTAAACAAATTCAAAAAGACAGAGTATCGAGAGCATCAAAAAAGATAGAAAAATTGTTTCTGCCCTAGTAATCGTCATGCGAAAAGTCTGATAAATATTTTCCAGTGGCCTATAACCGATACAGTTGGACAGTATCAAATTGGGCTAATGATGTTCAATATTTAATTTAAAATGTAGGATTATTTTCAAGCTTTCAGAGTTTTTTCAGGGATCTATAGAATCGATTCAAGTGTGGTTGTCCATCCACCAAAAAGACTGTGAACTTGATTTATTATATATGCCCAAGAAATCGTCGCATAGAGCCTACAGTTGAAGAAGCTTGTGTTTTGTCATCCATCCGCAAGATTAGCACCGATATGGCCAATCAGAACATATCTTATAGAAATATGTTTCATGAAGTTAACTCGCACAAAAAACAATGGAGGCACAGAATTGTATACAAACATCCGGATCAAACCTCAAAATCTCAAATTGTTTTCTTTCACCGGATGTCAACACACCAATCTGTTTTAGGCTTCTGTTTGTCAGAACTTTAAAAATCCGTTGAACAGTGGGTACTACGGTGTCATCGAGATTGTAAAATGTAAATGTATTTTGCTTGGAAAGTTTAACTGAAGATATTTCATCATGAGTTTATAGCAGTTTTATTGAGGTATTCTAAACTCGAAGTGTCTGGTGTTCATTGATGAACCTTGACTTCGCAACTTAAATCCCGAAAGCCAGTCCTCAGCAGCAGCAGCAGCAGCAGGCATAGCACACCATTGAAAGGAAGTTGATATTAAAGTTAGTGGCATGTTGGTAAATACAACAAGTTCACTTGCTTCCAAAATAACCCATTACACATGACACCAACCATCAGCAAATAGTCAGCAATTGATTTTGGTTATCTAAATAAGTAAATTTGTGACTTTAACAGTCCAAGACTAGCATCACTATCAGTGACTTCTTTTTCTATACCGATCATTGCTTCTTTACTAACAGAACCGCAATCAGTTTTCGCTAACAATTTCTCATCATCGTGGACATTTTAGAGATTAAAAATAGACAAAAAAGGGTCAATTGATTAGATTATGTAACGTGGCTTAATTATTCAATCAGTGTACCAATTATAGAATGCATATGCCTGTAATACTTTAATACAATGTGGCACAACAACAATAAAAATGGCTTATTGAAATAAATGTATGGGTTGGTTGCAACATGTTGCAACCATCCCCGAAAAAAGTTGCAACCAACCCCGAAGCAATGCCTGGACAGTGTTATGGAACAAAATTTCGACGGCGCTGATTATAACTAAAATGACTAACTGCATTTTCAAACTTAATTACTTGTCCAACTTATAAAACCAAACCGAAAAATATTTCTTAAAAACATTCGGTTATATAACGAAAAAACAAAAAAAAACGAAAAATTTACTTTCGATTGCCAAAAATGAATTTTTTCCGGTAGTCTTTATCAATTGCCTGCTAAGAAATTGGGACACATTGGCCTAAAATGTATTCTTTACAAAATAGTTTGCTTAATTTTGAGTTGCTATTATGTACCGGCGAAATATCGATAGTGTTGCAACCAACACGTGTCGCAACCAGCCCTGGTCCCCCCCCCCCTACGTCTCTTCCTGCTTCAGCTTGTCAGAGCAAGCGGCAAAAGCAGGAGAAAGTAGAATATACGATGGCGAAGAAATTGTCATTATGGTATGAATAATGAAGGGTAACCCCGGCCTTTACAACTTTATCAGGATATCAACCTACAGCAGGCCTTGAATCTGCATCTGCCCATATATGCATACATTTAGCATACAGTGCTGCCTACTGCAAATGCTTCTGTCTGAAGCCTATGTGTGATTTTTAGCAGAACCTTGTCTAAGTTGTCTTCGATTACATCACCCATTTTCCGCGCTCTTACTTCATGCACACGGGTGACCTTCGACGTATTGGTCTAATGCTTGACTTGAAAACTGCATGTAATCACCAGGGACGTCATTTCAGTTTTTTTCAGGGGGGGGGGGCAAAAAAATTTTGCGGGTCAAAACTCCACAAGCTTCTTAAGTTCTGTCTTGGGCCAACATTTGCAAAACTGCAGCTAAATGAGATGTTTTATTCTTGCTCTTATTTATTTCTTACTATATTTTATTCAGTGATTGATATATTTTAAATGCCTATATATACAACTTATACAAGCCTACTTTAAATAGACTAAGTGCTTTGCACTTGTATACCATGATATTATTGACCTATATATGATTATAATAGTGCCATTATTCATTATGATTATATGATACCATCAAATTGAAAGCGTAATATTTGCACAAACATTTTTGTACAACTAAAATGACATAAATGGCCATCCCCACAGAAATATTTGACAAAATGAATGATAATGGCCATTGTTCCTGCTTACATTTTTGTATTGCAACGAGTTGTCTTACATAGACTCTTATCTACCATGATATTACTAGATTTTATGTAATTATAATTATATTATTTTCTATGGTAATATATGGCATTATCATAAAATAGAGTATAATACACTGTTAATATTTGTAAAAATACTATGTTTTTACAACTAAATGTCTTCTCTCCACTCTCAAGTGTTATCCTTAAAATTTCAATCTGTCAAATTTCAAAATGTTTTGTTTCTTAAAGTACCTAGTAAAATAACATCATTGCTACATATGCTTCCCAATTTTGGTAGTTTTGCACATCTTGCTTACTTGACAATTTCTGCTAACTTTGTCCTGGTCAGCAATTAAGGACCGTCTTGAACATCAAGGCTAAGCCAGTACAATAAAGTAAGCTTACATGTTATACTCCGATATGCTGTTATTCATCATAAAAAGTTCAGTAGCAAACGAACTGAGTTGCCTATTATAACTTGATACATACAGAAAATCAGAAATTATTATTGCAATTATTATTACATTTTAATATTGAAATATTAAACCACTCTTTTTATCAGCACTGAAATAATAGAGTGATTTTGTCAAGATAATATCTTAAAATGCTATGATTACAATGTGTAAGCTCAACAAGAAATTGTTATTATTTTAAGTAGGTCTATATTTATTGGAGTCTTAGACCACTTTTATCAGCACTCAAATAGTAGAGCAATTTTTTCAGATCCCAGCCTAAAATTGTACCATTGCACTGTGGAAATTCAAACAAATTTCTTGCAGGCAAGGGCACATCCCCTCCCCAGGAGAAATCCAGATTAAACCCTGCTTTAATATGTCATTAATAACAATTCACAAAGCAATAGCCTATTGCATGCTCATGCTGCATGCACTAGACCTGCAATAATTATCATTGGACTAATGACTATTAGTAACTATGGGGATTATTCAAGTGTTGGTCAATGGCTTGTTGGACCTTCGGTTGTTTAAGCCAAAACACTGATATCAGATATATGGATTTGTCTGAAAACGTAATTTGAAAGTATGATGGGTGATTATCTCAACCTGGAAAAGATAATACTCAAAGAAATTATTAATATCCAGGACTTCATGTATAAGAAGTAAATCTGTCCAAACATTGCACTATAAATCCAATCAGTTTCTGTAAATTTCAGTTCAATTAGATGTCACATATTATTAGGCCTACCGTGAGTGCTTTAGCCTTTATGGTAGATCATCGGTTTTGGGCTGGACTTTCATGTCCTTTGGTCCGATTTTATTCACTCTCCAGTTCTCAAGAAACTCCAATCGTCAGCTATGCCAACCGCCATTGGTAACACACATACTCATTAACCTCCCCCTCAACTGCTGCAGTCATCCCCTTGTAATCCGTCTTTCTACTGCCTTTCAGAATTTCCCGCTTGTTCTTCCTCTGCGGGCTACTTGCCCAGGTGCCCTAGTGGTCCGTGGTTTTAGGAAGCTGAGGAAAGGCGAAACCGCTCCAGCTCCATGTCAGACGGAATGGGGGTGCATATCGGCCTAACGCTTGTAAGGCTGGAGGGGATAATCATGGCTGGCTGTAACTGGGTGGCAGTGTGCACTGTGCGGCTCACATGCAGGACCCACACATCTGGTGACCCTACTGACCTGGGACAGGGTCTTCCCTCTATCCGATATCTGGGGCTTTATATGCTGTGCTAGTGTGCAGATCGAAGCTGCCCTCACATACAAAATTACACAGGCCGTGAAGACATAGGTATTTTGGTATTTTGAACAACGTGTGGCGTTGCAAAATATGTCACATGTAAAATGAACAATCGGCAAAATTCAGGGGGGGGCAAATGCCCCCCCCCCAAATGACGTGCCTGGTAATCACCATAATTATCTATTATAGTTCACGCCAAATTTCAACAGGCCTGCTCTTTTCCTGAACATAAATAGGCTATCACACAAATTAACCGCCTCAAAGATGTTCACTTTGGGCTATTACTATCATGTTTGTGTCCAACTTTTTACCACTAACTTATCGTCGGTTCACGCAACAAGGCAAAAAGTAACTGCACAAGATCTGATTTTCAACTGCACAAATCTCTTTTCCAACTACACACTTTGTGTCCAGCTGCACGTTAAAATAACCCCTGGATTGTAGGTCTAGTCAACAATGGATTTGATAATTAATAAATAAGGGCAGATACAGCGATGATGACAACGACCCCAGCACACGATTGTCTCACAATTCAATCCACAATGCACAACGACTAAAACAATACAACTATGATAACACTGCCGCAGTCCGATACCAGTATACAATGATAACATCATTGTTAAAGTCACGATGATGAAAGCGGCGACAACTAATGTGATAATGACGACGACGACGATGATGTCTAGACGATACACGACAGGCAACAACAACTACTGATGTCAGAATGATGACGCACATGAATCACTGAATCACTTAAGACCCTGCTTCCATGGCATGAACCACAATCAACAGTGCCAAATATTGTAGACTGCATTCGTCCATCCATCGATCTTTGCTTCCTTCCATCTATTAGCCCATCCACCCACCCATCCATTCATCCACCCAGCAATAGATCCACTCATTCATCCATCCATCCATTATCTATCCACCCATCCATCCATTAATCCATCCATTAATCCATCCAGTAATAGATCCATTCATTCATCCGTCTATACATCCATTATCCATCCATCCACCCACACACCCATCCATCCATCCATCCATCCATCCATCCATTCATCCATCCAGCAATAGATCCATTCATTCATCCACCCACCCATTATCTATCCACCCATCCATCCTTCCATTAATCCAGCTAGCCATTGATCCATTCATTCATCCATTCATCTATCCATCCATTCACCCATTAATATCCATCCATCTATCTATCTCTCCTTCCTTCTATCAGTCCATCCATCCATCAATCGATCAATCAATCAATCAAATCATTCAAATCAATCAAGAGTATATCCTTTCATCCATGATTCTGTCCACCCATCCATCCGTCAATCCTTAATTTCGTCCGTGCGTCCGCTCTACGCATGTATTCCATCAACATTATACTTGCAGGCTTTCAGTCAGATATCGCTAGCTACAGTACTGTATGCTTATCATTATGTATATAATATATTTGTATATCCAGATCCATCCATAAACATCGCTCTTTATAATACATAATGCATATATGCGTATGTATAGTGCATACGTTTGAGTGTGTATATATTATATTGGTCGATAGTGGCATCAGTTACAACCCGGACGAACATAGTGGACTATATGGAGCGGTGCAGGAAGTACGACTGAACTGGAAACGGCAATCCGCTGCTGTGCACGCAATACCATCTTCTCCACCATGACCACGTCCACCACACGCATCCACCCACCCACCCATCCACCCACCCGCCCACTCATCCACACATCCACAAACTGACTACCAACACGCGGAATATTGAAGAGCTGCTGCTGCCGGAATATCATGAAGCGTTCAAGCCGAACCGCTTCATGAATGCGTCGTATAGCACGCGTATATAACGCGCGCGTATATAACGCGGGGTATATACGAGTAGGCCTACGTGTATAATTTCGATGAATACGGATGAGGCTTTGTAGCGTGATACGAATGCTCGGCTCCATAAAAACATCTCTCGACATATTGATGTGCCACAATAGATGAACCACCCACATATATATCAATATATAATTACGTATACATATATTCTCCGTGCAACTATATAATATATATGTAGTTGCGCGGCATTAACGTTACAGTGTCTGCATCCAGCCAGCTAATAGTATACCATCAAGATATACTTGTATATTATATTATATTAACACTGATACACTGACGCACGTGGGGATCTATTTTGTAGGTTATCTTCTATGTATCTGCTATATATAGCTCATCATCGTCAAATTCATCGTTACACGAACCAATGAATCCACACTTACGCAAACTATCAAAACATATATGCAAGATAAAGATGAGTTATTGCATAAATACATGCATGCATACATGCATACATAAATACATACATACATACATACATACATACATACATACATACATCATACATACTACATACTACATACATACATACATACATACATACATACATACATACATACATACATACATACATACATACATACATACATACATACATACATACATACATACATACATACATACATACATACATACATACATACATACTACATACATACTACATACATACATACATACATACATGCATACATGCATACATACATACATACATACATACATACATACATACATACATACATACATACATACATACATACATACATACATACATAC
>OX457047.1:16138921-16166421 GCA_949752735.1 Lumbricus terrestris | reverse complement strand
CTTGAGTCGTTTACACTTTACATAATCATAATGACCTTCCATAAACCATGAGAGCCTTGCGCCATGCAACTGTATTACAACACAGAAATAACTTTTTATATGTCATCAGAAAAAAAGGAATTTTTCCGGACAAAGCGTGTCGCTGCTGTCTGCCTGAGCGCTTAACGTCCACCCAAACGGTTGTTTGTCCCACCTCCCAGAAAATGCAAATAATCGAGACAGAGCCATGTATAGCAGTTCTATAATAATACGGACAACCAAAGTCAACTAGATCAAGTCAACTATAGAGGAACTAAGTCGGCGGTGAGTAGAAGCTGAATGAGGCTTGGTGGTCTTCACTGGCTCCCAGTCCGGCAGCGCATTCATCATTATAAATATAGGGTTTCCTCTCTTCTGGGCAGAGCACCTGGAGTTTCTGAAAGTCCCATACACCTTAATTTGACCTACAGCTCTGGTCGCCGGTCTCTGTGCTCAACCTCCAAGGGTGACGTCATAGTCAGGCTCTCTCGACCGTGGATCCTTCTTCTTGGAGTTGGCTTCCTCTGACCTGTGTTCTCTCCCGCAAAACCGCTCTGCAGCATGCAAGGCTCTTTTGATGAACTATACTTTCGGCTGGGTCTGGAGCGCAGCCGGAAAGTTATTTGGAAGGGGAGTTGCACAAATAGCGCCTATATATAGTGCGCAAGGCACTAGTCTGTCTGTGTGTCTATGTGTCTGTGTGTCTGTTTGTCGATAGACAGACAAGACAGACAGACAGATAAATAGGTCGATCTACAGAGAACAATGACAATTGCTGTCGTCATCAACAATAGCCTTTGTTGCGATGCGATGTCGCAAAACTGTCGCATCAATCACATTTCTCTGCATGGTGTGATGTGGATATTCTGCATTGGTTAATGTTTCGATTGCCATTTTGAGAGGACAGGAAACGAATTCCCACGTTGGAAGAATTCAAGATTTACGAAGAAGTGTTGAAAAGAAAGACCCTGGTGATAAGTTAATTCACATGCAGTAATTACCTGTTTACTGATATTAGAGTTGGGCATATGATATTATAAACCTATAGGCTACCAACCGAATTTCAATGGCCATAGCGCTGGAATAAGTAGATTGAACGAATCCAGTTATGATAATTTTTGTTTATTCAACAATCCGGTGGACAGAACGCAGCCGGTTACAGTGTACAACTTTGCAGTTGAAACAATTTACAAGAACTCAGATCACAGCATACACAAATCTTAACTGTACTAACTGAAAACACAGCCTGCAATACATGGCGCTATTAGCAGCCTACAAAGCATGTCCGCCCAACGGGGGCTCGAGCTCGTTACCTCTTGCACAGTTGCACTCTACGCCAGCGTGTTAGGCCTACCCGTTACTCTATACCGGGCCCCAGTGGGATAGATTCTATATGGCTTGAAAATAAAAGCACGTTTCGCGTCCCATCTTAATTAAAACATGGTTGGTTCGAGCTTGTATTGTATTGTATTGTATCTGACCATTTATAAAGCGCTCCCAGCGCGTTCAACCCCGAAAGAAAATGCAAGTTTTTAGACGAGAGAAAGACGAGGAGGAAAGACTACCAGAGAGGATGACAGAACGAACTGATGTATATAGCAAAAGGATGAGATGAGCAGTGAATGCTAATTTCGTACAATGCTGAAGCCAGCTATCATTATTTTGAAATGGCAAAAAAACTCTTGACAGCCAAAGCATTATTTCGAAAACAGCGGATTATATTTAATTGACCAATAAAAACCGGACTCCGAGTTCTACCGGAATTATTTCAGAATACTTCCGGCTAAATAGCCAGCAGAAGGAATCAAAATAACAACCCTCAAGACTTCATATTGAAGATGTTCTATTGCGACTATTTTTTTTAAATTAAACACAAGACGGAAATTGATGCTACATGTATATCACATAGCAGCAGAACATTTTTAGACTGAACTGAAAAGGCAGAACAGGAAATCTGATCAAACGAATGATCTGCCGAGTCAAGATACAAGTAGTATAGAGGTAGGCGGCTGAGACAGGAAGCCAGTACCTTGGTTCAAATTTCGCATTTGACCAGTACAAGGGTCACCCCGACCTTTGACCCCAATTTGCCTACATGTTTAACCTTTGACCCAGTACTTAGGACCAATTTTACACATTTGCCTACATGTTTAACCTTTGACCCATAACCATGGTTTAAAAAATTACCCCCTAAAAAACACCCCCCTAAAAATTTTAACCAAGTGGCGCCACCAAAATAAAAAAATTGAACCAAAAATAAAAAAAATAACCCCCCTAAAAAAAATAATACCCCCTAAAAATTTTGACTAAGTGGCGCCTCCAAATAAAAAAAATGTCAAAAATAAAAAATAAAAAAAATTTAAAAAAAGTTCAAAAAATTTTTCAAAAAATATTTTCTGAAAGCGTTCCAGGTTTTTCTGAGCGAAAAGCGTTCCAGTCCTCCCGGTCACACCTAATGGAAGGCCCCTCTTTTTAGGGGGGAAATCTCGAAGAAATGGCTAAGTAACTACAACTTCCCCGTTTTACGAAGAAATGGCTAAGTAACTACAACTTCCCCGTTTTGCGATGAAAGGAATGGTTAGTAAATACGACGCAATAGCTGCTAATGATTTCATATGATCATTAATTGTTCATTATCGACCCAAGAATTAAATGACTCCGGGTACCCCAACCATTTTACGAGTGATTTCTTCCCACGTTTTCGAATTACTTTTTCGATTCTAAATATTTCCTGAGTTGATTTCTGTAGCTCCTGCTCGTAGAAAGATCCCTGAATTTCTTCCCCATTGTAATCGGTTATTTTGTATGTTGGTGGAACTGTATATTGAATCTGGGATACTGTAAATACCTCCTCAGTCCATCGGGGTGTATATCCCTTCTCAAAAATATTCTTCTTCTTAGTTATTCTGACTTTATCGCCTATTGTAAACTTTGGTATACTAGGTTCAGAAATCTCTTTGCCGTACAAATTCATAAATACAGTCTTTTCATTCACTTTCATACTAGCCTTAGTGGGGGTCATTTTAATCGAAGAATGTCTTGTGTTGTTGTAATTACTGACCATTTCGTCTAATATATCGATATATCTTCTCGTTGAGTTAGCTGAAAAATATTTATACATCTTTTCTTTCATAGTTCTGTTCCATCTCTCAACGATGCAAGATTTTTCCTCATTCTCAGTAGAGTACAAATCAACCAAATTCTTTACATCCTTGTTATAAAATTCTTTCCCTTTATCAACCCATAATTTCACAGGCTTCCTCCCACCCTCGAGTATCTTCACGAAGCCGTCAGCTGTAGATTTCCCAGTCTTGTCAATCAATGACACAATCCAACCGTATTTAGAAAAAACATCTATAACGGTTAATAGGTATTTCACCCCATCGTTATCTTTAGCGAAGCTCTGCATGTCTACCAAATCAGCCGCCCATATCTCATCTATCCCATTAACAATCACCTTCCTCTTCCTAAAATGTCTAACCACTGGTTTATGTAATTCATCGGCTAATTGATCAGTCCATTTCACTTCAGAGCTTTTTTTAAACCCAACCCCAGGGTCGCTTTAGTAGATAATATAGGCTTGACTATGGCCCTCTCCACTCGTTCACGCAAGCTCGGGTTAGAAATATTGTCTAAATTATTAATCATGGCTCTATCTGCGATATTCCTAGAAGCTGTATCGGTATGCTGATCGTAAGCCAGGTCGTGGATATAAGCCGCGTTATCTACACGATTAATGGGTTTGCTCCACTCTTTGAAAGTCCCGTCAGGATTCAGTCTCTTATCTAGCCTTGTACCTGGGCCCGTAAACTGATGACCTGGTAAATGCATCTCACCAGGGAACTTAGCCCAAGGTAGCTTAATGTTACTAGTAGCTGCATTCAACGAACTAACTAAATCTCCACCTTTCTTGGTTCCTTTTACGAATTGAGTTTTAGTTTTCCCGCATACAACGCAAACACCTCGAAGCATAGATCTTCCGTTATTCGTCACGACGTTTTGTACATCTCTCGTTTCAGTCTTTTTTTTACACTTTACGCAATACATCTCGCTTTTTTAATATATAAATAAAATGGAAATCAAAGATTTGAGTTGGGAATCTGCGCTATCGAACAGATTTAATAATCCTTTGCTACCTAGAAGTATACGGGGGTTGATAATCGGAAAGTCAGGCTGTGGCAAAACGACGCTTCTTCTGAATCTATTACTCAGGTCAGACTGGTTGGACTATAATAACCTTCAAGTATTTGGTAAGTCTCTGTTTCAACCAGAATATACCATTATTAAAAAGGCATTCGAAGAAAAATTACCGAAAGAATCGATCGTTAGATTATTCGAGCTTCAAGATGAAATAGCCAAACTAAATGAGTCACCAGACTTTCTTATGGAACAAATGGCCAAAACATTAAAATCGGAAGCCAAATCCGATATAATTGCCAAGTTTTTTGAAAAAGCCGATGATGTACCGGACCCGAGTGCCTTAAGTAGCGCAAAGAAGAATCTGATGATTTTCGATGATTTACAATTGGAAAAACAAAACAAGTGCGAAACATATTATATTCGGGGAAGGCATAGTAATGTGGACTGTTTTTACCTCGCACAGAATTATTTCAATCTGCCTCGACGAACGATCAGAGAGAATGCAAACTTTATTTGTCTGTTCAAACAGGACCAGCAAAATATCGACTACATTTACAGAGATCATGCTAGTACGGACATGCGTAGAGAGGAATTTAAAAAACTATGCAAAATGGTATGGGATCAACCGCACGGATTCCTCGTCATCGATCTAAGTAGTGAAAAGGACAATGGCAAATACCGATGCGGGTTCGATCAATTTTATATAATCGAAAATCCTCTGTAGTAAAAAATGGAATCATCGCTTCTCAAACAGATAGCTGATAATACGGAAAAGACGGCTCGTAACACGGAACCAAAAATGTCAATGACCATTGACCTGTTTGCAAAGGACACACGAATCAGAACCAAGCTTAGTCCACCACTTGAACTAGACAAAAATAAAAATTATGAAATAGCCCTCTTCGATCTCACAACGTACTATTCTTTTCCAAATATCGACGAGACAAACAACAACTTTACGTATTCGCCGGATGACTTCACAGACTGGATTACTATAAAAGTCCCCGTAGGATGCTATGAAATAACTGATATCAACAATCGCATACAGAAAATAATGAAGGAGAGTGGTCATTACGACGTAACAAATGGAGAGTACTGTATCTCAATACACGCAGACAGTAATACGTTAAAGTCTGTGGTAACTATAACGGGGAGATATCGGGTTAACTTTAGACTTGAGAATTCGATCGGATCAGTTCTAGGTTTTAAAAAAGAAGGATTACCCTTTCGGAGCGGATCTTTCGACTCGGAGGAGGGGGTAAATATAACAACTGTCAACAAATTACTAGTGTCTAACGACATTATTGGGTCTTCGTATATTAATGGATCAAAGGCGAACTTGTTACATTCTTTTGCTGTGGACGTAGGACCGGGCTACCAAATTATCGAAAAGCCTGTGATTTTAATATATCTCCCCATTACGCTATCTACAATTTCAACGATGACAACGATGCTCTTAGATCAGAATGAGAAACAGATAAATCTCAGAGGAGAAGTCTTGGCGATTCGTCTTCATATCAGAGAAGTTTGAAAGTTTTTTTTGTAAACTAAAATGAGTCGCTACATAGGCTATAAAGTCAATATTTCAGAAGGGCAACGAGACAAAATTCAAAAATCTCTTCAAGCGGGAACTGGTGCGAGTATCAAACTAGCGCACGATGATTTTAAAGGCGACGATATGT
Source organism: Lumbricus terrestris (assembly GCA_949752735.1). Taxonomy (NCBI): domain Eukaryota; kingdom Metazoa; phylum Annelida; class Clitellata; order Crassiclitellata; family Lumbricidae; genus Lumbricus; species Lumbricus terrestris. The sequence continues at coordinate 16,160,581 of OX457047.1, read as the reverse complement.
TCGCTTTCACACAGGCTCAAATCAATAAAATGACCAAGGCGTACGAAAAAGGAACAGGCGTAGTCATCAAAATGAGTAAAACGCAATTGGAGCATAATAAGAAAGTCGAAGGAGGATTCATAGGCGCCATTCTTCCGTTTCTAGCAACAGCGGCTAAATTCCTTATACCTAGTTTAGTTACGGGGGCTATGAGTGGCTTAGGTTCCGCGGCCACGTCGAAGATTGTGGATAAAATCAGCGGATCTGGAGTAGCGTACTTGAAGAAAGACGATATGGGGTGGAAGATAAGAGCAGCTGGGTCTGGTTTGTACATAACTCCATGGCCAAAAGGTGCCTCGATAGCAGGATCCGGGTTGTTCTTGAAAACAGGGTCGGGGTATGTGCCTATAGGTAAAGGATTTTTACTGGGTCCTGATTCCCCGTTTCAAAACATTCCGTTTCTCGGCAAGATATTATAAATTTAATCTTTATAAAATATCGATGCCATTACACAAATTTGGAACTAAACCAACTGGGGAGGTAGGGGTAAGAAAGCAACCCTTACAAATCCATTGGACGGTGAAGAAGGATATTACTCACAATTCAATTAGGCTACTAGAAGGCGTAAGATGGGAGATTTTTGCGCAAAATGTTATAACGATACAACCAAAGAAACAGCTTACGCTAACTCTTGGACTCGGGGTAGAAATGAGTGTAGGACTTTGTCTCATTTCCCTCAAACAGAGTATCAAAGAACAAAGATGCAGTCTACAAAACGAAGTGGTTTCGGATGATGTGGTTGATGATATCATAGTCACTATTCAAAACAACTCCGATTCAGTGGTAACCATTAACGCGGGAGATTCGCTATGTCGTGTAAATTATCTAATCTAAAAAATATATCGCGTAAATAAAACGAATGGAATACGAAGGCATCAAAACAACACAATCACTCTATCCGAAGCTACCATCAGCACCGGAAGGAGAAATACATATAGTCACAGGGTCGGCGCAAACGTATCGGCTCCAAAAGATTGGTGAAATTAAGAAGGAAATCGAACAAGAACGCGACAAAAGAGCGGCGTTGAGTAAAAAGTACCATAGAAGTGTAAGCGTAATCAGCTCAGTAGGCAGCGCCCTCGTAGTGGTTGGGACGGGGCTCGGCGCTGCAGGAATCGGAGTATTATCCACTATAATCGCAGCACCCATCGTTATTGCTATGGAAGGCGTGGGAATAGGTATGGGGTTGCTAGGTTTAATCGGTGTCTATATCAGTAAGAAGCTTGCGTTGAAGGGTGAGAAGCATGAAAAAATCAAAACGCTAGCCGATGCGAAACTCAACACAATCAGCGACCATATTTCAAAAGCTCTCATGGATGATAACATTTCAGACCAGGAATATTCCCTGATTCTGAGCGAGATTGAAAAATTCAACGGCATGAAAGAAGAAATTAGGAGTAATATTAAAGTTGCGATAGACGCGATGGACGAGGTGACGAAACAATCACTCATCGATCGTGGAAAAGATGAAGCCCGGCAGTACTTTCAATCTATGTTTGAGAAAAAAAAAGACTAACGCAAACATACGTGAAAACATGTAGACGTATGTTGTTGCGTCTGGAAATACGTCTAACATTCGTAAACATACGTGAAAACATGTAGACGTATGTTGTTACGTTGGGAAATACGACCAACTTATGTTTTTCACACGTCTGAAAATATTTTTTTCTTTTACTTAAAATGTCGTTTGAAAAAATCACCGACCCCGCGAAAATAAAGAAGAATATTCGTGAAAACTTTTCAGTGAGATTAGGCTCAGGACCGCAAAGTATAATCAACGACTATGTCTATAATAAGCTTGACTCGGAGGCGGAGGAGGAAAAAAAGATCAAAAAGCTAACTGACGAAACAATCAACACGATCTTCGACCATATTTCAAAAACTCTCATGGACGATAACATTTCAGATGAGAAATATTCGTTGACGGAGAGCGAGATAGAAGACATTAGGTTTGATATTAAATCCGAGATGGAAAAGGTAGAAAGAGACATGCGATGTACGAGATGGTTTTGGAAACAAAGCTATCAAAAAGACATACGTGAAAACATGTAGACGTATGTCGTTACGTTGGGAAATACGTCCAACATTCGTAAACATACGTGAAAACATGTAGACGTATGTTGTTACGTTGGGAAATACGTCCAACTTATGTTTTTTCACACGTCTGAAAATATTATTTTTTTCTTCTTACTTAAAATGTCGTTTCTAAAAATCAATGACCCCGCAAAAAGAGAGTTTTTCTTTGAAGAAAATCTGGAAACAAAGCATAATATTAATAAAAACTTTTTATCGAAGAGATTTGATGATTCGGAGATGCGAAGTATAATCAACAGCTATAACAGTAAAAAGAAGATGATGAAATCTGAGATGCATGAAAAAATCAAAACGCTAGCTATCGCGAGACTCAACACGATCAGCGGTCATATTTCAAAAGATCTCATGGATGATATCATTTCAGTTGAGGAATATTCTCTGATTCTAAGCGAGATTGAAGAATTAATTAACACGACAGAAGAAATTAGGAGAAAGACGGGATGGACGCGAAAGAATCACTCCGCAATCGAGGAAGAGAATTCGCCAGGCTGCACTTGCAATCGATGTTTGAGAAACAATAACGACTAACGCGAACATACGTGAAAATATGTCCAACTTATGTTTTGAAACATGTCCAAAAACACGTCTGAAAACATTATATTCCTAATTTTAAAATGTCGTTTCAAAAAATAACCGATCCCGCGAAAAGAGCCGATTTCGTTGTAGAAAATCTGAAAATAATCGATGAACATAATCAACAAATTTTATGGGGTTTAATAGGTGATTCGGAGATGGGAAGTTTAATCAACAGCTATAAAAATCAGATGATGAAAGCTGAGAAGCACGAAGAAATCAAAACGCAAGCTGTCGCGAAACTCAACACGATCAGCGACCATATTACAAAAGCTCTCGTGGATGATATCATTTCAGTTGAGGAATATTATCTGATTCTAAGCGATATTAAAGAAATTTGGGGTAATAAGATTACAACCATAGCGGAATCATTACGCAATCAAGGAATAAGTCAGGAGGTACTTGCAATCTATCTTTGAGAAAAATAAAGAATCTATCAAAAAAAGACTAACATACGTCCAAAAACACGTCTGAAAACATTATATTCCTAATTTTAAAATGTCGTTTTTAAAAATAACCGACCCCGCGAAAAGAGACGATTTAGTTGCAGAATATCTGAAAACAAAGAAGAATATCCAACAAAACTTTTTATCGGAGAAATTAGGAGATTCGGGGCTTCAACAAGATTTAACCAAGTTCTTCAAACCTATCGTCGATTCTCAATCCGCAATTTCCAAAGAGCAAAATGTCTTATTGTCTGCTATCAATCAAAATTCGGTAGCTACTTCAAATGCGCTACAAGCACTTCCTTCATTACAGGGCCTTCAGCGTCCGGCGATAGAAGCGAATAGCTCCGATCCGACTGAGGATATCAGAACCCTGTATTTTGGAGATATGGCGACAAAGTACCTTCGTCAATACGTCTCCGATAAAAAAATAACCGACACGACGTTTGGAATAAAAGAAAAAAATAACCAATTCTATATCGGCAACACTCCCATTTCGATTCAAGGAGATGACGTGACGGTTGTAAATAAGACTTACACAGGAACACCGGGGCTTTGGGAGTTGTTGACGATGAAAGAACCGAACGCCACGATATACGATGATAATGACATAGCTGATTACGCCGAGATTCTCACCACAACGAATGCTATAAGACAGGAAAAAAATCCAAACAGACCTAGATCATCTGGGGGCTCCAAATGGAAAATTGTCAGTCCAATATGGGAAAAGATGACCCTAAGCACAGTAGGTAAAGGCGTTGGCGTAATCGTCATACCCGAAGACCCAAATGTATTAGCGAAACAGCTAGAGCTTAGAATTCAGAGCTACAGGGCGGGTGGTACCGGAGTAAGAAACGAGATCGTGGCGATATGCGACGAGTTACTAAGGCAAGGAGTGGTGACAAAAGATGCTTATAAAAATATAATGTCGACATTATAAAATGCTGGACATTAAAAGAAGGAGTTACAGGAAGCAACACGTTATCGGCGGATCAGGAATATTCGACAAGTTTTCAGAAATTTTCAAAAGACTTGTTACTTCGAACGCTGCCAAACAGTTAGCAACGAGAGCTCTTAGTGCTAGTAAAGACGTGGCAACAGAAATTGGGAAAAAGGCTATCGATGTTGGAAAAACCACCGCAATCGATGCCGGAAAAAGATTCGTGGAAAAAGCAGCGGCAAAACTGTCAGCCGCTCCTAAGAAACAGGTTACGCAAGAATCTAGAGATATTATTGATCGGCTAAGTAGCGTCGGGGTGAATCCGGAGAATATCAATAATCTGATGATGATGGGGAATGGTTTGAAAAATGCCCCATCGATTCAAGATTTAGTGCGTAAACTAAACGGCGCGGGAATGAAGGTTGTGTAATAAAAAAAAATTATCGTATAATAAAATGAAATCAGATATTCTAAGAATTACCGATCAACCTCTGATTGACGAGTGTATCGAGCGCTACGAATGGTATCAGTATAATCCGATATCGGGATCTAATCTAAACACCCCAGGTAATATAGTAATCGATATTTATTCTCAAGATGTTTACAACCATCCGGCGGAATCTTACCTATTATTCGAGGGGAGATTGACGAAGGCGGACGGCACCTTCTACGTTAATGCTGATGCCGTAGCCCTTACGAATAATGGACTCATGCATCTTTTCAACAATATTTCATACAAAATAGGAGAACAAGAAATTGAATCATTATCTAACCCAGGTCAAGCGACTACGATGCTCGGTTTACTCAAATACCCAAATGATTTTCAACTAGCTCAAGGTTTGAATCAGCTGTGGTACAAGGACAGTGGTACAACAGCTGTTATCGCGGATAATCTTGGTTTCGCCGTTAGACAGTCGTATCTAATTCAAAAACCGGGAGACAAAGGCACGTTTAGTTTTATCGTTCCATTAAGTCATATTTTCGGATTTTGCGATGATTACGACAAGGTTATTTTTGGAATGAGCCATAAGCTAACTCTTGTTCGTCAAGCCGACGATGACGCAATTTTTAGACTCGCCGCTGCGGGTGCCGGGAAAGTTACGCTAGACAGAATCTCGTGGTTCATGCCGCACGTCATTCCGTCCCTTGTGGAGAAGTATGAATTAGCCAAAACGATCGAATCGAAAGTATCGCTACCAATCGCGTACAGGGGTCGACACTGCGTAACTATAGGCGTCCCTAGGTCGACTAAATTCGACTGGCAACTTGGCGTTAACTCATCGAATGAGAAACCAAGGTTCGTCATCATTGGTTTTCAAATCAATCGTGGCGGCGATCAAGAAAAAAACCCATCGATTTTCGATCATTGCAATATAACGAACATGTACGTCATGATGAACCAGGAACGATACCCAGCCGTCGACTACAACCTATCATTCCCGAATCAGCAATTCTCACGAGCCTACAGAGAAGCAGCCTTGTTTAGTGAAAAATTCTACGGAACGGACGAACTGGTATCGCAAAGCAATATCACACCGTCAGACTTCAAAGACCTGTTCCCGATTATGGTGTTTGATGTAAGCAATCAATCTGAGCGTCTAAAGTCCTCAGTATTCAATATCGTGATCAAAGGTATTTTTAATGCTGTTCCGCCGGCTGGTACGGACGTGTACGCGTTGGTGATTTCCGACAAGTTACTCGACTTTAAATCAGATGGTACGAAATTGACTATGGTGTATTAAAAAAATATCTTGTACTATAAAAATGAAACTGATAGAATTGAAAACGTTGGTGAAAAAGCACGGTATCAAAATATGGAGAAACAGTCTCAACAAGCCCGAACTTATCGATCTATTGTTCGAGAAGGGTGTACTCTCTCACGATGAAGCTGAAAAAGAGAAACAACGGCGAGAACCGAAGGTGCCAAGCACGGACCCAAAATATGAGAGATTGAAATATATCAGAAACCAACCGAGACGAGTAGATATATTAGACCGAGAAACGGGTGAAGTAAGCTCGTATTCATCGCTTTACAAAGCGGGTAAAGCACACAGGCAAGAAGCGCGAACAATCTTAGCGTTCGATGGTCGAGTATGGAGAAATAGATACGAAATTAAAGTTCATGAGAAAGAGGGTGATGACGATTTGGTAGAAATTTAAATTCAAAACTAAATGTGGTTTCGAATTTTAAGGCCGTATGAAGGCTGCTGAAAACTCATGGGCTTCAATGTTTGAGACAACGTCTGATAAAACAGCTATCTCGAGGTAGTCGGTATTATCTAATCGAACTAGGCAAGTACCCGATACATTATTATTTGCGAGGGCTGTACCTCCACCACCGAAATCACCTCCGCCACCGGGCATCTTCATGTACGTTGTTCCATTTTTAGTCAAGGAAACATTACCGCTAGTTCTAGCATTATTAGCGTGAAATTCCACAAACACCGTAACTATATAACATCCGGCTTTCTGAGGAAAGAAACGTTTCGAATTGATGAAACAATTATCCTGATCGAATCTTTTTCTCGGAAAATTTACTTGCGTTGTAACGCTAGCGGGGATAGCCTGAACAGCGTGGGAGTAAGCACAAAACGCCGGACCAAAGAATCGGTTGGTCGAAGCAATTTGTTCGTCGACATATTTTTTATTAGTCAAATGATTATCGTGAGACGGAGTGTCATTGTGATTCGTTATCAAATCTATGGCTTGTCCGTAACTTAGAGCCTCATCCATTCCTGCATCCGGATTATTCGTTATAGGTAGACCTGTGATGCAGTTGCCATTCATATCTAGATCTCCTGTAGCCGCATTCGCTCCATCTACCCTTAGAAAAGTACTGTTGACTTGGGATAATGTGATACCCCCTGATACTACTCGTGGTGCCGATCCACCATCCATTCGTCCAAAAATATCAACAGGCATTTTATTACGCTATAATATTTTTTCAGTCGCTATGGTCTTAAGAATGCGAGGGAAAAATCCTTAGCAACTATACCTACAGCGACGGTTGAATAAACACCTATCTCGAGGTAGTCGTTTTCGGTTAGATAAAGTATGGTACTACCTGCTGCATTGATAGTACCACCTGATGCACCCTCTCCACCCGCAATTTGCATATGCACCCCTGAATTTTTATACAGGTAAACGAAACCCGAAGTAGCAGCACCGAAGTTACGAAATTCTATGTGTGTTGAAACGATATAGCAACCGGCTTTACCGGGCTCGATTATAGTAGTCCCTGTTCTACCGTTGAACTCTCTATCCAATCTGTCTGTGCTGAAAGAAACTTTTGTGTGTTTTTCGGCGCGTATAGCTTGCGTAGCTGTAGAGTACATGCTAATCACGGGTCCGATTGCTTTCGTGTTGACAAATTTTTCAGCCGTTGCATCGACGTATTTCTTATTAGTCAAATGATTATTGTTCGTCGGTGAATCATCGTGATTCGTTATTAAATTTATAACCTGTCCTCGACTTAGTGCCTCGTCTTTTCCCGCTTCCGAAGTATTCGTTGTAGGTAGACCTTTTATCACGCGACCATTCATATCTAGATCTCCAGTAACAGGGTTTGATCCATCTACCCTTAGAAAAGTATTGTTTGCTTGAGTTAATGTGACACCACCAGCAACTACTCGTGGCGCTGATCCACCATCCATTCGTCCAAAAATATCAACAGGCATTTTATTAGTATAAATTATTTATAACTTCCTGAAATTTACAACCGTCTGACATAGTCTTTTTTAGGACGTAAAGGCATAGATGACCGCAAAAGACTTCGCCATCGGGTTGGATTCGTTCGCTGTTGTAGTAGATGGGACTACGTAAATACTTTATCAGTTCGGTAGGAGGAGGTAGACCGTAGCTGTCAAAATATATTTTATCCTTGCCATTCTTTAAAAAAGCGCACCAGTGGGTCCCAGATCCCTTCGAGTCATCTAGGTTCAATATTCCACACTCATTTCGGTTAGGTTTCTTTGGTAGCTCGTCTCTGAGAAATACGCCTTTGAAATTTGGGATTTTCAGTTTCTTAGCGGCATCGATCAACTGTATGTTTGATAGAGGGATGTTTGGAAGTATAACACCCTCGATATTTATCTCTTTGTTTGTCTCAAAACTCATTTTACATTTCACCTAAATATTTGATAAAATCATACGCTTTTTCCATCTGCGAAATTTTGTTCGCTTTTTGCATATTTTTTTCCAATAGTACCGGGCAAATATTCATCCAATTCACAGCTTTTTGAAGTTCTTTTTCATCGAACGATGATATTGGTAAAACAAAATCGAGATGCCAAACCGAGCCGTAATTGTCCATATTCATACCCTCTTCAAACTGATATTCAATCCATTTCGTAAATGTTTTAAGGCCGATGCCTATTTTACATTTGAGACATGCTGGGATTTCCATTTTATATTAGAAAAAAATTATATTTCATCTAAATGTTTTAGAAAATAATCCGCTTTCACTTGCTGCATTAGATATAACCAAGGATCTATTTTGTTCTTTTTTTGCATATTTTTTTGTGCAAGCAACGGGCGTAAATTCAACCAATTCATAGCTTTTTGGAGTTCTTCTTCATCAAGCAAATTGAACGATGATATGGGTAAAACATGATCGATATGCCAAAGAGGGCCGTAATTCTCCATAGTCATTCCTTCTTCCAATTGATATTCAATCCATTTAGTAAATATTTCAAAGTCAATGCCGACAAGTTGCCGCGTCGTTTGTGATTTCGACTTGCCTTTTAATGTTGCATTAAGCCTATTCCGCATATTTTCGAGTAGTTTAAACTCAGGATCATATAGCTTTCGAGCTTTAGAATACGCGTGATTACGTTTATATTTACAATCCTTACATTCTCCATCAAACCCGTCTTTACAATATCTATTTTTTACATATTCTGAAACGTTCTTCTCCATTTTACACCGACAGCAAACTTTTTTAGATTTTGTTTCCCTAGTCTCGAGCCTTAAGTATTTTTGTCTAAGTTCCTTCGCTTTGATATTTTTACATATTTTACAACTACTATTATACCCATTCCTACCATGTTTGTTCTTATGAAATTCGTTGAAGCTTTTTTCCATTTTACATTTAGTACACACTTTAGAGAGTTCTTCCATTTTATATTATATTTATTCCTTAAGTGAAAAGTGACCGTATGCTAACGTGCTTATACCATCTTGCTGAATCAGTCTTTTATCATCATCCGATGAAAGAGCGATCTTATTAATCTCTTCGGTGTAAATTTCATGAAGATGGGACCTAATCACATTCATCTTTCTCGATTGTTCTTTCCTCGTAAACAAACATTCTTTGTAGTCTTCATGGGTTATAGATTTCTTAACAACATTCTTTTTCACGCCTTTACACTTTTTATAGTCCACTTCAGCCATCTTGTAGGAATACAGTTTCGATCTTAAACCCACAAATTCCTCAATCTGTTTACCTGAAGCTTCGTCCTTAAACATACCTATTACTTTCTTATTCACTCCAGTTTCAATACCGGAGGGGTGGTCCTTTGGATAATCTGATGTGTCAAACATTCTTCTAACATCGGGAGCTATATCGGCATAGAAATCATCGGTCTTAATTTCATACGCCAAAGAATCCGTATCTGTAAAAAGCAACTTTACCCGATCCCCATACTTGTCCTTGATGTAATTATAATGAAAATCATACATTAACCCATTAGTGCCTAGTGTTCCACTTGTGGAACATTCCACTAAAAGTGGTGGCCACTACCTGTACTTTGTTTTTTGTTGTTGTATGCTACATATATTGTTGGTCTATGTTTTTGTTTACAGTTTCATCTATTTTTTTGCCAAGTTGAGCGAAAAATAAGTGTTTTCTCAATTTATTTAATTATGCAAACGTTCAATTATAAAATGTCATTTGTTTCAATCGCCGGAAAAAATAGGTAAGCTATCCACAACTGTAAGATTTGTTGTATTTTGATGTTTCATGTTATATGAACACTCTCTGTTCAGCATATATTGATTTACAACCACTGGTTTTATATAAACACTCCATGTCTGACATGTTCCACTTGTGGAACATTGGGCACTAGCAATACCTTTTCTGTAAACACTGTTACAGTCTAGGCTGCATGCTAACGTACCAGTCTATGCTGACTTGCAGCTAACAACATCGCTGCATATACATACATACATACATGCATACATATACATATACATATATGTATGCAAATACATACATGTACATGCATACATATACATTTATACATACATACATAAATACATACATACGTGCGTACATACATACATGCGTACATACATATATACATACATACATACATACATACATACATACATACATACAGACATACATACATACATACATACATATATACATACATACATACATACATACAGACAGACCGACACACTTATGCATTACATACACATACATACAAATACATACATACATACATACATACAAACATACATACATACATACATACATACATGTATACAGGGCCGGATTTAGAGTGGTGGGGGCCCATGGGCGCCCGTTATGGTGGGGCCCTTTGCTGCAACTGATAGCCTATGTTGTTTTTGATGCACAGTATCGGACATGAACAAACCCCCACACGTATACGGTCATAACATGTTACAGACAAACCGTGCTAAAAGCAATGTGTAGCCTATATTGTTGACTTATGGGCAATAATTTTTTAAATACATAAATGAAGATCGACAAATTGAAAATATCATTTGCTGAGAGATAAAGTTTCTAAATCATTTCTCAAATGAAAAGTTAAAGGATAAACGCTAAGCAGCTTCTTGTCCAATTTTTAATAAGCATGCACTGAGGCAAAGGAAGGAAGTAAAAATTGGGAGGCCTATGTGCGACCTCAAAAATAAAGCAGATAGGCCTAGCTTTATGCAGCTAAATAACTCGGTTAGGCCTACAGTTGAGTATAAATTTCAGTAGGGTCATTAAGGTATTTGTACCCTCTTCTTTTGGCAAAGTCATCAATTATAACTGATTAAAATAGCCTACATATGGCATGGAATATGACTATGCTCAACACTGCAATGTCGATATATGTCTCACATATGTGTCTCATTATCTTCATCTTGGAAAACGAGCAATCAGCTCTGCAGTTTGTCATCATGAACACCAAATACATTCTTAGCATAATTTGCACATTTGAAAATGAATTTTCAACTCATTTGTCGAGTAGCCTACTTGGTAGGGCCTATATGAAATGCTACTAACTTATGCCAAGGCCGGTTCTTCCAATCTCGTCTTGAAGCATTTTTTACTACAAAATACTGCTCGTTGCTCGTTGCCAATGTTTTCACGAGGTCGTCACCATAACTTCTACAAGCTTTTTCGCAGAGTTGAAGAGTTCTCCCTCACTATAGGGGCCTACATGATTCAAGATTAGATTTATAAAAAAACAACCAAACCTTGAGCAGAGCAACAGCTTCTCGTCGGCTAGGTCTAATATGTCTATTATATAGTGCCCTTATGCCAATTTATAATGCGGTTCATGCCAAGGCCGGATTTAGGCATGGGCTACACGGGCTCCAGCCCATGGGCCCCCACCACTTAGGGGCCCCCACCAGTTGAAGTTTTATATATTTTTTTTATTAAGGAATGAATCATAAGTGTATTGAAACGGGATCTTAGGCCTGATCAGTGAGCGGTTTTGAACTGACCACAGTCTATCTGTAGCCTACTCATTGATATTGCTCACCAGCAGTGGCGGCGCTAGGGGGGCTAAGCCCCCCAAGAAGAGACTCAGCCCCCCCTAAAAAAAGGCCATCTTAATTATTTTACATTGAAATATCCAGGATTTTCGGCTGATGACTAAAAAAAGGTCGTCAGAAATTTTGGCGGCGAAAATGGAAAATTTTCATGAAGGTCGATGACTAAAAAAAAAAGGTCGTCAGAAATTTTGGCGGCGAAAATGGAAAATTTTGCCGCGGGACTTCAGCCCCCGAAACTGAAATCCTGGCGCCGCCACTGCTCACCAGCAGGGCTTTAAGCATGACATCCTCAACACCTGCTGTTGACAGATTGTAATTCGTTTAACTCAAGCTATGATAGCCCGTTTGTGTAGACAGATACTGACACTGTCAGTGCATGCCAGAGGTGTTCCTGGACTAGTCGGTATACGCAGCAGACAACGAACAGATCGAGACAGTCAGCGTCCTGGGCTCCACCACCTGCCACGAGTATCAGGTTTCCGAGTGGAAGATCCTGCCTTACACTGTAGCACTCCAGTGCTCGGCAGGTATTTTGACCCTGAGTGACTCAATGCCCACATCTGTAGCAGTGGACAGCGACATGTTTACTGTCATTACTGCGCTGTCAATGTCTTTTAGACCCCAGTCCTATAGATTCTACCTTCATAATATGCATGGTTTATGGTCACAGATGGAGTTTGCAAATCAGTAGACTATTATATTTATCTAATATAATTTGAAGAATCTAAAGGATTTCAACCGACATGCATGAACTGCATTATAAATTGGAACTGAACCGGCCTTGGCATAAGTTAGTAGCATTTCATATAGGTCCTACCAAGTAGGCTACTCGACAAATGAGTTGAAAATTCATTTTCACATGTGCAAATTATGCTAAGAATGTATTTGGTGTTCATGATGACAAACTGCAGAGCCGATTGCTCGTTTTCCAAGATGAAGATAATGAGACACATATGTGAGACATATATCGACATTGCAGTGTTGAGCATAGTCATATTCCATGCCATATGTAGGCTATTTTAATCAGTTATAATTGATGACTTTGCCAAAAGAAGAGGGTACAAATACCTTAATGACCCTACTGAAATTTATACTCAACTGTAGGCCTAACCGAGTTATTTAGCTGCATAAAGCTAGGCCTATCTGCTTTATTTTTGAGGTCGCACATAGGCCTCCCAATTTTTACTTCCTTCCTTTGCCTCAGTGCATGCTTATTAAAAATTGGACAAGAAGCTGCTTAGCGTTTATCCTTTAACTTTTCATTTGAGAAATGATTTAGAAACTTTATCTCTCAGCAAATGATATTTTCAATTTGTCGATCTTCATTTATGTATTTAAAAAATTATTGCCCATAAGTCAACAATATAGGCTACACATTGCTTTTAGCACGGTTTGTCTGTAACATGTTATGACCGTATACGTGTGGGGGTTTGTTCATGTCCGATACTGTGCATCAAAAACAACATAGGCTATCAGTTGCAGCAAAGGGCCCCACCATAACGGGCGCCCATGGGCCTCCACCACCCTAAATCCGGCCCTGGTTCATGCATGTCGGTTGAAATCCTTTAGATTCTTCAAATTATATTAGATAAATATAATAGTCTACTGATTTGCAAACTCCATCTGTGACCATAAACCATGCATATTATGAAGGTAGAATCTATAGGACTGGGGTCTAAAAGACATTGACAGCGCAGTAATGACAGTAAACATGTCGCTGTCCACTGCTACAGATGTGGGCATTGAGTCACTCAGGGTCAAAATACCTGCCGAGCACTGGAGTGCTACAGTGTAAGGCAGGATCTTCCACTCGGAAACCTGATACTCGTGGCAGGTGGTGGAGCCCAGGACGCTGACTGTCTCGATCTGTTCGTTGTCTGCTGCGTATACCGACTAGTCCAGGGAACACCTCTGGCATGCACTGACAGTGTCAGTATCTGTCTACACAAACGGGCTATCATAGCTTGAGTTAAACGAATTACAATCTGTCAACAGCAGGTGTTGAGGATGTCATGCTTAAAGCCCTGCTGGTGAGCAGTGGCGGCGCCAGGATTTCAGTTTCGGGGGCTGAAGTCCCGCGGCAAAATTTTCCATTTTCGCCGCCAAAATTTCTGACGACCTTTTTTTTTTAGTCATCGACCTTCATGAAAATTTTCCATTTTCGCCGCCAAAATTTCTGACGACCTTTTTTTAGTCATCAGCCGAAAATCCTGGATATTTCAATGTAAAATAATTAAGATGGCCTTTTTTTAGGGGGGGCTGAGTCTCTTCTTGGGGGGCTTAGCCCCCCTAGCGCCGCCACTGCTGGTGAGCAATATCAATGAGTAGGCTACAGATAGACTGTGGTCAGTTCAAAACCGCTCACTGATCAGGCCTAAGATCCCGTTTCAATACACTTATGATTCATTCCTTAATAAAAAAAAATATATAAAACTTCAACTGGTGGGGGCCCCTAAGTGGTGGGGGCCCATGGGCTGGAGCCCGTGTAGCCCATGCCTAAATCCGGCCCTGCATGTATACATACATACATACATACATACATACATTCATAAATAAATACATACATACAAATACATACATATACATACATACATGCTTAGATACACATACATATATGTGCATACATACATACATATACATACATACATGCATACGTGTACATACATATATACATACATATACATTACATACACATACATACATACATGCATACATACATACATACATACATACATACATACTCTGTTATGATCAAAAGAATTGTTTGATGAATGCGATGTTCAAGTTGCATATAACAAATAATGGGTATTGCATGTGCCCAATGTTCCACAAGTGGAACATGACTTCAAAACCATATTATGACAAAACTGCAGCAACAAATTCAAAACTGAAGCTATATTTCGTGTTCTGGCATAGGATTTTACCTTAAATTGTGTTTGAGATCCAAAAAAAAAAGTTGGGCATTAATGGGTTAAAGTTTTGCTCAAGTCTAGAATACACATTCCTAGATATATTGGCTTGTTGTAGAACAGCTTGGTCTTCTTCATGTGAATAGCGATGAGATTTTCGTCGAATATAGTTCTTCTGTCGTAATTTGTTTTTACCGCGAGCGTAATAGCTTCCTTCTCGTTGCTCACCAATCGTACATCAACTCGATTTTCTATAGCTTCAATTGTTTTTCCAAAGACGCTATTATTCATCAGCTTGAAAAAGTCCTTCTCGAAATCGTTTTTAGCTTTCGTTCTCAATTTCGTATTCAACTCGATATACTCTTTCAGCCACGCTTTTTCTTTGAATATTAACCCACGGTGAATTTTAACGATTTTCAATCCGAGACTTTCGTACAACTGTAAATTAGCGTAATGAACTACATATTTCTTTTTGTCGTTTAAATTTGGAATTAGTTTCGCTACAACCGATCCTGGGGGTTTCACACTCTCAGGGGCCAGAGGATAATCGTTATGCAGGTCGTGTAATTCTTCTGGATATTCTAAGTCGACTTCTAGTATACACCCCACCCCGTCTCGTGAGGTAATGCTTTTCCAATCGCTCTGCTCGTTATCTGTCATCCATCTGAAGTCGTGAGTCGGTAACGGCTTGCACATTGCATATCCATACAAATTGTTCGCGTCCAAGTAGGGAATGAATGTCGAAGGCTGGGTGGGGTCGAAAGCTTCTCCTATGTACTTGTTATTCGCTTTTCCGTATCGATTCGAAATCGTGCTGACTCCTCCTCTTATTCCCTGTTTGATCATTAGTAACATATCGTAGTCGCTCAACAACTCCAAATATACATTAGTTAACTTCAAAGCGGCGTCCCAAGCTAGTCCGGGTGAAGTGTAATACCAGGCGGGATCTAGGTTGTAGTTCTTCATACAGACGTCTCTGAAGTTTTCGAATACATCGGCCAGCAGTAGAACATCTGAAAGATTGTACAAGTCGTGATATTCTCGTAACGTTTTACAACCAAATTTACCCCATACCATTCTCGCATGTTCGTAGTCTTCATCGCTGATACCTGAATCGTTTAGTTTAGAATAGAAGTTATGCTTTGGCGGTAATTCGGTTTCGTTTAATCTTTCAACACCGTCAACGTAATCGTATGGGTAAACGCCTTTTCTTAGCAAGAGATCTAACTTCTCACCTTCAAAAAAATCGCCTAAATTTTTACACTGATCTTTACGGAGGTTCTTCGATAACGCGTCGAGACTCGAAGGCATGAATCTAAAACTATCGATGAAACGTAATTCGCGCTTGACTATTTTCTCTTTTCCCTCTTTGTCTATGAATTTATCTACTACGATCTCCCGACTGAACGATATATACTTTTCTTCATTAGACGGGATACATTTAATTTTCTCGTCCTCCCCGCCTCGCAATTTCTTCACGAATAGATGGCTGTCGTACCCGGTTAGATTATGAAATACAACTGGAAAAAACTTGGGAACTTTATATTTTAGATTGCATTTGTTATGAGCAGCACCTCTGAATTTACCACTTAGATGACAATGATCTCTGACTCGATCGGTGCCTAACTTCCACCCACAGATATGACAGTGAGTAGCTTCGTCGTAACTTTTCTTCTCAGTTTTGCCGAATATCATAGTCTTTGGGAATTTGAACTGGTTGTATATTAGTTTTACATTTTCTACAAGAGAATCTATGAATTTCTGAGCGACATCGTCGTCTTCGTTTTCAGCCGTAAACATCACCGGATCTTGTGAATAAACGCTGTCGTCGAAGCATTTGATGTAGTAACAAAACGAGCTAGGAGTATGTTTCTGATATTTATTGGTGTAAGATGTGGTTGGAATGGGCTGGCATGTATCGATCGGTTTAATGAAGGATTCGAAATCCGCAAAGACGACGAAGGGTACTCTCATTTTTCTATGATGATTTTCAAAAAATAGCACGGTCTCATATTCCGGCAATACAATTCGTTGAGCGTCTTGTTGGGAACAGTACTCAACATGTTTGACGAGCGCTTCTGAGCGTGTATACCCAGTTAAACATCTTCTACAATAGTGCATTGAATTGTGGGATTTTTCTGTTCGCAAGCTCATCAATTTATTAAAGTTCTTGATCCAACAGTAATGCTTCTTTTCATCGTCGGAAATAAGCAGTAGATCTACGCAGGTATCACTTTCATGTTTCGAAATAAATAATGGGTAAACGCCCCCGTCATAGCCGAATAGGTTGACGCTAATGTTATTACGATGCTCAAACTTTGTTATAATATTTGCATTGGCAGCAACCGGGAATTCGATACCACTCCAATCTAGTTTCTCAGATTGTTCTATCAGATCTCTAGTGATTCTTTCAGGGTGATTATCAGTTGGATTTAGCGCTCTGGTAACGCACCATTTGAAACATTCATCGTCTTCGTTTTTCATATTAATAATAGCCTTTTTACTGGCTAAATACCCAGGGAGTGGAATATAAGAACTACCTTTCAATGGCTTATATACCACTGTATCGATATCCAACTTCACAACAGCACTGAATCGCCAATTGCTACCCCGCATCTGAAAACTAGCCATGCTCTCCTTAATTTTATCCACTGCGTTGGTATATATTTCCTTCACATCGGTTGCTTCTAAAATAATATCAGTCTTTGATTTGAAATTAGGCTCAGCCGTTGCTATTTCGCCGGATTTCATGTCTACTTTCTCCATTACACACATGAGATTTAGTTGAACTTTTACCTCTCGATTTTTTGCTAGCAACCTAACTACTTGAGATCTTACAGCCTTGAGAAAAGATGCAACATCGATCCTGTTGTTGCCATCGATCGTGTATCTTTTTGTAAACCCTTTGATAGCCGTCGCTGTCTCTCGAAGTTTGAACCTATGAACGGGTGGTTTTATTTGGGGAGGTAACTGACTAATCTCACTAGTCAACCAATCCGAAAAAGTAGCTTTATTTTTTCCTACAAATTTCCAAATAGTAGACACGTGTGCTGTAAGTTCCTCTTTTCCTAATCTTGAGTATCCTCGTGTGCCTCTCTTTTTCGCAATTTCTCGCAATTCTCGTACCGTGCCTCTCTGTTTCGTAATTTCTGGTAATTCTCGTACCATGCGGGGAGTACGCGTTGGAGCCTTGATGTCTGGTGCCCTAGCGTTTAGTAGATCTCCATGCTTTATGAACGCGATAAGTTCCGGTTTTCTTAATCTTGAGTATCCTTTTTGTCCTCTTTGTTTTGGAATTTGTCGCAATTCTTTCAGATTATACGTATCGTAGTTCATTTTATATACAAGATATTATCTTTATACTTATACAAGATAATTTTTTTTCTTTTTCATGACTTTTCCAGACTTCTCCAGCCTCCCCAGTACATTGGTTCTATCGTAGCTACGTGGGGGAACTTGGGTCAATGGTCCTCTCAATAGCCAAATCGGGGTCAGGGTCCTAAGTTATGGGTCAAAGGTTAAACATGTAGGTAAATTGGGGTCAGGGTCTGTGAATGACCCTAAGTACTGGTCAAATGCGAAATATTGGTCAAGTTATGGGTCAAAGGTTAAACATGTAGGCAAATGTGTAAAATTGGTCCTAAGTACTGGGTCAAAGGTTAAACATGTAGGCAAATTGGGGTCAAAGGTCGGGGTGACCCTTGTACTGGTCAAATGCGAAATTTGAACCAAGGTACTGGCTTCCTGTCTCAGCCGCCTACCTCTATACTACTGATACATGTAAACAAAAGAAACCATAACACAGTGGTGCATGTACAAAATCAGACAATACAATATTACAGTGCAATACAATACAACTGAAATATGATGACGCCCTATTCTTACAAAGGTCAGACGTGCGCGCGGCGCTATCTATATATAGCCTCGCGATATCAAATTTCATTAAGAACAGATCATGTCATTATTTCAGATAGAAATTTTTCTCGGGTGAGTTCCTTACATCCATATCTTCAATCGCTACTAAACCCTTGCATCAAGTTTCAGTGTTTAATCTAGGCATCTCCGGGGGAAAGTTCGACCCCCAGGAATGAAATTCCCACAAAACGATTGAGAGCTGTTTCACACACACACACACACACACACACACACACACACACACACACACACACACACACGCGCGCGCGCGCGCGCGCGGACTCACACATACCGTGACACACGTACATATATATTACACTCCCCGAGAAAATTATAGGCTACACGTAACATCCCCCGAAAAATTCGACGGCTCTTGTTTGCATGTAGCCTATAATATAGGCTAAAAAAATTAAAATTACCTAGGCCTATAGGCTATACATACTCATATATTATATGAGTATCTTCTTCTGGTTCTCTGCCCCTAGGCAGGTTCGGCTGTCCAATGTCGCCACTCTTCCCTCCGCTGGGCCTTCTCCTTTAGTCTTTGGTATCCAATCCTCGTCATCATCGTGTCCAACATCATCTGTCGTGGTCTTCCTCTTGTTCTTTTCCCCTCCATTTTGCCTTCTATCACAGTTTTTAACAGGTTGTCTCCTCTTAGCGTATGCTCAATCCATTTCTGTTGTCTTTCTCTGATTGTTTTTATCATTGTTCTTTCCTCTCCAATCCTTTCCAGCACTTCCTCATTTGTTCTGTGTTCCGTCCAGCTGATCTTCTCCATTTTTCTCCAAGTCCACATTTCAAACGCTTCGATTTTCTTTATGTCCTCTTTTCTCATGGTCCAGGTTTCGGAACCATACAACACCACACTCCACACCAGTGTTTTTATCATTCTTTTCTTGAGGTTTCTGTTTAGCTTTCCTCGTAGTAGTTCTCCTCTTTTCGCGAACGCCTCCTTTCCCATTGCGATCCTTCTTCTGATTTCCTTATGACATTTAGCGTCTGTTGTCATCAAGCTTCCCAGGTAGCAAAATTCCTTCACCTGTTCTATCTCCTTGCCTTCTATTTGGATGTTGACTGCAGTTTCTTCTCCCTTGCTGATCTTCAATACTTTTGTCTTCTTGATGTTGATCCTCATGCCGTATTCAATTGACGTTGTGTTTATATGAGTATGTATAGCCTATAATAGGCCTAGGTAATTTTGGGCCGTCAGGAAATTTCGACAGCGTTGTGTGCACGTATCGTTGAACTAAACAGTCATAATGTTTTTAAAAGCACAGAATTTAATGCGGAGATTTGTGTGTTTATCGGTAATCTTAGCAAAAGGACTAAAAACGCCCGTTTGTCCCGCCCCCACCCCAGAAACCTGAATCCCAGGACATGGTTTATCATGAGTCTGTTTGCGATCTGACCCGCCGACTATGTTTCTCTTGCCCGTCCATGGAGACTTGCCTGGAAACAAATAAAATTATGGTGTTTGCGAGTCTAATGATCATCAAGATTAAGACTTTATTCGGTCAATACGACTGCTTTATGCTAAAACGCACCATTGAAGATTCACATGTACATGTAGCTATGCATGAATCTTCTGGGGGTGGGCAGTCCCCGTCCTAGACAAAGCTTTAGTTTGCTCAGAGTCTTCGCCATCCTCATGATCAGCCAAGCACTTGACGGGAAATATTGTAACTGGAATTCCAATTTTAAAACGGTTTGACATCTTCATTTGATGTCGCGATCAACATACGTTTTTGCGAGTCCAGACGCAAAGTAGAATGTGAAGCTATAGTAGAATGCAAAACAGAGGCACGACTTGAGCAGACCATTGCAGTTCGTGTGATCAGTTATTAGCCTAATGATGGCCCTAATCCATGGAAATTCTGGACTGCAGTTTACGCGAATCCCAATCAACGCAACCAGTATAATTATATAGGCCTATATGATACAAAATTCGATTGATGATATCTTGCACTACTGACACAGTCAGAAACTGAAACGGTGCAGTTAGATATTAGCTCATCTGCATGCAATCTAGACTCTACGTATAATTATATGCGGCCCGTAGACCATACACGCTTAATACGATCAACAAGCAACGTACATCCCCAACTGAACAGACGAAGCCCATCAGTAAAATCTGTGGATTAGATTATACCCAGGAGACGGAAGGAATCCAGTCTTAAGGATGTGTTCAGAGGAAATATATTACCATCCATTCAATGCAGAACATCGCCGTACACAGTACAGCACGTATACAACTATGCGTGTAGCTGGAGAGACTGTGGGGAGTGAATCTGGACGGGGAAGAGCTGTCAAATGAAAGGATTAGTCGGGTGTCATCGGCTTACGAATGGTTGTCGAGAGAGCTATCAGTGAGTATACTGAACAAAGTGATGTGGTGCATAATGTAAACATGATCGCGTATATATCCTGTGGAAGTCCGCGGTTCATGGAAGTGGGAACCGAAATGAGTTGATGGATACGAAGGGAATGAGTAGATGTATACATGCATGGCGATGTAAGACACAGACCAACTGTTAGCAAGTAAAACAAGGAACGTTGAGCGAATGAAATGTAAGAGTTTGGATTGATTAATGTAGGCTAATCGAAGAAAAGGTAGATAATTATCTGCAAAAGAATGGAACAGTCTGCCTATAAGAACCAATAATTACATGAGCCTCTCCGACTGTTTGTGAGGCGCTCTTGTAGCGGTATGGCCGCGTTACGGCGCCATATAAATTGTCTTTATTATTATTATAATTATTATTATTACTATTGTTATTATTATTATTGTTATTATTATTATTATTATTATTTGTCGCAAACGCTTGAAAACATCCTCTCTGGTCGGCAAATATATAATAATTATAATGTTCGTTTAATTTCAAGCTGAACATAAAAATGTTTAAGCTTAGTATTTATGAGGTTATTTACTGATCAAAGAAGTAAAATCTAACTGTCGTCTGCAGCCACGTCTTACTTCTCAATTAACCAACTCAATCTGCCGAAT
>OX457047.1:16121421-16128921 GCA_949752735.1 Lumbricus terrestris | reverse complement strand
AGCTGATAATCTTTTTTGTCAAATGCTGCTTTTTCTCTCTCTTGCCTTTTCATCGCTCCATTAATTGAAAGGTAGAAAGCTGGTGGGGGGAAACACGTTCTGTCAAAT
Source organism: Lumbricus terrestris (assembly GCA_949752735.1). Taxonomy (NCBI): domain Eukaryota; kingdom Metazoa; phylum Annelida; class Clitellata; order Crassiclitellata; family Lumbricidae; genus Lumbricus; species Lumbricus terrestris. The sequence goes on along the minus strand of OX457047.1, from coordinate 16,128,813 downwards.
CTCTGAATTAGAGGGAGGGGCATGGCCGGATTGCCCTCCCCAGGATCCGCCCCTGGCTATATTCTGTAATATGATAGATCTCATGCAGCTCTTTTGAGGGTTTTTTCTTGCTGTTGCTGGTCCTGCCTGTGACCTGGATTAATGGACTATCTCCGTAACTATATCTGCGCCTGATGTCAACGATTCATCTCACACGTGTTCTATCCAGAGCTCTGCGCCGGCCGCGCCGCCGACAAATCTTTGGCGCCGCCGCCGCCGATTTTTTTTGGTCGGCGCGCCGGCGCCGCCGCCGCCGCCGCCGCCGAAAATTTGTCGGCGCGCCGCCGATGCCACGTTGATTCGTTTATTTCTTTTTGTTGCATTTTTCAACTCTTGCATGATTTCGTGAAAAAATTGTTGCGTCAGTGCGAAATAGATTCTTTTTCTTATCTTCTTTGATTTTCCCAGCGATTTGCGTCAATGCTATGAAACCTATGATGCTGCCTATTCGTTTTGACTTTTGGAACAGTACGCCTAACGTTTAAGCATTTATGGATTTTGTGGTTCGGTTTGAATTACGGCAGCAACGATGGTAAGAAGAACTCCAGGTAGAGAGTGAATTATTATGCCGTGTGTGCCTTCTTGCCTGATAGTCAGACCGTGCGCTAGAATGGAACAGAGCGATCTGCCCTCTAGCATTAGGATACACGTTACTAGTATTGCATTGCAAAGAGGTGACGATCTGCAATTTTATGTAGGCGATTGGTCGCTTCTGCAGGCTTGTGATTCCCTATTGCCGGTCATTTATTACCTAGTTCCAATTTTTCCAACCTGTATCAAACTCCCACGCTTCACGTGACCTATGTGAAATTGGTAATTAATCTTTCGGACATTAGCAGGCCTGTCTAAATGCACAATGGAGCAATGTTAGGCATTTGTTCAATAGATCCTATTTTGTCAACAATTTGATCAGCATCTCACAAATGGGATCCGATTAGGAAAAGAAATACATTTTGCGCATAAAGGAATGCAACTTATTATTACTTGGCTTGTTTAGATCGAAAGACTTGTGTATGGCAAATCGGTCGGTTTAAAGAAGATGCTAAGAGCTTCGCATGGAAGTCGTTTGTATTAATTATTGGCCGATAAATCAGGAAAGGTGGTGAATTCTGATCAATTTAACTACTCAGGGGGCTTTGATAAGGTAAAATTAAAGAACTGACCAAATTACGTGTATTCATTCACGATAATTCCCATTTTGTGGCAGACAAACATTTCTACGCAAAAACAGCATGTATGTATGACATTGTATGTATGTATGTATGTATATGACCATTTATATAGCGCCTTAACAAGAATCTCACGAAGGCGCTTATCGTAGCTACCCAACAGATCTAAACAGATGCGATTTAAGAGATTTAGAAAATGTTTCCTGAGATGCATTCGGTGCAATGTTACGAATTGTTAATGGAAGACAGTTCCAGTATGAAGGGCCAATGCATGAGAATGCACGGCGAGCCCGCATCGATGTACGAGAGCGAGGAACCATCAGGTCCCCACGAGTAGAAGAGCGCAAGGATCGACGACCTGGCTGGCTGGAGACGGGAACGTAGAGCTCCCTGATGTACGCTGGGGCAGAACAGACCATGGATGCTCGTCCCATAATAATGATCTTGAATGTGATCCTATCTTCAACAGGAAGCCAATGCAATGTATCTCGCATATAGATGGAAATATGCGAGAATTTTGGTAGATTGGCGACGACTCGAGCAGCACAGTTGATGACGGACTGAAGTTGTCGTATCAGGAACTTTGGGAGACCCGCCAGGATACCATTACAGTAGTCCAGGCGCGTCAGCACAAAGGAGTGGACAAGAGTGGCTGCGGCATCAAATGACAGATTACGCCGTATGACTCTTATCTGGCGCAGTTGGTAAAAGCAAGACCTACAGAGAGAATTAGCAATACATACATACATACATACATACGCCGTATGCATGCATGAATAATCTAAATTATTATGTATGTATGTATGTATGTATGTATGTATGTATGTATGTATGTATGCATGCATGTATGTATGTATGTATGTATGTATGTATGTATGTATGTATGTATGTATGTATGTATGTATGTATGTATGTATGTATGTATGTATGTACATGTATATATGTATGTATGCATGCATGCATGTATGTATGTATGTATGTATGTATGTATGTATGTATGTATGTATGTATGTATGTGTATGTATGTATATATGTATGCATGCGTGCAGATATACTATTTCAACATATTGGGTCAAGAAAATGGGCCTCATTCGGCAGGTCAAAGAAATTAAATGTAAAGAAGATATTTTAGAAACAATTTATATTTGGAGTATCATGAGGCAGGTCAAAAGTGAAATAGGCAGGTAGCGCCGCCACTGCGCAAACAGTTCATTAATATCTATTAGTAGGTTACGTAAGCTGAAGGCCTGAATTTGAAAACGTTGTCATGGGTTTTTATCAAGCCTTTGCAGAATTTTGTAATTGAACGTTAATTCAGAGAATAATTGTTTGTAATCAATATTGTCTGAAGACAAGATAATCGACAAAATAATGGCTGAACACGCTTATCTTGATAATATAGGGTTCTTGTGTAACAACATTCAAAATAAGTATGCGACGCTGGAGCAATAATTCCACGACGCCGCGCTGCGCCGCCGACGCCGACATTTTTAGGGCGCCGTCGCCGCCGATTTTTGTTTGTCGGCGCGCCGCCGCCGCCGACCAAAAATGACCGGCGCGCCTCCGCCGACACTCTCATGTCGGCGCATGGCTCTATAGTTCTATCGCAATCTTTAAATTGTCCTCTTTAGCCGAGGTTGGGTCGGAAGCGCTTCTGAATAGTAACGTTGAAGGGCGCTATATAAATCCTTGTAATGAATGAATGAACGAATGAATGAACGAATGAATGAATGAATGAACGAATGAATGACTGAATTAAATGACTGAATGACTGAATTAAATGAATGAATGAACGAATGAATTAATGAATGAATTAAATGAATAAATTAAATGAATGGATGAATGAATGGGTGAATGGATGAATGAATGAATGAATTAGGCTAAATTAATTAATGAACGAACGAATAAATTAATGAATTAATGAATTAAATGAATGAATTAATGAATGAGTTATCTCCTTACCTATACTGATACTTATTCGTAATCGTATACGCGTAAACGTTCAAATTTAAAAAGCGCTGCACTATCTAAGCATATAATAGAGTAGGCCTACCAGCTTAATGACGAGCACTGCGTCGCATCAGATGGGTTGTCCAGTGATCGATGTCCAGTGGAGATACGAGTCTGGTTACCATGGAGACAACGCAGAGAGACTGACGTAGCCTATATATATAGACCCTAAGACCCGCCTTATTGATACTTTGATAGTGAATAGGGTAAGTATATATACAGACTCATCTGACGTATGAATCACTTCCTTATAAGCTCCCTTATATCGTCATTAATCCGAAGTCATTATACTCGACATTTGATTCAAGGGAAATAGTCGGAAGAATCTTCTGGAGCAATAATATTATTTTAATAGCCAACTGAAAATCGGTCAAAACATATAATTATGTCAGTCTCAGATTGATCGGGGAAAGGGAAATCGACTTATTTCTACGACGGCTAATCAAGGCGTTAAATATATCTGCAGCTTTCTGGCCGAACGTATACCACTACAATGACTATATACTATTATATAGGTTTTAGTAAATTCCACCGATCAGGAATGATCAATCGAGAATGCCGTCGTCCAGCTGAGCATCATTGCTCTGGTGCCACTGCCATTGCCACATGCATGCACAAGGCCGTAGCCAGGATTTGATTTCGGGGGGTGTTTCACAAATTTTAGTCGTCCGGCCGAAATCTTTAAAAAATGTCATCAATTTCCCTCCCCAAAAAACTGAAAACTGATGACCTTTTTAGTCATCCGGACGGAATCTTGTAAAAATGTCACCAATTTCCCTTTTTAGTCATCCGGCATTCCGTTTTTTTTATTACATTTTTCCTTTTCGGGGGGGTGTTTCATGAGTTCATTTCATGGTTTTTACATCATGTGCTCGTAAATGCATTCTATTACTTTTCACAATTTCCATTTCGGGGGGTGGGGGTGTTCAAACACCCCCTAGCTACGGCCTACGGAGTAAATGTAAATCAAATACATGTAGGCCCTACTCTTTTTATAGCGACAGTACATTGGGGAAAGATGCGTCTTCAACCCTCTCATAGAATTCAGTCAATTCACATCCGAATATTTTTCTACCATGCAGCACACCAGACCGTTGTGAGAAGTCCCAGATTTTAACTCTTTGGCTCTGGCAGATTCCCGAAGTGTACCCATGCATTTTCGGCCTTCATGTCTAGCCTACTCTTACTAAAATACGTACCGGTATACTATGCCTAAAAGAGAAATAAACAAACCTAATGAACTGTGAGGAACTTCGTTATATTAGCCACTGTTGGTGTTTCAGAGATTTCATCGGGTGCATTCTTTCATGGCCTTCAATGACAGCCAGTCACGCCATCTCTGGTTCGCGTGTATCGTATATATATATATATATATATATATATACCATCTCTCGCGTGGACCGTATATATATATATATATATATATATATATACATGTATATATATACGCGCCATCCGCAACGAGTTATTTGCAGACTTAACTCAGATGGTCTGAATCCTCGTGTATATAAGAAATCTCGCTACTCTATGTAATGTTCACCTATAATGTTCACCTGCTTTCGTGTGACTTTCATTCCGGTGGCATCGCCATTGGATACCTTCTTCTAAAGAAGCGCTATAACATGAGTACAGTCCAGTGATGAAGTGCAATTCGATATATGCAACGAGCGGTCGGTGCTCTGCCTGTCTATATTAAGATTGATTAGAATCTATTATTATACCCTCGCAATATCATTGATCACTGCCAAAAGCTGGTGATCAGCGTAAAATCGAGGGAAATCGCCGTTGAAAGAGGAAATGCGATGAATTGTCGTTGAGTAGCATAATTATATGCGAAATGGGTAAATGATAAGTTTCTTTATGAAGATATAATATTAAACATCGCTTTGTAAATTGTTGGTTATAGGTTCGTGTTAAACAGAACGTGTGGTATATATACGTGAATGCGAGTGGCGCATGGACGCATGTCAATTAACACAGGGAAAGTCTCTTTTGCTAACACTCACTCGACACATCATTATATGCTACCCGAAAAATTACTGACAATTTCCAACAGCCGCATGATGATTTTAATTTGCTTATTAGGCCTACAGTAGAAGACCTATAAATGACAAGAATCAACTGCTGGGCTGGCATCTTTATAAGCGTACACCAGGGGCGTAACCAGAAAATTTTGCTGGGAGTGCTCATATTGTTAGCGCCGAAGGCGCGAAGCTGCGAATGCCGAGAGTACGCCTTGGGATGCCATTCTAATGATTCTATTCTATAATTATATATAGAATGCTCACCCCCCCAGCATACTCTGGTTGTGGCACTGGCTTACACGTCTAAATATCGGGTCATGATTATCTTTAGACCACTTTAGAAACACTCGTGGATGCAGAATTGCATAATGCAGATATCGTTCTTGCGTACACAATTCCATGTAAATTCATTAACTTCTGGAACAGAATGCATGCTATATGTTAATATACGCTGTAAGTGTAAGACGTGTAGATGTCATGTCAGTCCATCTGTCCAGCGTCCAATGTGAGTGCAACGATGCATGATGCAATGATTCATTTAAGTGTCTGCATGCTTGTGAATGAGTACGTATTCTGATGCATATTTGCCCGTCTGTGTGTGTGTGTGCGCGTGTTCTGATGCATATGTGACCGTCTGTGCGTGTGTGTATGTGGCCTGTGGGGAGGGGCGTGGGTGTGTGTGTGTGTGTCATAGGCGTATACAGGGGAGATTTTAGCAATGTGGGGGCCAAGATTTTGCTTCTGCCCGAAGTGTAAATCCGGAATAATTGACGTCGTGCGTTTGCAGGCCTATGTCTCTGTTCAAAAGCAGAGTTTCTGTTCTTGCACCCACACCCGGGAAGAAGGAAGGGGCAGAGGAGCAAATACGCTGGTCGCGACTACTTTTACGATCCAGGCTGGATAACCCTAAGTCTGTATGCAACGTTTATTAAGTATGCCCTTTAAAGTAAAATATTTCTTACAATAACTGCAATCATTTTCAGATTCAAATGAACAACTGAATAATTCACAATTGGGGGGTCATTTGCCCCTTTGGACCCCCGTCTCCTACGTCGATGGGGTGTGTGTGTGTGTGTGTCCGTGTGCGTTGCGTATAAATATATATATCGGCCGCAAATCAGACATCATGTGACCTGAGACCTGACGTCGTTGACCGAGGAAGCAGACGACATCCCGTATCATCATCATCGATGCTAAACCCTTCTGCTGCAGCAACCTTCGTCGTGTCGTCCCTTCTTGATCTGCAGAGATGGCGACGACTCTTCAAGCGTAGACCGTACGGTGCCACATCAATTACACTCGCGCATTAAGTAATCACAGCAGAGCAACGTAAACATACAGGCACATGTGCAATATTTTGTGCATGTGAGTATATGTATAACTGTCACACACGCACACACATCACACACACACACACACACACACACACACACACACGCACACAAATACACACACACACACACAACATACATACATACATATACACACAATAAACACACAAACACACACGCACACCTACACAAACATACTCACATTATGTGTGTGCTTGCGCGCGTGCATTGGTATGTATGCGTGCATGTGTGTGTATGTTTGTGTACAGATGCTGGTGAGCGTGTATGTATTATACATAATTAAATATTATGTAATTTTATGTTTCTGTGTTTGTATAAAAGTAATATTATAATGACAATGCTAAACACACCCATGTGTTATAATAATTACACACTACACAGTTATGTAATGCCCATAACATACGTTTTATGTGCGATATATGTGTATCTATATCCTATATAGATGTCGTGCACATGTGCATGTGTATATTCCGATATATGTATATCTGTGTGGGAAGAAAGGTTAGTCTCACCCATTACACGAACGATTATCTGGATTAACAGAGAAAGCCTGGCATTTTTACTAGCGCGAATAATAAATGAGACAGGTCGCTGGCGAGGAGGCGTCTACGCAACAGGGATGTTCCAATCAGAGGTTGTGCGACCCTCTAATCTCCTGAATCGTAATTTCGCGTCACCCTCCTCAAATTGCCTCGGGCAGTCGGCCAGCCAGCCAGCCAGCTGACCAGCCAATCGGCCAGTCATATAGGTCAGACAGTGTGGCCCGTCTTCTGTGAGTATGCCCATCTGAGCAGATGT
>OX457047.1:15673921-16116421 GCA_949752735.1 Lumbricus terrestris | reverse complement strand
TCCTCGCGTCGCTTCCAGTCCAATAGTCACGTGACAGACACAGAAATAGCAATGCATACATACAGAGTCACAGACAGACAAACAGACAGACATACAGTCAGACAGACAGACAGACAGACAGACAGATAGACAGACACGCAGACAACCAAGTATAAAGCACAAGCCATGCAGTGTCGTCTGAAGCGCTGGCGGTTGGTTGTTGAGCAGAAGCACCTGGTGATGTGCTGTTCGCTGCCTTTGGTCGTCCATCAAAGGGTCAGAAGCAGCTGAAGGCGAGAGGAAGGGGGTCTAATCTCCGCTGACCAACGCCGCAGACAGCTATATTGCCCCGATCAGGGTTTACGGTCGGCGAACTGTCGACGCGATTGGAAGGAAAAGCACCATTCGTTCGTTCGTTCATTCGTTCATTCATTCGTTCATTCGTTCATTCGTTCGTTCATTCGTTCATTCGTTCATTCGTTCATTCGTTCATTCGTTCGTTCATTCGTTCATTCGTTCATTTGTTCGTTCATTCGTTCATTCGTTCGTTCATTCGTTCATTCGTTCATTCGTTCATTCGTTCGTTCATTCGTTCATTCGTTCGTTCATTCGTTCATTTGTTCATTCGTTCGTTCGTTCATTCGTTCATTCATTCGTTCGTTCATTCGTTCGTTCATTCGTTCATTCGTTCGTTCATTCGTTCATTCGTTCATTCGTTCGTTCATTCGTTCATTCGTTCGTTCGTTCATTCGTTCGTTCGTTCATTCGTTCATACGTTCATTCGTTCATTCGTTCATTCGTTCATTCGTTCGTTCATTCGTTCATTCGTTCATTCGTTCGTTCATTCGTTCATTTGTTCATTCGTTCATTCGTTCCTCCGTTCGTCCTTTCATTCGTTCAATCGTTCGTTCGTTCGTTCTTTCTTTCGTTCGTTCGTTCATTCGTTCATTGGTTCGTTCGGTATACGCCTCTCACATTAATACGGGGAAAGTCTCTTTTGCTAAAACTCAGTCGACGCATCATTTTATGCTACCCGAAAAATTACTGACAATTTCCAACAGCCGCATGATGATTTTAATTTGCTTATTAGGCCTACAGTAAAAGACCTATAAATGACAAGAATCAACTGGTGGGCTGGCATCTTTATAAGTTTACACCAAGGGCGTAACCAGAACATTTTGCTGGGGGTGCTCATATTGTTAGCGCCGAAGGCGCGAAGCTGCGAATGCCGAGAGTACGCCTTGGGATGCCATTTTAATGATTCTATTCTATAATTATATATAGAATGCTCACCCCCCCCCCCCAGCATACTCTGGTTGTGGCACTGGCTTACACGTCTAAATACCGGGTCATGATTATCTTTAGACCACTTTAGAAACACTTGTGGATGCAGATATCGTTTTTGCGTACACAATTTCAAGTAGATTCATTAACTTCTATATATAATTATAGAATAGAATAATTAGAATGGCTATAAATTATTATACGCTGTAAGACGTGTAGATGTCATGTCAGCCCATCTGTCCAGCATCCATTGTGAGTGCAACGATGCATGATGCAATGATTCATTTAAGTGTCTGCTTGTAAATGTGTGCGTATTCTGATGGCTGATGCATATTGCCTCTCTGTGCGTGCGTGGGGGAGAGTGGTGTGTGGGTGTGTCATAGGCGTTGGAGAGATTTTAGCAATGTGGGGCCAAGATTTTGCTTCTGCCCTGAAAAGTAAATCCGGAATTATTGACGTCGTGCGTTTGCAGGTCCATGTCTCTGTACAAAAGCAAAGTTTCTGTTCTTGCGCCCACACCCGGAAAGAAGCCTAGGAAGGGGCAGAGAATCAAAATACCCTGGACCCGGATATACTTTTAGGATACAGGCTGTATAATTCTATAAGCCTATATGCAAAGTTTATTAAGTATGTCTTTTAAAGTATAATCTTTCTTACACTAACTACAATCAATTTCAGATTCAAATGAACAGCTGAATAATTCGCAATTGGGGTTTGGGGGCATTTGCCCCTCTGGACCCCTGTCTCCCACGTCTATGGGGGTGTATGCATATCCATGTGCGTTGCGTATATATACCGGTGTCACGAAATAAAGTCTCCCCCCGAAACAGAGTCTCCTCCTTGCTGATACAGTCTCCGGGGAGATCTCTGTTTCGAAACAAAGTCTCCGGGGGAGACGAATAGGGGGGATACTCTGTCACACGACACCTGCCGCAAATCAGACATCATGTGACCTGAGACCTGACGTCGTTGACCGAGGAAGCAGACGACATCCCGTATCATCATCATCATCATCATCATCATCATCATCATCATCATCATCATCATCATCATCATCATCATCATCATCATCATCATCATCATCATCATCGATGTTAAACCCTTCTGCTGGACAACCTTCGTCGTGTCGTCCCTTCTTGATCTGCAGAGATGGCGACGACTCTTCAAGCGTAGACCGTACGGTGCCACATCAATTACACTCGCGCATTAAGTAATCACAGCAGAGCAACGTAAACATACAGGCACATGTGCATGTGAGTATATGTATAACTGTCACACACACCACACACACACACACACAACAAATACACACACACACACACACAACAAATACCCACACACACACACACAACATACATACATACATATACACACAATAAACACACAAACACACACGCACACCTACACAAACATACTCACATTATGTGTGTACTTGAGCGTGTGCACTTGTGTGTGCGCGTGCATGTGTGTGTTTGTGTACAGGTGTTGTTGTGTGTGTATGTAGGCCTATTATACATAATTAAATATTATGTAATTTTATATTTCTGTGTTTGAATAAAAGTAATATATAATGACAATGTTAAACACACCCTTGTGTTATAATAATTACATACTACACACTGCACAGTTATGTAATGCCCATAGCATACGTTTTATATACGATATATGTGTATCTATATCCCATATAGATGTCGTGCACATGTGCATGTGTATATTCTGATGTCTGTGGGGAGAGAAAGGTTAGTCTCACCCATTACACGAACGATTATCTGGATTAACAGAGAAAGCCTGGCATTTTTACTGGCACGCATAATAAATGAGACAGGTCGCTGGCGAGGAGGCGTCTACGCAACAGGGATGTTCCAATCAGAGGTTGTGCGACCCTCTAATCTCCTGAATCGTAATTTCGCGTCACCCTCCTCAAATTGCCTCGGGCAGTCGGCCAGCCAGCCGGCCAGCTGACCAGCCAATCGGCCAGTCATATAGGTCTTCTGTGAGTATGCCCATCTGAGCAGATGTTCTACGCACGCATCCCCCAGAAACCCTTGCGTCACCAGCGTCAGCCTCCTCTCCTCCTTTTCCTCCTTCGCCGCTTAGCGACATCTAGCTGCGAGGAATGAACGGCTGCGGCGGCGTTGGGTGGTGGCGCCACAGGAAACCAATAACATTGAGCTGGCTGTAAGGTCGACTCAGCGGCAATGCGTCTGCCGCGAAATCCCCCGAGATCAACCGATCGCCGTTCAATAACACCCTCCCACCCCTTCTCCTCCTTCATTCACCCGCCTCCCTTCCTTCCGCATTCTCCTTGCTTCTCCTCCTCCTTCTTCTTCTCTTCCTTCTCTTCCTTCTCCTCCACCTCCTCCACCTCCCCTTCTTCTCCTCATTCTTCATTCACCCGCCTCCCTTCCATCCGCCTTCTCTCTCCTTCTTGTCCTCCTCCTCCCTCTCCTTCTCCTCATCCTTCTCCTCCTTCTCCTCCTTCTCCTCCTTCTCCTCCTTCTCCTTCTCCTCCTTCTCCTCCTTCTCCTCCTTCTCCTCCTTCTCCTTCTCCTCCTTTTCCTCCTTCTCCTCCTCTTTCTCCTCCTCCCCTATTTCTTCTCTTCCTTCTCCTCCTTCTCCTTATCTTGCTCATCCTCCTCCTCCTCCACTTCCACCTCCTCATCCTCCTCTTCCTGCTTCTCAATCACCTCCTCTACCTCCTCCTTCTTCATTCACCCGCCTCCCACCCTTCCGCATTATCCCTTCTCTTTTATCTCGTATTTCCTTCCTTCATTCCTTCCTTCCTTTCTTCCTCTCCTTCATCACTGCTCCCTTGTGGCGCCGCCTGTTGCACGATTCTATCAAATTTCCTCGGCGCGCATGCCTTGCGGTTGCTACGGAGACGCCGCTCGGCCCCGTCTACGCGACCGCTAACGGTTACCATGGCAACGCTGTTTTAGATCGTGGGCTGCTTGGATAAGGGTAGGACGTGACGCATTGCCGAACGTGGAGGGCGTTTATATAGCGCCCCTAGTACAACTCAAACACGGAGCTAAAGGAGATATAATTACGCGATTGTGATTGGTGGGGCTAGCAATGCGGCAGGCACTGGGATAGCAGTAAAATATATTGAATTAACACAAGAACACACACGCACACGCTCACACACGCGCACGCACGCACACACACACGTGCACACAAACACACGTGCACACGTGTTTAAGCGCGCGTGTGCGTGTGTGATTGCACTCTATAAATATGAACAAACTTGTTCTTATTCAGCCGCATGCGGTTGAGACAATTGCTATTCCTTTGCGTAAAGACTATTATAATACGCCATTGGTCATTTCAGTGAATCATTTTAGCATACGTGCAGAAAGAGACTGATGTGTTATTTATAGGATGAGAGGTATACGGTCTGTTCTGTTGGGTGTGTCACTTGGGAGTTTGGTCATTTAGCGAAGGAGATGAGCTATGAAACGAGATAACCGTTGCGAATGTGAATAGGATATTATATGAATAGGATATGATATGATTATCTATTATTCAGCAGCAATGAAAAAACGATACGGCAGGGATACGATGCTGAATTAATGAACGAATGAATTAAAAAATGAATGAATGAATGAACGAACGAACGAATGAATAAATGAATGAATTAATGAATTAATTAATTGATGATTTATGCGGGATGGATGAATGGATTGATCGATTTATTTATTTATTTATTGATGGATGAATGAATGAATGAATGAATGAATGAATGGATGAATGGATTAATGGATGGGCAAATGTATGGATGAATGAATCGATGGCTTATGCGAAATGAATTATTGGATTGATTGATTGACTGATTGATTGATTGATTGATTGATTGATGGATGGGTGGATGGATAGATGGATGGATGGATTGATGGATGGATGGGTGGATGGATGGGTGGATGGATGGATGGATGGATGGATGGATGGATGGATGGATGTGTTAATGGATGGCTAGACGAATGGAAGAGCGGATGGATAAGTGAACTGGCAAACTCTTTTCTGACCGTGCACTGCGTATGGAAAGTAGTTCCTAATTGATTGACTGTTTGATTGATGAATCAACCCACAGATAATAATACATTGACTAATTGATTGATTGATTGATATTCGGCGACAGTCGTTAGGGACGCAGTGAGCGGGAAGGGATTTTCCACTGAACGATGCCGTCACTGACTGAAATTATGGAAGGATGCATTTTCCGAATAACATGCTTACTTACTCCATCTTGCATCAGCAGCGGCAGCATTAGCAGCAGCAGCAGCAGCAGAATCCAGTCTTTTATAAGATCCGTCGATTGCAACATTCAATCATCTAATCGCGCGTTTTGACTTGCGTTGCCCCCGTCGTCTTTTGCTTCGACGGCGAATCGTTCCACGTCTTCTGCGCTGGCTTCCCGTTCCGAGGCGACCGCTAATGAAGATCGATGGGTTCTACTTACACCCCACGCTCCTTCCTCTCCAGTGCATCCTTCTTTCCAGGCGAGATGTCGATCGCAGCGGATTCCGATCGACGAGGGATTTACGTTCAGTCCTCGCGATGGACTGACTGCGAGGTCTGACCGCTGTGGACCGATTCCAAGTCCCCCGTAATGCTGGTCATTATCGGTGACCGTATATACATGTATACGGGCGGTCAATCGTGGTCATTCGCCGGTCAAGTGCTGTTATGAGGGAGATGATTGAAAATGACAGACTGTCGGTGAACTATATACAACCAATATCGCTTCCTCTTTCGCGACTCATTACTTGACTTAAATCAGCCACTGATAAATAATTCCGTGTCTTTATAACTCTGTAGATCAATCGATCAATCGATCATTCAATCAATCAATCATTCAATCATTCCTTTCTGCCTTAAAATTTTTTTCTCTCTCTTTCTCAGTCTGTCCAGTAATTGTCTGTATGTCCGTACTGTAATTGTAAATGTGGATCTATATCCTATAGCTTAGAAACTTTGCTTTGGTTGGTCCGTCTTTCTGGAAGAAGTTACATATATATATTAGTCTCCGTAATGAACTTCTTTGTCTATTTTTGCCCCTTTTCCGCAAGCGTGTGAAAACCATTCTCTTTGATTGTGGTTTGGTGTCAGGTCGGGAGCGCCTCTGAGGAGTTCTCTTGAAGTGGCGCTATATAAATGTACGATTACAATTACAATTATATAGCGCCACTTCATAGGCGATCCCAACTATCGGAATAAACCGTATTCGCGCAGAATGGCCTTCAAGCGGTTTGCGGAAAAGATGTGAAGAATAAGTCAGTTCATGTCGCGGGTTCTTTGGGTGGATTTGCAATCTGGAGAGTGGAATGATGGAAAACTTATATGGTGGAACGTGGAAGTTCTGGTCGGTGGAACAGATTTTCCGTTCTGCTAAACAATGTTTGGACCAAGTACTCTGTATTACTGTATACTATAACATGACTAGTCACTTGCATGTGAACATTTTCCTTTCGTTCATTTCACTCTCAGCGATAGATGTCAGTCATGGCAGTTATAACTTGACATGCATCTCTAAAAAATGTTGCACGTACATAAATTTATAGATGCTAAGATACGGGAGGATTGTGTAAGTAGCAGACGCGTCATAAACAAACAGCTGGTGGGTATTTTAGACGTATACATACATATATATATATATATATATATAACCGGTTGGAAAATTGTAAAAGAGGAATAGGTCTATAGAGAAAATGCGAAAAATAAAATAGACGAGTTTGCTCCACTTATGATCTACTAGCTGGGGTACCCGGCGTTGCCCGGGAAATTTAGGATACGACCCGCTCCCGGCCACAACCACACCACACTCCACCGCATCACACCCCCAACTCACAACACCCCACCAGACTCCGGCCTCCACCGGTACGCCACCCGTGAAATTTGGGTTTTCGGAAAACTTCCCCACCCCCACCCCAATCCCCATACCCCATACCCCTCCCCACCTTCTCCCCAACCCCATCTCCACCCCACCACTCCCCCTCCCCACCCCACACTTCCCATCCACTTCCCACCCAGTCCACCACCCCACCCGCCACCCCACCCATCCCCAAACACACCCCACCCTACTCCCACCACACCCCAATCACCCCCATTCCCCCACCCCACTCCCCCGCACCCCACCCACCCACCCAACCACACCCCACCACACCACACTACACTCCGACCTCCACAGGTACGCCACCCGTGAAATTTCGGGTTTCGGGAAAATTTTCTCTTCCCCCACCGCCCCCACGCCCCCCACCCTCACCCATGCCCCACCGGGCCCCTGCGGGCCGAGGTGTGGGTTGAGTAGAGGCGAGGTGACCCGCGTAAAAATCGGTCTAACTGTGAAACTATAGCAAGGGAATGGAAATTTATAGCGAAAATTAGGGTTTTCGCAGCCCCCACCGTGACCCCCATGGTGGTAGAGATTCGCCAACCACTCCACCGGGTGTCTCTGATGGCCCTCTGTCTAGGTACAAAGTTTCAGAGGAATTGCTGAAAAAAAGTGAAAAAATTTGGGGGTTTCACCCCACCCTGGCCTCTCATGGTGGTAGAGAATCGCCAACCCCTCGTTGGGGTGTCTCATGCCGAGACCTACACAGTAGTGAAGGTTTGGAGTGAATAGCTCAAAAACTGTGGAAATGCATCCGGGTCAAACAGACAGAGACACACAGACAGACAGAATCTTCTCTTTATTTATATAGATATTCGCTTGAACAATGTAGCAGCGACAGTATGTGAGAAACCAGGTGGCGTCGTAAGAACAGAGCACGCATGCATGTAGCCCACAGAAGTAAAAGCTTATAATATCACAGACTGAGAATTATGAACACGAGCCAAGAAATCTTCAGTTTTTGGGCTGATTCGTATATCACGCATTCAGCTCAATTAATAGGTGTCAGGTATGAGGCTCTATGCTATTTATGGACCAATATATTGCGCTTTACTTGCTAGAAACAGCTCGAGGTGTGGCCTGTATGCACGCAAACGGAATCGCAGAATAAACAAAGCCCATTTTTTGCGATTTCAGAATAAAGTAAGAAGTCGGCCACGTTGTTTCGTGAATTTCATTTTGAAAGTTGAAAAAGAAAAACACACAAGCAAAATTTTTATGAATTTGGCTCAAATTTGAAATGAGCTTATATAAAAATCCCATACATATATCGTATAAATTTTCAAGCAAAATTCCTCGCGTAGCCTTCGGTCCAATAGTCATGTGACAGACACAGAAATAGCAATGCATACATACAGAGTCACAGACAGACAAACAGACAGACAGACAGACATGCAGACAGACACACAGACAGACACGCAGACAGCCAAGTATAAAGCACAAGGCAGTGTCGTCTGAAGCGCTGGCGGTTGGTTGTTGAGCAGAAGCACCTGGTGATGTGCTGTTCGCTGCCTTCGGTCGTCCATCAAAGGGTCAGAAGCAGCTGAAGGCGAGAGGAAGGGGGTCTAATCTCCACTGACCAACGCCGCAGACAGCTATATTGCCCCGGTCAGGGTTTACGGTCAGCGAACGGTCGACGCGATTGGAAGGAAAAGCACCATTCGTTCATTCGTTCACGTGTTCATTCGTTCATGCGTTCATGCGTTCATGCGTTCATTCGCTCATTCGTTCATTTGTTCATTCGTTCATTCGCTCATTCGCTCATTCGTTCATTCGTTCATTCGATCATTCGTTCATTCATTCGTTCATTCGTTCGTTCATTCGTTCGTTCGTTCGTTCATTCGTTCGTTCGTTCATTTGTTCATTCGTTCATTCGTTCATTCGTTCATTCGTTCGTTCGTTCGTTCGTTCGTTCATTCGTTCATTCGTTTTTTCGTTCTTTCAATTTGCCAACGCGTAGGGGTTCGGCGATGGTGACTTGTGCTTCTCGAGCGGAGTTTTGCCTAAGAATAATCTGTCGTTATGACGTTACCATCAGTAGGCTAGAGCTATGAGTGGGTGCCGTTGATGGCTGCCATATTTGTCTTGTATTTGTTTTTATGTATTGTGTTTTTGTATGCATGTAAATCAGAGTGCGTTTTGCAGCTGATAATTAAAGAATATACTTACTTACTTACTTACTTACTTCATTCGTTCTTTCGTTCTTTCGTTCTTTCGTTCATTCGTTCGTTCGTTCGTTCATTCGTTCATTCGTTCTTTTGCTCATTCGTTCATTCGTTCATTCCTTTCTTGCTCATTCGTTCTTTCGTTCATTCGTGCATTCGTTCATTCGTTCGTTCGTTCATTCGTTCATTCGTTCGTTCGTTCATTCGTCTCTCATCCTACTGATCCTAGAAAGTATGAACGCCGGGATAAACCGCACCAGACGCGACAGATGGAGAGAGATCCTGTCTTCTGTCCTCTTCAAAGTTACCATTTCAGTGGACAGACTCATGACCTCCCAGCTAACACGCACTCACGGGACCCTTACCGTTTTCTCCCGGGTATCCGGTGCGGTTTTCTGACGGGTGTTGTCCGCGGTGTCCGGCCGGGAACCTTCTGGTGCACCCCGCGAGCTTGTCGCCGTCTACCGACTCTACCGGTATAATAGCCGCATTTGGTTTATTCCGACGCCATTTTGTGTGCCGATTCGAATGCACGAGTTTTTGGAGATCGGGATTTCTTTATGTTGAAGGTAAGATTACGTTTTATTTATTGCGCCAAAATATACTTGTCAATATCAACACTTTAGGTAAATGCTGCGTCTAATTTTGGTCGGAATACGACTAGGCGTGACGGAGATTGGGTTAGGGTTATGGACACCACGCGCGTGGGTTAGAGTAAAACAGGTTCAGCCTCGATTGGTTTATGCATTGCTGCGTGTCCATGTGTGTTTAAGTTCACCTTTTATAGGTGGAACTGCTATATTTGTTAATCATATCGGCCCTATACTCTGCCCGGTGTGCACTGAATGCTTTTGCCGGGAATCTCGAAGACTGCGTGCCTCACGGTGCCTGTATACAAAACAATATGATTGCCAACGACTTAACTAAAATAGAGCGCTACGACCTATGAGCCGTATCCCATGATACAATGCGCTCAGTAAGTAAGTAATCAATGCGAGATCTAAGCAACTACGGTCAGGTTAATAAAATTAAAAATAAGGGAAAATTTGCAGAAATAGGAGTACATAAAAAATGAGGCTAATACCGCAGCGCTCTATTTGGATTTCTTGTGTGGCCATAGCTGTTTACATGTACTGGCACACGCAATCCTTGGGATTACATTTTTATCATCTACAATGCTAGTCCCTTTAAAATTCGTGGTAAACGTGTATTTTAAGGTCGTAATTCATTGACCATTGCATGGGTTTCAGCGTTGCTTGAATACAAGTCGGATTGAGGTGGAACAACAGTGTTCTTACAGACACGGGGCCAGTCCATCAATGCACCCCTCCTAGCAGATGCTCAGACCTTGTAGGCAATCCGCATTGGGAATTATATCCAATGCAAGCCATCCTGCATATGATATGAGACATGACCAGTAATTTATCCTTTGAGCCTGTTTCATGTGTTGAAATTATTATTATGTGAGACATTTACTATTGAAATTGGTTTTCAAGGCTTTAACTTTTTAAAAGGTATACATACAGCAAATTTTTAAAACTAATTTCAAATTGCAATGTCTGTGAATTTTACTGTTACTTGTTAAATTGAACTTTATTTTTTACCATGTATCTGTGAACCACACTAACGCACACACACGGACACACAAACACACGTGCACACGTGTTTAAGCGCGCGTGTGCGTGTGTGATTGCACTCTATCTGAATATAAACAAACTTGTTCTTATTCAGCAGCATGAGGTTCAGACAATAATGTTATTCCTTTGCGTAAAGACTATTATAATACGCCATTGGTCATTTCAGTGAATCATTTTAGCATACGTGCAGAAAGAGACTGATGTGTTATTTATAGGACGAGAGGTATAGGGTCTATATTCTGTTGGGTCTGTCACTTGGGAATTTGGTCATTTAGCGAAGGAGATGAGCTATCAGACGAGATAACCGTTGCGAATATGAATTGGATATGTGAATATGATATATGAATAGTAAATGATATGATTATCTATTATTCAGCAGCAATGAAAAAACGATGCGGCAAGAATACGATGCTAAATGAATGAATGAACGAACGAACGAACGAATGAATGAATTAATTAATGATTGAATTAATTAATTAATTAATCGATGATTTATGCGGGATGGATGAATGGATTGATTGATCGATTGTTTGATTGATAGATGGATAAATGAAGGGATGGATGGATGGACGAATGAAATAATGAATGAATGAATGAATGAATGAACGAATTTATGCTTTATGCGGGATGAATGAATGAATTGATTGATTGATTGATTGATTGATTGATGGAAGGGTTTATGGATGGATAGACGAGTTGGTGAATGAATTGAAAATGGATGAATTATTGATGAATGGAAGAGCGGATGGATAAATGAACTGGCAAACTCTTTTTTGACCGTGCACTGCGTATGGAAAGTGGTTCCTAATTGATTGACTGTCTGATTGATGAACCAACCCACACATAATAATACATACTGACTAATTGATTGATTGACTGATTGATCGATCGATTGATATTCGGCGACAGTCGCTATAGAGACGCAGCGAGTGGGAAGGGATTTTCCACTGAACGATGCCGTAATTGACTGAAATTATGGAAAGATGCATTTTCCGAATAACTTGCTAACTTACAGCCTCTTGCAGCAGCAGCAGCAGCAGCAGCAGCAGCAGCAGCAGCAGCAGCAGCAGCAGCAGCAGCAGCAGCAGCAGCATCCAGTCTTTTATAAGATCCGTCGATTGCAGCATTCAATCATCTAATCGCGCGTTTTGACTTGCGTTGCCCCCGTCTTTTGCTTCGACGGCGAATCGTTCCACGTCTTCTGCGCTGGCTTCCCGTTCCGAGGCGACGGCTAATGAAGATCGATGGGTTCTACTTACACCCCTACGCTTCTTCCTCTTCGATGCATCCCTTTTTCCGGGCGAGATGTCGATCGCAGCAGATTCCGATTCGACGAGGGATTTACGTTCAGTCCTCGCGATGGACTGACTGCGAGGTCTGACCGCTGTGGACCGATTCCAAGTCCCCCGTAATGCTGGTCATTATCGGTGACCGTATATATACGGGCGGTCAGTCAGTCGTGGTCATTCGCCGGTCAAGTGCTGTTATGAGGGAGATGATTGAAAATGACAGACTGTCGGTGAACTACAACCAATATCGCTTCCTCTTTCGCGACTCATTACTTGACTTAAATCAGCCACTGATAAATAATAATTCCGTGTCTCTATAGATAAATAAATCTGCAGATCAATCAATCATTCAATCAATCATTCAATCAATCATTCAATCATTCCTTCAATCATTCCTTTCTGCTGTAATTTTTTTCTCTTTCTCAGTCTGCAGTACAATTGTCAGTATGTTCGTATTGTAATTGTAAATAAGAATTTATACAGCGCCACATCAAGAGGCAATCCCTCCTAACGGAATGAACCATTTTCGCGCAAAATGGCCTTCTGCGGAAAAGACATGTCGCGGGTTCTTAAGGTGGATTTGCATCTGGAGAATGGACCGATGGAAACTTATATGGTGGAACGTGGAAGTTCTGGTAGGTGGAACAGACTTTCCGTTCTGCCCCACCACTCCCCCTCCCCACCCCACACTCCCCATCCACTCCCCACCCACCCCGCCCACCACCCCACCCCACCCGCCACCCCACCCCTCCCCAAACACACCCCACCCCACTCCCACCACACCCCAATCACCCCATCCCCCACCCCACTCCCCCGCACCACCACCCACCCAACCCCACCACACCACACTACACTCCGACCTCCACAGGTACGCCACCCGTGAAATTTCGGGTTTCGGGAAAATTTTCTCTCCTCCACCGCCCCCACCCCTCCCCCACCCTCACCCATGCCCCACCGGTGTGGGTTGAGTAGAGGCGAGGTGACCCGCGTAAAAATCTGTCTAACTGTGAAACTATAAGCAAGGGAATGGAAATTTATAGCGAAAATTAGGGTTTTCGCAGCCCCACCGTGACCCCCATGGTGGTAGGGATTCGACAACCACTCCACCGGGTGGCTCTGATGGCCCTCTGTATAGGTACAAAGTTTCAGAGGAATTGCTGAACAAAAGTGAAAAAAATTTGGGGGTTTCACCCCACTCTGGCCCCCATGGTGGTAGAGAATCGCCAACCCCTCGTTGGGGTATCTCATGCCGAGACCTACACAGTAGTGAACGTTTGGAGTGAAAAGCTCAAAAACTGTGGAAATGCATCCCGGTCAAACAGACGGAGAGACACACAGACAGACAGAATCTTCTCTTTATTTATATAGATATTCGCTTGAACAATGTAGCAGCGACAGTATGTGCACGAGAAACCAGGTGGCGTCGTAAGAACAGAGCACGCATGCATGTAGCCCACAGAAGTAAAAGCTTATAATATCACAGACTGCAGAATTATGAACACGAGCCAAGAAATCTTCAGTATTTGGACTGATTCGTATATCACGCCGGATAACCAAAAAAAAAAAAAAAAAAGGTCATCAACTTTTTTGGCGGTGAAAATAGAAAATTTCGTCGGGATTTGGCCGGATGACTAAAAAAAAAAAAAAGGTCATCAACTTTTTTGGCGGTGAAAATAGAAAATTTCGTCGGGATTTGGTCGAGATTTGGCGGATGACTAAAAAAAAAAAAAAAGGTCAACTTTTTTGGCGGCGAAAATAGAAAATTTTCCGAGATTTCGCCGGTCGTCAGAAATTTTCGGAAAATCTCGCGTCTTTCCGTCCCCCCAATTCTCGGCGCAGGTCTCCGCCTATGACTTCCGTCACAAATAAGGTCTGCATATACTCACAAAAAAGGTCTGCACATACTCACAAATAAGGTCTGCATCAGTGGCGTAGTCAAAGGGGGGTTTCGGGGGATAAACCCCTTTCCAGTGGCCTAAAAAGTCACGCATTCAGCTCAATTAATAGGTGTCAGGTATGAGGCTCTGTGCTATTTATGGACCAATATATTGCGCTTTGTATTCGGAGAAAAAGACTATAGCAAGAAGCTAGCCATTGACGGAAACCAGCTGGAAAATGTGGAAAAGTTCACATACCTCGGGAGTAACATGACGTATGACCTGGACAACAGAAAGGAAGTATGGACAAGAATAGCAAAATCTATAGCAGCGCTAAAGGCCATGGACAAGATCTGGAAAAGTAAATCGATAAAAATGGAAACAAAGAAAAAAGTGCTACAGCCATGCATCTTCAGTATAGTACTATATGGATGCGAGTCCTGGACAATAACGAAGGAGATAGAACAAAGGCTATTGACTTTTGAAAGAAAGTGCTACCGAAAGATTCTGGGAATAGACTGGACACAGAAAGTAACGAACGCAGAGCTTTACAAACCATTCATCGGTACGTACGCCCATACCAAACAGAGTTTAGTAGTAGTATAGGAATAGTAGTTTCATTTTAACGACACTATGTGGTAACAAAGATCATTAGAGACGCCCTCATCCTTTGTTCAGGCTTGGGACTGGCACCGTCAGAGTGCGAGCATGCAGTGCATGGCGGAGTTAGACAGAGTTTAGAATTATTATTCCACAGCGCAATTTATATGACCATAGTGAACATGCTACAGTTTTCGTCGCTCTCTACACCACATAACCACAACCTCCATGCGTATAATATGCCACGTTCACTTAGAGGTGCAGATTTAACACACGGTAACAAATTACATTGAGCTGCAGACGTCTGCAGATGCTGCAGTCAGTTATGGCGCTGGTTTACACCGGTGCTGTCCAGTGTCCAGTCCATCTCAGCAGGCAGGACGTGCAGTTTATACTTAGTAATATCTTCTCAGTTATTCGACACCAAGACGGGCCAATAAAACGGAAATCAACACCAGATAGCGAGTCTGTTGTTTTATACACAATCTTGTATTCTGCCTACACTCTCATATATTATTCGAAACAATATCTCATTCCAAAAATATTTCTGTATCGAAATTCTTCACACAAATATGTTGTACGTCGTCAGGGCGATAGATTCCAATTCGGCATCGAAGTTTAGCTCGGCATTCGGCCGGAACTGACTATTGGAATCCATCGCCTTTGTCAGATTCTAGCATTATATTAACCCATTAATTTATTACTTCTTACATGTTTAACGACACTGTCATAATCTAAGATGATTAGAGTCGCCCCTCCTCCTAGTTTCCTCCTTTATCCAGGCTTGGGACTGGCACTGGCAGAGAAGTGGCGGAGTTCATTAATTTATTACCCGGTAAGTCGCGCATACACCTTTATACATACATGCATGCATACATACATAGGCCTACATACATACATATTGTATTGTATTGTATTTAAACATTTATAAAGCGCCTCTAGTAGGGTAAACCGTTCAGAGGCGCTCCCAGTGCGCAAGGCCCCGTGAGAAGAAGCAGGTTTTGAGAAGAGACAGAGCAGAGGAGAGACTGACAGACAGAAGAGTTGAGCGAACAGAAGGAGACAGAGAATTCCAGAGAGAAGGACCAATTGAGACAAAAGATCGAGACTGAGCCATAGCAGTTCTAGACCGGGGAACCAATAGGTCAAGTCTGTTGGATGAGCGAAGTGGACAGTGGGAGGAAGCTGAGTGAGGACGAAGTAAGGTTTTAGTAAGATATTTTGGGGCAAGACCCCGTTGAGACTTTAGGATCAGAGTGAGGATCTTGAACTGTGTGCGAGCACGTAGAGGAAGCCAATGAAGTTCATCAAACATAAAGGTAGAGATGTGAGAGTACTTGGGAAGGCGGGCAATTAATCTAGCAGCTGAGTTGAGAACTGACTGAATCGGTGAAAGACGAACTTTAGGAAGACCAATGAGAAGAGAATTGCAATAGTCAATACGAGAACATATGAAAGCATGAACTAAGGTAGTGAAGATGGAGGAGGAGACAGAGCGACGAATGACTCTGAGGCGTCTTAAGTGAAAATATGATGAGCGTGTCAGATTGGAAATATGCTCAGTAAAGGTAAGTGAGCTATCAAGTACTACACCCAGATCCCGCACACTTGAAGAGAAGGAAAACAATGGGAATTTTGCAGAGAGAAGAATAAGATCAAGCTTATGGAGCTGCTGAGGAGTACCTAACCAGATAAATTGAGTCTTTGAAGTATTAAGAGAAAGGCGATTAGAAGACATACATACATACATACATACATACATACATACATACATACATACATACATACATACATACATACATACATACATACATACATGTATGCATACATACATACATACACACATACATACATATACATACATACATATTAACATACATGCATACATACATACATACATACATACATAGTACATACATACATACATACGTACATACACACACACATATACATACATACATACATGCATACATACATACATACATACATACATACATACATACATACATACATACATACATACATACATACATTAGGGTGTCCCAAAAAATATTTTGTCCGAAATTTTCTATGCAGTCCCCCTAAACAGTTTTCATATGGTCCCATAATAACACCTGTAAAATTTTATGACACTGCAAAAATATTTAGGGGTCCCCAAGCCACCCAAATTTTACCTATATTGACATAATTTGCGCCTGATGTGTCCAACTTCTAAGTGCCTTTAGATCCCAACCATTCATCCTATTACAACAAATTTAATACCATTGGAAAGCTCTTAAATGGTAGAATTTACAGGTATCTAACTTTATTGGATAAATGGATATTTTTTGTATAGTATTACGCTCAAAAAATGCAAAAATTGAGACAAATTCGAGATTTTTGGACTTTCACAGTATCAGTGTACTCACAGCTAATCATTGGGAGTTGTCATTACAAACACTTAATAATGCAATAAG
This sequence comes from Lumbricus terrestris, assembly GCA_949752735.1. Classification (NCBI taxonomy): domain Eukaryota; kingdom Metazoa; phylum Annelida; class Clitellata; order Crassiclitellata; family Lumbricidae; genus Lumbricus; species Lumbricus terrestris. Next base: position 16,099,244 of record OX457047.1, on the reverse strand, counting down.
TCATAGTCTTAACTCTTCCATACCTTCATCTGCTTCAGGGTAAGAAATTCTGAGGGGGCTGAGGGGTTCAACCCCTATTTTTTCCTAGTACTACACAGTAAAATTTTAATTGCACACCCCATGCAGCTACACACAAATCAACGTATGGCCCTTTATTTTTTCACTATTCTCATACTGATAAGTAAGTAAGTAAGTAAGTACTAAGTAAGTGCTCATACTGATCTGCTTATTCTACATCACTGCACACACCTCAAATTGTTCTTCAGTTCTACGTTCTACATTTAAGCCTATGCATGTCAGCAAGATTGTCACGATTGCGGTTAGAAAACACGTGCCTATGTTTTGTCAACTTGTACGAGACATTGTCTCTGATCTTCGTTCTTCATTATTGTTGAACTGAAATTCTGTATCAGAGCTGCGTCATGTTCAACACGGTCATTTACACAGACCAAGTTATTAAAAACCGCACGTGGTCTTACACGATTGGCTAAGCTTATCTCGCCACTCTTTCACTGAAAGATCGAGAAAACTATCACTGAACGCAGTATAGTTCGAGAAAAACTTTTAGGAAGAGATAACCCCTTTATTCCACATGGACGAGACAATCACTGAAAGAACAGAGAGAGAGAGAGAGAGAGAGAGAGAGAGAGAGAGAGAGAGAGAGAGAGAGAGAGAGAGAGAGAGAGAGAGAGAGAGAGAGAGAGAGAGAGAGAGAGAGTTGGTTGCTATCTCTTATAGCCTATCTTAGGTACCAAGAATGATGTTGCATCATTTTCAGACCTGTCGTCTAGACTCTAGAGCATGCAGCATCGTAAGAATTATAAAGCTTTGGATTAATTCAATGAGAGCAGTGACTCTACATGAGAACACCGCCTGACTGTAGATGTCAATCACAAATCTGAGAATTGTTGGAGCTGGATACCCTGTAATCCACAGTCGTCAACTGTATATGAGATTCGTTTCCATCATAAAGAGCAATTCGATCTATATTGCCTTACCCATCCAACACACTCTGTGATGGGCATCACACTTGCGAACTGCTACGGAATTGCTCAATCCAACTATGGATACCAAGAGCTGAGGAAATTCTTGATGTCATAATTAGAGGATGGCCACGCTGAAGCTGTTCAATAACGAATTCCTATGATTTGTTAGATGCAGACTGCAGACTGCAGTAGCATTGGTCGAGGGTTTGGTTGATGGTGAACCAGATTGGAGCATTCATCTTTAAATGGCTTGCAGAGCTTAATTACAGACCATTGATGAACAAACTTTACCAAGGACACAAAGAATGCACCAGGCAACTGGACTTAAAATATTTCTGTGATGTCAACAGGGTTACTGATGGCTGTTGTAAAAGGGTGCAAGGCACTGCAAGCTCTATTTAATATGCAGTTATTCAAGACCGTTGTCTCAAAGCATTTGCCAATAATTAATGCATAACACTGCCACGGCTTCAAAGGTTCCAAACTGCAACCGTTGATTCCTGTCCTGGTCCAGAGGTCAATTTTGGCACACCAAAATGTTAGTACTTCCACCAAACTAGAGAAGAAATCAGACTGACAATCTGTTAACCTTATCCATATCCACTCCAGTGATGATTGTCATGTAGAGGTAGCAGCCTGCAATCCCAGTGCACGACAGATTTACATCCTTGGTTTGCTCGAGAGCTTAACTGTCATCTTTATGCTTGAAAAACCTCATTCACAAACACAATAAGGTTGCATGCTTGTGGATTATAGTATTTCAAAGCAATATAATGGTATTAAGCAATATGTAAGCATGCTAGTGGGATCAAAGTGTGGACCTCCGAAATTTTCAAACTCTGATGTCGTACGTATAATTTGTGACAACATGCACAAATTATATGAGCTTTGGGGGACCTCTAAATGTTTTTAAAATGTCATGAAATTTGGCAGGTGTTATCATAGGACCATAAGGAAACTTTTTGGAGGGACTGCATTTCAAGTTTCAAGCAAATTGTTTTTCCTGTGCAATCGTGGGACACCCTAACATACATACATACATACATACATACATACATACATACATACATACATACATACATGTATGCATACATACATACATACACACATACATACATATACATACATACATATTAACATACATACATACATACATACATACATACATACATACATACATACATACATACATACATACATACATACATACATAGTACATACATACATACATACATACATACGTACATACATACATAGTACATACATACATACATACATGCATACATACATACATACATACATACATACATACATACATACATACATGTATGCATACATACATACATACACACATACATACATATACATACATACATATTAACATACATACATACATACATACATACATACATACATACATACATACATACATACATACATACATACATACATACATACATACATACATACATGTACATACATACATACATACATACATACACACATACATACATACATACACACATACATACATACACACACACATGCATACATACATGCATGCATACATACATACATACATACATACATACATACATACATACCATGAGGTCACTCCATATTCATGGTAGCAAAATACACACAATTGGCTTTAAAATTTTGTTATAGGCTACTAGTTGGGGCTGATCCGGTGAGTGCTTGCCATGAAAACACACGCACGCTATAGGTATATAGGTAGGCCTAAGAAGCTAACAGGTCGCAATTCGAAACTAGGCATGTACACAAGCATAAGCTTATCCGACAGAAATCTATGGGGGGAAACCCGTTTCAGCGCTGATATATTGGTTACTCAAAAGGTTGAGAGATTTAGATTTTAGACCAATGCATGGCAATGTAAGTTGAGGTAACAAAATTTGATGCGTAGATTGAGAATGATTCTCAATCTACATGTATGCGCTGCAGTCTGCAGGGCTTAAAGTGTGCCTGGACGGTCATGAACGGCGTCCATGCACTTGTCTTAAAATCTGAACGCCGTCCAGCCACTTATTGGCGAGCACAGACTGAAAGGGTAAGGGGTCCAGGCACTTCTTTTGGAGAGGTAGGGGGCGTCCAGGCACTTCTATTGGAGAGGTAGGGGGCGTCCAGGCACTTATTTTCCCACACTTTAGGCACTGATACGCTGGATATTTTTTTTTATTCATCCTTGGCTGGGACGAGGAAACCACGTGATCTCATTAATTCCTGTAGCAGTTTAGCTCTGAGCTCATATTATATAACGAAGGCGAAGACGAGGGGTGGCGTGGAGGAAAGACCACGATAATCCTGAAATCCTCTAAAAACTGCTGCCACATGAGACCTCGGATCATTTCATATTCAGTGCATTATGCAACGGAGAGAGATAGATGGATGAATTATTGGTAATAGATTTCAACAATTGCTTCACTATAATAGTCCATCTATTGTTTCGTATATATATAGTATATGATAAAACGTTTTAAACTCTGCGATCCGCTGTGAAAGTCACTGGCATGGCAGAGTTCGCTTTGATTGGGAAAGAATGGTTTCGTATATACAATACATGCTCATCAGACATCAAGTGGTGCAACCCTGTATGCTATCGTTTTGTTAAACACTGGATATTCATTCAATTTTTCATTGTTTCCCACTGGTGTTTTGCACTCCTCAACCTCATCAATTTAGACCAAACGCATCGGTTTTCGTCTAATCTCTTGTTGAGATTCAAGTTGCACTCTGCTGAGCATATGCAGACCTTTTTTGTGAGTATATGCAGACCTTATTTGTGAGTATATGCAGACCTTATTAATTTTGTGAGTATATGCACACCAGTGGCGTAACCAGAAATTTTTCATGGGGGGGAGTTTGCCAGACCGGATACCCTTTCTGAAACCAATCCAACAGTATTACAGTAAATAAAAAGGGAATATAAAGTAACAAAGGGAATGAAGTAAGAAAACAATTGTTACTACAAGCAATTGTTTTGTTTTTTCTTATTTAAGTGGATAAATAACCTTTTAAAAAACTTTTTAGGCAGCATGTTTGACAGAACGAAAGAAAGAACGAACGAACGAACGATTGAACGAATGAAAGGACGAACGGAGGAACGAATGAACGAATGAACAAATGAACGAATGAACGAACGAATGAACGAATGAACGAATGAACGAACGAATGAACGAATGAACGAATGAACGAATGAACGTATGAACGAATGAACGAACGAACGAATGAACGAACGAACGAACGAACGAATGAACGAATGAACGAATGAACGAATGAACGAACGAATGAACGAATGAACGAATGAACGAACGAATGAACGAATGAACGAATGAACGAACGAATGAACGAATGAACGAATGTCAAACATGCTGGATTAAAAAAGAAGATGTGGCAAAGCAAAAGCAATGGTGTCCGGCAAAGAAAAAACAGAAGAAAAAAATAATTCCAAGATGGGGTGATTGAAAATGTAGTATTAACCCTTTGAACACTGAGCTCCTGTAACTCTATGGATAACGGGCCGGAAAACCGGCCCGTCGGGTTCAAAGGGTTAATATTACAGGCAATAATTATAGTAAAAACGATAAAAGTATACGATATAATGCATGTATTTATGTGGACCTGCGCATCAAAACACTTTAGCCTATGCATGGGGTCACAGCGTTTTTTTTTTAAATCTCACATATAAGCGCATGTAGTGTGCCATTATCGTAATTTAGTATTATTTTGACTTCTTTTAATATTTCAACGTTGTTTTAAACTCATCCTTCAAAGAGTTGTAATTATGGTAAAGTAAGATGAGTGACTTCCTGGATAAGTCAATTTGAATCCTGCCATCTTGCACTTGGTGCGATTTGCCGTGAGCTTGGCGAAGGAAGGTCTTTTATCGTTCCCAGAACCAAGCATAGGGCTTATGAGAAGTAGGCTGGTGGAACATCTGTTCGTTGGGGAAAGGGTCGTTGTAGTAAGACGACGAATACTAATCAGATGCGATCGTCGCTCGCCGCCAAGTCGTAGATCTCCGAAACCCTCGTCGACTGTGTGAGGAAGGAAAACTGAGTTAACGTTGTTCACAGGAGATTGGAGGAACGCGTAGACATGCCTTTGAACTTCGGTCTCGAAGGAATTCTCTGTCGACTGAATCACAGACTTGTCCTTTCTAATTGTGGCTGCTATTACGGATTCAAATGACACCTCTTGGACGATGCCCTTTTCAGCTTCGAGACCAGTGACCAGTAACCTACCCGAGGGGTTATAATAGAGAGTCTGCCTAAGGAGGGGCTTATGTGTACTGACAGCAGTCAAGTCGATTACGCTTATGTGGAGGGTGGGCAAAAAAAGACCCCACTACGGTTGCGTTACGTTTTTGAATCGTCAAAAAACGTTGGGTGGCCTCACTAAACGTGATATAACTTTTGAAATATTTTGATGAAATTTGGCCATGATGTGTATATGAACATTGTCCACACGCCTGTAAAATCTCATTTCGAAATTCCTACTTTTGGTCAAGATATTGGCAAAAAACCTTAGGTTTTATTTTTGGCCCACCCTGTATACCTGTCGATCACCAGGATAATAATCAGTTGTAAGCAATATCAACTGAGAAGTAAACTAATACCTCCGCAATGCGCTGACCCGCCTCGGTTCGCCAACAATGAATTTGTCTTTGGAAAGATCAACGACAGAATAGCAGAATAGATCATAAAATAGATCGAGAATAGCTCAATAAATTAGTGCAACAAGCATTTCATCCGCAGTGTTCTGCAGCAGAGACGAAATAATTTACTGAAATAAGTTACATATAAATATGGTCGACCAATTTCTTTACTTTCCGAGGGAATATCAAATGAAGCCCCAGATTAACATACTTCACGATCGTATCCATCATTAGCCTAATCCTGGATCCAAAAGCTATAATAATTACATGTAGGCCTATGACCTCAACGTTACAATAACTCTGTGATGCGTATATGCATGCAACAGCTGTTGATGGAGCGCCTCTATAAGAAGTGCTATACAAGACATACATTGATTGATTGATTATACAATTGAGTATACAACCCGGCGATGGACTTCCGTCAGTGGCGGAGACCTAGGGGGGACAGGGGGGGGACGGTCCCCCCAATAAAAGTGTTGGGGGGGACGGCCCATGCATTTGTCCCCCCCAATGTTTGAGCGTCAAGACTTGTTTGGGCGGCGAAAATAGAAAATTTCTTCGGGATTTGGGCGAGATTTGGCCGGATAACCAAAAAAAAAAAAAAAAAAAAAAAAAAGGTCATCAACTTTTTTGGCGGTGAAAATAGAAAATTTCGTCGGGATTTGGCCGGATGACTAAAAAAAAAAAAAAAAAAAAAAAGGTCATCAACTTTTTTGGCGGTGAAAATAGAAAATTTCGTCGGGATTTGGTCGAGATTTGGCGGATGACTAAAAAAAAAAAAAAAAAAAAAAAAAAAGGTCAACTTTTTTGGCGGCGAAAATAGAAAATTTTCCGAGATTTCGCCGGTCGTCAGAAATTTTCGGAAAATCTCGCGTCTTTCCGTCCCCCCAATTCTCGGCGCAGGTCTCCGCCTATGACTTCCGTCACAAATAAGGTCTGCATATACTCACAAAAAAGGTCTGCACATACTCACAAATAAGGTCTGCATCAGTGGCGTAGTCAAAGGGGGGTTTCGGGGGATAAACCCCTTTCCAGTGGCCTAAAAAGTTTTTTAAAAGGTTATTTATCCACTTAAATAAGAAAAAACAAAACAATTGCTTGTAGTAACAATTGTTTTCTTACTTCATTCCCTTTGTTACTTTATATTCCCTTTTTATTTACTGTAATACTGTTGGATTGGTTTCAGAAAGGGTATCCGGTCTGGCAAACTCCCCCCCATGAAAAATTTCTGGTTACGCCACTGGTGTGCATATACTCACAAAATTAATAAGGTCTGCATATACTCACAAATAAGGTCTGCATATACTCACAAAAAAGGTCTGCATATGCTCAGCAGAGTGCAACTTGAATCTCAACAAGAGATTAGACGAAAACCGATGCGTTTGGTCTAAATTGATGAGGTTGAGGAGTGCAAAACACCAGTGGGAAACAATGAAAAATTGAATGAATATCCAGTGTTTAACAAAACGATAGCATACAGGGTTGCACCACTTGATGTCTGATGAGCATGTATTGTATATACGAAACCATTCTTTCCCAATCAAAGCGAACTCTGCCATGCCAGTGACTTTCACAGCGGATCGCAGAGTTTAAAACGTTTTATCATATACTATATATATACGAAACAATAGATGGACTATTATAGTGAAGCAATTGTTGAAATCTATTACCAATAATTCATCCATCTATCTCTCTCCGTTGCATAATGCACTGAATATGAAATGATCCGAGGTCTCATGTGGCAGCAGTTTTTAGAGGATTTCAGGATTATCGTGGTCTTTCCTCCACGCCACCCCTCGTCTTCGCCTTCGTTATATAATATGAGCTCAGAGCTAAACTGCTACAGGAATTAATGAGATCACGTGGTTTCCTCGTCCCAGCCAAGGATGAATAAAAAAAAATATCCAGCGTATCAGTGCCTAAAGTGTGGGAAAATAAGTGCCTGGACGCCCCCTACCTCTCCAATAGAAGTGCCTGGACGCCCCCTACCTCTCCAAAAGAAGTGCCTGGACCCCTTACCCTTTCAGTCTGTGCTCGCCAATAAGTGGCTGGACGGCGTTCAGATTTTAAGACAAGTGCATGGACGCCGTTCATGACCGTCCAGGCACACTTTAAGCCCTGCAGACTGCAGCGCATACATGTAGATTGAGAATCATTCTCAATCTACGCATCAAATTTTGTTACCTCAACTTACATTGCCATGCATTGGTCTAAAATCTAAATCTCTCAACCTTTTGAGTAACCAATATATCAGCGCTGAAACGGGTTTCCCCCCATAGATTTCTGTCGGATAAGCTTATGCTTGTGTACATGCCTAGTTTCGAATTGCGACCTGTTAGCTTCTTAGGCCTACCTATATACCTATAGCGTGCGTGTGTTTTCATGGCAAGCACTCACCGGATCAGCCCCAACTAGTAGCCTATAACAAAATTTTAAAGCCAATTGTGTGTATTTTGCTACCATGAATATGGAGTGACCTCATGGTATGTATGTATGTATGTATGTATGCATGCATGTATGTATGCATGTGTGTGTGTATGTATGTATGTGTGTATGTATGTATGTATGTGTGTATGTATGTATGTATGTATGTATGTACATGTATGTATGTATGTATGTATGTATGTATGTATGTATGTATGTATGTATGTATGTATGTATGTATGTATGTATGTATGTATGTATGTATGTATGTACTATGTATGTATGTATGTATGTATGTATGTATGTTAATATGTATGTATGTATATGTATGTATGTGTGTATGTATGTATGTATGCATACATGTATGTATGTATGTATGTATGTATGTATGTATGTATGTATGTATGCATGTATGTATGTATGTATGTACTATGTATGTATGTACGTATGTATGTATGTATGTATGTATGTACTATGTATGTATGTATGTATGTATGTATGTATGTATGTATGTATGTATGTATGTATGTATGTATGTTAATATGTATGTATGTATATGTATGTATGTGTGTATGTATGTATGTATGCATACATGTATGTATGTATGTATGTATGTATGTATGTATGTATGTATGTATGTATGTTAGGGTGTCCCACGATTGCACAGGAAAAACAATTTGCTTGAAACTTGAAATGCAGTCCCTCCAAAAAGTTTCCTTATGGTCCTATGATAACACCTGCCAAATTTCATGACATTTTAAAAACATTTAGAGGTCCCCCAAAGCTCATATAATTTGTGCATGTTGTCACAAATTATACGTACGACATCAGAGTTTGAAAATTTCGGAGGTCCACACTTTGATCCCACTAGCATGCTTACATATTGCTTAATACCATTATATTGCTTTGAAATACTATAATCCACAAGCATGCAACCTTATTGTGTTTGTGAATGAGGTTTTTCAAGCATAAAGATGACAGTTAAGCTCTCGAGCAAACCAAGGATGTAAATCTGTCGTGCACTGGGATTGCAGGCTGCTACCTCTACATGACAATCATCACTGGAGTGGATATGGATAAGGTTAACAGATTGTCAGTCTGATTTCTTCTCTAGTTTGGTGGAAGTACTAACATTTTGGTGTGCCAAAATTGACCTCTGGACCAGGACAGGAATCAACGGTTGCAGTTTGGAACCTTTGAAGCCGTGGCAGTGTTATGCATTAATTATTGGCAAATGCTTTGAGACAACGGTCTTGAATAACTGCATATTAAATAGAGCTTGCAGTGCCTTGCACCCTTTTACAACAGCCATCAGTAACCCTGTTGACATCACAGAAATATTTTAAGTCCAGTTGCCTGGTGCATTCTTTGTGTCCTTGGTAAAGTTTGTTCATCAATGGTCTGTAATTAAGCTCTGCAAGCCATTTAAAGATGAATGCTCCAATCTGGTTCACCATCAACCAAACCCTCGACCAATGCTACTGCAGTCTGCAGTCTGCATCTAACAAATCATAGGAATTCGTTATTGAACAGCTTCAGCGTGGCCATCCTCTAATTATGACATCAAGAATTTCCTCAGCTCTTGGTATCCATAGTTGGATTGAGCAATTCCGTAGCAGTTCGCAAGTGTGATGCCCATCACAGAGTGTGTTGGATGGGTAAGGCAATATAGATCGAATTGCTCTTTATGATGGAAACGAATCTCATATACAGTTGACGACTGTGGATTACAGGGTATCCAGCTCCAACAATTCTCAGATTTGTGATTGACATCTACAGTCAGGCGGTGTTCTCATGTAGAGTCACTGCTCTCATTGAATTAATCCAAAGCTTTATAATTCTTACGATGCTGCATGCTCTAGAGTCTAGACGACAGGTCTGAAAATGATGCAACATCATTCTTGGTACCTAAGATAGGCTATAAGAGATAGCAACCAACTCTCTCTCTCTCTCTCTCTCTCTCTCTCTCTCTCTCTCTCTCTCTCTCTCTCTCTCTCTCTCTCTCTCTCTCTCTCTCTCTCTCTCTCTCTCTCTGTTCTTTCAGTGATTGTCTCGTCCATGTGGAATAAAGGGGTTATCTCTTCCTAAAAGTTTTTCTCGAACTATACTGCGTTCAGTGATAGTTTTCTCGATCTTTCAGTGAAAGAGTGGCGAGATAAGCTTAGCCAATCGTGTAAGACCACGTGCGGTTTTTAATAACTTGGTCTGTGTAAATGACCGTGTTGAACATGACGCAGCTCTGATACAGAATTTCAGTTCAACAATAATGAAGAACGAAGATCAGAGACAATGTCTCGTACAAGTTGACAAAACATAGGCACGTGTTTTCTAACCGCAATCGTGACAATCTTGCTGACATGCATAGGCTTAAATGTAGAACGTAGAACTGAAGAACAATTTGAGGTGTGTGCAGTGATGTAGAATAAGCAGATCAGTATGAGCACTTACTTAGTACTTACTTACTTACTTACTTATCAGTATGAGAATAGTGAAAAAATAAAGGGCCATACGTTGATTTGTGTGTAGCTGCATGGGGTGTGCAATTAAAATTTTACTGTGTAGTACTAGGAAAAAATAGGGGTTGAACCCCTCAGCCCCCTCAGAATTTCTTACCCTGAAGCAGATGAAGGTATGGAAGAGTTAAGACTATGACTTATTGCATTATTAAGTGTTTGTAATGACAACTCCCAATGATTAGCTGTGAGTACACTGATACTGTGAAAGTCCAAAAATCTCGAATTTGTCTCAATTTTTGCATTTTTTGAGCGTAATACTATACAAAAAATATCCATTTATCCAATAAAGTTAGATACCTGTAAATTCTACCATTTAAGAGCTTTCCAATGGTATTAAATTTGTTGTAATAGGATGAATGGTTGGGATCTAAAGGCACTTAGAAGTTGGACACATCAGGCGCAAATTATGTCAATATAGGTAAAATTTGGGTGGCTTGGGGACCCCTAAATATTTTTGCAGTGTCATAAAATTTTACAGGTGTTATTATGGGACCATATGAAAACTGTTTAGGGGGACTGCATAGAAAATTTCGGACAAAATATTTTTTGGGACACCCTAATGTATGTATGTATGTATGTATGTATGTATGTATGTATGTATGTATGTATGTATGTATGTATGTATGTATGCATGTATGTATGTATGTATATGTGTGTGTGTATGTACGTATGTATGTATGTATGTACTATGTATGTATGTATGTATGTATGTATGCATGTATGTTAATATGTATGTATGTATATGTATGTATGTGTGTATGTATGTATGTATGCATACATGTATGTATGTATGTATGTATGTATGTATGTATGTATGTATGTATGTATGTATGTATGTATGTATGTATGTATGTATGTCTTCTAATCGCCTTTCTCTTAATACTTCAAAGACTCAATTTATCTGGTTAGGTACTCCTCAGCAGCTCCATAAGCTTGATCTTATTCTTCTCTCTGCAAAATTCCCATTGTTTTCCTTCTCTTCAAGTGTGCGGGATCTGGGTGTAGTACTTGATAGCTCACTTACCTTTACTGAGCATATTTCCAATCTGACACGCTCATCATATTTTCACTTAAGACGCCTCAGAGTCATTCGTCGCTCTGTCTCCTCCTCCATCTTCACTACCTTAGTTCATGCTTTCATATGTTCTCGTATTGACTATTGCAATTCTCTTCTCATTGGTCTTCCTAAAGTTCGTCTTTCACCGATTCAGTCAGTTCTCAACTCAGCTGCTAGATTAATTGCCCGCCTTCCCAAGTACTCTCACATCTCTACCTTTATGTTTGATGAACTTCATTGGCTTCCTCTACGTGCTCGCACACAGTTCAAGATCCTCACTCTGATCCTAAAGTCTCAACGGGGTCTTGCCCCAAAATATCTTACTAAAACCTTACTTCGTCCTCACTCAGCTTCCTCCCACTGTCCACTTCGCTCATCCAACAGACTTGACCTATTGGTTCCCCGGTCTAGAACTGCTATGGCTCAGTCTCGATCTTTTGTCTCAATTGGTCCTTCTCTCTGGAATTCTCTGTCTCCTTCTGTTCGCTCAACTCTTCTGTCTGTCAGTCTCTCCTCTGCTCTGTCTCTTCTCAAAACCTGCTTCTTCTCACGGGGCCTTGCGCACTGGGAGCGCCTCTGAACGGTTTACCCTACTAGAGGCGCTTTATAAATGTTTAAATACAATACAATACAATATGTATGTATGTAGGCCTATGTATGTATGCATGCATGTATGTATAAAGGTGTATGCGCGACTTACCGGGTAATAAATTAATGAACTCCGCCACTTCTCTGCCAGTGCCAGTCCCAAGCCTGGATAAAGGAGGAAACTAGGAGGAGGGGCGACTCTAATCATCTTAGATTATGACAGTGTCGTTAAACATGTAAGAAGTAATAAATTAATGGGTTAATATAATGCTAGAATCTGACAAAGGCGATGGATTCCAATAGTCAGTTCCGGCCGAATGCCGAGCTAAACTTCGATGCCGAATTGGAATCTATCGCCCTGACGACGTACAACATATTTGTGTGAAGAATTTCGATACAGAAATATTTTTGGAATGAGATATTGTTTCGAATAATATATGAGAGTGTAGGCAGAATACAAGATTGTGTATAAAACAACAGACTCGCTATCTGGTGTTGATTTCCGTTTTATTGGCCCGTCTTGGTGTCGAATAACTGAGAAGATATTACTAAGTATAAACTGCACGTCCTGCCTGCTGAGATGGACTGGACACTGGACAGCACCGGTGTAAACCAGCGCCATAACTGACTGCAGCATCTGCAGACGTCTGCAGCTCAATGTAATTTGTTACCGTGTGTTAAATCTGCACCTCTAAGTGAACGTGGCATATTATACGCATGGAGGTTGTGGTTATGTGGTGTAGAGAGCGACGAAAACTGTAGCATGTTCACTATGGTCATATAAATTGCGCTGTGGAATAATAATTCTAAACTCTGTCTAACTCCGCCATGCACTGCATGCTCGCACTCTGACGGTGCCAGTCCCAAGCCTGAACAAAGGATGAGGGCGTCTCTAATGATCTTTGTTACCACATAGTGTCGTTAAAATGAAACTACTATTCCTATACTACTACTAAACTCTGTTTGGTATGGGCGTACGTACCGATGAATGGTTCGAAGTTAGTCCTTCACTGACTACAGACACCAATTCTACTTCTCCTCCTCCTACTCCTACTCCTTTTTCTCCTGCTCCTCCTGCTCCACCTTCCTCTGCTGCTCCTGCTCCTCCTCCTTTTTTCCTGCTCCTCCTGGTGCTCCTTTTCTCCTGCTCCTCCTATTTTTTCTCCTGCTCCTCCTACTCTTCCTCCTTTTTCTTCTGCTTCACCTGCTCTCCTTTTTCCCACTGCTCCTCCTCCACCTTTTGCTCCTGCTCCTCCTGCTCCTCATTCCATGCTCTTGATGCACATCCTCCTGTTCCTCTTGCTCTCCCTGCTCCTCCTGTTTGTTCCTTCTGTTCCTCCAGTTCAAATTGCTCCTCCTCCTCCTCCTCCTCCTCCTCTTCTCAAAGGTCTCCTAGCAACCCCATTTTGTCTACCTTCACACGGTTGGCCAATCACTGGACAACCCTTCTGACTTGCCGCAGCAATCGTGACTTCATAAGTCATGCGCTGACCTTATATCTTTTGAGCAGCAGCACGTCTCATATTGTTTCTAGTTTATGATCGCTCTTAGATCGCAATCGACTGCTGGCTGCCGCTGTATCCCATGACAATGGTGGATAGCCTGCTGCTGCTGCTGTTGCATCCATTTGACCGACTGCATCATCGTAGGCTAATGAGTATTCAGCGCCCCCTCCAACATGGATCGGCAGATGCCTTCGTGGTTCATACTTTATTGGCCAACTGTTTACTGGATGCCATTCCATCCGTCTGCCTGCCTCCCTCTTCACTCCAATCGACGTGTTATGTAAATAAACAGGTGCACGCTGGTTCTAATTGGTCCTACACTTACCGTGGCTCTTCATCTTACCTTTGCACGCGAATGACCTTGCTACTGGCATTGGCTTCAGCGGCTGCTCCATGGCTGGGAATCGTCAATCGACTTGCTCAGTATACTCGACTACGTGCAAGCAGAGACTACTACACTCATTTACACCGATTTTCTTACATAAACATTTCATCATTGGCATTAGTGCTTATGAGCGACTACAAGGCGACTCTTCGTAATAATCCCTTACTCGCCTGTGCAAGGTTACAACTCTTCATCTAAACCGTATACATACTTCTTAAGTGTAGAGTATAAATTCGACAGTGACCATGCACTGACCAGGGTTTTAATGCCAGTGCAAAGTCATTTAGATGGTGTTACTTTGTGGAAGATAATTTAATAAGTGTTACGTTACATCAATCTTTGTGCACGATTAATCTGTTCAATTGTCAGTCCTCATCAGGGAGGAAATATTATTTGATATTATTCGAGATTATTGGAATTATTCTAAATTATTTGAAATTATTAGAAATTATTCCGAATTATTTGAAATTTTTCTAAATTATTCCAGATCATTTGGGATTATTTGAGATTATTCGAGATTATCTGAAATTATTCGAAATTATTCGAAATTATTTTAAATTATCCGAAATTATTTCAGATCATTTGGGATTGTTCGAGATTTACACTTCTGCAACAAACTCAGGGATTTTTAGCTATAGGCCTACACACAATATAATAATGTCGCTGAAAGCTGTTAAAATATTGAAGATGCTAACGTTTCATATCTATGTGGGTGAACAAACGGGATTCTTCTTTCCATTCTTTTTCTTCATCTTCTCCTATTCTTCTCTTTCTTCTTCTTCTTCTTCTTCTTCTTCTTCTTCCTCTTATTTTTGTTTTTCTTCTTTTTTTCTTCTTCTTTTTCTTCTACTTCATCTGTCTTCTTCTTCTCCTGCTTTGAATTCAGTCAATACTTCAAATTCTTCAAAATTTTTCATCAAATTCTTTTTCGAATTCTCGTTCCTCTAGTTCTTCCTCTTGTTCTTCTTTTCTTCTGCTTCATCGAATTCTTCATATTAATATTCTTCTTCAAATTTCCTTCTTCTTCCTCTTCTTCCTTTTCCTCTTCTTCGCATTCCTCATCGTCAACTAGGCCTACTGCCGCTTCTTCTTTTTCTTCACATCTTCTTCCGTATCCTGTTCTTCTTCTTCTCCTGTCTGTTCTTCTGCCTCTTTTTCTATTGATGTTGTTGTTGTTCTTCTTCCTCTTCTTCTTCTTCCTCTTCATCTTCGATTTCCTCTTTCCTGCTGCCACCTCCGCATTCTTCTTCGTTCCATTCCTTGACGCATCTTTCTTCGCATTCTTCATCGTTTCATTCCTCATCGCATTCGTCTTCGTATACTGTTTTTCTTGGCATTCTTCTTCTCACAGACACTGGAATATTAATTATCCTGCTTGAGCGCCTCAGAGGAGTCGTGCTGAATTGACGGAGCGGTGGTGAGGGAATTGTGGGTAAGTATCTTACAGACAGCCGCCGGTTCTTGCGTCTTCATATAATAACCTATACATATACACAATATACATATTATATTATACAAATACATATGCGCGGATATATCATATGCATATCATATATATATATACATATGTAGCACTCTCGTCGGTCTAGTAAGCAGTATTGATCAAGGGCGAATTTAGCCAACTCAACTCCAATCATTTTAAATTCGCACATGTATCTTCAGTAAGGAAATAATACTGTCTCTCTAACAAGTCTAATAGACTATGTCGATCGGCAGACATTATTGCACTATACACGAAAGCAAGGTCTCGTAAAGTCGCAAGGACGATACGTGAATGAACAACAAAAGATTTTGTGGATTAGCAGTGTAGCAAATTTCCACATCTGCTAAGTCGAAAGTTAGTTTATCTTAATATATCTGAAACGATTTTGACTGTTCAAATAAAATTATATGTGCAATGATACCGTAACTAAACGAAAATTGAGCCTAGCTCTTGCTTTGAGAAACACCCGTGTATTACAGTAGACCGACATATGGACGCTCATCATATGTGTTTCTCTATATAGGAACAAGTTGGGATGTTGTGAAAAGCTGTCACTTGCATAGCAACAACCCGAGCTTTGATGTCTGAATATTGGGTTAATCACAAAATATCAACGTAGGTTTCTGTGGATAAAGTCGACATGTTCTGAGTTGCAGTATCTTTATCTATGTATCTCTGGAATCAAGGAATTCACCGAAAACTGGATCGGATCACTTCCTACAGAATTATCAATCAATCAATCAATCAAATACTTTATTGATCATCGTAAACATGTATATGTATACATACAGTAAAGCACAAACAGTAGTTGAAAATGTCACATGCATTGATGTCAAAGGGTTAAGCCCAAAGGAACGTAAAGTTCCGCTAACACGGTCGCCCTAATTACATGAAGAATCACTCAATCAATCATTAACTTTCTGCATAACAGTATATGTTTATATACAGTTGTATATGATCAAGGTGCAACACATTCTATTCCATTTTACAAGTTTATCGAAGTGCATTGAATGTAAGCTATGCAACTCAAACAAGTGGGGGAAAACAAAACAATAAACAATAATTACCGCAAACTCTGCAAACCTTGAGTAGGCTACGTATCGACCGTAAATATTTTTTACTAGTTGTATTGTGAAAAGATACAGTTTTGTATTTATATTCTGCTATTATTTACACTGTTTATTTACACTGTTTTATTCATTCATTCATTCATTCATTCATTCATTCGAACTGACTTACTTATATGACTTATAGCCAGTGGCGCAGCCAGGAATTTATGACGGGGGTCTATGGCCTGGCCGGGTATACCCTTCCCGACACAAACCCAACAATATTACAGTAAATAAAAAGTGAATAAAGTAGCAAAGGGAACAAAGTAAGAAAAGCAATTTTCTTTGAATATGAATAATGAGTATGAATAATGAATATGTATGTATGTATGTATGTATGCGCACTTGTTATAGCGCCCCTTCAAGCTCTCTACTCAGAGGCGCTCCCGACTACAGAGCGGACACTGCATCGGAGTTTCACGCCGAAGTGCTGAGCAATTGAGAGTGAAGGACTTGCCATTGCAAGGTCCCTACGCGGCGACGTGAGGTGGATTCGAACCACGAACCTTCCGGCTTCAAGGCAGCGACGCCACCACTACACCACCGCGCCCCACGAATATGAATATGAATACGTGTTACTTCAAACAATTGTTTTGTTTTTTCTTATTTAAGCGGTAACCTTTTAAAAACTTTTTCCTAAGCCAATGGAAGGTTTAACCCCCGAAAACCCCATTGGCTGCGTCACTGCTAATAGCGCTCCTTCAAGGACACTACTCAGAGACGCTTTTGGCCAACATGTTGGCAAAAACCGCAAGGGGGTCTTTTTGCCCACCCTCTAGATAGAAGAGTTGAAAAAATATGGCGATTTGGCCATAACGTTGAGTTGAGTGTTACACGTAAATTATAACTTAGTCGTTGTCGGTGCATTTTGTGTTTGTTTGCTATTGCTGGATATTGGATACCTACTCGATCTTTGTCGGCCTGTGTTAAGTGCTCGGACTGGTCGGTCCCTACGCTCGGCTGTTAGGGAAGTACTCTTTGTCCCATTTGCTCGTACCTCCATCATGCAGAGTCGTGCTTTTTCTGTGGTTGGCCCAGTGGTATGGAATGCCCTCCCACTTGAGCTGCGCCTGTTCCCTAGATCACTCTCTGACACATTCTATAAGCACTTAAAAACTGTTCTGTTTGTCCGTACTGGAGTCGGGAGCGCCTCTGAGTAGTTTCCTTGAAGAGGCGCTATATAAATACTCGAATGAATGAATGAATTGAAGAACAAAATACGAGAAATTTATCGTTGTTTTGTGTAACGAAGTTAAGGAACTGTAGACACTTAGACTAGCCATTAGCTACCACACTAAAGTCAGTTTAAGATAGGCTTAGGCAACGCTGAGCTTTTGGAGAGACTGGAAAGGCATGAAAGAATAAGCTCACAATCAATTTGAAGCTTTTCACTTTAGATTGCCAATTAAAACTGATTTGCACTCACACAAGTTTTAAAAAGTCTGTGAGGAACATCTAGTATGATGCAAAGTCATGAGGACAATAATGCTTTCTGTAAAAGCAATACAGCTTAATGCAATCTCAATTAAACCATATTCATATTCATTAATCATATTCATATTCTATTCATATTCTTAGCAGCACAAAATAGGCTACAGCTCAAATAATTCATTTAGAACAGCCCGTATAGAAAAACAAGGAAAGCACTGGACCAAAATACGGCATGAACACAGGAACATTTCATATTATTTTCGTTTAGCCTCATCTGAGAAGGTGGAAGAAGCTCTGAAAACGCAGGCGCTTTCGTAAGGCTATTGGAAGGCGCAATATAAATGTTCATAAACATGCATACATGAGCCTATACACGCTTCCGTCAGCTAAGGTGCTCTGTTGTTTTTGTTTCCCATATTATATGATGTCTTATTGGTAACCATACGCGTCTTCGTTGTTTTAATGGATATCTGAAGAATTTAGATAAATATCGATGTTCGTGTTATGATAATAAATAACCAGTCCACCGTGCAACGGATACGTGCAGGTAATTCTACCCAGATTCACAGAGCAACCGATGTAAAGGAATAACGAGATCAAAGCAAACGAAGCGTATAGTGGGGCGCGGTGGTGTAGTGGTGGCATCGTTGCCTTGCAGCCAGGTGGTTCCAGGTTCGAATCCACCTCAAACCGCTTCGTAGGGACATTGAGCAAGTCCTTCACTCGCAATTGCTCCGGCGCTTCCGCGTGAAACTCCGACGCAGTGTCCGCGCTGCAGTCGGGAGTGACTCTGAGTAGAAAGCTTGAAGGGGCGCTATAATTTTATGGCAAATGCGAGAAATAAAAAAATAAAAAAAACAGAGCTTTCGCCAGGCGTGGCAGCAGATTTGTGATTCATGTCTTCGTGTCAAGTTCTGTGATTTGCGTTCTTGCAAATTGTTTGAATTGCATAACTTGCTCATTCATTCAAAAATTTATATAGCGCTTCTTCAAGGGGACTACTCAGAAGCGCTCCAAATATTGTAGGAAGTCGCGTTCGTATTACGTATAACTGTAAACTGTAACCGGCTGCGGTCTGTCAACCGGATTGTTGAATAAACGAAAAGTATTATTATTTTCCACAAGGCGGTCGCTCAAGAAGACCCAATGAGCGCAGATGAAAGATTAGACCGCAGTCGATAGGGGGCCTGTTGATCTTTTTAGGAATCTTTCTCATTCATTCGCTAGAGGCGCAAGTAAACCCTGCATCGGGCAATAGACCAGAAATGCAAAGCTCCAACTGCACCGATGTTTCTGGTCTCAACGCATCTGTCCATCCTTATTGTCTGGTTATTGGTCACACATTTTCATACAGGTGTAAGTTTAACTCTTTGATTACGCAAATCGACAAGACGGGGATCGTACAGAAGCGCATCGACATTGAATACAGGGCATCATGTCCACACAAAATTTGGACGAGGATCGCCTATACGTAGCCCTATTATTATTATTATTATTATTATTATTATTATTATTATTATTATTATTATTATTACTATTATTATTATTATTATTATTATTATTATTATTACTATTATTATTATTATTTTTATTTTTATTATTATTATTATTATTATTATTATTATTATTATTATTATTATGGTCTATTAATATCGATGATTATACGCAATAGCATAGTCATAGTCGTAATCGTAATCTCTAAATTTTTGAAGCGTCACTCGAAAACCAAGCGCAGAGCTCCAGTTTATTCACGAGCGCTGACTATATTCCTACAATTTCACATATAATAATTATATACTTTATTGATTGTGGAATGGGCAGTATTTATGTAAAGTAGTAGGCCTATCTAAAGATTAGAAATGTCACTCAACTTATGGCAACTATAGCTGCAGCGCATGACTATAGTCTCAGTGAAATTAATGCATGTAGGCCAAAGATAACGGCGACGATGATGGCAATGATGCTGCTGCTGCTGACGCTGATGATGATGACGACGACGACGATGACGATGATGACGACGACGATGACGATGACTATATGGCGATTATGGTGATGATGACGACAGGACATGACAGCTATTGCGGCCTGGTGTGCTGAATGGTTGGCAACTGATGTTGTGAACCATTCTCTCGTGGTCGTGCCATCTGTCTGGCCCGAGTGTAGGACATTTCCCCCCCTGGACATTTCCCCCCCCCCCCCCCGGACAATTCCCCTGGACATTTCCCCCCCTGGACGTTTCCCCTGATTTCGACTAGGACATTTACCCCCCCGGACATTTCCCCCCCTTCTGTGCATACCACCTCAAATGACCATACAAGTCCTACCCTGAATTCTAGACCTACGCCTAGGCCTGTATAATTAAATCTGAAACTTTTACAACGATTCCTTTGAAGTAAATGCTAAGGAATCCACTTAAATAGCTATGCGTTTAAAACGCACAAACATATTACTTAAATGGAAGCTGGATTGATGAAAATATTCTGGTTGATGATGATGATGAAGACGATGATGACGATACTGAACACGGTCGTGTTTCTGAGGTTTCTGGATTTAGCGCTCAAATGTGCATTTTCCAAATTTGTTCGACATTTTTGTGTGTTTTTCTGTGTATATTCCGACCATAATCACTGGACACCCCACCCCATATCATATGAAACCCATAATTTTTTAAGGCTACGCTACTGACAGGCTACTGCAGGCTTCCGACCCACGTACTATACGTACTATAGCTGATCTACGCAATACTCTGGCATCAAAATAATTTAGTTAAGATGGGAGTTTAAAATGACGTCATTGCGATGTGTAAATGCACAAAATTTCTAAAGGGGACCGGGCACATCTTCGCTCGTGTGTTCCCCAGAAACCTCCCCGCCCCCAGATGAGGGGGGCTTGATTAAACACTGGTGTATGTGTGCAGTGCAGGGGCGCCCGCAGGCGTACGCACTTACGCAAGTGCGTACAGCAGCGGCGCCCGCAGACGTACGCACATAGGTAAGTGCGTACAGCGCGATGACCCAAAAGGTATGTTTTTGGAAAATTCTAGGTTGATGACTAAAAAAAAAAAAAATTAAAAAAAAGTCATCAGTTTTTTCGGCGGATAGAAAAGGTATGTTTTGGGGAAATTCTAGGTTGATCAGTTTTTTCGGCGGCCTAACGAAAATTTTTCCCTGTTCGCCCCTCCATCGAAAATTTCTGTGCGTACAAGAAAAAAATTCTGCGGGCGCCGCTGGTGCAGTGGTTTGTAGGCTATCGGTGGAATTTGTTTCTGGTTGTTTCAACCGAGACCTCGATACACGACCATGGTGACAATAATTACAGAAGACGTCGTATACAATGTCGATGATGGTCTTTACGAATGTGCAAGCCAAGTCTACTGTCTCCTAATGAGAGACCTGATCCACCCAATCACCGCCGCGTGGGACGCGCAAGGCATTCCGCCGGTCAGGGTTTCACCACCCCAACTAATTATAGACTTTCGTTAATTAAGATGCTACAATAATTATCCTTTGATGGAAACAACCACGACTCCCTACCCCCCCTCCCGCCGCGTCGCACGCCTCACCTGCTTCACCTGCTTAGTATAGGTGGAATGGTCTACAATGAAGAGCCATGCAAGGTAGGGATGCACCGACTGTCAAAGGTGGGGGGTGATGGGAGATAATTGCTCGTTCGATGGTCTGTGGGGTGGAAAGCAGGGGGCGGGGTGACGATGTTGGGGAAGAAACGCGATGTGCGTTGTCGAGGTAACCTTTGATCCCGAAGAATAGAAATGTTAACGAGAACGCAACAAGTGTTTCGTATACGCTTCTGTTGTTCTTCAATTGAATGGAGGTCAGACGTCAGCCTATCATCGTCACATGATCGCTGTAATGCGGTCAGTTCAAAGGTCAACTGTCTGTCGCATCAAAAACGCCCTCCTGCGTTATGGTTGAATCTTTAAATTAATTTTAATTTTTAATAACCATTTCTCAGCTCCTCTCTCTCACTTTGTCACCTTGAACAGTTCGAGGAACTCAAGCGACCGTCATGACCAGCCTTCTGCACTCCATTCTGTTCTGCGTCACATCCCTCAGTTCTTAAAGATTCATCATTGTCCTCCTGTGTACATCCTCCATCCATCTGGTCCTTGGACGTTCTCTTCTCCTCGCCCCTTCTCCACACTCCAGCACAATCGACCTCTCCAGTCCATCCGCGCGCATCACATGACCGAAATACATCAACTTCTGTTTGACAGTCCTCTGCAGCAATGTTATATCACATCTTAGGTGTCCTATCTCCTGGATCACAGATTCATTAAATTTGTTCTTCTCTCCCTCCACGATATCCTCAGCAACCTCCTCCATATCCACATTTCACACGCAGCAATGTTGTCATCCTTCAGTGCCTTCGTCTTCGTCCACGTCTCGCTCCTCTACACAACGGGAACCCCTCGATCCCCGGCAAGAACTAATCTAAAGCAGCGCCGTGCTTTCTCTGTCGCTGGCCCCATCGTATACAATGGGCTTCCATCGGCATTGCGCCTTCAATATGCGTGTCCGGGGCGCGGACATTTCCCCCTGGACAAAACCCCGGCCAAAACCCCCGGACAAACCCCCGGACAATTCCCCCAGGGTAGGACAAAAAACCTGGTATAGAACATATTGCGTATAAGTGGTGGTATACTACAAATTGCCGTTCCAAAGTACGCAAGTTGAATTGATGAAAAGAATTCTCGCTAAATAGAAGCCGGATTGATACAAAATAAATTTTATTTAAATGGAAGTTGGATGCATGAAAATGTTCCTGCTTAAACTTGAGCTGGATTGATGAAATATTCTTGCTTAAATTGGAGCTGGATTGATGAAAACATTCTTGCTTAAATTGGAGCTGGATTGATGAAAAGTTTGAAAACATTCTTGCTTAAATTTGGAGCTGGATTGATGAAATATTTCTGCTTAAAATGGAGCTGGATTGATGAAAGTAATTGTTATTTAATCAGAAGTTGGATAAAACGATTTTTTGTCTAAATGGAAGCTGGATTGATGACAACGATTCATGCTGTCCTATATTGCACCAACAGGTATGAGCTTCATATCGGAGTGACTGAACGGCACTAACAATATAAGTTCACGTCTGAATGACAGCGACAGGTGCAGGGCTTAAAGTGTGGCTGGACGGTCATGGACGACGTCCATGCACTTATTTTAAAATATGAATGCCGTCCTGCCACTTATTGGCCAGCACAGCCTGTAGGCGTAAGGGGCGTCCAGGCACTTCTTTTGGAAAGGTAAGGGGCGTCCATGTACTTATTTTCCAACACTTTAAGCACTGGACAGGTGTTTACCCTTATGACACTAACTACGGTAGTTGACACAGCACCGCGAACTGGATAATTAGCCCAAGTTCGAGCAAATAATACCTAAGCTTACAGATATAGGCTATGCGCAGCAAAGGGGGGAATTGTCCGGGGGGATAATGTTCTACGCTAAATCAGGGGGGAATTGTCCGGGGTTTTGTCCGGTTTTTGTCCGGGGGGTTTGTCCAGGGGTAAATGTCCGCGCCCCGTTCCGTCCTCTGATTCTAGGGTAACTCAACCCGAACCGCCATGGACTACTATACGGACAACCCTTTTGACTCAACGCAGCGCTCGTGAATAAGCTGGTGCCCCTCGCTTGGCTTTCGAGTGGCGCTTTAGACATTTGGAGATTACGATTACGATTCGATTAGCTGTTGTATCATTATGAATTCATTGATTGCCGCAATATAAGATTTAATTGATGGATCTGCAGCAGTTGTAAATGCAGGAAGACATTTCTTCAGTTCGTATACGATACACAGCAATTATCACACTGCGTGTATTACACTGTGAAGAGTATACTGGACTGCATGGATTAGAGTGAGTCACTAGACGAATCTTCATAGATCAGCGCGAAAAACACAAGTTCAATGAGCAACGCTAACATGATTCAAGACTAGGCAACCATGCAACATAGGGTGCGGAGAGGATGAAATAGAGAATTTGTGCAGTTCTATAATAGCAATTAATCTTGTGCAATGAAAAACAACAGAAAAAGTTAACTGCAGCAGATTTACCATGGAAGATATATGGGAATGGAAGGGATGGGTTGTGCGGTGAAAAGCACAACGAAAGGCCAAACTTCTAGTGAACGGCTAAAAAAAGGTCGTCAGAAAG
Organism: Lumbricus terrestris; assembly: GCA_949752735.1. Lineage (NCBI taxonomy): Eukaryota > Metazoa > Annelida > Clitellata > Crassiclitellata > Lumbricidae > Lumbricus > Lumbricus terrestris. The sequence goes on along the minus strand of OX457047.1, from coordinate 16,074,913 downwards.
ACAGACAGACAGACACTGATCAATGGGAAGTGACTGATAAATAGACGCGGCACCGTTCTAAGATAGAGACTTTGACAGACAGATAGACATGCACACTGATAGACGGACTGATATACAGACATTCACACTGGTATATACATACATACTGATAGACAGACAGACATACTAACAGATACTGTGGGGCGCGGTGGTGTAGTGTTGGCGTCGTTGCCTTGAAGCCGGAAGGTTCGAGGTTCGAATCCACCTCAAGTCGCCGCGTAGGTATACCTCGGGTAAGTTCTTCACTCGCAATTGCTCAGCGCTTCGGCGTGAAACTCCGCTGCAGTGTCCGCTCTGCAGTTGGGAGCGCCTCTGAGTAGAGAGATTGAAGGGGCGCTATAACAAGTGCACATACATACATACTAACAGATATACTGACATTGTTGTTTCAGCTTAACGACATGCGCTGTGTGACAACAAAGATCATTAGCGTCGCCCTCCTGCTTCGTCCAGGCTTGGGACTGGCACTGGTAAAGTGCAGGCAGTGACGGAGTTATAAACAGCACATAATCATAATAATTACATAGACTAAGTCTGAATGGCATTCACCCCAGAGCTTTTTTAAACGTGCAGTTCTACACAAAATGTGCAGTTGTAAATGAATTTGCGCAGTTGTCAAAGCAGTTCTGTGCAGTGAAAAAATCATTAGAAAAAGGTAACTGCATGCAGTCGGTTAACCACGGAAGAACGACATGGAACAAAGGAGCTGTACAGTAAAAAAAATAAGGTAATCAGATTTTTCGGCGCCATATTATGGGAAAACTCAGGGCTTTATTTAGCGTGCATGCAGTTGCAATATACTTTAGAGTTTTAAGGCATGTATTTGTAATGTGATAGACTGCACCAGAAATGCAAGTAACGTACATTTAATCAAAATATTACATTGTTTTACAAGTTACAACTGTAGGCTATAGGCTGTGTATATATCTTGAAATACTGGAAGGTGAAACACGAGTGTTCCGCGAGCAAATGCGTGCTTCGAGAAAGGTTCCGCCACTAGAAAAAGGTTGAAAAACACTGGTCTGCATGATCGGCGCCATTCATCAGTCATGAATCAGTCATGAATCGGTCATGAATCAGTCATGAATTACTCATGAATCGGTAATGAATCAGTCATGAATCAGTCATGAATCAGTCATGAATCGGTCATGAATCGGTCATGAATCAGTCATGAATCAGTCATGAATCAGTCAGAAATCGGTCATGAATCAGTCATGAATCAGTCATGAATCAGTCATGAATCGGTCATGAATCAGTCATGAATCAGTCATGAATCAGTCATGAATCGGTCATGAATCAGTCATGAATCAGTCATGAATCAGTCATGAATCACTCACGAATCACTCATGAATCAGTCATGAATCACTCATGAATCAGTCATGAACCGCTGGGCCGGCAGTCACGACATAGGTGTACTGTGCGCCGCACGTAAAGGCTACTCTAGGTCATAAGTATTCTTGAGATATGTTTTTCTCTTGTATGGTAGTCATGAGCAAGCGTAGACGTTGGATTATCTATTCATCTCACTAAAGCGGTGGTTATAGATTTCTAGGGTATCGCGCACGCGCACAGCCTACTTACTATATTTATATCCAGTTGTTTCCGACGATAAGTAAGCAAGTGGATAGACGACCGCAAATCAAAACGATGCACATTTAATATAGTCTAAATACAAAAAAAAACGAGGCTTGATAAGAGCAAATAATAATTATTTGAGTGAACGCTATTTACAAAGGTAAGCTTATAGGAAGAAAATTGCATAGCGCGAAAGTTGAAAAGATTTTGAATAGAACGGTTATGTGGGGATAGAATCTGATGAAACCGTAACCGGTTTCAGATAGTGGTCGCCGAATTAAAATTCTTAAATGGGCTATTTCTTGGTGGTTTCTCGAACTGTCCATTTTCACGTGGCATGCGTTTAATTTATTGTGGAGTTTAATATGCAATCTGTCGCTAGAACAAACTAATTACAACAGATAAATGGGTCGCTTCGTTAGGTGAGCGACCCACGATTTGTTAGGCCTACTGTTACGCGGCACTTCGAATGCAATTTCCTATGGTATTTAGCCAAATTTTAATATTTCGTGACGGCGAAAATACAAGCCAATATAATGTTCGCCGTCGACGAATGATACGAGTTCATTGCAGACGTTTTAAACACGTTTTGACATGTAAAGTGTGGTCGAATGCAACGAGTTTCGAGTCATAAACAGCCGCCATCTTAGGGAGTAGAGACCTACACCTGCCCGAGAATGGCGTAGCGTTACTCGCAGAGTTAAGGTTTACGTCTGACCCATGACTACCGTTTTAAATCGTTATTCGGATGTAGACGATGTTTATGCCTAGAGTACGAGATACACCTATGTCGTGACTGCCGCCCCTGGGCCGGCAGTCATGGCCTAGGTATAACTCGTACTCTAGGCATAAATACGGTCTACATCCGAATAACGATTTAAAACGGTAGTAATGGGTCAGACGTAAACCTTAACTCTGCGAGTAACGCTACGCCATTCTCGGGCAGGTGTAGGTCTCTACTCCCTAAGATGGCGGCTGTTTATGACTCGAAACTCGTTGCATTCGACCACACTTTACATGTCAAAACGTGTTTAAAACGTCTGCAATGAACTCGTATCATTCGTCGACGGCGAACATTATATTGGCTTGTATTTTCGCCGTCACGAAATATTAAAATTTGGCTAAATACCATAGGAAATTGCATTCGAAGTGCCGCGTAACAGTAGGCCTAACAAATCGTGGGTCGCTCACCTAACGAAGCGACCCATTTATCTGTTGTAATTAGTTTGTTCTAGCGACAGATTGCATATTAAACTCCACAATAAATTAAACGCATGCCACGTGAAAATGGACAGTTGGAGAAACCACCAAGAAATAGCCCATTTAAGAATTTTAATTCGGCGACCACTATCTGAAACCGGTTACGGTTTCATCAGATTCTATCCCCACATCACCGTTCTATTCAAAATGTGTTCAACTTTCTCGCTATGTAATTTTCTTCCTATAAGCTTATCTTTGTAAATAACGTTCACTGAAATAATTATTATTTGCTCTTATCAAGCCTCGTAATTTTTTGTATTTAAACTATATTAAATGTGCATCGTTTTGCTTTGCGGCTGTGTGTCTACTTGCTTACTTATCGTCGGAAACAACTGGATATAAATATAGTAAGTAGGCTGTGCGCGTGCGCGATACCCTAGAAATCTATAACCACCGCTTTAGTGAGATGAATAGATAATCCAACGTCTACGCTTGCTCATGACTACCATACAAGAGTAAAACATATCGCAAGAATACTTATGACCTAGAGTAGCCTTTAAGTGCCGCGCACAGTACACCTAGGCCATGACTGCCGGCCCTGGTGTGCACAGGAGTTGGTCGAAATACTGACCGTTGAAATACTATCCTAACTGTTTCAATGGTCGGTATATGATATGTGTTGGGAATCAGTGATTGAAGAAGAAAGAGCAGTGATTCACAAAACAAAAGTAAGGGGATGGACGTTGGTAGGACATAGTACGCTGCCAAAAATTTGCCTTCGAAGGGGAAGAATTAAGGGGAAGCGAAAAAAGGAAGATGATGCTGGACTGGATGATGACCGATGGATGGACGTGGAAACTCATGGACGAGATCCAACGTTGAGAGCCTGGATGACTGTATTAGAGGTATAGAAGCCAGAATTATAAGAATAAGACACTGTGAAGTGTCAGAACCGGCTGGATGGGTGGATGGATGTGTGGGTGGATGCATGGATGGATGGATGGGTGGATGAATGGATGGATGGATGTGTGGGTGGATTGGTGAATGGGTAGGTGGGTGTATGGTGGATGAATGGATGGATGGGTGGGTGAGTGGGTGGGTGGGTGGACGGATGAATGGGTGGATGCATGGGCGGATGGATTGGTGAATGGGTGGGTGGGTGTATGGTGGATGGGTGGATGGATGGGTGAGTGGGTGGGTGGACGGATGAATGGGTGGATGTATGGGCGGATGGATTGGTGAATGGGTGGGTGTATGGTGGATGAGTGGATGGATGGATGGGTGGGTGGGTGGGCGAGATGGTGGATGGATGGGTCGATGGGTGGGTGGATGGGTTGGTTGATGGATAGATGGTGGATGGGTGGATGGGTGTTGAATGCATGGGTGAATGAGCTGGTGGATGGATGGAAGAGGATATGGGTTGGTGGATGGATGGATGGTTGGAGGGATACGTATAGGAGGGATTGGACATGACGAGAGAGTTGGAGAGAAATACGAGGTAAGGAGAAGGAAGTAAAAGATAGGACACGGAGAGAGAGAGAGAGAGAGAGAGAGAGAGAGAGAGAGAGAGAGAGAGAGAGAGAGAGAGAGTGAGAGAAAGAGAGAGAGTGAGAGAGAGAGAGAGCAGAGGTAGTAAGATAGGGCGGAGAGAGAACGTGGGGTAAGAGATACCAGATATAGATGTGGCAGGAGACAGAGATATGGGAGACAGAGAGATTGGATATGGGAGATGGACAGTGAGAGTGATATGCATGGGAGAGAGACAGGGACATTGGACAGCGAGAGTGAGATAGGAGACAGGAGAGATGGGGCAGCGTGAGAGAGAGATAGGAGACAGAAGAGATGGGACAGCGAGAGTGAGATAGGAGACAAGAGAGATGGGGCAGCGTGAGAGGGACAGGAGACAGGAGAGATGGGACAGCGTGAGAGAGACAGGAGAGATGGGACAGCGTGAGAGAGAGATAGGAGACAGAAGAGATGGGACAGCGAGAGTGAGATAGGAGACAAGAGAGATGGGGCAGCGTGAGAGGGACAGGAGACAGGAGAGATGGGACAGCGTGAGAGAGACAGGAGAGATGGGACAGCGTGAGAGAGAGAGATAGGAGACAGAAGAGATGGGACAGCGAGAGTGAGATAGGAGACAAGAGAGATGGGGCAGCGTGAGAGGGACAGGAGACAGGAGAGATGGGACAGCGTGAGAGAGACAGGAGAGATGGGACAGCGTGAGAGAGAGAGATAGGAGACAGAAGAGATGGGACAGCGAGAGTGAGATAGGAGACAAGAGAGATGGGGCAGCGTGAGAGGGACAGGAGACAGGAGAGATGGGACAGCGTGAGAGAGACAGGAGAGATGGGACAGCGTGAGAGAGAGAGATAGGAGACAGAAGAGATGGGACAGCGAGAGTGAGATAGGAGACAAGAGAGATGGGGCAGCGTGAGAGGGACAGGAGACAGGAGAGATGGGACAGCGTGAGAGAGACAGGAGAGATGGGACAGCGTGAGAGAGAGATAGGAGACAGAAGAGATGGGACAGCGAGAGTGAGATAGGAGACAGGAGAGATGGGGCAGCGTGAGAGGGACAGGAGACAGGAGAGATGGGACAGCGTGAGAGAGACAGGAGAGATGGGACAGCGTGAGAGAGACAGGAGAGATGGGACAGCGTGAGAGAGAGATAGGAGACAGGAGAGATGGGACAGCGAGAGTGAGATAGGAGACAAGAGAGATGGGGCAGCGTGAGAGGGACAGGAGACAGGAGAGATGGGACAGCGTGAGAGAGACAGGAGAGATGGGACAGCGTGAGAGAGAGATAGGAGACAGGAGAGATGGGACAGCGAGAGTGAGATAGGAGACAGAAGAGATGGGACAGCGCGAGAGAGATAGGAGACAGGAGAGATTGGACAGCGTGAGAGAGATAGGAGAGATGGGACAGCGTGAGAGGGACATGAGGCAGGGATATGTGACAGCGAGAGTGAGATAGGAGACAGGAGAGATGGGACAGCGTGAGAGAGATAGGAGGCAGAAGAGATGCCATGGGACAGCGCGAGAGAGAAATAAGATAGCGTGAGATAGGAGAGAGAGAGACCGGAGACAGAAAGAGTGAGACAGCTGAGATAGGAGACTGGAACATAACACAAACAGAGGGAGAGATACAGGAGACAGGGGATAGGAAGGGAGAGATGGACAGAAAGAGAAGGGAGGGGAGAGAGGTAAAGAGAGACTGACTGACAGAGGCGGCAGGGAGACAGAGGCAGAGGCAGAGGCAGAGGCAGGTAGGCAAAGGCAGAGGCAGAAGCAGAGGCAGGTAGGCAAAGGCAGAGGCAGAGGCAGGCAGGCAAAGGCAGAGGCAGAGGCAGAGGCAGAGGCAGAGGCAGAGGCAGAGGCAGAGGCAGAGGCAGGTAGGCAGAGGCAGAGGCAGAGGCAGAGGCAGAGGCAGAGGCAGAGGCAGAGGCAGAGACAGAGGCAGGTAGGCAGAGGCAGAGGCAGGTAGGCAGAGGCAGAGGCAGAGGCAGAGGCAGAGGCAGAGGCAGAGGCAGAGGCAGAGGCAGAGGCAGAAGCAAACACATAGGCAGAAGCAGACACATAGCCAGAGGCAGAGGCAGAGGCAGAGGCAGGGAGATAGATAGGTCGAGCCAAATACTTAGAGACAGACACAGAGTAAGACAGAGAAAGAGAGACAGAACACACTTGACTAAACACAATAATTACCAATAACAATAACTACCAATTACGCTAAGCAAGTGGGCCTTCTACGGCTCACGTCCTGCTTTATTACTAGACAAAACTTAGAGCTGCGCAGAGAGAACATTCAGACAGACATTATAGACCAAGGTGTTACGTGACCAGTACAGGCCTCGGCCTAGGTGAACACGAGATGTTACAATTGAGGTCCGCTTCTACCCGACTGCGTGTCCCTACGTCTTCACAGACTGGCAGCCTCCGTGCGTCAATTCAAGCACATACATTTGCACGTAATGTTGTCTGCTCTAGTAGCAACAAATTGGAGAACTTGCATGCCACAATTCTGCTCCACACGGGCGGGTAGAACTACAGGACCTGTGTTGCCTACTCTAGACATTGCGCTTGAAAATGACAAGATAGACACCGGACACCGTCAACACAGAAAGGGGGTTAATTTTTTTTGTTGCCTACCCAGGCACGCGTTGTCACTCTCGTTTGAACCCCCAAATCTGCTAGACGTCCTGACTAGATAGTTGTCTTGGTTACTAGGCCTGCGCAATACTAAGTCTATTTTTAGACGTTGCGTATTGTTAAGTTTATTTTTAGCTACCAAGCAAATTATTAAGTCTATTTTTTAGCTATCAACAGTATTATGCAATATAAAAGTCTGTTCTAGCAGCCTAGCTAGTACAAACCATTTCTCGAACGTTGATCTCATCGGAGTGTCGACCAGAGCTTAGAGCTTAGAGGCTTCAGCTGTCGGTTCTTATGAACTTTCGGATGGCCATCTGCTCTCTCATTGGATCGCTCAACAGAATCGTTGTCAATGGTGCAGATCACGTGATACATATTATCCAATCATCTCGAGGAGTCAGAAACTACCATAGGTACAGATGACGTCGTGCTTATTAATGAGAATAGCTAGGCTAGAAGGGAACCTAGGCCGTATACAATCCTTCCCATGGTAACGCGAATGACGTCATAATCGAGTCTCTTCATCTTGTTTTTGCAGAAAGCCAAAACGATTCTAATAAATGAATTAAATTATAATAATATTATGCATGAAAAATGTATGCTTGGGCACTTGTCATATAGCGCCCCTTCAAAATTTCTACTTAGAGGCGCTCCCGACTGGACCCGACTACAGCGCGAGCACTGTTAAATTGGAATTGCAGGCCGAGTGAAGGACTTGCTCTGCAGGGTCCCTGCACGACCACTTGAGGTGTGTTCGAACATCGCAACCTTCCGGCTCCAAAGCACCGAGCATGATAGGCTACTCCTACACCACCGTGCCTCACAAAATAATGGTCTAATTAAAAATTCTTTATGGATGCTACGGTCACAGGCATAAGTCAACCCTGACCGTTCTCTAAAGAAGCCTCCTCAGAGGCGCTCCCAGTCCAAACAAGGCGATACAAATAAGTCAAGAACCCGTATACATGTACATGTATATCGTTGATGAGTTAACAACCTTTAGGTAGCAGGCGCATCGGTGCAATTGCAGTAGCGAGGGCATAACCATTGCATCGGGGACCGACGTGTCGTTCAGGGTCAGGTTTGGCGTCGTGAGGGTCGGTTAGGGTAAGATTAGGTGTCGTGAGGGTCGGTTAGGATAAGGGTTAGGTGTCGTGACGGTCTGTTAGGGTAAGGATAGGTGTCGTGAGGGCCGGTTAGGTAAGGTTTTGTTAGGGTACGGATAGGGTCGTGATGGTCGGTTAGACGTCGTGACGGTCTGTTAGGGTAAGGAAAGGTGTCGTGAGGGTCGGTTAGGGTAAGGTTTTGTTAGAGTACGGATAGGGTCGTGATGGTCGGTTAGGTCAGGTTAGACGTCGTGACGGTCTGTTAGGGTAAGGATAGGTGTCGTGAGGGTCGGTTATGGTAAGGTTTTGTTAGGGTACGGATAGAGTCGTGATGGTCAGTTAGGTCAGGTTAGATGTCGTGAGGGTCGGTTAGGGTAAGGATAGATGTCGTGATGGTCAGTTATGGTAAGGATAGGTGTCGTGAGGGTCGGTTAGGTCAGGTTAGACGTCGTGAGGGTTGGTTAACGTCGTGAGCGTCGGTTGTGGATGTGGTTAGTGTCGTAATTAGAAAGACCTACTGTCCAAAGATAATATTTTCGTTCTCCGATACTGCAATTAAGCAGGCGTATCTCCAAAGGGAGACTATTCCAAACAGAAGAACAAAGCTCATTGCTACTTACCACTTAGCCCCTTTGATCTTCGAAAGCGTCGATCTCAGGCTCTCAGCAATAACAATGATCTTCTTTCACGACTGCGCTTGTGCAGAAGTAGTCTATTAAACCGTGCATCATCTGAAGTCACATATTGTCCTACGGAAAACATGATGCCACTGTATACGGGTTGCCACTAGGGTTTTAACGAACGATGCTAATATGTATCATTTTCAAAGTCCAGCATTTAGAAATCAGCGCTTTAATGCTTTAATACAGCGTTTTAAAGCAACGTTTTAACGCAGCGTCTTTTCTGCTTTTAACTCTGACGTAATAGTGGCCGTTCAAGATGTTTCTCGTTTTACATAGTAGGCCTAGTCCTAACTAAATTCCGAAATCATATTTACATAATATTATACGTAAGGCATAGTATAAGTAGTAGCAGTAGCAGTAGTAGTAGCAGTAGTAGGAGAAGTAGTAGAAGTAATAGTATAGTAGGCCTAGTAGCATGTGCCATGCAGGGATGACCAGTGTCGCCCTCCTCCTATCTCCTGGTTTGGGACTGGCACTGCCAGACTGCGAGCAGTGACTGAATTACCATCATGAGACTCAGGGGGGGACAGAGGGACGGTCCCCTCAATGGATGTGGTAGAGGACGGCCCATGTATTTGCCCCCCCCCCAATGTGTAATCGGTAAGTGTTAGGTGAAATTTTTCCATCGACATTTGGACGAAAGACTAAAAAAAGGTCGTCAGAAACTTTAGCCGGGCAAAAAAAGGAAAATTTTCGGCGGCGTCTCAGCCATTCGTCCGCCCAAAATCTTCGGCCGCCTTTTCATCTCCCGCAAGTCTCCGCCCATGATTATAATTATCATCGTAATATTTTGGTCCAATAGTCATGCAGAATCGTTGTTGATTATATTTCCATATACCTTGAGTTATCTTCAGTAGCGGCGCTAGGAGGGGGTGGGGGCTAAGCCCCCTCCCCAAAAAGGCCATCCATTTTTTCCCATGTAAAAATAAAATATTTTCACGATTAACCCTCTTTAGCCCCCCAAAAAGAATCGTAAGGTACGCACGAGGTTTGCCAGACAGTTTGGGCGGATAAGAAAAAGGACCATTTTCCCCAAGATTTAGACCAAATGACTAAAAAAAAGTTCATCAGAAACGAAAATTTTCTTGAGATTTTGGCCGACGACCAAAACAAGGTCATGAGAAATTTTAACCGACTCAAAACGGAAAATTTTCTCCCGCAAATTCAACCCCCCAAACTAAAATCCGGGCGCCGCCACTTGTTATCTTATTTAGATAGTTGTGTTGATTTTCTAATGGAGTGCTAGGACAAAATGTCCCCGGACAAAATGTTCCGGACAAAATGTCCCGGACAAAATGTCCCTGGACAAAAAGTCCCCGGACAAAAAGACACCGGACAAAAAGTCACCGGATAAAATGTCCCCGGACAAAAAGTCCCCGGACAAAAAGTCTCCGGATAAAGTGTCCCAGGACAAAAAGTCCCCGGACAAAAAGTCCCCGGACAAAATGTCCCCAGACAAAATGTCCCTGTCAGAAAGTCGCAGGGTAAAAGTGATGTCCCTACACCAGAGGTCCTCAACCGTTTTCGTCCCGCGACACACCTAAACTTGCGACTAAATTTAGCGACACACCATTCAATCGGCATAATGTGAATGTCGTTCGAATTGAAAGTGTTAAAGTTAAACATGTTTATTTATATCAAAATGTGCAGTTTTTGTAGAAGCACTTCTGTACAGTTAAAACGAGCAAAAAGGTCATTGTCCTCCGATTGGAAGTAATTTACCATGGATGATCGGAAAGGAAAGAAAGAATTGTGCAGTTCTAAAAATTCCTTTAAAACGGTCCTGTCGAAATCACCCTCATCATCAAAGTCCTGTTGCGACATCATCAGTTTCCTTTCTCATCGACCCACTTGAAAGCGCCGCCAACCTCTGATGCCCACTCGCACCCGCCTCTTCGTGCCCCACTCTCCCCCGCCTCACATCAGACGCATCGAACACGTGCCCCGCCACCGACGCAACACGCACGCCATGCAGACACGCACCGACTCAAGCGCTAACATCTCGTTCACCTGTTGTAAGCCATTGGCATTTAAGACTCCTTCTTGTCTTATATAATTACTAGCTGGGGGTACCCGGCGTTGCCCGGGAATTTTAGGATTCGGGCCGTTCCCTGCCAATCCCTCCGTCCCTCCGTCCATCCCACCCTCCTTCCATCCCTCCCACTCTCGCACCCTCCCTCCCACCCTCTCTCCCTGCATCCCACTCTCCCACCATCCCCTAGCCATAAATCATTATATTTCTATATTACCTCTGAATTTCCACCTCCTATACAATACATACGGTCATACTCAAGGCTTTTTAAACCTGCAGTTGTATATATGTGCACAAAATGTGCAGTTGTAGCCTAAATGAACTTGTGCAGTCGCAAAAAGCAATATTGTGCAGTGAAAAATAACAGAAAAAGGCAACTGCAGCAGATTTACCATGGAAGGGAGCGGAATGGAAGGAAGGGCTGACTAAATTTGGAAATGTATATATATACCGTCTTGGGCACGACGTTAAACTGCATCCATCCTCTGCCACAGGGAACCAGCAACTTCCCTGTGCCGGTCCTAAGCCCGGATAAAATGAGGAAGGTTTGCCAGATGGGTGGAGATACGCTGGCAGTAAAAGACCAAGACCATTGAAATCCGCAAAAACCACGGCACAAGTGACATAGCCACCCAGATGCTTCAAGGTGTCATGATGTGGAGCAGACATGCACATGCAGGCCGGTCAGTGCAGACCAGTGGAGAGAGTCGGGGGCAGAGAGCGTGGGACACATACGGGCATTGACCCAGGTTGTCCTTCGTGCCTCTCTCACAATATTCTCTTCATCAGACAAGGTGGTCTAGCTGGTTCAAGATGTTAATGGTATGGACCTGCAGACCGGACAGGTTGAAGATCCATGCATGGGCAACATGACGCGAGACAGACTCAAACAGAGAGTGGCGCCGGACACCTACGGGCATTTAGCCCAAGGATTTCGATGATGATGATGATGATGATGATGATGATGATGATGATGATGATGATGATGATGATTATGATGATGATGATGATGATGATGATGATGATGATGATGATGATGATGATGATGATGATGATGATGATGATGATGATGATGATGATGATGATGATGATGATGATGATACCGTGCAAGCGTTACTCTCCCGCCCGTGCCATCCACTGAGGGGTTGTGCGGTGAAAAACGCAACGAAAGGCCAAATTTCTGGTGAACGACTAAAAAAGTTCGTCAGAATAATATTCATAAATTGAATTCCTTAAAATCCCTGACCATAATGCATCCCATGGCAGAGTATTTACATTGCGTAGGCCTATATAGTTTTATTATATAGCACATAAAAAATAATAGTGGACATATGCTTTTGACATATAGATAATAATTATATGTGCTCTGCAGCTATTACTGTGGAATGGACTTGTTTTAATCTGCTGTCGTGGGATTGGATTTGTTTTCTAAAGGAAGCTCTTGCCTTTCCGTTTAAGCAACGTGGAATGCGTGTGTAGGCTATAAAGCCGCTATATATATAGTATACACTCTGACCAACGACTTATCAGTGGAAGCATCGGCGGTGCATGTCGCGACGCACGGTATTTCCAAATTTAGTCATTCACCTGCAGAATATAATTATTATACAAGCGATGAGTTCTTTGCATGCAGCCTGTATATACACAGGTCGACATGTATACAACAGAGCAATGGATGCACGCTATATTATATTGACAGCTGCAGCTGGATTCCACAACTTATATGGTTGGTATACAATTAAGTAAAGATGTCTCTGCAGGAGACTCTGCATGGTCAACCTCGTCATAGGTATGCCACGATCAAATGTTTTAGTCTCATCTCGCAACCTCACCTTCTCCCAAATCGTTAGACACCATCAGCCTTAAGTGCCTCCAATTATATATATATATATATATATATATATATATATATATACATAAGCTGCAGCCTTTTGATTAGCACTTCGAGCTTCGTTCCATTTTAAGAGCCAAGAACGTCATTCCTATATGGCCATCAACCAGCATTACTTTCTCTTATAACTACATGCATGTGTAGTGTATATATATATACGCTATGAAGTATATACGTAAAATGAGTAGCGCTATGTCATTAAAATACTAATTAAAGCAATAAAACTTATTGTCCGAATTATACACGATGACAATAAAAAAAAGATATCAGAATTACATGAGAAGTCATGCAACTATAGCCTACTGTAGAAAAGGCAAATTAAGCAAACAACGGCTCACAAAATCTCAGTAATTCACAAGTATACAAACCGAAAAAATTACTATCCCGCCATTGCAAGAATCGTTCAAGCTAACATCATAATATATATACATATAATATTATATATCTTTCTGAAAGGAAAGGATATGAATATGATGCACTCACTGATAAAATATTCGAGATCAATAAAAAAAACTACTTATTTATTTAGCATTTTGTGGCTTATGTGCAGAAGCAGAGAACCGGCGTATGCATGACGTCACTTCCTGTTCACAATGTAGGGAAATATGCTATAATTATGTTGAGCATGGAACCAGCGTATAGCTGCGACAGAAGCGACAGTCATATCGCTACTGAATCGCAGGCCGTCTGTTCTGTTCGTAGTTAAGATTTGTGATTTGTGATAATGTATTCTTGCTTGGGAGGGAGGGAGGGAAAGTATAGGGATTGGCCGGGAACGCGGCGAATCCTAAAATTCCCGGGCAACGTCGGGTACCCCATGCAGCTAGTATATATATAGATCCGCAAACCATGGGCATTTTTAGGGGTTCCGGGTTCGACCCCTGAAATGAATATATTTTAGATTTTTACAACTATTGTATATTGCGCAGTAATGTGTATTAATTTCCTGTGGCGATTCTCAACGGAAACCTTCCAAGTGCTTCTTACCGTTCACTTATAATTATACGGTGCCAATGAGTTCAAAATTTCCTGACATGCATGCCACATCTATAATTCACCTGTTTAAACATCTGGCTCATGCTGTCATACTCATTATCTCTTCCCGTCCGTCTGTCTGTCTACATGTCCTTCTTACACACTCTGTGTTCGTGTCATTCATTAGCCTTCGATGCTGGTATCTCTGCAGCCATCTCTCTTTGAACGATTCTCCGATTCGACTTTTGACAGAATAAACAAAAACATTCGACTTCCTCGAACTTCCTGCACTCCGTGCTCGCTCATGCTCAGTATTGCTCATCTTTCCTCCTTCTCAACTTTCCACGATCTAATGATGGCATCCTATACGACTGTTCTGCACCGTACAGGTTAATCGTGTGATCTCAATCGAGTATAGCCTACTTCTTAAGACTTAATCCATCGCTTATAAATACTGAGGCAGCAGTGTGGCATGTCCGCCACACTATAACCCATCTCATGCATGATCACATCACCAAAATGCTTCCGTTCCATGCACTCCATGCATGCATATTAGCATGTTTCATGTCCTATATATGGTGCATGCACATCACTGTACTCACACCAACACACACCCAAACCCATGTGCGCAAACACGTACGGGCAAACGCACACACACATGCACACACTCACACGCAGACACGCCTTTACGCACATACACACATAATGTATACGTATACGTATACATGTATGTTATGTGCCCTCCATACTTACATATTATATGCATTATGTATTATATAATTATAGTATATATATTATACAAACCAGGGCTTAAAGTGTGGCTGGAAGGTCATGGGCGGCGTCCATGCACTTATTTTAAAACCTGAACGCCGTCCAGTCACTTATTGGCCTGCAGCAATGACGACTGGAAAGGTCCAGGCACTTCTTTTGGAAAGATAAGGGGCGTCTATGCACTTATTTTTCCACACTTTAAGCACTGATACAAACTATGTGTGTGCGTGTGTAAATGGAGAGCGCCGCCAGAATGTTTTATACATCGGGTAATTTGGAAATTGCCTTTCCTTCATTCTACTTGCCTATATAGGATGAATAAACATGAAGATGAACAAACAGCTGTTGCAATCTTGCCCAGCATACAGCATTCTCTAGATGTCTTGCTGCTGAAGTGTATCGCTGCATGCCTGTCTTTGTCTTCGTCTGTGCGTGTGTGTGTGTGTGTTTGTGTGTGTGCGTGTGTTTGAGTGTGTACTGTATACATGACTATTTTAAAACTTTGATTACGAAAAAGATGTTTAATAGTGGACGTCTATATATTTCATAATTTGTTACGCCACAAACGTTTAAAATTTCAAATAAATGAAACGATTCAATTAATATAGCATAGGCTAATAGTGCAATTAATGCACCAAATTGAATCTGACTTATAATTTGATCGAAAAAGTCTAGACAGTCGCAGTGTTGTTATACAACATATTATAATAAGTTTAGCGCAATCGTTGCAAAGGATCCACCCACAAAAGCTGGGATCAACTCGTCCATCCAGCAATGAATGGATCCAATATAATACTTTCCTTGGTTTGAAGATATTAAATCAATTCACTTAAATTCCTTCTAATCATATCTGGATTCTTTTCCTGATAGCGTCGTCTAATAATTATTATTAGATATCGATCAAATAACACATGCAGCGCCACAGTTCTATTATTAGAATAGCGTTTCAGTCTTTCACACTCTAAGGCACATGATTGGCAAGAGATGACGCAACAGAGTTGACGTCACTGCAATAAATTCGGAATCGAATCGGTGTCTCCACCTATCGAACAACACCGAAGCAGCTGTTCTCCTTGTGCTTCAGCAGCAACGACATTCGCGAGAACGTCTTAGCGCATGTCTTGCAGTTGTACTTCTTTACCTCGGCGTGTGTCTGTAGGTGCGCGCGTAGGTTCGATCGATCGGCGAACGCCCTGCAGCAGTGTGGACACTCGAACGGCTTCTCCCCCGTGTGAGTCCGCAGGTGACCCTGCAGCAGCCAGGGACGGGAAAAGGCCTTTCCGCACAGCTTACACCGACATGGGAGCGTGTGTGTTCGGATGTGCATCTTCAACGCCCCTAGCGATGTGTATGACTTGCTGTCGCAGTGTGGACATGCGAACAGCTTCTTAACGTAGGTCGTGCAGTGGAATTCCTTGTGCTTCGACAAACCGTTGAACGTTGAATAGCTCTTCTGACAAGCCTCGCACTGAAACCGAGGCGGTTCGTGACGCGCGCGGTACGTCACTTCCGCTCCGGATCGCGTCGCTTCCGGTTGGGGGACGTCCGCCGGTGAACGCACTTCCGGTACGGTTTGAGTAACGGATGTTGGACCATGGACCAAAGAGAAATGGCGATGTTCCACGTCAGGAACATCGTCGGAGCTCAGACGCCGGAAATGGAATTGCTCGATGGCGGATGGTTCGTGTAGGAGACCGGACGAGAAACCGGAAGTGGTGGAGAACGGAACATCCGGGGATGTGGTGGGACTACGGCGGCAGTGAAGGTGGTGGTGGTGTCCGATGGCCCAAGACATCGACGCCGCTGGACCTCTCACGTCGTCGGGGAGAGGACACCCGCGTGGATAGGCGGCCAGTGCATGGTCCTTTGAAGTGGACGTCGGTGGACCCCCAAGGAAGAGCGGTCGTGCGCTGAGTGCCACGGGATGACAGAGGTGTGGCATTGCATACCCCGGCTGGATGGCCGATAAGGGGAACGGTGCGTAGATCTTTTGTGTATGGGGGGCGTTCCAGGG
This sequence comes from Lumbricus terrestris, assembly GCA_949752735.1. Lineage (NCBI taxonomy): Eukaryota > Metazoa > Annelida > Clitellata > Crassiclitellata > Lumbricidae > Lumbricus > Lumbricus terrestris. Next base: position 16,058,476 of record OX457047.1, on the reverse strand, counting down.
GGACCTCCCACCGGGGGACGAATCGATAAAGGGTCGTTTGATCGTCGCCTCTGAGACTGACTTCTCCGTCTCCTTCGAAGCTCCTTCGCGTCCCACTTCCGCTAATGACGTCATCTCCCGATCGCAACAGTCCACACTCGTTCCTTCACTTCCGGTTGTGTCGTATGCATTACGCCACCTGTCGTTCGGTAAGTGAGGAGATGAGTCGCGAGTGAACTGCGATGCAACGACATCTGTTGGACAGACATTATAAGCGATAATATGTATACTATATGATTATTAAGCAGCTATATAATGGTTGGCAGAGCATTAAGTCAACAACATGTATAGGAGGCATTCAAAATCACTTATGAAAGAAGAGACGAATCGAAATAAAAACCTGATTTCTCTTCAAATAATAATTATCGTCTTTACCCAGTATAACCGTTAAATATATATGATGAACATGTTATTCGACATCCATTATATACATTACATGCTGTAATTACATTAGCGGCATATAAAATAGAATGCATACTATATATATATATATATATATTAGGGTGGTCGCATCTGTAATGGCAAATTTTCAACTTCAGTTTCATTCTTTCTCCAACCCACCATTTGGTGCCACTTGGTAAAAGACTGTTGTAGCCCAAAAATTATGTCGATTGAAAAATATTTAGGACTAGCACAACGTGTTTGAAGTTTTGGATTTTATGAAATATCAACGTCTTTTTGAGTATAAGGATAATTTAGTCACATTTTTTTACCTGTGACTAGTTTTAGCAGAAAGACTACATTATTTTACTCAAGCACAACTGACAAGTATGCCTAACTTCTACAATAATGGTAATGGTTTATTATATATTTTTATGAACAATTGAACATCACAATAGTATTTGACGCGTGAGTCCCTGAGATCGATGACCATAAACCTATACTAGTAAGATAACACATTGCTATGTTCTTTTCGTCGGTCTGATTTCTATCTACAGGAATCCTTTGTTACACTAAAAGCTCTTTATTGCATGCTTAACTTTAACACAAATTCTGATATAACACGGGCAAGGACCTCAATAATAGTTGAAATAGAAAAAAATACTGATGATATATTTCGTTTATTGTGGCAATCAGAGCAGAATGACAAAGTGCATCACAGATAAACTTTATCAAGAGCTGATGTAAAGAAATGATTTAAAATAGATGTTGAAATTATTGAGATCATAATTTTTTATAGATCTATGAAATTACTTATTACCACACAGGAGTCAAAGAGCAGCTTTTAAACAACTTCTAAAGAGAGCATCATAATTGAGTGCTTGGTGAAGCTTACTCACATTGTCACATTTCATAATATAGAATTTATCCCATTACAAGTATATTTTAGAGTTGAAAGAATGAACACAGAGTCAAACAATTGCCACAGAAAGTGCTGTCAAGAGTGGAAATAAATTACACTGCACTACCTATTATAAATTTGCATGAAAGGCGATGGTGTCAAACACATAAGCTATGTGCTACTCAAAAGCTCTACATCATCCTCAGCAATGGATCCAGCTGAAATTACAATGGCCACCAACCAGGACATCTCAGACGACCATCCAATCCAAAAGAAATAAGTATAGTACCCTCAAGACAACACCCATTGCTACACTCTTGGTGGCAGATGAACACCTTCTTTGGGCACTTTGAGGGAAGTGTATCGTGAAAACTACACCATAGCTCAAACCCATTCAAACACCAAATGCAATTTGAATTGTGAGACAGGGTAATAATGCCTCGGGTTGAAAACATATTAGCCTAAATCTGAGATAAAAATTCGCATCTAAAATGGGTTGCTACTTTTAATATTACATCATTTCCTTGTACCAAGTAACCCCATCAGCAATGACGGTAGAAAAAGAAAGATTTCTGAGAAATCAGACCTCATTAAGAAAATTGGCGATTTTGCAGAATAGATTAATTACGTAGGACACAGATGAAACCACAATTTGTTTATATTTATCCCTATAATTGTTTACTATTACTGTTCCCTTGCTGTAACAGTCAAGGAGCAATAAGCTATTATTATCAATCACGACAACAAGGCAAAACAGGTAGTATTTGTAAAGACATAAGACGTGATAGATGTTATCTGTGATGCGGTGTTTTATACAGGTTTTCATGCCTTTGAGGAATTTCTCTTGAAGTGGCGCTATATAAATTGATGATTATAATTACGATAACAGTAGCATCATTATGTTTAAGTGTGGACCAACCACAAGTAGTTGAATTAATTCCTGGTTTGAAGATTCCTGGTTGATTACAACCATATAGCTACTTTTGAGCATTAGAAGACTTGCTATTATAAGGGTAAAACTTTGATGGCGTTGTGCTAGTCCTAAATATTAATATTTTCTCTTACAACTTTTTGTGTGATGTTTCTGGGGAGAATGGAACCAAATGGCGCCTTGGAGAACACTCAATTCAAGCTTTCATTTTTAACGACCACCCTAATATATATATAATATATATATATATATACTGAAGTTTATAGACCTTGTTTTTTCTTAGAATATGATAGGCCTATACATGAAGCGAGGTGTATAGCAATATTTGACTAATAACATTTTAAATAAATATCGTAGTCGTATATATGCATATCGAGTCAGGGCCGGATTAAGACATGTTCAGCATGTTCGGCCGAACAGGGCCCCCATACTTTAGGGGGCCCCCACACATGCGGAAAACAAAAAATTTCCGAAGATTTTTAGCAAATTTTAACCAAATGACTAAAAAAAGGCATCAACTTTTTTGCATGGAAATAATGGGTATATTCTACGAAATTTTCGACCAAACGACTTTAAAAAGGTCATCAGAATTTTCGGTCGAAGATCCGCAAAAAATTTCCCGAACAGGGCCCCACATTTCTTAATCCGGCCCTGTATCGAGTATGAATTATGGTGTGGTTTAGGCCACATCTCTTCTCATAAAAGCTGAGAATAATTTCACAACACATATTGCAAGGCTTGCATGTAAAGTTCCCATTGCAAGTCGCCGCATAGGGACCTTGGGCAAGTCCTTCACTCGGCGTGAAACTACGATGCAGTGTCCGCGCTGTAGTCGGGAGCGCCTCTGAGTAGCGGTTGAGGGCTGGAAGAGGTGCTATAACAAGTGCGCAACAAAGTATAATATGCATATATACATGTAGGATTGTGAGTTCGCTATATATAGAGACTATTATATATATGTATATATATTAGTATATTTTAGCATAAACATTCAGTGCACAGCGAACTCCTCGCGTATAGCCTATAATGTTTGTATATTTGTTCTTATAATTCGATTATTTGCCATTTAAATCACAGTGATGTATTCTTTGCTTACTTATGTACCAGCATATCTTCTAACCCACAAAGACCTACTTACTCACTGTTTCGCCCCCTCCCCCACTTCCTATGGAATGGTTCTCCAGTGTCCCTCACGGGGAAACCCAAACTTCAGTTGGATATCATTGCCATCAAGCAGCCCTCAGATCCCTACAACCCCCTTCGAGTTCCTTAGCAACCCTTCCCCGTCATTAAGGTCTGTAGGCCTACCTGTTTCATAATAAACTTCCCTTCCTCCTACCACCGCCCCCCGTCGTCTTTTCAATTCCTGCGGTGCGTATAGGTAGGGTCAAATGAGTTTCAAGGGGCGAAGACAGGTTACAGCAGGGCTAATGAGAAGCCCGGAACTGGTATAACTGAGAAGAGGGCAAAGGGCAATCTGCAAATGGTCAACAGACCTCTGGAACGCCCCCACGCCCTGAAGGGTGCCTTTGAAAATAGGAAGCAGCACTTGAGTCGATTAGGTGACGATGCAGCCAAGAAGTTAATTGACCAGAAGTCACGGGCTTCATTTCAGGCCCCAGCACCAATCTTAGAATATATATATATATATATATATTGTATAATGTATATATATATACGGTATTTCGTTTGTGGTAACTCTGCCACTGGTCGCACTCAGTATTCTGGCCATGACCTTCACTCCTTCGGCATGGATAAAGGCGTATGGCGACACGTATACATAGGCTTATACCATTATTATTTTGCTATGACGCATTCAGTGTCGTTATATACAGCAACAAGTTGTCAATGTTCAACAAACACCGCCAACGCTCGTTCTCTGACAGTGCCAGTCCCAAGTCTGGCTAAAGTAGGAGGGCGACGCTAATGATATTTGCTGTCATACATAATTAATAATTATATATTATATTATACATAGATGTAAAAAGTTTTTCCCGTTTTTTATTCTCCCCCCAAAAACGTCGTTTTTTTTTGTTATTTTTCCCATCGTTTTTTATTGTTTTTACTTTTTATGTAACTTTTTATTTATCTATATACTGTCTATTATTATTTTCCTTAATTTAATTTTTGTCTGATATTCCATACGTTTTCACCATACTCTCAGGTGTCCTTATGTAATTGTTTAAGTTCTTATTTGAGAAATACATGACTGTATAGTATATAGGTCTCTACAAGAAATGAAATTTGTTAGAGTTATTTTGACATAGTAACAATTTTAAGTACAAATGAACATTATATAATTTAGTACACGTCCATGGTCTTAGCTTCTTATTGGATTTTAATCTTGTTATGTCGATCAGCATGAACTAATGTGGATTTATGTATACAATTTAAATTTGAAATGATTTCAATACCTTTAATTTTTCTGAATTTCTTATTAAACAAAAGTTATAAGAAATAATAACTGTGGTAAATTAATGTTACTTATACCAATTAATTTTGGCCTAATAATAAAGTTGCGTTATTTGCAGATTAAGGTAAACTTGCATAAGCAAGGTTTTTAAGCTTAAAATGAAGTTTCATGTGTAACAAAGGCAAATTATTTTCCGTTTTCGTTTTTTATTGTTTTTTTCGTTTTTTATTTTTTCGAAAAAACGGCGTTTTTTCCGTTTTTTATTTTATTTTCATCGTTTTTTTACATCTATGATATTATATACTATAGTATACGTGTTGTTAAACTTAAACTACCGCCATTGCAAGCATCAGCGATCGCCATATAAAGACAGTATAATAATTTTATGTCTTTGCACCCCATGCATGTATAAGAAGTAAGTATGGAGCGTAAAGTAAGTGGGCGATTACATCCATTGGCGCCTGCAGATATGTTTGATAGAGGGGCAAAATACAATTAATGATCAATGTTAAATTCTTAGCACGCGCTTGAAAACTGCAAAGCTGGAAATAAAGAACTCGGGTCTTTTCATGGAGTTTTGAAATGTAGGTTTCATTTTGTGCTTCATTAATATTCTGGTGCTTCGGTGTGCAGAAAGTTGTCGTCGACCAAAAAAAACCTTTGACCCTTTACCGACCGAGCCATACAAGGTATGGGTTAAAAGGTGTCAATTTTCCAGGGTGCAAGTGCCCCTCTATAGCCATAAGGAGCGGTTGCCCATTATTAGTTTATTACATACGAGACACGCATACCGCAGTTGCACATTATCTATAAGCTTAGTGTAATGAAACAAATTTTAATTAAATGTCGACAATAATGAATCTCTATGTTAAGGTCTGTGTATAGATGCCTCCCTGCATGTGTGTCTGTCTAAGCACTAATGCTCCAATATCTGACTGTATGCCTCTACATGTATCTGTCTGTCTGTCTGTCTGTCTGTCTGTCTGCCTGCCCGCCCGCCCGCCTCTCTGTCTGTCTGTCCGCCCGTCCGTCCGTCCGCCCGCCTGTCTGTCTGTCCGCCCGCCCGTCCGTCCGTCCGTCCGTCCGTCCGTCCGCCCGCCTGTCTGTCTGTCTGCCTGTCTGTCTGTCTGTCTGTCTGTCTGTCTGTCTGTATGTCTGTCTGCCACTTCAAAGACATATTATGATTAGCCCCAAGTCTATAGACAGAAAGTGGCAGTGTCGTTAAACAGCACGAAGCCGCCAATGTTCAAACACCGTCACTGCTCGTTCTCTGACAGTGCCACTCCCAAGACTGGATAAAGGAGGAGGGCGACGTCTGTCTGTCTGTGCATGCATGCTTATGTGCATACATCTCTCCGTCAACCACTCCTCCTCCTCCTCCTCCTCCTCCTCCTTCTGCTACTTATACTCCTCTTCTTCCTCCTCCTCCACCTCCTCCTTTTTCTCCTCCACATCCACATCCTCCTCCTCTCTTCTTCCTCCTCCTCCTTCTCTTCCTCCTCCTCTCGTCTTCCTCCTCCTTCTCTTCCTCCTCCTCTCGTCTTCCTCCTCCTTCTCTCCTCCTTCTCCTTCTTTTCCTCCTCTTCCTCCTCCTTCTCCTCCTTCTCCTCCTTCTCCTCCTTTTCCTCCTCCTGTCGCTCTCTTCGTCTCCTTCCGTCAACCGTTCCTCCTTCCGCTCTGCCTCCAGGCGAACTCAACGCGTCGATACTCAGTCTTATTTTCAAATTCCGCCGCACACCTGCCGACACCTCGCGACGACAAATCGGTCAACGACAGATTCGCCATCTATCGCTAGAGATGGTCTGACCAGATAAGCAAACCGACCTCTTAAGGGAAGAAGAAGAGGCAAATATTTGGCCGACGGCAGCCAACACTTGTTTCTAAGGCCCACCCCCACCCCACCCTCACCCCCACCCCACCCAACCCCCACCCCACTCCACCCGTGCATGCGACGCGAACTCTACCCGCCGAGCACGCGCCCTGCTTCCTGTGTCGTCTAAGTAAACGACATATACTTAGCCGTCAGTGATTGCTCGTCATTGACTACATATATGTAGACAAGTCCATGCCATCGCCTACCTGTACCTTCGCCATGGAGAAGGTAGATAATAGTCAATGGTGGCGGCGGCAGGTGTATTTCAGAATTCAAAAGTTATCGTGTTAAGATCTCTATCATGTCAACCCTATATATATATACATATATATAATTTATATATATATATAATTATATTGGTATATATTATATATATATATATATATTATGTCAACACTCGAACAGAAGAACCTGCAGCCTTGCACGTTTATATAATAATGTATATACGAAGACTTGGTATAGCAACTTCCGTTCAAGGGTATCTCAATATATATATATATATATATATATATATATATATATATATATTTTATATAGAGTCTATATATAAGATATGTTTATTTAAAATTGCATCTTACTTATCGCCTTGCATGCACCTGCTGACTAAGTGTTGCCCGACAGTTGGTACAATCTACCCGTGTATATATATATATATATATATATACATACATGTATATGATTATATTATATATGGGGTATATTGGGTTAGTTGCATGTATTTATAAATGAGCAGCTATGGTGGAGGTGCGGTGGTGTGACATGCATGCGTCAGTGCATGCAGAGGTAATTACCGAACATCCGTCGGTGACGGTTACGGAGATGATTACGATAAGAAGTTTATATATATACATATGTATATTGTATATATATATGCGTAATGAGGACGTCAGACCATATGCTATTTTTAGTGCATAGTGCTCGAAATTGAGAAACGTATATATATATATATATATATATAAGCACAGAGAGACACGGAGACGGACAGACAGAGAGAGACAGATATACAGACAGACAGAAACAGAGGCAGAAAAGTCGGGGTGGGGAGAGAGACAGAGACAAAGACAGATAGACAAAGAGACAGAGAGAGACAAATGAGTCAGAGAGACAGACAGAGAGAGACAGAGACAGACAGGCAGAGACAGACAGAGACAGACAGAGAGACAAGACAAACATACAGAGAATGAGAGAGAGATACAGAGAGTCTCTCTGACGATTATGATGATAGACATAAAGAGAAACAGAGAGAAACAGAGAGACAGGCAGACAGACAGACAGGCCGAGAGACAAGGAGAGACAAACCGACTATATATCTAGTATAGGCTATATATATAGGCTGCAGATATATAGGTATAGAGCAGCTGCATAAACATCGTTTACATGACTAACGACATCATCATCTTCATCATCATCATCTTCATCATCATCATCATCATCAATGTGATCGCTGTCTGCATCTCTCTGATCATCTTCATTCGAAGGTGAGCAGTGAGCACCTGTCTTATGATGTCTCTGTACTGCAGCTCTCATGCATTTGCAAGCACTGCAGCAGCATCCAAGATCGCATTTCCAGTTTCTCATGAGCATGTCTATACCGTCTCAATTTATCTTCATCCGCAACCGCATCTATTCCTCCATTCCTCCATTCCTCCACTCATCATCTTTCCAGGCTTTCCAGGTCACCTGCTCACCGACCGACCGACCAAAACACTCACTGACCTCTTTCCCAATTGATAACTGAATCTGCACATCACTTCTTGGATGTACGATACATGGCTTAATATGAAAACGTTGAAGATAACAGTGATGATGGTGATGATGGTGATGATGGTGATGATGGTGATGATGGTGATGATGATGATGATGATGATGATGATGATGATGATGATGATGATGATGATGATGATGATGATGGTGATGATGATGATGATGATGATGATGATGATGATGGTGATGATGATGATGATGATGATGATGATGATGATGACGATGACAATGATGATGATGGCGACGGCAACGACGAAGACGACGATGAAGATGATCATGATGATGATCATGATGCTGATGGTGATGGCGATGACGATGACGATGATAATGATGATGATGACAACGGCAACGACGATGATGACGACGACGATGATGATGCTGATGACGACGATTATGATGATGATGCTAATGATGATGATGACGACGGCAACGACGACGACGACGATGACGACGATGATGATGATGCTGATGACGACGACGATTATGATGATGGTTGTGATGCTGATGATGCTAATGATGATGATGACGAAAATGATGACGAAGACGATGATGATGCTGCTGATGATGTTGACGAACTTGATGACAGCAGTAACTAATACTACTACTATACCACCAACACCACCCATACCCCATCACCAGAAGAGTACCTTAACCAACACCGTGCACCGTCATTTATGGAATTATGGTGGTTCCATTGCCTCTTTTCGCGCTGTCTCAAGCAGGGCTTAAAGTGTGGCTGGACGGTCATGGACGGCGTCCATGCACTTATTTTAAAATCCGTAGGCCATCCTGCCACATATTGGCCAGCACCGCCTGGAAAAGTAAGGGACGTCCGTCCAGGCACTTATTTTAAGCACTGGTCTCAAGACCATAATTTTTCTCTCATAGTTTCTCGCACTGGGAGCGCCTCTGATTAGAGTGCACTGCGAGAGGCGCTGTATAAATTTCTAGATACAATACAATCAATGCAATACAACAAGGATACCATTACGAAATGAGCTCATATACTGCAGCCAATTAACAATGATCAGAACAATTTGATGCTTTAGATGGCAACAGCGATAGATTATGATGACGATGCGCTGATGACTTCTTTTGGAAGGTTAAAATTAAGTCAAATCAAATCAAATCAAATTTATTGATCTCAACAATGTACAAGAATGTTATGATCGCATAATAATTATAATGACAAGTTGTTACATACAAGGCTCATTCTTTTATGCAATAAGCAGGGTTTTTTAAAGGAAATTAAAGTATTCATACGGGAGCCAGTAAATTTATCAAGCAAGAAGCAATCAGAAAATGTCGAATTGGGTGATTGAGAGCAACAGGTCCCCCAAAGGGAACCCGCAATAGAGGGTGCCTGTTTAAAAGACAATATACCTGAGGTGATTAAAAGACTATACCTGAGAGTTGACTGCTTGAGTCAAACTGCTGCTGCTGCTGCTGCTGCTGCTGCTGCTGTTCATGGCTGATCTTCATCAGATGTCCATCAGCCGTGGTCATCCGACTGACCGGATGCTCGAGCTGCAGCCTCTGTCCTCCGTCTCCATTGTGATACCCCGGGGGCGTTCGCACCCCGGGGTTTGTCCTCGCTCCCGCTGTCTTCTTGACAAGAAACGCTCTCGGCATGATGATGGTCCGTCGAATATCTCTCCCTTCACAGCAGGGGTGGATAAATCACCGGCGGTCGGAACAGATCAAACGGCAGACGAAACACAATCCACTATAAGGGAGTTCATTCAGCGCGTGGTCAACCTTATCGCGCCCTGCTAACAATCAATGCAAACAAAATGGACGCTGGTGATGTGACAGCGTCGAAGGCCTTCTGAAAGTCAACTGGTTCCATGAATTCTTTCGCCGGTCGTCTGCTTTCGATCTTTCGGCGGGAATAGGCAACGTGTTGAGATGTATGTCGGTGCAATCAGACGTAAATAAACTGCGTCTGGTTTGGCTCTTTCGTCGGCCGACGGAAGTTTGACTAACGAGCTGGAGTCTGGCATATAGTGAACCTGCTAGGACAACGCCTCTGATCGGAGGGTCTTTTATAAACGTTTGCAATGGCCACACCTCCGACTAAACGCTCGTCCAATGAGAGATGCGTCTGAGTTGATTGATGGGTTGGTCTACCAATAGAGTTGATCGTCGAATTGGTTGTGTCGGACAAAAAGTTGATCGGGTGGTAAGTTATGGGAGGGAGAGGCGGAACGATAACTCAATGTAGAGGAACGCAGGTATTTTGCGGTTATGCAATGATACGAGACCGCTTAGAACAACGCTGGTCGAATCTGCATGGTTCTCAATTGATGATGATGATGATGATGACGACGACAACGACGATGATGATGCATGATGATGACGATGATGTGGGGCGCGGTGGTGGATTGGTGGCGTCGTTGCCTTGAAGCCGGAAGGTTCGAGGTTCGAATCCATCTCAAGTCGCCGCGTAGGGACCTTGGGCAAGTCCTTCACTCGCAATTGCTCAGCGCTTCGGCGTGAAACTCCGATGCAGTGTCCGCGCTGTAGTCGGGAGCGCCTCTGAGTAGCGGTTGAGGGCTGGAAGAGGCGTTATGACAAGTGCGCATACAAACAAACAAACGTTGATGATAATGGGAAATGGTAATGGTAATAATGATAATGACGAGGTCCATAATGATGATGATCTTGATGATTATGATGTTGGTGGTGGTGATGATCGCCGTTGTTGAGTGTATATACCTGCTTTCAATGTTATGATGACATGCAGTCAATAACTAATAATTGAAATTTCAGTAGCGTATACATGCACTTGTAATTGTAATTACACGATTTCTAGAACATGCATCGTCATGCAGTTACATAATAATGTCATGTTTATTTATTTCTCGCCTTTGCCATATAGCGCCCTGTCAAGTTCGCTACTCACAGGCACCCTGACTATACAGCGCGGACACTGCATCGGAGTTTCACGCCGAAGCACACGAACAACTATTGCAAGTGAAGAACTTGTTCACGGTCCATACGCGGCGGCTTGAGGTGGATTCTACCCTGGAACCTTCCGGCTCTAGGGCGCCGAACAAACCACTACACCACCGCGGCTTGCAATATATATAGTGATGTTTTCGCTAACGAAAACGAAAATGGCGATTAACGTAAACTAAACGAAAACTTTATATTATGGCTGAAAATATAATTATGTAAAATACGCATGCAGGAACCAGAAGCATGCATGCTGTCGTTAAAAAATTCCGTATACACCAATAAAAACTGACACGAACCAAACGAAAACTGACACGTTGAATATGGTGTAGGCCTATAAAACAAAGCTAAAGTTTTGAATCGTTTTCTATTTTTTGCCTTTAGGCATATATGCTGATAAATTGCAGACGAAGAAAACTTTAAGACTGCTAAGACTAAACTTCTTTTCATCAAACGCTTTTGCGCATGTCCAGTGTATACACTTTTGAATCACTGCAGTATGTGGCATGGCTGGAATCCTCTTCTGCCTGAATAGAAGTCGGTTTGACGAAAAATGCATCTAAAAATGGAAGCTGGATTGATGAAAAACTTCTTGGTAAAATATAGAAGTTGGAATGAAGATCATTATATTACCTTAAATAGAAGTGAGACTGATAAAGATTCTCTATTAAATTTCAATCGGACTTGCCTTGATGATATATAATTATTGTGAAAATAGAAGTTGGAATGATAAAAATAATTGTTGCCCCATGCAGTAGAAGCTGGATTGATGAAAATAATTATTGCAAAGGCAGAAATCGGATTACTGTGTATACGGACCTTTAGAAAGAAAAAACTGCCGGCGCCAAAACGGCGGCGCCAAAAAGGTCACGCCAAAACGGCGGCGCCAAAACGGCGGCGCCAAAAAGGTCACGCCAAAACGGCGGCGCCAAAACGGCCGCGCCAAAATGGTCGCGCCAAAACGGTCGCGCCAAACGGTCGCGCCAAAACGGTCGCGCCAAAACGGCGGAGCTAAAACGTCCTGCTTCGTATTATACCGCTTCAGCTTGTTGTCGATATGAATGCATGTTGCATGCAGTCTTTGACAACTTTGAAAATTGAAATTTTTCGAAAGTTAAAACTGCAACTTTATAACCTATAGTATACACTTGATTAAACTCACTTGACGAACATTTTGTTAACCCTCATCCGAACAAGCGAAATTCAACTTAATTTGAATAAATGAATCTAAAATTGCTTACATATATATTCTGGGCTTTTCTGGGTTTTTTTCATAACGAGAGAGAACAGGGCAGAATCAACTGGAGAGCTGGAGAACATCATCAGAAAGAAAGGACTGAACTGGATGAGACACGTGGCACGAATGAGTATGCAGCGACAGAAGAGCCAATCAGGTGATGAACTGGACTCCAAAGGGGAAGCGTGGAAGAGGAAGACCAAGAAAGAACTGGATGGGAACTGTTCGAGAAGATCTGAAGTGCTTGGAGATGACGGTGGAGGATGCTGTTCGGATGGCGATGGACCGGGTGGAGTGGAAAGGCTGCGTTGCCCGATGTGCAGTTCTGCACGGGAGGGACTAAGTATATACTAAGTAAGTTTCATAACGAAATCTGGGCTTATCTCTTAAACCTCAGTGACAACATTGTAAATCACCCACCATATATATATATATATATATATATATATATATATATATATATATACATACACTAGATTGGCTATAGTCAGATGATCAGATGGGCGAAGCCATAAAACCGAGCACTTTGACATTGGAAAGCATGCAAATCTTACAAATCTTACAGAATATATTATGCTCTAATCTCAGTGACGCAGCGAAGCATTGAAAATCCTCTTTCATGTAGCATTTAAAAATCTAAAAGTTCAGCAAATAAAGTAACTGAGTCAGGTATACGCCGTATATCCAAATGCTTGCGCTTCATTTGAAAAGCAAAAACAGTTATAAAGGCCAATGTTGTTGGTTTGTGCATGGATAAACAGCCATGGTATTTTTCACTGCCAAAACTTTTGCCCTACCAGAATTTTTGCCCCGCCAGAATTTTTGCTCTGCCAGAAATTTTGCCATGTCAGAGAGCAGACGGGCGTGAACAGTAGGAAACAATATGCCCGTAAATTCTGCAGAAGAAGAACAATATGAAGAACGAGAACAAGAAGAACAAGAAGAAAAACAGCAACAACGACAAGCAACAATTAACGACAAGAGGAAGAACTTGGAAGATGAAGAGGAAGAGGAAGAAGAGGCAGAGGAAGAGAACGAAGAAAAGGCAGAGGAAGAGGAATTGAACAAGGAAGATAAAGAGAATGAGGAAGAGGACGAGGAAGAGGTAAAGGACGAGGAAGAGGGGCAGAGATAAAGGTAGATGACGAGAAAGAAAAAAAGAGGAGAAGAAGAAGGAGGAGGTAGAGGTAGAGGTAGAGGAATAAAAAAGGAGGAAGAGGCTGAGGAAGAGGAAAAAGAGAAGAGTTAGAAGAAGAAGAAAGATTATGATGATGAACAGGAAGAAGAAGAAGAAGAAGAAGAAGAAGAAGAAGAAGAAGAAGAAGAAGAAGAAGAAGAAGAAAAGAAGAAGAAGAAGAAGAAGAAGAAGAAGAAGAAGAAGAAGAAGAAGAAGAAGAAGAGAGCCATGAAGATGAAATATATAGTGAAGAAAAAGAAGAATATAAGAAGAAGATTAAGAAGAATGTTAAGAAGGATAAAAAATGCGAAGAAGCATAGAATACGAAGAAAGAGAAGACAAAAGAAGATCGAAAAGAGTCAGCAGAAAAATGCGAGGAAGAAGAATCAGAAGAGAAGATATGTGAGAAAAGAAAATAAATGAGAAAAGAAGAAAGAATAACCGGCGCCGAAATGAGTTATAATTGGCTATCGGCTATAGCATTGCAATTAACTGATGTTATAGGGCCTAATATAGGCCGAAGTTTGAAACGTCCAGATAATATATATATCTGCTTACAATATCGTCATGCAGCAATTCTTATTCAATTATAACTCCATTGTCTTGCAAGGTCATTGCTATTTACGATGATAGTCCTATGGATATATATATATATATAAATTATATATTATATCACCTCCACTAGTTTCGCGTATGCATCTAGGCCTAGTTGCGGCTTCACAGAAAGAACCAACATTCACTTGCCATTCATTCACCGTGTCTGTGTATATCAGTATAATGTGTAAAGGTCTGTAGACGTATATTTGCAAAGCTCGCCATTAACATTTCTGGCCGTCGTTAGGGCTGAGCGTGGCGTCCGCTAAGATGAAGGGCACGGGCGCTGCTCTTGTTCTTGAAAGGGCGAAAAGAAGACAGAGAGAGAGGGAGAGAGAGATAGGGAGAGAGGGGAGAGGGGGTTGCCAATGGCGCTGGAGGTTAAATCGTTGGCCGAGTGATGCAAAGGCAGGCGGCGTCGGCGTCGGCATAGGGAGATGATCTCTCGTGTACATTTCTCAACTACCTCCATCTCTTTCAACCTGACAGTTTACAGAGAACAGGTGTTGTACGGTCGTGGGAAAGAACCCGGCGCGTACACTCCGCGCCCCCGACCGTCCGTCCGTCCGTCCCAGGGCGACCGACCGACCGACCGAGCGCTGCTGCCCCGTTCCCCTCTCTGCCGCTGAAGTGGCTCCACTAGAATGGCACCTGTCGCCTCCCGTCAGGCAGCAGCAGCAGAGGCGCCGTGGAACACAGGAAGCGAGAGACAGAGAGGGACGGAACCAGAGAGGTGGAGACAGACGGAGAAGGAGCGACAGAAACAGGGCAGGTGAAAGAACGAGACGGAAGCGACTGTAGAGATAGGGAGAGAGTGGCAAGGTGAGAGGAGACTACACGGTGGAAATGTTTGTGGTGAGTTGATACTTTCCTTTGACCGCCTGCTGCAGAGGTCGATGCCTTCCTTTTGCGTCCGTTCATATCCAGGTGAGAAAAGCCTTCGTCGCTCGTCTGACGCAATTGACGTTCTCGGCGTGAAGAGCTTAACAGCACCGAGCGCAGTAAGCTCTGGTGTATACGCTCTCCTCAGAGACACGATTCTGCGACTGAAGGACATCGAAACTGATGGGAAGACAAAGTCAACAGAAGTAAATTATTGTTCAGATTGTTGCGTCTTCGACTCGCTGGCCATCTATATATCACGGTCCTTAATTGCGTCATTCTACATGATTGTGTAAAGCATTGTGTGTGCTTGACCTTCAATCAATTAAGAGGAATTTTTCGACATTACATACATGTATAGACAGTATATAAGTATGCGCCAAAAAAGATCCCCTAGGTTTTTTTGCCAATATCTTGGCCAAAAGTAAGAATTTCGAAATGAAATTTTACAGTCGTAAAGACAATTCATATTATTTTACAGATGATGGTCAGATTTCATCGAAATATTTCAAACGGAACAAAAGTTATACCACTTTTAGTGAGGTCACCCATCGTTTTTTGACGATTCAAAAAAGTAAATGAGAATCCGCTATTTTCCGGCTCCAATGCACCGAGCATAATTATATATGCTATTACCCATATACATCGCACCTCACAAATGTGTGTGTGTGTGTGTGTGTGTGTGTGTGTGTGTGTGTGTGTGTGTGTGTGTGTGTGTGTGTGTGTGTGTGTGTACATGCATATATGCATATTTTTTATCTGCGCGTATGTATTCGTATATAGGCGTGCATGTGCGGCACATGCATGTAAGTGTGTGTGTGTATGTGGGTTTGTGTGGTCTTGTGCTTGTGTACGTGCGTGTTGCGTCTGTCTCTGTTTGTGTCTGTCTCTGTTTGTGTCTGTCTCTGTTTGTGTCTGTCTCTGTTTGTGTCTGTCTCTGTTTGTGCCTGTCTCTGTTTGTGCCTGTCTCTGTTTGTGTCTGTCTCTGTTTGTGCCTGTCTCTGGTTGTGTCTGTCTCTGTTTGTGCCTGTCTCTGTTTGTGTCTGTCTCTGTTTGTGTCTGTCTCTGTTTGTGTCTGTCTCTGTTTGTGTCTGTCTCTGTTTGTGCCTGTCTCTATTTGTGTCTGTCTCTGTTTGTGCCTGTCTCTGTTTGTGTCTGTCTCTGTTTGTGCCTGTCTCTGTTTGCGTCTGTCTCTGTTTGCGTCTGTCTCTATTTGTGTCTGTCTCTGTTTGTGCCTTTGTCTGTTTGTGTCTGTCTGTTTGTGTCCGTCTCTGTTTGTGTCTGTCTCTGTTTGTGTCTGTCTCTGTTTGTGTCTGTCTGTTTGTGTCTGTCTCTGTTTGTGTCTGTCCCTGTTTGTGTCTGTGTATGTTTGTGTCTGTTTGTGCCTGTCTCTGTTTGCGTCTGTCTCTGTTTGTGTCTGTCTCTGTTTGTGTCTGTCTCTGTTTGTGCCTGTCTCTATTTGTGTCTGTCTCTGTTTGTGCCTGTCTCTGTTTGTGTCTGTCTCTGTTTGTGCCTGTCTCTGTTTGCGTCTGTCTCTGTTTGCGTCTGTCTCTATTTGTGTCTGTCTCTGTTTGTGCCTTTGTCTGTTTGTGTCTGTCTGTTTGTGTCCGTCTCTGTTTGTGTCTGTCTCTGTTTGTGTCTGTCTCTGTTTGTGTCTGTCTGTTTGTGTCTGTCTCTGTTTGTGTCTGTCCCTGTTTGTGTCTGTGTATGTTTGTGTCTGTTTGTGCCTGTCTCTGTTTGCGTCTGTCTCTGTTTGCGTCTGTCTCTATTTGTGTCTGTCTCTGTTTGTGCCTTTGTCTGTTTGTGTCTGTCTGTTTGTGTCTGTCTCTGTTTGTGTCTGTCTCTGTTTGTGTCTGTCTCTGTTTGTGTCTGTCTCTGTTTGTGTCTGTCTCTGTTTGTGTCTGTCTGTTTGTGTCTGTCTCTGTTTGTGTCTGTCTCTGTTTGTGTATGTCTCTGTTTGTGCCTGTCTCTGTTTGTGTCTGTCTCTGTTTGTGTCTGTCTCTGTTTGTGCCTGTCTCTGTTTGTGTCTGTCTCTGTTTGTGTCTGTCTCTGTTTGTGCCTGTCTCTGTTTGTGTCTGTCTCTGTTTGTGTCTGTCTCTGTTTGTGTCCGTCTCTGTTTGTGTATGTCTCTGTTTGTGTCTGTCTCTGTTTGTGTCTGTCTCTGTTTGTGTCTGTCTCTGTTTGTGTCTGTCTCTGTTTGTGTCTGTCTCTGTTTGTGTCTGTCTCTGTTTGTGTCTGTCTCTGGTTGTGTCTGTCTCTGTTTGTGTCTGTCTCTGTTTGTGTCTGTCTCTGTTTGTGCCTGTCTCTATTTGTGTCTGTCTCTGTTTGTGCCTGTCTCTGTTTGTGTCTGTCTCTGTTTGTGTCTGTCTCTGTTTGTGCCTGTCTCTGTTTGTGTCTGTCTCTGTTTGTGTCTGTCTCTGTTTGTGTCTGTCTCTGTTTGTGTCTGTCTCTGTTTGTGCCTGTCTCTATTTGTGTCTGTCTCTGTTTGTGCCTGTCTCTGTTTGTGTCTGTCTCTGTTTGTGCCTGTCTCTGTTTGCGTCTGTCTCTGTTTGCGTCTGTCTCTATTTGTGTCTGTCTCTGTTTGTGCCTTTGTCTGTTTGTGTCTGTCTGTTTGTGTCTGTCTCTGTTTGTGTCTGTCTCTGTTTGTGTCTGTCTCTGTTTGTGTCTGTCTCTGTTTGTGTCTGTCTCTGTTTGTGTCTGTCTGTTTGTGTCTGTCTCTGTTTGTGTCTGTCTCTGTTTGTGTCTGTCTCTGTTTGTGTCTGTCTGTTTGTGTCTGTCTCTGTTTGTGTCGGTCCCTGTTTGTGTCTGTGTATGTTTGTGTCTGTTTGTGTCCGTCTCTGTTTGTGTCTGTCTCTGTTTGTGTCTGTCTCTGTTTGTGTCTGTCCCTGTTTGTGTCTGTGTATGTTTGTGTCTGTGTATGTTTGTGTCTGTTTGTGTCCGTCTCTGTTTGTGTCTGTCTCTGTTTGTGTCTGTCTCTGTTTGTGTCTGTCTCTGTTTGTGTCTGTCTCTGTTTGTGTCTGTCTCTGTTTGTGTCTGTCTCTGTTTGTGTCTGTCTCTGTTTGTGTCTGTCTGTTTGTGTCTGTGTGTGTGTTTGTGTCCGTCTCTGTTTGTGTCTCTGTGTCTGTTTGTGTCCGTCTCTGTTTGTGTCCGTCTCTGTTTGTGTCTCTGTGTCTGTTTGTCTCCTTTTAAGTGTTTTCAATTCTCTGATTTTGACGAATGCGTCTTGAACCCGGAAAGGAAACAAGACGCTAACGAAAGGTCAACAGACACCTGTTCGAGATATGTCTGCCACGATACATATACATGCATGGAGCAGGAGCAGACGATAGCGAGATCAAACGACCGAAGCTGCTAAAAAGGCGGGCAGAGGCAGCATGTGCTTTCCGGCTCTATATATATTATATATACGTATAAATATATACATATACACATACACATGTATACATTTTATACATGGCGCAATCGGTATATGTATACGTCGGAAAGTCTCGTGCACATGAAGCTTCAGCGGCGCCCGCAGGCGTTTACGCACTTACGCAAGTGCGTATACAGCGCTGAAAGGCTTAAAAAAATAATGGGGTATGTTTTTGGGAAATTCGAGGCTGATGACTAAAAAAAAGGTCATCAGTTTTTTCGGCGACCCTGACGAAAATTTTGTCCTGTTTCCTCCAAGACACTAAATTTTGGCCCCATCGAAAATTTCTGTAGGCCTATCAGCCCTTGGCTGTGTGTACAAGAAAAAAATCCTGGGGCGCCGCTGTGAAGCTCTATGCATAATCTGAATACGTGTAGACAACTTCCAAGTGGACGTCATGAATGCATGCTTCGATCGCTCATTTAACTTTTCTACATTCTGCATTTAGTGACATATTCAAAGGAAATGAAATATGTATATATATCTATATAGAATTATATACACACACATATATATATACACCCATACACTATGCGTTTGTGATAATTATGTGTTCTTGTGAGTTGTTTCAATCGCATATTTTACAAAACACTGTAACTGCGGTTGCGGTCTGTCAACCGGATTGTTCAATAAAGAAAATAATTATTATTATCGGTCTGGTATACCCAGCACAATACATGAACACGTATACCGGTATATATAGAAACGAAATTCGAATACGCAGGCAGGCAGGCAGGCAGGCAGGCAGGCAGGCAGGCAGGCAGGCAGGCAGGCAGGCAGGCAGGCAGGCAGGCAGGCAGGCAGGCAGGCGAACAGAATATGACATGCACATGGGCGGAGACCTAGGTGGGGACAGAGGGGACGGTCCCCCCAATGGAGGTGTTGGGGGGAACGGCCCATGCATTTGTCCCCAAATCGTTGAGCGTCACGACTAAAAAAAAGGTCAACTTTTTTGGCGGCGAAAATATGAATTTTTTTCGAGATTTCGCGGATGACTAAAAAAAGGTCATCAACTTT
This sequence comes from Lumbricus terrestris, assembly GCA_949752735.1. Classification (NCBI taxonomy): domain Eukaryota; kingdom Metazoa; phylum Annelida; class Clitellata; order Crassiclitellata; family Lumbricidae; genus Lumbricus; species Lumbricus terrestris. The sequence continues at coordinate 16,038,894 of OX457047.1, read as the reverse complement.
TTTGGCGGGGAAAATAGAAAATTCGTCGAGATTTCAGAAATTTTGGCCGAGAAACGATGGAAATTTTTCGGCAACACTCAGCCACTCATCCGTCAAAAAAATCTCGCGTCTTTCTTTCCCCCCCCCCCCCAAGTCTCCGCCCAGGTCTCCGCCCATGGACATGCAGCCTTTGAATCCGCTGCAGTGCAACACGATACGCAATTAAGTCAATCGTCTTGATTTGTGTGAGCTTTCAGTGGCTCAAAAATCTCTTAGATGTTCGGTACATCATATACATATATGTTGAGCACGAGCCATTCAACGTTCTCATCTGTAGTAGCAGGCGCCGACGAATTGCCCTCATGACGTCAATACTTACGTTTTCCAGAAGTGGGATGAGCCGCAGTGTGTTTACGCGAATATATTTATCACGGTAGCCGATTTATTTTTAGCGCTGGAACTGCAATGCATTGTGTGTGAGGAGAGGGAGAGATCGAACCGTACAAAACTCAGGGATCGTTGTTCTATGTGTATGCATCTTAAGCAAGTCTTTGACGGATGATGAGGCGATTAACACATGCAAGAATAATTTTATACACTGTGTCCCAATAAAACGGGGCCCCTTTTTATAATGTGAATAAAACTGGCAAATATTCATCGATTGTCAAAATTTCTAAACTGCTTTTATCCTGAGATATTTATCTACAAATTGGTAATTTATGAACGGCCCTCACTAAAAAATTACGTCACAATGACGTCATTAATTTACATATCGAAACCAAATGTCAACAAAAATCGTTTGAGAATGGCGTTCAGCCAAGAAGACAAAATTGTAATAAAATTCTTACGGATAAATAAACATTACGGCGCAAAAAGTTTATTCGAAAATTTCCGGACAAGTGATGGACAGTGAGCGGTCTAAAAAAGCTTCTAAGAAAAATTGATACATACATACATACGTACGTACGTACGTACGTACGTACGTACGTACGTACGTACGTACGTACGTACGTACGTACGTACGTACGTACGTACGTACGTACGTACGTACGTACATACATACATACATACATACATACATACATACATACATACATACATACATACATACATACATACATACATACATACATACATACATACATACATACATACATACATACATACATACATACATACATACATACATACATACATACATACATACATACATACATACATACATACATACATACATACATACATACATACATACATACATACATACATACATACATACATACATACATACATACATACATACATACATACATACATACATACATACATACATACATACATACATACATACATACATACATACATACATACATACATACATACATACATACATACATACATACATACATACATACATACATACATACATACATACATACATACATACATACATACATACATACATACATACATACATACATACATACATGTCATGTCATGTCATTCCGCCATCGTCGCTCTGCGACGGTTGGCTGCACGAATGGATGAGCATTTTCCACAGTTGTCTATCTCCTGCCATGTTCATTAGCCTCCTCCCCGAAAGTCCAGTCCATTTCAAGATGTCTATCCATGCCATTCTTGGTCTTCCTCTTCCCCTTTCTCCCTCCATCAGTCCCGTCATCAGGTTGTTTTCTATACATGCATACATACATACATACATACATACATACATACATACATACATACATACATACATACATACATACATACATACATACATACATACATACATACATACATGCATGCATGCATGCATGCATGCATGCATGCATACATACATACATACATACATACATACATACATACATACATACATACATACAGACAGACAGACAGACAGACAGACAGGCAGGCATATCAAATGCATGGATGTACAGGCAGGCATTGGCCTAAACACACATACATACATATACACGTACTGCATAGCGAAACACATGTCCAAGCAAGGGTATGTAATACGTATGTCTATGTGTGTTAATGGTTATTGATGGCCACCTGTTGGACCAGCAGCAGCAGCAGCAGCAGCTCTAATAGTTTCCGGGTGAATCGAGATCCTGAGTAGATGGCGGTATTCGGAACTTCTCCTTTGTTTACACTTGTCTGTGGTCTCTCCTCCCTCCTCCTCCATCCTCCTCCTTCTCTTTATCCTCCTCCTCCTCTTACCCCTTCTCCTCCTCTTCAATCCTCTACCCGTTCTCTTCCTATTATCCTCATATATATATACTGCGCATGCTGCAGGCGGATTAGGATGAAGAGAATGAGGGAAAGATGGGGAGGAGTGATGGGGAGGATGAGAAGGAAGACAAGTGGTTACAGCAGCTGCTGCTGTTAGTGGCCGCATCAACACCAGTGTAACAACGCTCTTGATGAATCCAATACATGCAATTAAAAGCTTAACGAATCAACAACAATGCATCATCACTCATCACTCGCTATCTGTATACAGACTCACTCAACACTCAACAGATTCGCTATAAATTTAGTCCGTTCCTTTGTCCGGTTGTCCGTTGTCCTAAAGTCCATCCGAAATCCATCAGTCAGTCCGTAATCCAATGTGTCATGTACTGCATCTATTCATTTATATGGCGTCTCTAGCAGTGCACTAATCATAAGTGCTCCCAATGCGTGGCACGAAGAATGGTCTTGACACAACACGAAAAGAGGCACTTGCAAACCCTCCTCCAGTTATTTTGTTTTTGCCCCCCCCCCCGAAGTCTTAGAAAATCGGAAATGTGCATGGATCATCATGTGCACCCAAAAAGGTTCGAAAACGCTGTTCTAAATATTTAGTTAGGTTATAAATATACGATTTTGCCTGAATATTATACTTGAACAGTCAACTGTTCGTTTCTTAATTAACATCATTGTCCATCTGCACATTAACTATAATTATAATTATAGGCTACCTCTAGCCAGTGCTTAAAGTGTAGAAAAGAAAGTGCCTTACACTCCGTATACTTTCTCCAGGCTATACTGGCCTAATATATGGCGGGACGGTGTTCAGATTTGAAAAGAGTGAATGGACGCCGTCCATAACCGTCCTGGCACACTTTAAGCCCTACCTCTAGAAATACATTAGTCTAATAGATATTCGAAATAACATCTCAGAGCCACACAAAGCTGCAGAGTAAAGGAAAACGCTGGCGCTATATCAATCAAGTTCGCCCGAGTCTGAAGTCAGTGGTTGAGTGGGGTGTATACTGCATGTGACAGAGGTCATTAGTAGAAGCGAAAATCATCGAGAACCAACCGTTAGTTGTCGAGAGTTATTTGATTTAGAACTTGACGTTAATAATGTTTGAATCGGGAAATGGACTTACGGGCTGGCCTAAGGTTAGAGGTCAGAACCGTGGGTCAGAGAGGTCACAAGATAGCAGGCTGACCAGTGACTTCTGAAGCCATCGCGGTCACTCACATCCACTTGATGTGGTATACATGCATAGCTTACACAGGCATGTGTGGAGTGTGTGGAGTGTGTGGAGTGTGGACGCGCCAATCACGATTCCAGTTAGAGTAGATATAAGGCAGAGCGGAGATAATGTTCCAGATGGTTGGGAGGCATACGTCATATCCGGTTACGGTTTTCCATTTAAGCTTAGTCTTCGGTGTTAATGACCCTATACATATATATGTGTATATATATATATAGTTCTATATTTGAGTGGATCGCCCCACGAGAGGTCGCCCCTTCATGCATGGGATGGATCTGTGATGGCCCTCCATTACGACCTTTTTGGATTATCTTTGGACTTGCAGGATATAATTATATGCAAATCAATCACTTTAAAGATAAAGGCTATAGATCTATCGAGTTTGTACAGATTGCGGTCATTTTGTTTTTGGTTTGTTTTTGGTTGATGTTCTGTCGACAACGGTTACCGAGGCCTTATTCCTTAAAATATACAAGGGCGCCTTAGAAGTTTCAGATCAACATCGGTCAAAAGTTTACGTTTATAAAAGTTAAACTTTGCAATGCATGCGTCGAAACAAAATCCCATTCTAAATTGAAATTATCGCGGTGGGCTATATTATTATTTATTATTAGGCCTTTTAGTGATCTTCTGCTTAGAGCGATTTACACCTCATTTCGAACTTCCACTAGCCAATGCACACGACAGTTTTGCTGTGAATTTAACATGTAGGCCTAGTAGGGTGGTCGCATCTGTAATGGCAAATTTTCAACTTCAGTTTCATTCTTTCTCCAACCCACCATTTGGTGCCACTTGGTAAAAGACTGTTGTAGCCCAAAAATTATGTCGATTGAAAAATATTTAGGACTAGCACAACGTGTTTGAAGTTTTGGATTTTATGAAATATCAACGTCTTTTTGAGTATAAGGATAATTTAGTCACATTTTTTTACCTGTGACTAGTTTTAGCAGAAAGACTACATTATTTTACTCAAGCACAACTGACAAGTATGCCTAACTTCTACAATAATGGTAATGGTTTATTATATATTTTTATGAACAATTGAACATCACAATAGTATTTGACGCGTGAGTCCCTGAGATCGATGACCATAAACCTATACTAGTAAGATAACACATTGCTATGTTCTTTTCGTCGGTCTGATTTCTATCTACAGGAATCCTTTGTTACACTAAAAGCTCTTTATTGCATGCTTAACTTTAACACAAATTCTGATATAACACGGGCAAGGACCTCAATAATAGTTGAAATAGAAAAAAATACTGATGATATATTTCGTTTATTGTGGCAATCAGAGCAGAATGACAAAGTGCATCACAGATAAACTTTATCAAGAGCTGATGTAAAGAAATGATTTAAAATAGATGTTGAAATTATTGAGATCATAATTTTTTATAGATCTATGAAATTACTTATTACCACACAGGAGTCAAAGAGCAGCTTTTAAACAACTTCTAAAGAGAGCATCATAATTGAGTGCTTGGTGAAGCTTACTCACATTGTCACATTTCATAATATAGAATTTATCCCATTACAAGTATATTTTAGAGTTGAAAGAATGAACACAGAGTCAAACAATTGCCACAGAAAGTGCTGTCAAGAGTGGAAATAAATTACACTGCACTACCTATTATAAATTTGCATGAAAGGCGATGGTGTCAAACACATAAGCTATGTGCTACTCAAAAGCTCTACATCATCCTCAGCAATGGATCCAGCTGAAATTACAATGGCCACCAACCAGGACATCTCAGACGACCATCCAATCCAAAAGAAATAAGTATAGTACCCTCAAGACAACACCCATTGCTACACTCTTGGTGGCAGATGAACACCTTCTTTGGGCACTTTGAGGGAAGTGTATCGTGAAAACTACACCATAGCTCAAACCCATTCAAACACCAAATGCAATTTGAATTGTGAGACAGGGTAATAATGCCTCGGGTTGAAAACATATTAGCCTAAATCTGAGATAAAAATTCGCATCTAAAATGGGTTGCTACTTTTAATATTACATCATTTCCTTGTACCAAGTAACCCCATCAGCAATGACGGTAGAAAAAGAAAGATTTCTGAGAAATCAGACCTCATTAAGAAAATTGGCGATTTTGCAGAATAGATTAATTACGTAGGACACAGATGAAACCACAATTTGTTTATATTTATCCCTATAATTGTTTACTATTACTGTTCCCTTGCTGTAACAGTCAAGGAGCAATAAGCTATTATTATCAATCACGACAACAAGGCAAAACAGGTAGTATTTGTAAAGACATAAGACGTGATAGATGTTATCTGTGATGCGGTGTTTTATACAGGTTTTCATGCCTTTGAGGAATTTCTCTTGAAGTGGCGCTATATAAATTGATGATTATAATTACGATAACAGTAGCATCATTATGTTTAAGTGTGGACCAACCACAAGTAGTTGAATTAATTCCTGGTTTGAAGATTCCTGGTTGATTACAACCATATAGCTACTTTTGAGCATTAGAAGACTTGCTATTATAAGGGTAAAACTTTGATGGCGTTGTGCTAGTCCTAAATATTAATATTTTCTCTTACAACTTTTTGTGTGATGTTTCTGGGGAGAATGGAACCAAATGGCGCCTTGGAGAACACTCAATTCAAGCTTTCATTTTTAACGACCACCCTAAGGCCTAGTGTAGGTTATATAGGGCCTAGGCCTACAGACAAAATCTCGATGGCATGAAAACTTGTGAACCTTCCCGATTTCAATCGGTGTCTATCGAAGATCATCCTATTCGTTACATGTAGACTATGGTCTGTAGTGGAGACCAACACTGCTATTCTTGATTCATACACAGTAACCTATATCCCGTAAAAAAGCTGTCAATTGGTATAAAATTTTTATTTGCAATTGAAGACGTCGGTACATAAGGACAGTCAATTATTAGGGCCTACACAAACCGCCAAATTTCAGTCAGAATTTGTAAAAGATTAACGGATTTAATTTGGGGCCTTTTGGCCTATACGGTACACATCCATGCCAGCCATCAAATGAGAAATGCTCACAAAGGTTAAATAAAACATATCGACAAAGCCATCAGTAAAATGCCAAAACTCAATATCGTGTTTATAGATCAATAGATTAATGTAAAAATCTGATTTCACAGAAGCGGCACGCATGCATTTCAATATATGCAACACAATTGAATTAAAGCATTCATTTTTTGTATGACAAAAATTGCAAAAAGCATGCCCTCGTAGGCTCGTCAATGCATTGTAGACACTCCCGAAAACTTCTCAGCCACACTATAGCCTATACCCTATAAGCACAATCTATAGGTTATGTCCGATTTGAGATTTTTTTAAATTTTGAACTGTTAGGCCTACTTCTAACACTAAATCACCCGTCAAGCGCTGGTTAAGCTTATTATACAAAATGCAAAAGAGCAATTCGCTTGATCAAGTCCATAGGTCTATACAATATAGGCTAGTAGGCCCAAATACTTGAAGTATATAGGAAGGATGGCACACACATATCTTCATTCGAAATGCATCATATGTAATGGGCTAGGCCTAGTCAAAGAACCCCAGACCAAGTTGAAAGGCCCTAAATTAGTAGGCCATGAAGTAATTATAACTTATTCATGAGGAACTCGATTTTTAGCCAGAAATGCAATTTTACGAGCTTCACATCGAAATGGATCACGATTTTTCATAGGAAAACGTGGCTCAACCTCATGGAGTAATGGCACTTAAGGTTGAAACGGCAGGCTTGTATAGAACATAGCCAAAACCACGAAAATAAAGACGCTACCAACTCAAACCTTTTAAACTCTAAACATCGACAAGAAACTTTCAACTCCTGGCTATCGATAAAGCCCGTCTGAAAAAGAGATTCGTGATATAACCTGCAGCAGACTTAAAATTAAAACTCGCTCAGCATCAGCAGATTGCCTGAATGCAATAACCAAACTCGTAGCAACAGATGTTAAAGAAATTGAATATAATTATGTCTGGTTGCCATTATACGTTAAAATAGATTAAGGTCCATAGACAATTTCACTTCTAGAGATGAAACGAGCTGCAGTTTTCTCTCAGGCAACATTTAAAACCAATTAGCCTACAGCACATCGCTCATAACCACTTAGAAAAATATAGACTATTTCACTGCTACATTTGCCGTTGCTCGGAATCAACATTTAAAACCAGTTACCACATGGGTCGCAACTATTTGGAAGTTGAATAAAGTAGCAGTTTTCACTGAACCAACATTTAAGACCAATTACTACAAAGCTCATCGTGATTATAGAAAATTTTGCTCTATATTTAAAATCAGTTAAACCTATCAGTACTTTGAAGCAGTTTGATATCACCACGAACTCGTCATGTATATGCTACTTCTGCGATGTTCATTTTTCATGCCGCCATGTTCTTTCTCTGCATCTACAACAGACAACATGCACAAAGCATGCATATTAAAGTTTTATTTAATAAAATACGCTAAAATGAAGCTTCCAAAATTCAGAATAAAAAATTCGACGGGGGAAGAGGGGAAAGAGAGGTTTAGGGTAATTGTAAAACTCTGTTACGAAGATTTCCCGGACGCGTGCCCGCTTTCCACTACCCTACCAAAGATCGTTTAGCTTTCCTTTTGGCAGATATACGACGTAGCGACCGCCCTGCATGCCTGCCATACAATTAGATTCGACTTCATTAATAACTTATCTGCTCCTGTCATGAATTCCAATTCATTCTGCTGTTTGCAAGACTTAAATTAACTTAAATTATTTTAAATCAGACCTACAAGTATAATGTTAGACACTCCGGGCTTAAAGTGTGGCTGGACGGTCATGGACGGCGTCCATATGCACTTATTGTCAAATATGATCGCCGTCCTGCCACTTATTTCACCAGCACACACTGGAAAGTTCAGGAGCGTCCAGGCACTTCTTTTTTTACACTTTAAGCATTGTAGACACTGTATTCAAAATAAAATTCTTAAAATTTCCAAGCATTTGCTCTTTCTGGTCCATCAATTTTCACGACAGAGACGCAATGTGCGTCTACTCTATAGTGAATTCAGATTTAGTATGGTTTCTTCCATGAAAACCCTTTTAATCATAAATGTTATGAACCGTTAGGCCCAAGAAGCGGACTCCACATGCCTTCAGTTAAGCCATAGTTTATCTTTACCCTTAAATAGGCTTTGTGACCCGACTCAATAGGAGTCTGCCGCGTTTTAAATATATTTAGGTCCAACATAAAAATTCTAAATGTTGATAATTTTAAGACAGCAATTAACATTTCTCACCTTCAGTTATACTTCCTTTCAGTCATGGCGCAGGCCAACCATGGTTCGTCGTCTTAACCTGCACGAGGGCGCCACATTGGTTGGTGTTCCAATCGGTCCGTATGATCCAGCGGAATCCACTGCAGCTGGATCGTAGAATTCATCCGTCGTGGACGACAAGGCCTCGAAGACTCCACGAGGGACACGGACTCCGGGAGGGACACGAACTTCGATCTTAGCGGAAACCGGAGAGCGTGTGGTCTCCACAGGATTAGGAGTTGATGAAGTTGTTTGAGAAGGAAGTAATGGAATTGGATAGGAGGAGTTGGATTTGGAAGATGCATCTGTAACTGGAAACGGTTTTTCTCCTCCAGGACAGGAATTGGAGGTGTAGATACCGAATGATTTTCCATATGGTGATTCCACTTTCTCTGCTTCAGACGAATGATCGTTCCTGACCGAGGGTTTCCAGTTGGATTCATCCAACAGATCGTTTCCAGCAGTCGTCTTCCAGACATTTTCTCCTCCGTCGATAGAATATTCAAAGCACTTGCACAAGTTACTGATGTATTCATCGAACAAGTGTCCACACAGCAGGCCACTGCAGGAGCCGTCCTCTCTAATTGGACCGTTCACCGTTGCAACACCTCCAGAGATTGGCTTCGACTTCTGGCTGGAATTATTCTCTCGGCAAGTATCAAATGAATTTGTCACAGACTGGAAATGATCGTCATCGAACGACCAATCGACCTCTGGGCTGGAATGACCTTGCCGAGTCTCCTCCTCCAGCGAATTTGTCCAAGACTTTGGTTGGTCGTCTCCGCAGGAATGAAGACCAGCATGCACCTCGTTGAAGTCGACGTCTTGCTCGGCTTCAAACGAATCTGCCAACGATTCCATTTCTTTGTCGATTAAAGACCAATCGAGCTCCAGATTCGATTCCTGCTCAGCTTCAGGTGAACACGTCGTCCAACCAGTGTCCGACCCAGCGACCGGGTCACCACTGGTGTCCACACAATCGCAGACTTTCTCTAACGGACCAACAAGTCCGCATACTTCTTCTTCGGAACACGAACAACTTTCGACGTTTTTCGAACCTTTTACGTTCTTTCCAGAATATTCTTTATCTGTTTGAATCTGCTTCAGGAGAGTTTCGAATAGCTCCAACAGATTTCCGATATATTTGAGGGAAATCTCTGCTTTCAGTATAAAGTATTCGTCCTTCCCATCGCCCGTAGAAGCTTCCTGCCGATCATTAGTGGAGAGTGCCGCCTCCAACTGTTCTACTGTAGGCTCAGGAAGCGTTTCAAGACCTTTTGAATTCGACACGACGTCGCGACTTTCGTTGAAATGGTCAAGACAGGACTTTGGACGAGCTTCGAACTGATGACCCATCACCGCAGTTGGCAAATCTTCCCCGCACAACATTCTATCGATATTAAACTGTTGTTTAGAAACGGTCGAAACTTTTCATTCTGCGTTGACAACGTACACGACCTCCAAAAAACCAAACCGTTCCACACTACGACAAACGACGTTCGAAGCTTTCAGCTAATCCCGCTTTGTAACTGCGCACCTGTTACCCGCGCTTTTATAGACACCTTCCTGGAGGGGTTTGGCAGCAAGGGATGGGGTCTCATGCATGCAGGGGCTTTCAATATCAGTTTACATGATGTGCACAATATTAGCAGGGCAGTGACTTCCATGGCAGTAAGTATATAGTCGATTGAATGAATGATCATTTAAATTCAAGTTACGAAAATTAGGTTGAATTGTATTTAAATAGAGCGATACAATAATTATAGCCGTCCAGCAAGAAATAGGCCTATTAGTCGACCGTTTCAGAGGCTGGGCCGACCACGAGAAATAACCATCCCTCATTGTTGCATGCGTATTCCTTTAGGCCTAGGTAGACCTAGGCATTGCGCATTTGTGCATAGGCCTACACTACAGTATACCTTCTCCAAGGCAAATATTATGAAAACTGTTCTTTATCATTGCATGGAATTGGGCTGGGAGCGCTTTTGAGTAGCATATCTTGGAGGGGACCTATAATAAGCCCTCGTATCTGAATAAATGAACGAATGAATGAACGAACAAATGAACGAGCGACCGACTGAACGAATGAATGAATGAACGAGTGAACGAGTGAATGAACGAGTGAACGAGTGAATAGGCTAGTTGTGTCCTGTTCGATTGTTGTAGGCCTATCATTGCAGTGGTAGGGGCTAGCTAGGCCTACACCGATGTTTGGTCTCTCTGGCAACCGCGGACTCGATCGGACCTCCACTTGAGATCGATCTCTTCACAACCACTCTGATACGAAGAAGCGATCGTAGCCTAAACAGGCCCAGGCCTAAGCTTTATCGTATCGCCTTAGTAGTTTGAAGTTAGCGATCCCAATAGCTGTTCGTAGGTATAAGTATAGCGCTGCATAATCAAAGCAAAGGCCTTCACCTTGGCGCATGAACACCGCACAGTAGTATTCCAGGCTTATTTTAACATTTTATGAGTATTTTTGTAAACTTGTCTGGCCACAAAGCAGCTACTAGGCTTTAAGAGCTACTGAATTTTCTATTATTATGGCTAAATACAAAAGGTTTTGCGAATGCATGGTGTCTGTAATTCATGAACACTTTTGGAACTCCTTGCTAACTGCAAACTACTGTCTGAGTCGCAAAAAGAAATTCGCACCTGGTAGAATGCGATTTATGAAGGTTTCTTAGCTACACCCCATCAGTAGGCTACATGGCGTAATCTCGAGCATTTAGGCCTACAACGTCGATCGAGAAGGCAAAATCGCTTGAACCAGCTTAGGCCTACTCATTTAAAGGCGCTTAGTCAAAACAAAGTCGATAAGCAGGATAAGGTCAGAATCGGTTGCATGGAAAGAAAATATAGGCCAAAAGCTTCTCGGGATTCAAAAACCGCATCAGGGTGAGAATTGCCGGGAGGCTGGGGGGTCAACACCCTATAGGCTATAGCTCTGACCACCGTTACTATACTACAGCTACTTTTGGTTTAGGCTACTGTAGGCTAAATATCTCGGTGAAAATGGCCTATAAAACCTTAGGCCCACAAAGTTTATTTGTATATGCACTTGTTATAGCGCCACCCCTTCAAACCTTCTACTCAGAGGCGCTCCCGACTACAGCACTGCATCGGAGTTTCACGCCGAAGCGCTGATCGCAATTGCGAGTGAAGGACTTGCCCAAGGTCCCTACGCGGCGACTTGAGGTGGATTCGAACCTGCAACCCTCCGGCTGCTAGGCGACGAACATACCCACTACACCACCGCGCCCCACAAAGTTGTGCTAAAAGAACTTGGTCAACCGATTAGGTCTACATGCACAATGCAACCAAGCGCGCGAATGCAAATGATGGTCAATCGCTGCTGTACGTAATTTAACCGGTCAAGGAAAGCATATGAAAAGGTGCGATGCTTTTACGATGGGATGAAAGCAGGCTCACAATTAGGCCTATAGGCTATGCTAGCGGCCTGCTAGGCCTATAGATAGCCTGGCCTACATAATAATCCATCGCCTTAAGTTACGCGATCCGTGAAGTGCGGCAATAGTTCAAATTCAGCTACATATTTGGTTGGTATATTTATGCTTCACTTGATTAAGGCTAATGTTAACTAAAAACTGGCTGAAAATGAAGCATTCTGTTAAATTAAAACACGATAAGCAACAGCAGAAGGCACTGATGGCAAGCGGAAGTACAAGATTCTTACCAGACCCTGTGCAGTTTAGTGCAGGTGTCGGCTGGCTCGGTCTCGTCCTCCTCCATCTTTGGTTGTCTATGTTAATTCGGGTCTTAAAATCGCCTCAAATCTCCGATCGTCCGACATATTAGGCTAATCGGCTGAAAGACCTCGCTCGGATTCGATTCCTCGATCATGACGGACCGCAGTGAACTCGTGCAGAAGGCGAAGCTGTCTGAGCAGGCAGAACGCTACGACGACATGGCTGCCGCTATGCAGAAGGTCATCATCCACTTCATTCACTCTCTCGTCTGACGAGCGTCTCTTGCGAATAATTATACAATTTATACAATTCATGCGTTTATTGCAACACTGATGCCTGCTTTTTCATGATTACAGCCATTTCACGCCGCTTGTAAGGATTGATTTCTCAGACAGGCGCCTTATTGTGTGCGCTATATAAATTATTGCCTGGGCTGACCGATATAATTATTGTATGTGCTTAATGCTACATTACTTCCATATTTTCCGATTATATTTTTTATTTATCCGGTTATTATATAGGTCTCCCACTTATATTTCTCTTTGAGCATGGGCTTTTGATGTTACATTTTTACCATAACACATTGATTGCTAGCTGTCTCTATCATTGTAATATAATAAATTAGAACTTTTAAAGTACTAGTTGCTTGATCAAGACAGTTCTAAGTTATTTTTTTCAATAGAGATGGTTTCATATTAAGGCAATAATAGTCATGGGATTTGTAATGCGCTAGTTAAAAGGGAAGTGCCATCTTATTAAGAGGTGCTGTGCTGCATCATCTTGAAAGTCAGATGCCAAGTGAAGAAATAAAAACCAGTTGCTACTATTGGATAAACAGAGGAACTGATACATAATTATGGCTAGTGTGTATGGGATGAAAGAAATTGAAAGGTAACGGAGTGGAAGTACCGCTGCAAGATTTCTAGGAATGGTAGTGGTCTACTTTTAAATGGAAGGCCTGAGGAGTAATGAATGAAGCTTGGTGTAAATGATGGCAGGTGAGCGACAAATGGGTGGAGCAATGAGAGAATTTACACAATTCAGAATCGAACCATTTCGGAGTTGACAATAGTGCTTGGTTTGACAACTTAAGATGAGTATCTAATGTAGGGTGACCATATTCTGGCCTTCAAAAACTGGGACACCTTTTTTGTAACTGTTAACAGGTGACAGAACAGGGTGAAGAACTGACAAACGAGGAACGGAATCTGCTGTCGGTTGCATATAAGAACGTTGTTGGCGCGAGGAGGTCGTCATGGAGGGTCATCTCAAGCATCGAACAGAAGACGGAGGGTCAGGAGAAGAAGCAGGCAATGGCTCGCGAGTATCGTCAGAAGATTGAGAACGAACTGAGGGAGATCTGTAATGACGTACTGGTACGTAACAGTAATGATCTTCGTTTTAATTTCAAACTGACATGGCGCAGAATGATTACAGTTCATGGTATGACGGATAATCATCAATTATTACAGGGATTGAATTTAGCCGTCGGCAGCCAGCAAGGCGCTCATGTGACGCAAAGTACTCGACTATTTCCATCTCACTCACAGTTACTCTGGGTTCTTGATTAATTCATTCATTCATTTCCAGAATTTACACGTCGCTTCTTTAACGCATTGACTGCCTACATGCCATGTTAAATGACTGGCTAAAGTACGAGTTAACTCGTACTTGGCGGTCAACGTGTTAAGGAGGCTACTTAAAAGCACTCCTGACTCCAGCATGACAAAAAAACAGTTTTGAGTTTGGTAGAAAATGCTTGAGTAAGAGCCCCTGGATGCAGACGTGCTCCTGTGGAAGCCCTTTCCAGACAAGTGGTCTCCCACCATGGAAAAGGCTATATTCTGCATGGCTGAAGTTTGTGCGAATGGAACCAAGAGCACTCCCTTCTGATGTATGGTCTAGTGCTGCAAATGGTCCAAAATGCTCTAATTATGATTCGTAACAAAGACAACATGTTACACTTATTTTGCCTGCTTGCTACACTGGTGAATCGGTGAATTCTGGTAGAAAATCTGTCTGTAGTTCTGTCATTGCACTCTCATTCGCTGACATCTATCAGCAAGACTCTAAATTAGTCAGTTTATGCGCTTGTAGTATATCTCACCAAAGCAGTGTTGGACTTTCTGCCACATGTGGGCTCCCACACATAGGGGCAAGAGGGGCATTTCCCCATCTCTAGAACTGACATCTCCTGCAAACGCATTTGTGGGCATCCATTGATCTGGAACTCTGGAATTCTCCGGCCAGTTTTTTTGTTGCATCCTCTCAGTCCAGAACTAAACTTAAAACATGTATGCTTTAACATGCTTACCATCGATGGCTTTAATTCTGGTGTTTTCACTGACTTATGATTTATTGAATAAAGTCTTAAGTATCGTTTTTGACATGGCTCTTGTGACTTTGACTACGATTTCAGTTGAAGCAATGATCAATTAATGCGTTGAACTGTTTGATGATGATGGCACTATAGAAGTCAGATGAGACAAACCACTTTAATGTTTTTTATGTTTAACTCTTCTGATGATGGCTGCAGAGCTTGAAATGACTTGTGAACATCAACTGGCGAAAAATATTTCATGTCAATTCAGTGAATGATGTTACAAGAGTCTTATGCACTACGTTTACTTTATTGCATGCATGTATGTATGAGCACTTGTTATATAGTTCTTCTTCAAGATTTCTACTCAGAGGCGCACTCGACTACAGTGGACACTGTTTCGGAGTTTCACTGTTCATGACGAAGCGTATGAACAATTGCAAATGAGGGATTTGCTCAGGGTCTCTACACGGTGGCTTGAGGTGGATTCAAGCCGCAACCTTTCGCCCCCAAGGCACCGAACATGCCCCTACACCACCCTGCCCCACAATATTATTATTATTATTTTTATTATTACATTATTTTTAAAGAGCTTTAGTATCGTCTTTTTTAATGGGGTTTTGATTGTGAAATTCAGTGTTTTGATTCAATGAGATTAAGCTTTTAGTGTTATGGAACTTACAGGGTTTACTTGACAAATACCTGGTAGCGAAGGCCAGCAATGCCGAAAGCAAGGTCTTCTACCTGAAGATGAAAGGCGACTATTTCCGCTACTTGGCAGAAGTGGCCAGCACCACTGACAAATCAAACAAACTTGCCGACCGAGAACGTAGGTTGCCATGACGTTTGTTTATATCGGTTTCTGTGATTTTCAAATAAATTCTTTGGCATGCTATACATCAGATTGTGTGGAATCAGTTAATCAAGCAGAACTTATGAGACTGAAACCCAGTCAAAGTGATAAAATTTATGTTCAATAAATCAAGTGGAAGGTTCTATGGGTGCATGAAATGGGCAAAAAATTATGCTTTGTATTAGTTTGAACCTGTTTCATGCTTTAGGTTTTCCAATACAAAATTTCTTGCATATTTATCCCATTTTGGCGGAGTTTTTTGTGGCAAAGTCGTATGTATGTGCCTTTTGGAGTGCTATTTCAGTTAATGCATGGAAATGTATAGAAAAGTGCCTAACAAGCATTGAATCTTGAGTAAGTTTTCAAATGCAGCATTTAGTCTATATGCACAACTAGCAGGGAGAAACAACGTTGGATTTTGTTATTGTCGATCGTTAACCCTCTGAATTTGAGCTGCACTGGTTTCCCGTACAATTTAGTACATAACCATAACCATGCTCGTTATGAAAGGGTTAAGTAGCCGTGTGTTTGTCTACAGAGGTTGTGGCCGAGTCAGAGAAGTCGTATCAGGCTGCACTTGAAATCGCGAAAGATCACATGCATCCAACACACCCGATTCGACTTGGCTTGGCCCTCAACTACTCGGTCTTCTTCTACGAGATCTTGAACTCGTCAGATAAGGCGTGCGAATTGGCTAAACAGGTGAGAATGGAAGAAACAATTATCCTGGTCAGGGTTGTACACGAGTGTATACGCGGGTATACAGCGTATACTCACTTCCGGGGAAAAACGGCATCGTATACTCACCTCCCGAAAAGTAGGGTATACGCGGGTAAAAAGCAGGGTACACCGTACACGCTAGTAAATCGGGCGCACGCGGCGCTGTTTTGGGGCCGGATGACTTAAAAAAAGGTCAGATTTTTTGGACGGGAAAATGGACGAAATTTTCCCGAGATTAGGTCATCGGAAAATTTTCTCCCGGTCAGCGTGTACTCACCTCTAAATTTACCAGTACAGCCCTGATCCTGCTGTGATGTTGATGAAGCTGCCAGGTGCTGAATTGCTGATGCTTCATGTCAGAGAGGCTTAGAACTTTCAGTCATTTATGTTATGTGATTGATTCAAGATTCACTGATTTACAGATGTCTTTAAGTCATTATCTTGTAACCAATTGATGCAAACAAATCTGGTCACCAGTGCAAACAGATAGTAGTAGTATCGGTATGATTAGTTTGTGTTAGTGATTGCTTCTAAACGGTTAAGTACTTCATGCATTGTTGAAGTTCCTTGAGGTTCTGACTTTCGTAGTAATTAAAAATGTTGATGTAAATATTTAGCCACCGTCTTTGTCTCTATCGGATTTCTTTGGCAGTCATTGTATATCTGTGCACTTGATTGACTGATTGATTGACTGATTGATTGATTGATTGACTGATTCTTTCTACAGGCTTTTGATGATGCCATAGCTGAGCTGGATACACTTAACGAAGATTCATACAAAGACAGTACGCTCATCATGCAGCTCTTGAGAGACAACCTAACCGTGAGTATTCTGTCATACTAAATTTGTGTTTTCACATGTAATGCCTGTTTTCTTTAAAATTAGAAATGTATGTAGTGCTGTTGTTAGGCATGCTTATAAGACTCGATGTATGTAACATGGTTGTGTAATTCATTTTTAAAATACAATGAATGTATCTGCATCAGAACACTTAAGTACCCAACAATGCGCTGGAAATTACTTTGTGGTAGGTAAAACTGGCAGGTGCTTATTTAAAATGAAATTGTGAGTGATGTTTTCGTTGTAAACTTGTTTTAACGTAGTTATTCAAAGCAGTCGTTTTCAAGTTATTACGTCTAACACCTTCTGAGGTGATTGTTTTTGATGTTTGCGTATTTCCTGGTGAATGATTATTTGAAAGTGTGTAGTGAAAAATAAATTGATGGTTCTTTGGATCCAAATGGTATACATGCTGATTATTTCTATCATAGATAATAGTTAACACCAAAATACATGGAATGTATCGTACATGTATTGTATATGTTTGAGGACGCTTAACGTGGTGAATTTAATTGGCCAACAATGTGCTGGATAATAATTTGTGTGCAGTCAGACTGTCACGTCTTTATTTCAAATGAAATTGTGAGTAGTATTTTTGTTGTAGACATTCAAAGCTTGTTTTAAAGTAGTTTTTTAAGGCAGCCATTTCTCAGTTATAATGTCTAACGTCTTCTAAAACGTGATTGTTATTTTGTTTGGTGTTTCTGTATTTACTTATTTATGATTATTCGAACATTTGGTGTATAATATTTTTTTCATTTTGACAGCTGTGGACTGCTGACACGCAGGGTGATGACGCTGAAGGAGGAGAGGCTGGCGACAACAACTAAGCCCCCACTCTGTCATCCTGCCTGCTGCCGCCACCGCCGCTGCCAGTTTTGCTACGGAAACGATAGCAAGCCTATTCCCCCGCCCTGTCAAATTTTCGCTTTGCATGTCAAGTGATATTCTCTGTTGCCCATTCATCTCAAATGCCCACACACACAGACACACACATACGATCGTATGCTTGGACTTTCGTCCACGTGCATTTCAGTCCAAAATCATGATGTAGAACATTTTCTAACAATTACAGCGGTCTCGTCGTCATTGTGCTGACGTGTGCATAGTTGTAGGCATTGTAGTACGTCGGAGTTTCATCCAGGTTGAAATTAGAACAATGCTTGATTGTTTAACTTTTCAAAACGAGCCTTGTTTGATGTTCGTCATGTCCTAGTTGCAGTTTCGGATAAGACATTGCCTTGGTTGATTTCTGTTCTGTTTGAAACCTGATTGCCTGACGAATTATTTGTCCGAGTTTTAATACCTGCTAACACGACCAGTTTGAGATGATAGCATGGTTTGGCTGGACTGGCGGATTTTATTTCTTCAGTTATAGGAAGTAGTTTTCCCTGATGACTTTCATCTGATGACTGTTGCTACGCTACTACACCTCTAAGTCCCTCTGGCTGGTGAGCTTCCAAGTTGCATGGCCTTTTGATGCATTTCTTTACGAAATAAACTATGTTGATGAAACTGCAAGGATGTTCTAGGGGGTTGAAATGGCCAGCTGTGATTTCAGTAGTTGGGATTAGATCTAAATTGCCTGAGTCTGCAGTGGCTATCAACTTGGCAACAGAAACAATGGACTGGCTTAATCGTATTGTTATAAGTCACAGCAGTTCATCATTATGACAAGCAGGGTGATTGAAAAGGTTTAAGACACACTCCACACCCCCCTGTAGAAGGTCTGTAGAAGCTTGTTGCTACCCTGAAGGATGACCCTTCATCTGATGCCCTAGAAGGTACTTGTAGCAACTCTGAGGTTTCAAATTCAACACGTCCTTCATACTACAATGCCTGCATCGCATCATGATATTTATATACGTACAAGAATATATATATATTGTGTTAAAGATTTCTGTGGTGTTTATCGACTTGTTGGTAGTTGCTTGGTCGTGTACCGTGCGGTGTTTCTTATATATATATATAACAGTGGTCAAGTGTCATCTTTGGTTGTACTTGTGATGTAGGCCATTTAGATAATTCTGCTTGCGTGCCATATTTATTTTGTAGTGGTTTTGTGTGCTTTGTTTGGGAAATTCTGCAAAGCATCGAAGTAAACTGCTCGCCATGGTTTGGTCCAGGTTTCAGCGTGCAGTGGGCTGGAGTGCTCGCTGCAGTTTATATTTGTGATTTGCTCATTGTGAGTTAGCGTTATGACATTTTGCCATAGACGACGATGTTCAGGGTTTGGTTAACCTGGTAAAATTCTGTCGCGTGTTTTCTTCTTTCAAATGGTGGTTGGGATAGGATTATATCTTCAGGATGACTGTTTTATATTCGTTGTGAAGTAACGTGGATAAATTTTTTAACCTTGTGTTGTAAAATTATGTGCAATTTATACAATGTACAAGGTTTCCTGAATTTTTTTAACCTTACTATGTAGGATCGCTCTTTTCTTTTGAAGTGCTTTGTGGAGTTATTAGCGAAATGAGTTCCTGTCAGCAACCGAGAGAGTTGATCACTGACAACAGGTATTAGCGACTTTATTTTCTAAGGGTTTTCTAAGGTTGGCCAGTCTCTGTCTAAGCTTCCGTTGTATACTGTCAATCCTTGTGTACTGTCAACTTACGCGGTTTAAAGGTACCCGGCATCAGTTGAGGAGCGCCAGGGTGAGATGCTTAACTTATGCTCACTTACATTTCCTGTCCATTGTAGCTGGTTGTAGTAACTTACCGCTGAAAATATCAACTTTTTAAAGTGTTGTCAAAATGAAAGTATACAAATCGTATAATGCCAAACTGGTTGTGTTTAATCCTTTGCTTTTGCATTCTTTTATAAATTATGTGGCAACAACAATTTGCCTGTCAGAATGGGCTTGAATAGCAAGTTTTTTGGGCATTTTTAACAATTTGGATCTCAACATGGCTTGAAATAGGAAGCCGGCATCGTTTTAGGGTATGCTCATGTTTTTCAGTCCCATCGAAAAGTGTCATTTCGAGAACTTGACTTGACGTCACTTTCAAAAGCGAGTCATGTCCGTTGTTCTGGAACATAGGAAGAATTTATTGGCAGATTGTTCTTACACTTTTCACTTTGCAGGTTAATTACGAATATAATTATTAGCACCTTGTTTTTTTGTGCAGTACGCTAGAGTTAACTTGTTTACAGGATGTTAGCTGTTATACTGCAATGTTAAGTTGTTACCGGTGTTCTGTAAATGAGTTTCTGTACCATCAGTTCCTAACGCGTCTCGCTGTAATGTAGCATGGACTTACTTTACGCTTATGTAATTGTATATATTTCTTTGCATATATACATGATTATTTACGAATTGCCAGGGTCTGCTTTAGACACGGTATTAATAATATGCGTATTTATATGAATATTCATATAAATATAGAAATTCTGAACGAATGAATGAGTGAGTACTCATTTTAGACGTTTGAGTACAATCATTGCATCTTGATTTCTATGAGATGAGCTGACTTTTAATGATATCCACATAGTCAATTGCCGAAGATTATGCTTTTTGCTTGTCCAGAGAAATCGTGAAACTTAAAAAAGTGTAAAATGACAACGAAAACACTGAAGGAAGTCTTTGGTCTGGGAATTTGAACGAATTAAATGTGGATGTGGCATGTTGGATCAGCTCTTGTATTCATTCAATTTGTCTAAATTTTTATCATAGTTGCAAGTGAAATTCATATTGCATTTTATAAATATTTTCAAAAGCACTTTGTGTAATGGAACTGGGTCATAGTTGTGCAATACTGCAAAATGGCTGACCTAACTCCGTTTTCTGGTAATAGTTAGCTGGCTTTATGAACACCAGCGTAAATATAGATCAACATTCAGAAAGTGTCAGCCAAAGCAGAAATGAAAATTGCAGATGGATACAGCAAGGTTTGTGTGGTTAAAAGTTGCCCAGCATCAAAACTCATGCCAAGGGTTTACCTGGAAGTGTTTTTACCTTGAGTTAACCGTGTTTTTAGTCTTGCCAGGCGAATTGCGCCATCCCAATCCCGTGAGGAGGTGGAGGGGGACTGTTGAGGGCATATTTAATTTCCTGTGTAGTTCTTCCAAAGTCTATTCCTTGTGTTTGGTCTATGATGTGACGCTCCGTGAAACCTCTCTGATACCTGTCTATAGTTTTTTGTTGAAGAAAAACCACCTCTACAGGACGCAAATGAAATGTCGTTTTACTGTCTGTATTACTGTTTTCTTGCATTTTGCAGAATTCGTTTCTTACTGTCCTGTGCTACAACTAAACATTGTGTTTACTATTCGAAAGAAGTTTTGAGTTGTTTTGTTGCCATATTATTACCAACTAAGGTGAACAATTAAACAGTCCGACGCCACAGCTATTCGCTGAGTTCTTGTTTCTCGTTTCACAGGCATCTTGTATTGGATGCTGTAGTCTGGTTCTAAGACAATTACCCCCCGGACAATTACCCCCATGTATGCATACATACACACATAACACATACCGTACATATATACACAATTACACATACATACATACCTGCACGAATACACACATGTTAGACAATTGTTTGTTCATCAACTGTATGCATGCATGCTTTGCATAGGCCCATATGTATGTGTGCATGTGTATATATAAATATGTGTGGCTGTATGTATGCATACATGTGTTATATGTATGTATACATATGTATGTATTTGTGTGTATTTATGCATGTATATATGTTCGAACGTCCGTACAGACATACATGCATACATACATGGCATATTATTGCATGCATATTTACATACATACGTGCATAGATACATACATACATGCACACATCTATGCAGCATGCGGCATTGAGTCTAGACTCAGACATATAATTTACATACATACATGCATACAAACACACATACATATATACATGCATGAACGTATACATAGATACATATATATTTCTGTATACTGTATTCATACATACATTCAACATGGCGGTAATTGTCTGGGGTAATTGTCCTAGGGGTTAATTGTCGTAGGGGTAATTGTCCGGTGGGGG
Organism: Lumbricus terrestris; assembly: GCA_949752735.1. Lineage (NCBI taxonomy): Eukaryota > Metazoa > Annelida > Clitellata > Crassiclitellata > Lumbricidae > Lumbricus > Lumbricus terrestris. The sequence goes on along the minus strand of OX457047.1, from coordinate 16,016,675 downwards.
GCGTAATTGTCCTCTTACCGGTTGGTATCTATCCTCCACATGATCCTGAAGTTACAAAAACATTTTGATTAAATTTGTAGCCAATGAAACATTTAAAAGAATTTTTTATCTCAGGTGGACGTTGTTGCTATAGTAACCCAGCATCCAGGCCCGATTTAAGGTGCCTGCTCTCAGCTTTAAGGTATCGCAGTTATAAATGTGCCAGTGTTGGACCGGTCGGTTGTTAGAGAGGGAGCATTGGAGGGTAATCTCTGCACCCGGGCCTGCAGCCCTGCACTAGCCTTATAATAGGGATGTCCATTTTATTACCTAGCAGGGAGGGGTCACTGGGTTTAGGCGATTTGCGTAGGCCTACGGTTGCGAACGGTGGAAGAAGGGTCTTGACAACAGTTGCCTACCTACACAAAATATGTTTTTCTAATTATGACGTCCACGTTAACCTATTATAATTATTAATTATAATTATTATTGGCAGTTCTCGTGCCGTCTGTGAAAACTAAACAGACCTATGCAAATGGCATTGGCTGGAAGAGTAGAGAAAGACGATGATATCATGATAGGCGGATTAGGCTATTGCTTTTGAAATACTTAGCCTACTCTGGCTGGAAGAGTAGGCTAAGTATTTTAAAAGCAATAGCCTAATCCATATATCATGATGTCATCATCTTTCTCTCACCTCCTACCTTTTGTCCTTCTCTCACCTCCTAGGCTCCTACCTTTTGTTTTGTGGCCTCTCGCACTGGGATCGCCCCTAAAAGGCTCCTTGTCATAAGAAACGCTTTATAACTGGTAACAATATGTCCTACTGCACAGTAGGCTATGTCGAATAAAACCACAAACAAAACTCATTTCTTAAAAAGGATAGAGACAAACAAAACTCATTTTTAAAAAAAAGGATAGAGACACGGGTCATCTAAATTATTTGCATCACATAGCCTAATTAAATTATTCCGTGTTGTGGCGCACACGTCGTCGTACATTGGATAGAGATGGATTGTATGCATATGATCCTTTTCTAGGCCTAGTGTCCAGTCCTTCGGGTCTTGACTTTTCTGACGCCGCGGCAAAGGGTGTTCTTCCAGGAGGCATTTTTCCAGAGACCTTCGTCTGATGTAAACTGGGAACAGAAGTCCTCACATTCGCTCTAACCACTGCACCGCTGCCTCCGCTGTTTACCACATCCTCCTCCACGCGAGTGGAATATCCATTTACGTAGCGCCTGTTTGGTTTGGTAGAGTCAGTAGTTGCTTCGGCGCTGGTTCCCCGACGCCCCATCGTCCCCGCTGGTTCCCCGGGGCTCGTCTCCGCAACGCGTCTGGTTCGTGCCAGTGATCGGACAATGGCCGCTTTCTGCTGCGCTAGTTCATTGCTGACCACTCGACTGGCTCGGTCCAGGTAGCGACATGCGCACTCGAGCTTCCGGTCTTCTCGCTGGTTCCGGTGAAGGATTTCATCGCTGTATTCGGATCGGACGAGGAGTAAACCGTCGTCCAACTGACGCAGTCCAGTCCAGGACTTTCCGCCCAATCGACTTCGAAGTGACATCCCCACAGATGCAAACCGCTTTTCGTTAGTTCTAGCCCTGTTAGGCCTATTTGTAGTCCTATGTATCAGCTCAGATACGTATCCTTACGTCCTCAAGCAAAAAGAAAAGAATCGGCCGAATTTGGTTGTCTGGTGAGTAATTAGTTATAGCAAGGATCGTCTGCTTGATTTGGCGCCGGTTTTGTAAATCCGCGGGAATTCAGTCGATGAATTTATTCCGGGCTCTTTTTTTAAGGTGCGATGGGTCGATTCAACCGGAAGATAGCGAAAAATTACGGTGACTCCTGTTTTGTTGAATCTGAAAAATATAATGATTATAGGTTACTTTTGAAATCGTTACGTGCGTAGAGGTAGTAGACCTATTGTATTGACATTGGTAGGCCTCTGCCTTGCTTCCTGTTCTACATTATAGGGTCCTAAAAAGCAGAGGGGTCATACAATTATGAATATTATATAGCCTATATATGATCATTTTTCCATTGGCATAGGCCTATTAGCCTTTAGCTGTGGACTAGTAGAGGACTTTTCATTGTGACGACACCTCGTTATTCTTCAAACAGGTTAGGCTTTCCGCGCCTCAGATTCACACCTTGGTGTGACCTTGCGCGCGTAATAAATTTATGTAATAAATAATAAATAAATAGGCTGCTATTATTACATCACCTAATTAAGTTTGCTATGGCCAAAATTTTTAATTTTCACGATGATGCTAGGTTGTTTAGTGGCCAATAGGCCTAATAATATAAACGGTATACAATAATATATACGGTATAAAATAGCCTAATATAGACGGTAGGCCTAATAATATAGACCCGCTCGACGGCTCGAGGTTCTCAACCTTTTTCTGGCGCGACACACCTAAACGCTCAAACAAATTTGACGACACACCATGCAATCGTCATTATCTCAATATCTTTAAATTAAAATAGGCCTATGTCAAAGTTAAAATAGTCTATCAATTTTTAATTTCAAAAATGTTTAATGAATGTTTATTCATTAACCCTTATAGGGTCACCGGGGGGTAAAAAAATACCCCCATCTCGGTTTTTCACGGAAATTTTATTCCAGGAAAATAGTTCAAGAAATCGCTTCTATGACTTTTCCTAAATATGTTTTATGCACAGAATGCATCCAGTTTCATTAGTTATTCATGCACTCAAATCAGCTATAAAGTACGAAAATGTACAACGTCCTAGCTATTTTACTCAGGAATTTTTAAACATAGCACTATGCATGCTTTACACATGAGTGTCTTGCTGTTAAAATGTGTCCTTATCAGTATCTGGAGTTCTGGACATTATAATAGAAATCGTTTTGGTTTCATAAAATTAGGATGAACAAATGAAATTGTCTACAGCAAATCACGCGAAGTTAACAAGTGTAGCATCAATTAAGCCCTACTGCTGTCGAAGTGCGATCTTGCCATGTGCACTTGAACGCAATTGCATTGACAGCAACAAGGCCTGAATAGACTGTATAGGCCTACCCTTTATCTTTCAAGTCATGAAACATTGAAACTATTGATAGATCAAGTTATGAAACATTGAAGTATGAATATGGCACATATAGCGTATAGATATGTAATGCCAGCAATAGTTAAACTGCAGTGTAATCATAGGCTACTAAAAATTTCGACTAGATAATTATTATTATTTCATTGCATAATAAGCTCAATGCTACATATAGAATGTGGCTTTTATGAAATTATTTGACCAAGAAATTATTAAATCATATTTTCATTAGATACAGAACTTTACTGATAGCTAATTCAAGAATCTGGCTGCCATTTTATCCCAATTGTGGTTTCCTTGCAGTGCCATATAAGTGAAATTTGTTCCATCGCATTCCTTGACCTCGAAAATGCTGATTTAGACCCTGAGATCATGTTTCCATTGCGCATAGCCTATGACTTCACTAATAGCCATTTTAATATTCTGGCCGCCATTTTGTCCTTCGTTCAGTGCCCCATATGTGACATTGGTTCCATTGCATTCCTTGACCTCGAAAATGTTGATTTAGACTCTGAAATCATGTTTCCATTGCATACATAACTTCACTTATAGCCATTTAAGATTATGGCCGCCATTTTGTCAGCCATTTTGATTTTCCTGCAGTGCTGCATATGCCACTTTGGTTCCAGTGCATTCTGCGAACCTTCTATAAATAACTTCTTTTAGTTTTATACTTGAAAATCGGAGTTTATCATATGGATCATGCGAATCACAGTGGGGGTATTTTTTACCCCCCCCCCCCCCCCGGTGACCAAAATCGTTTGAGAAAAATCGTGACCCTATAAGGGTTAACTAAATGCTTTTTAGTTTCTATAGTTATTCTAAAGTTCCATCAATATAAATCTACAATTTTATGTAGTTTTATGACTCTATATGTATACGATATTTATTTGGCCTAACAGTTAACGGGATTTTTGCTCCTGGATTTTCTTTGGATAGTAATTAAGACGCCCAAGGTGCGACAGGTTTTATGAGTGCAATACCGGTGCATACAGTTCCATAGCAACTTAGTCTATTAGCCAGATATCCTGGACACTTTAAGCTTGGGGCTTTAGTGCCTTACCCATTAATGAGACTAACGAATAAACATGATAGGCTAAGATATCTAAGCTTATATAAAACTAGTTTTAGGCAGGGCTTAAAGGGTGCTTGGACGGTCATGAACGGCGTCCATGCACTTTTTAAAAAATCTGAATGCCGTCTAGCCACTTATTGGCGAGCACAGACTAGAAAGGTAAGGGGCGTCCAGGCACTTCTTCTGGAGAGGTATAGGGGCGTCCAGGCACTTCTTTTCCCACACTTTTGGCACTGCATGGTTTTAGGTTTAAAAAAGCATGAAATCATCAATTATTCACATAGTCCAAGCCACCTATAGTAGGCCTATAATAGTGCAAGGCAATGTACGAAACCATGGGATAAAGACAGATAACCACTTCCGAAACTACGATGAAATGGAATAGATATAATACGTACATGTAGAGTTGTACGAATTTTCAAAGCCTACGCCAGCTAAACTGCTAAAGTAAGCAAGTCAGTGAAATGCAATGCTGAGAGAATTCGCGACACACCAATTCTTCGCGACACACCAGCGATCGACACATCATTTTACGCGACACACCGTCGTTCTATTCGCGACACACTAATACCACTTTGACACACCGGTTGAGAACCTCTGATAATATATAGGCCTAGACGAGATCTAGATATTAAAAATCGACCAAAGGCGCAAATTGAGGAAGACTGACAAATCAGGCTGCCATGGCAACCGGCTGATAGGCTAAAGGCCTATCTTTACTTACAGCTAATTACAAAAGAAATGTTTTGTGGATGATTGAAGCGTTAAATCATCGATTCACCTGAAAGAAAAGATGCGATAGACGATCGATGATCACCAACAGACATAATGTGGCACCTCTGGCTGTTAGCAATGCATGTTGAATTACCTTGTCGTATTCTGAATAATGTACTTTCTCAACTGCATCCACAATCAGTCGGTCCTGACTACAGAATGTGTCCGGTCAGTCCTGTGTCGTTTAGACGTGCAGCGGAAACAATTCTTGCATATTCATGAATAGTAGACTGCATGCATGATGCAACCGACCTTTAAATTGAGCTATCTCAGAGGCTGGATGTATAAGTATCAGCAATCGTCAGGCTCATTGATCTAGGCTATAGGCTTGAGGGTCATCCACTGTGATCCACATTCCACACCCAACCACTTGGCAGCCGCATACATAATAAGGCGCTACCTTACATTGAACCCAGGCTGCAGTGTAGACTTACGCATATAGGTCTAGCTGTGTAAATTTATAGAGGCCAAGGTTTGCATGATTAATTACAGGTCTAAACTGCCTCAATACTTATGCCATATAGCCACATGTGGCGGGTAGAAGATTATAGCGTGCGTATTTTGTTGGTAGAGCACATGTAATTATATACTAAAGAGATCGAATTATGCAGTATGCGTATCATTAGGAGACTTGGCGGCTAATAGATTCAATTGAATCTGTTTCAAACGGAAGCCAGCGTGGGACATAGGCCTAATGAATTATTATTATAACAGTTGCTGTGGCTTCGTGTGATTGGATGAATGCGGTCTTCTGCTGAGTGCCGACAACTTCAAGAACAAGCGCATTTATAATATGCATCATCAACGTTTCTGTGGCCTTGGAATCTATAACGACGCAGTGGACATACAAACGCACGCACGCACATATAGCAGACTTATACACATATCTATCTAAAGTGGGTGGGAACGCGTGGGAACGGCGTTCTCACTGCTCTCGAACTTCTTGGCTTGCGTTCCCACTGCTCATTATGATGGAACACCAAAACACATGCATTTCAATGCAATTCTTCATCAGCGTTCCCACTGCTCGCATTCAGCGTTCCCACTGCTCACCCAAACCACTTTAACCACTGTATCTATCTATCTATCTATCTATCTATCTATCTATCTATCTATCTATCTATCTATCTATCTATCTATCTATCTATCTATCTATCTATCTATCTATCTATCTGTCTGTCTGTCTGTCTGTCTGTCTGTCTGTCTGTCTGTCTATCTATCTATCTATCTATCTGTCTGTCTATTTTTCTATCCGTCCGTCCGTCCGTCCGTCCATATCCATCCATCCATCCATCCATCCATCCATATATCCATCCATGCATGCATACATACATGTACATACGTATGTATGCGCGAGGTCTTGCACTGGCTTCCTTTCTCGCAGCACATCTCATTTAGGATTGCATCTTTGGTTTGGCGCTGCTTATCAGGCTGGGCACCCTCTTATCCTGTGTGAGCTTTGCCTACCCCTTTCCACTTACATATAGGCCGCCGTGCACTGCGCTCTGCTGTCCATGTTGACAATATGACTTCTTTCACTCGCTATGCAACAATGCAGAGTCCGTTCTCTGTGGTTGGTCCAACAACCTGAAATGGGCTCCCCTTGATTATGCGACTCCTCACAAACTGTTCTCAATTTCACAAACTGTTGAAGACTGTTTTTCGCTTGATCTCGATATCGGACGGGAGCGCCTCTGAGAAGGTACCTTAAAGGGGCGCTATATAAATTCTGATTGATTGATATAGTTACATACACACTTAGCCTACATATACACACACATACACAGTCGCATACATAAAAACATAGGCCTACATGTGGGGCGCGGCATGGGCGGAGTTTATCAGGGGCTAGGGGGGGCTAAGCCCACCAAGAAGACCCAATTTCATTTTTTACCGTGTAAATTATATCTTTTCCCGGGCTTAGCCACCCCCAAGAAGGCTTTAGCCCTCCAAGAACGGAGACACCACTGCGCCCCGTAGTGGTGGCGTCGTTGCCTTGGAGCCGGAAGGATTGCAGGTTCGAATCCACCTCAAGTCGCCGTGCAGGGACCTTAGGCAAGTCCTTCACTCGCAATTGCTCAGCGCTTCGGCGTCAAACTCCGATGCAGTGTCCGCTCTGCAGTCGAGAACGCCTCTGAGTAGAGAGCTTGAAGGGGGCGCTATAACAAGTGCACACTGCACATACAATACATACATACATGTGTAGCCTAAGGCCCGGCCCTAAGCCTACGTATGTATGCGCGTATAGCCTATATAATTATATACACGCATGCATGCGTTAAACTGTATGTATATTATCGTCCGCCTGTGGCTTCCGTAGACGGCAACTGATGATGATGAAGCTGCCAACCATGTAGAACAGATTTTAGGGTCAGATGTGGACCATGTGGTCATCTGCCGAAGCACATAGACACGTACACGGACAAACACAGGAACGGTCCATGCACATACAGAGGAGCCTAGACTATAATAATATAGATGCGCCTTATACATGTTTGCTTTGGGTAGGTCTAATAGGCCTATAACATATGAAGAGTGATACTGAAGTCATCGTATTCGTATGGGCTTAGGCTTTTCCGATTCTGTCCACGAATGGAATGCTCGCGATTGGACACGAGAGATATCTGATATACTAGATATCTGTCTGTCTGTCTATCTGTCTGTCTGTCTGTCTGTCTCTGTCCCGATCTCTTCAACCTAACATGTTTCCTGACTGCACTACTGCGCCACTCACGAACACCATCATCATCACCGACTACCACCGAAGCACCACGCTGTCTCCTCAGCTTGACCTGCTCATAGTTTGGCCCTGCACCGGAAACTCCGCCACTGGTTGCACTCTGCCAGTGCCAGTCCCAGGCCTGGATAAAGGAGGAGGGCGTCGCTAATGTTACCACACAGTGACGTTAAACTGGAAATACCACCACCCTGCACCGGAACAAATAGAGAGCGGCCTGTTGCAGCACCGAGAATTTGGTGTTAGGATTGCCAGATTTCAGAAACGCTTTGTCGCGAGGACGAAATTTTCAGTCACGAGCGCTTTTTGGAGCCCACCTCGCACTTTTCGAGACGACCTGGCAACCCTACTGTCAATATTTCTTCAGATGTATCTCGATCTTGACGAGTCAAACAGAACAAAAAGGTTGATCTACATCAGACTCTTCGTTCATGTTTTTAAATAATAAAATGTAAAGCGAGAATGCACTCAAGTTCCAAGTCCAGAGAGTATTGTATTGTATTTAAACATTTATAAAGCGCCTCTAGTAGGGTGAACCGTTCAGAGGCGCTCCCAGTGCGAAAGACCCCGCGAGAAGAAGCAGGTTTCGAGAAGAGACAGAGCAGAGGAGAGACTGGCAGACAGAAGTGTAGAGCGAACAGAAGGAGAAAGAGCATTCCAGAGAGAAGGACCAATTGAGACAAAAGATCGAGACTGAGCCATAGCAGTTCTAGACCGAGGAACTAATAGGTCAAGTCTGTTGGATGAACGAAGTGGACGATGGGAGGAAGCTGAGTGAGGACGAAGTAAAGCATTAGTCAGATATTTTGGGGCAAGACCCCGTTGAGACTTTAGGATCATTAATTTAGAGTAGGCCTATGGCCGCCCATAGTTTAATAGTTATAGGCTAGCCCTGATAACTTAAGGGGTCTATGCAGCGACTGGATGAACGAAAATTCATGCATTATCATATATGCTAACTAACAAAGCATCTGCAAGACTCGACGGGGCACAACGATGACGCATTGCCTAGGGATACATGCGAATATCCAGACTAAGGTTAGATGCCTTTCGTCAAGGAGGCACGCACCTAGTCACCTACGTCCTATCCAGTCATTAGGACATTTCAGTTTGTGGACTATGAGTACGCATTATTCAAAGATTATTCGACTGTACTGCCATCAAAATGACTAAGCTGGTTTATTCGCTCACTAGATCAACCAGTCATTTGTTTGTTCATTCAGTACGAGGATTGCAGAAAAATAATGGCGGGCCACGGGGGTTCAGACCATGATCCGCTTGGGGTTGAAAGTCTTCAGAAATTTTGATTACTGAAAAAAGGACGTAAAAATTTTTTGCCCCAAAAGAGTCGATTTTTTCGGCCGGCGTGTCTGAGTGTAATGGTCAGAACATGAACTGAGGCAGAGTAATGGTCCGCTCAAGTACCCTCTTGACCAGTGACACAGCTGACCACCGCTTGACCACTGTTGCAACATAGGCTCATAGCTGTAATGGACATAGTGATGGAATACAATACAATATATGTGCTTTACCAGTACCGTATCCTGCTTTTCATGTAATTCCAACTGTAAAACTCAATTGATTGTTTTTCTTGACATTACTGTTGGCTCGACAAGCAGGGTCACTGGGGCACCTAATGGCCGTGCGCCAAATAACAGGTGAAATTGCATCAGAATACTTCTGACAGCAATTGGCAAGAACTCCGCATTGTATTATAAATATAAACAAGACAAATATTGTTGTCCCCTTATAATCAATGCACCCCCATAATATACACTTATCAAAAATGTGTCAAAAATTTAGCAGTAAATATTGAACAGCATGACACAGTTCTAAGTAGATTAAAATAACAAATGCAGGGACCTTTAAACTTTACGAAAGTCAATAACTTAAAATATATTAAATACATAAAAAAAATAATCTGACTTTATCCTCTTAGAATAACAAAACTCTGACAATCTTATAAAATGAGGCTCAATGATTTTAGTAGAAGTCTTTCAGCCAGAAGTAAGTGACCAGGACTAGGATAGTTGAAGCGAGCAGAAGCCCTGATCCCAGGAGAAGCTGACTGACTCCAGGTAGAAGGCGTTCCACAAGCGAAAGTTCCAGATAAGGAGCAGGTTCCATCAGTCGGGAGTAATCTCTTTTCGGTTTCAGCTCTAGACTATCTAGAATCTGTAAAGTGAGAGAAAGTATCATTTGCAACAATGTAAAGTAACTGCCACGCCATCAAGTACCACCCAATTTTATTAACAATATGTCCTTCATACAGTCGCCATCCTCTTACGGAATACCATCTTGGTATAAATTTTAATATAAGGCATGACTGAAATATTCTATATCTTTCAACTATTTATGAGAGCGGCACTTGCCACTGGTAGTCCTGAACAGTTGAGAGAGAAATTGTTTTGGGGATTTGGTACTATTTTTTTTTCTATTACTTCCAAAATGTGCGTTCAACACCGTCTTGATTACCATGTCTCGGTGGTGTCCATTGTCTTGGTCTTGGGAGTTCAACCATATTGGTCTCCAAGTTGAAGTCTTGCATACAAGTCTGATACAATTATGATATTAAACAATTAATAACCAAATGCAATTGAAAGGAAGTAGTGTGCAAAGGACTCACCCTCTTTGTGGCCACTGCTGCGGCACGCACACCTCCATCCATATAACCTCGAAACACTGCAGAACTTTCACTCCCTGCAAAATGCACCTTTCCAAATGACTCACCCCAAAGTCTGCAAGAAATGCAAACATCTCACATTTATCTTTAAAGCAACAAATGTTAATACTGACCAGCAATATTAATAGGCATCAGTACAGTATTTAAAAACAAAAACAAAATAATAAAGCTATGATGAAATCTAAAAGTTACAGAATTTAATTAACTAATCAAATTTAAAGTTGCACCACAGCATAAACTTAGCACTGAGGACTATAACCAGCAAAAAGAAGGGCATCTAGATAGTCGAAAAACCTAATCCATTATCAAACTGGACATGATACTGGTTTAGGGTGCCATATATCTAACTCAACATGTCTGTATAATATGTACATACAAAACAAGGAGATGTTAGGAAGAGTTGGGAATGCAAGGTCATTCTAACTAATAAAATTCCCAAACACCACCACGTAACCATGGTCCTCAAATATACTTCTGTGGTTTTAAGCCCCTCAACTCATACCTTACAAATCTACCATAGTTAGAATCTGGACTTGCTACGGAGGTTGTGCAACAATGACAGTACATAATAGATTGCGAAAGGCAGTCATCACTTCAACAACCAGGACTTACTTAGGTATAGCAGAGGAAAAATTAATGTCTAATTAAAAAATATTAAGGAGAACTTGTAAAGAGCACAGGAATACAAAGTTTTATGAACTACCCAAGTCAGGGATCAAATTAAGTATCTTTATGATAGCAGCGACGCTTGTGGCTGCTTGGTTCGTAACATCGATCTTTGCTAGTTTTGTTGTTGTTAGGCGTCTTTATAACGGCATGGCTGTGGTACAGTTCTATAGAAATTGCCATTGTTATTGTAATTATTAGGATGCAAACTCAGCATGGAGACTGGAACTATGTCCCTTCCTATGTTTCATTTCTGACGAATAAGAAACTCACGTCTGGTGCTTGGTGATGAACCTCGGTGGAAGGGTGAAGACACACGGTCCACTGCGTTCGTACTCCACTGGGTCACCCCACCACTTCTCCTCATAACCCGATGGCGTTGCCATGGCATTGATTCCAAGCAGCTCTGCATAATGCCTTGCAACAGCAGATGCCCTAAAAGTCATTTATATCACATATATTCAAAGTCAGCTAATGTAATTGCAAATCTTCGAGAATTTCTCAGCACCCACAAAAGCCACGTCAGGGAGACCAGCTTATTCACCAGCGCCATATCAAGTCAAGTCCGCAGTAGCCAGAGCTGCCCTTTTCGTTCCGGTGCCAGGTCAGAATCCGGGGAGGTCAAGCTGAGCTAATGAATCCAGTGCCAATAGATGTTTACATTGGCAAAGCCTCTTTTTTAAACACTACCTACAACAAACTGTATGATATCCGAGTTGAGAAACAAAGTCTGGCTCATTGCGTCTAAACCTTCCTGATGCTTTTTCTGAAGTTCACGAATAAAATGCAACAGTATCTATTTTGTTTCTCAAGCCTTACCAGTTTGCTAACATTAGATTAAACACGTGTTATATTATTATTATTTAGATTTTACAACATTGAACCTGCTTATTACAGTCATACTCTCTTACTAGGCATGTTTAAAGCTGTTCAATATGCCTAATCACTCAGTTGAGTTCTCAGTTTTAGTCTGTGCACTGTGCGCAGTCTATTTGAGTGAGTTTTAGATGTAATAAAAGAGATGCATGCATACATTTCAAAATACAAAGAAAATAATAAATAATAACAGCAATAAGAGAACACAGACACATGGCTGCAAGAAATACTCAGATGGCATGTTGAATAAAGTAAGTTTCCGAACAGGAAAATGAAAAACGAAGCAGATATGAGTTACACAAAGGCAATACAAATACGTTATTCTATTTCTTGGAAGAAGAAACACCAACCGATCTTTCTGTGACATCTGTTGGTACTTCTCACCCAGAACGAATCTAAGATACAAAACAGCATCAGAAAAATTATCATATGATGCTTTTTAACCTTTCTTCTTTGAATAATTTTCTGCATGCCTCAAGAGACATACTCAATAGCATCATGTTGTTCTCTGCCAGTTGGCAGGTTCGTACGTCCGGTGGCAAACTCCTCTCGCAGTTTAACTTCTCTTTTAGCCGTTGATATCCATCCTGCATCATCCAGCCCAGAAGTTTCTGTCTAGGTCAATACAGAACTGATGAATTCTCAGAAATTTTGACGATATAATACCGTTCACATGCAATAAACAGTGGGAAGTAAAAGACCCTGACGTGTTAACGTTCCTGTATTTGGCCGGACGTGCGTCATCTTCTACAAGTGAGAGACTACTCGTCAACACCGTTATCGTGTTTGCAAACGTTGTCGCCTGCGGTCATTCTACCTTACGACACCATGGCACTTGGTCCAGAGACTCTGAACATCCGTCCACACCATCTATCAGCTGTTGACGAAATCCGTTGGTTGGCTCCACCTGTGTATGTGTGTGTGCGCACGCGTGTGTGTGCCTGCCGATGATCACTCTTCCAGCTTACTGTGCATTGTTTACTAACTGATGTAATATATTTGTTCTTAATATGACACCAAGTAGGCCAGCACAGAGAGCGCCTCTGAGTAGGTTTCTTGAAGAAGCGCTATATAAATGTTTGGAATCGATCAATTTCAGAACATTTTAATAATATGATTAGTATCTATTCGGCCTTAGCCACATACTGACAGGGAGCATGATGAGAACATAGATAGCCAGGTCTTGCTTCTTGGTACACCAGGTATTATAAGAATGCTCTTGAGCTAATCAGTATTAGTCACCATTAATTTTATTGACAGAGCATCAACCAAAAACAAAATAACAGCAATCAGTACAAACTCAATAACTCTCAAGTGATTGATCCATACACAAGTTGGTCCTTTGTTATAATTATGTTTGAAATTACATGCAAACTAAAAAGCTAATCCGTAATAGTAACAGTATTACGGTAATAATAATAAAATAATAATAATAACACAGTAATAATAATTATAATAATTATTGCAAAAGCTAAATTATAATAGTAACAGTATTACAGCGATAATAAAATAATAATAATAATAACAACGAAGTAATAATAATTACAATAATTATTAACACAAAGATACCATTTCTTCATACCCCATGATTGCAGGATGACTCCCATCATGCTTTGTGTCAGGATAAGCGACGTTAACAATACCATCACTGCTAACAAATGATCCATTTAGTCCTACACATAAATCAGAAAAAATGCATTAAATTGAGTCAAAACAAAACAAAAATTCTTTCTAAATACACCTAAATGTCAAGAAAATTTTAGAATGAAAGCAAAGCAAGTTTAAAGCTTATGAAAATTTGAAATAGACCTTAACCTGCAAAACAACACCTGAATATTTGTTTAGTATCTTTAACTTTAATACTGTACAAATGTTGCTTACTGAAACACTTATAATAAAACTAAACTGATGTAGCAGCATCAAGTAGCATTAAACAACATTAAATTAGTAATAAAACAATTCAATGTAGATATAAAAATAATATATACATAAATATATAATAAAACATTATGGTAACAAATTAAAATAAAGCAATAACGCAATCAAAATGCGAAAAATAAAACCTGTTGATTTCGGCTGCATTTCACTGGCTTCCACGACAAATTACTCTATTTGTCATTTATCCCTTTAGATCTTCCTGAATTACTCAGGACTCTGCTAATCTCAGTCCTCTTATTTGCAGGGAATGGTAGGCATTGCCACTCATGTGTTTTTCATCTGTTTCTCGGCTCTAAATACCTTGAAAGTACTGGTCGTACACTGACACGAGACTCCAAAGGAACCCAACAAAAGAATAATAACAGTTGGCCTCACCTTTTTCTTCCCAGAAAGCTTTCTCATAGTAAGTGGTCGTCTTGAAGTAAGGCCGGTTGACAAATGGCAATTCAGCAAACTGACAAAACATTAAAAATACATCACTTTACATAGTGTTATGTCCATAATCTGTATTTACTCAGTTGCTATATTTTATGCAGAAATAAATTTGAACATGAGGTGCTGACAAATGGTTTTAAACACCAAATGGAGTAATGCAATTTAAGAATACCATCTCAAAACAATCATCAACAAATCAATGTGTGCTATGCCTTTGTAATAGTTTCATGTAGTTATGCAGCCCACAGGACACATAATCAAAGATACATAATCCTGTTGTTGTTCTGAACTTAGTTGCTATAACAATCTAGTTTCAAAAGCTTCCACCTCTGCCCTACAGCAATATGAGGATAACTAGTCATAATGAATCCAAAGGCAGTATTTGTCACCAATCAGACCAACCTACGCACAGCAAATTGCCAAATTAAAAAAAATAGCTAAATAGCATGCACACAAAGTGCTACACTGTGAGATTGAAAAAAATTTTTTTTAAAGAGGAAGTAGGCATGCTGGTTAAAATATTAACAAAAGAAAAGAAAAAAATTGTTAACCTTTGCAAGTTGTAACAGCAAAACATGTCACACTAGAAATCAAGTCTTATTAAATAGCACAATATATTAACTAGGTAAACAATTCATATAGCAATCATTAAATACCTACAGCTAGCAGGTTAGATGGAAGGTCTGGTGTCCAGTTTATGTGTCCCACAACGGCAGGAGATGTGGTAACAATTACAGCTTTGGCCTACAACAGCAATCCAGAACATGATATACAACGTTATTCAACATGAAATGTCTATAGGCCTATATTCATGTAATACTCCTCCACTTCAATAAGTAATTCTTCAGTTTTAACAATCCATCTAGTGAGCGACTGCAAAAGTCTTAGATACAATTAGTACCAGTACACCTGCTAAATCTCTCCAAGAGGTACCTGATCTGAGCTTAGAAATGTTATTCACAAGTACACAATAGGCCGATTCACCAACGTTAGAGAAAAAAATTATTTTTCATTTCATATTGGGCTAGACCCTAGTTTGGTGCCGTTTAGGATCAGGAACATTAGTGCAAAATTATAGGCATATGCAATGAGTTTTAGTGACAGCTCAAGACATGCAAAGTTTTGTAAAATGACGAAAACGTCATTTTTACTGTAAAATAACCTTTAATGTTAATTTTTATTTGAACTGGTCAAAATATTTGAGTGAAATAGTGCATAGGTCATGTCACACTACTATTCAGTGTTCACAGTAATGTAGGTAAAGATTAGAATGTGTCTTGTCAGCTCTGTACTTTTTCTTAAGTGAAGTCGTCATGAGACGTCGATCATATTTGGCTATCTGAAACACAAGCTGCCGCTGAACACAATTGAAGTCCGTTGCAACGAGACAGCATGTTCCACAGAGGCATTGATGACTTTTATGCTTGCCACCTTATGCTTGGCATCAATGTAGGCAGGGCTGGAAGGCCAAATAATTTGATCATCTGTAAGAAAATGTGGATCAATTTTACCCGGTAAGTGCAGTGAACAGCTGCATAGATCTTTTAGTGACAGAATCCAATTAGTCTATTCCTGGAATTATTCAATTGACTTTGAAATAAACCCTTCTGACATCTGTTTTCATCTGTGGCCTCTTCAGAACAGCAATCATCACATCTTTCTCCTCTATTCCAGACACAATCAGAAACAATGCCAGACCAATCTAATCCTCACTCATGTACCACAGGTGCTTTCTCATTTTCTTCAGTGTAATGTCTGCCACTTGACTGTCATCCTTGCCAAATAACTCCAAAGTATGGAGGCGACAGAGGTCATTATATGGAACATCTGAACTGTTTGGAGCAGTTAACCAAGCCTTCACATTGGTGTTAATAGTGAGCAGACGGGGTGCATCAAAGAGCCTTTGGCTCTTGTGCTGTAGGTTTGAATTGTTCATGAACAAGTAAATTTTTTAAAAGCAACTTTCCTTTACCATCCATCTGGCACGGTGATATGCTCCTGGAGGGCTGAAATGTACTTGATCATTACACTCACAACAGTGACATTTGCACCCAGTACCTAGTGCCAATTTTATGAACTTGAGGCAATCCTGACACGGTTGAATATCTCGGCTGAGTTGAGTCTGAAGGAAGCCTATAATTGTCCTCCCTCCTCTGGTCAAGCCAAACTCACCACCTGTGAGATCAGATTTGGCTCCAATGGCTAGAGCATACAGTGTGAACATTGTATTTGCTAGTATCAATGAAATTCCACTATTCTTTTAATCGAGTAAGCTTACACATTGCTGCAATCTATGACCCGGAAGACTTGAAATATTGTTCAAACACTGCAGCTGAAACAAGTTAAAAGATATGCTGCTGGCAGGCTAAAGACATCAGACATTTGTCAAATGCCTGCTGAATGACTATAATGGCACCGGTTTGAACAGCAGTGTTTAAGCTGGTTGTATCGGAACAAAGACTTGCATGCCAATCTGGTGCATCTTTCCAGTCTTAATTGTCATGTTTGGATCACGGTGTTTTCCATAAGTTCACCAGAACCAGTAGGGCTCACTAGGAGTTCAGGAATGGCCAACAATAATTGATCAACATTCATTCCTCATAGAACAATTGGCATCCTGTCAACCAGGTCCTTATCAGGGTCTGGTAGTAATTTTCTGTCGAAATGAGCAATCGGAGTACCTGGCACGTATTTGGCATGTATTTAGAATTTCCTAACTATTGTCCATGCTCTCCAGATAGAACTAGTTAACAGTGTCATGTCCTCAACATCAAATGCCAAGAGCAACTAAGAGCTGGAGCAACAATGTGTATTGCTTCTCATGGTGTAGTTTTTGTGCGACCAAGGATTGCCGCAGACAGTGGATCATCAGTGAGGTGTCGTCTTTTGAGTGTAGTGAACATCACAGTTTGATGAGTTTGTATTGTTATCCATGGAGTCACTAGAGTGCTTGCTTTCATCAGCAAGTCTTGTGTCAATGATACTTGCTAATTAGCAGTTCTCAGATCTAATCGTCAGTGTCATCCTTGTATTCTGTCATGGTAGCTGACTTTGTATCACCTTTTGCTGCCATTGCCTTTTTGATGCGACAGATTTCTTCAAACTTCCTATGTATTTGCTTCTTTTCACATTCTTTGAATGCTAGAGACTGACTACCTGCTGTCATTTTCCTTTCTTCTCTCATGTACTGTAGAAAAATCCTGTCCTGTTGAATTTGTATCAGTCTTTTGCAATCCGCATTGTCATTCCATTTCTTAGATTGTCATTCCAACTCGAGAGTCGAGACGTCCAGCAAAGATGCTATAAAGACTTAATTTAATATTCTTTGAAACACATTGTGCAATGTGCATCCTAAATGCAAGTAAGTAAAGAAAAGGAGTAATCTGTTCCACTGTGTCTGATTGTCTGCCACTCACAGGCATCACAGCACAAAATAATGTATTTTTATGTAAATGAAATGAAGGTAAATTCACAATGACTGGTTACAGAATACAGAACTCTGTTGAGCTGTCACTAAACAGTGGAATAATCTCATGAAAATTTAATGAGTTATTTACAACACCAAATGGCATCATTTAAGCATCTAGCCACTTGAGTTTTCAAAAATTATTTTTTTTTAAACACTCTAGTACACAATCTACACCTAATATTTGCCCTGGTCCACATGGTCTTGTGGATCCAGCGGTTTTAGCTTCTAAAGAGCTTAAAAGACTTGTTCTAATTATCATATTGTTTCTTGAGACTAATCTACCGTATTTGGCCAAATCAATTCCCGGATTTTGGCTACTGGTGTGGTATTCAAAAGTAGCAAATGCTGAATGGCAAATACTTCAAACAACATATTATAAGTCATCAGTAAAAGTTATAATAAAATGACATACATGTATATAAAAGCTGCCACTTATAGTTTACTTGTACTTCAGTAATACCTCTCAGATTCCCTTAACCCTTTGAACCCGACGGGCCGGTTTTCCGGCCCGTTATCCATAAAGTTACAGGAGCTCCGGGTTCAAAGGATTAAAGCCTTTACCGTGTTTGGACAGACTCACCCTTAGAATGGAATTATCGTCGGTGGTTATTTCTACTTCATCACCCAACTGATTAATCGCTCTCACTCGTGTCTTTAAATGGACAGCAGCTGCAAGTCAAGACCAGCAACATGCCCTATAATGTAGAGTATTCACAAACAGCCAATTACATGCAAAGAACAGACCCATATGATATCCTCAAGAAGCTTCCATGCGTATCAAGTAAGGCTGCTACTGATTAAAAAAGTATCAGATTAATCTCCAACAGTGTAAGGTGAACATTAGCTCCTTAATTTTTCTTCACCTTAGCCCATGAGGTCATGTGACAGCCCTATCCCTCACTGCCTGACCTTAGTTGAGTTCACAAAGATGTAAGTGCAGTCAAAATCTCAGCAAACATCAAAATTAAACTGATTCAAGCGCACTGGCATGCAATTTTCACAGATAACTTTTCTTTTAAGAATTCAGTCCACTAATCCATAAACTCTGAAGCACATCTCAAACACCTTATTTTCATTTGTTTGTACATGACTTGTTATACCACCTCTTCAAGATTTATACTCAGAAGCACTCCAGACAACAGTGCGGACACTGAATCGGAGTTTGATGCCGAAGCGCATTAGCAATTGTGAGTGAAGGACTTGCCCAAGGTTCCTACGAGGTGGCTTGAGGTGGATTCGAACCCCCAACCTTCTGGCTGCAAGGCAACGAACATACCCACTACACCACCGCAACCCACTATAGGACCAAGTTGCTTGTCTCAGTCGTAGGTTCATGACCTTTTCCGCCTTCGCATTAAATTTTGTTTCACCTGGTTCATCCCTTCCATATATTTTCATCAATAACTGAAAATCATGTCTTAACACATAAAAAATTATACATCATGCTATAAAACTTGAAAATTGAAATATCTTAAAACCAAAAAGTTCAAAAACAAGGATTACCATTTAATAAAAACAACAGTTGGTACTGTTTACTCATAAACCCAGTGCATCAAATGAAGAAAACAAAAAAACATGAACAATTTAAAACATAATAAAACTGAGTATCAAACGAAGGGTGCAAAATTAAAGCTTTTAAAGATCAAGATTGACAGCAATTTACATCCGAGTTCTTTGGCCATTCCCAAGCTTATTGAGTCTGATCCACCAATCAACTTCATTTCCTATTGAAAACAAAAATGAGCGTATCAGCTCAACAGAAACAAACAGAACTTAAAGAGAATTATCCTTCTTTCAAGAGATCACAAGACACAAAGCAAATTCCTGATAAACGCAGAAATGCCGGTAGTAAATGCGAGTTCTTCAGTTGATGGCTCTAAGCGACTATCAGCCTAAAAAATGTGTTAGTTAGATGCAGCAAGAATTAGACTATATTCCACCACCTTTGTCCATTGAAAATTAATCGGGAATTTATGCAAATTCAAACGAAAAACCAACATGAGTGTTTCATCAACATTTGAAGTCTGCTTCATTGCACAACTGCTGGGTTGAATGTTTCTCAATCAATCACTCAATCAATCAATCAATCAATCAGCCAACCAATCAATCAATCAGCCAACCAATCAATCAATCAAACTGGTTTATTCTGCAACCAAATTAAACACGCCAGGTTTACATATAATTGCAGCTTGGTTACAAAAGCAGAAGCTGTAAAGCTATAAAAAAGATCCCACAAACTAGGGACACCAAATTATTGAACATGAACCCAAGAAATGGAAAAGTACCTGAATTCCATTTAGACCAAGAATTGATTTGAAAGAGTACACATGCAGGAAATGCCTTAACCAAAACGAACAGTGTTGTACAAAAAATCACATTGCTCACCACTTGAGCAATGTTCAAGACGGTAACAACAAGGGATTTTGACTTTTTTGACTGGGGTGTTACCTGAAGACCTCCCTTCTGGTCAAAGAGTGCTCTGGTGCCTCCACATGATCGGATCAAGTGTAGTGCGTAGAGCAGCGAGACCTTGCTGCACGGATGGGCAAAGACGGCGGTTAAACCAATCTCCACCATAGACTTTGAAAAACTAACAAAAGGAAAACACGTCATGACTTATACAAAGTATTCTTTAAGAGTAAACAAACACGAATAAGTTCAACTTTAAATTTTGATTGCCTCAAGGACTCCAACTATGAAAAGCTGACTCTCAACTGGGTTTTAAACTCTTACACCACTGTTCTAACGAAGGACCAGGTCACCACTAACCACATGAAGATTACAACAAGCCACTCATAGGCGGCAGCAAAGAATCCTACATGTATCGTAATGTGACAAGATAATAAACATAACAATCAGAGAGAAGATGGAACAAGAAGATAGAGAAAACGTCATAAGAAAGAGAAGATTGAAGTGGATAAGTGATGCTTGTCTTATGGATGAGTCAAACAAATTCCACAACAGAAGAGTCAAACCAGAGACGGTTTGAGCAGGTTTCTTGAAGAGGTGCTATATAAATTCTCGAAATGAATGAATGAAAGAGATGTTCTGGAATGCTGGAGGAAGAAGGAAGAGTGGAAGACTGCGGAAGAACTGGCCGGAAACCATCAGAGATGACTTAAACTTCCTATAAATGTAGTCGAATGAAGCCAAGAAGCTGCAGGACATGCACTGTCCGATGCGCAGACTTGCACGGGAAGGACTGAGTACTAGGTAAGTATGTTTGAGCAGTACCTTGTCCAACAGAATTTCTCCAGAAATTCCATCACACTTACAGAATCCAAAGCTGGTGCTAAAGATGCCTTCCATGGCTGAAACAAAGGAACCTACAAACAAATTACATTTAAATTATTACATTTTTATCACTACTCTATTACTACTTGCAGTAATGATTCTTGAAGACAAAAGCTCAAGGGATCAATGAAAAAAACCACCCGAAATGCGTAGACGTAGAACTGACCATGACCCGGCAGAGCAGAAGTCTTACATAGATAATTATGAAGACACTGAAGAACCAACGAATTTGTGCTAATATTGTCATAATAAGCTGGAGAAATAACTGGTTTCTTGCTTAGTCATCTGCATAAGAACTAGTGAAAATTATATCATCATTATTCCAACTTAACTGTCTTAATGGCACTCCACAATTGATGTCAATTTCATAAAACTGAACCATATCGTAAATACAAACTGCAGACATTTAAAGCACCACTCAAAAGCCAAGCGCAGGGCACCAGCTTATTCATGAGCCATAAAGCCTAGCACTCAACAGAACAACCCGCAATTACTGCCTTGCAATCACTTCACCTGTAAACTGAGTCGATCCAGTTCTTTAATGACACTGACGAGGTCGAGAAGTTCAAAGACGCCACCTGCTGGAGGTATATCTCCATGATAATGACCTACTTTGCCCTGTGAAAAACATATATATAGAATATTTTATCTAAATGCTTTCAAGTGACATTGTTATGAGTTTTATATTCATTTAGCATAATTAGCAAAAGTCTGATTGCTGGTTTGATTATAATTATTGCAAACTAAATCACAAATAAGACGAGTTTGTTCCACGTCTGTACGAGCAGACAATAGATGCCATCGCGAATAAAGACAAGTAAAAAAGAACAAAAAATGAAGCATGTGACTAATTACATAATCTACAAAATTTCTTCTTTAGCACCATCATAATACAGCACCACACATCAGAAAATGACACTGGGTACCTCGAGAGTCAGTAGAATTGACTCCAATTATTGCAATGGTGAATCGAGACATACAAAGGCAGTCTAAGACAAACACATGAACACAGACAAACACATGAACACAGACAAACACATGAACACAGACAAACACATGAACACAGACAAACACATGAACACAGACAAACACATGAACACAGACAAACACATGAACACAGACAAACACATGAACACAGACAAACACATGAACACAGACAAACACATGAACACAGACAAACACATGAACGCATACAAACACATGAACACAGACAAACACATGAACACATACAAACACATGAACACAGACAAACACATGAACACAGACAAACACATGAACACAGACAAACACATGAACACAGACAAACACATGAACACAGACAAACACATGAACACAGACAAACACATGAACACAGACAAACACATGAACACAGACAAACACATGAACGCATACAAACACATGAACGCATACAAACACATGAACGCATACAAACACATGAATGCATACAAACACATGAACGCATACAAACACATGAACGCATACAAACACATGAACGCATACAAACACATGAACGCATACAAACACATGAACACATACAAACGCATGAACTATGGTAGTAAAGACAGAAAGAGAGACTGATCGTCTGATGGCTCTGAGCCTCCTCAGTTGAAAAAAGCAAGAGCGGGTCAAGTTAGAATTGTGCTCCTTAAACGTGAGTGAGGAGTCAAGTGTTACTCCCAGGTTTCGGACATTCGAAGCAAATGTATGGGCAGGGAATTGCTCAGTCAGTAATTGAAAGTCAAGTTTAGCTAAAGCTGTTGTCTTAAACCAAGCCAAATCAATTGAGTCTTTGTAGCATTCAAACAGAATTGATTAGTCGACATCCAATAGTCTAGATCAGAAACAAGACAATCAATAGAATGAAGTAATGAGAATTGGTCAGATGGTGGACCATGAACAAAAGTCAGTCAAACAGAAGTCACCCACCTTGCACAAAATCTCACCATAAAAGGCATAATTAATTGTTGCTAGCAAGGAGACTTACCAACCTCGTATTTCAACGTTGTTTTTCCACGGTCAGGGACGTTGTAGAATTCGAGACCAAGCTCTTTAGCCAATCCAATTACCATCTTTTGATGACAACCAAAATAAGCTCCACCCATATCTACATATCCACCAGTCTTGACATCCTGAAAAACAAATCAGGAAAAGTAATTAATAAATAAATCAACAAACAATTCACCGTAACAAACATTAACAAAATATCAAATCAAGTTATTTAATGAATTGTCTATTCATCAGTGATCAATAATTAAGATTTCATAGCTAATTAATCAGAATTTTGTTCAAATTTCAAAATTAGAATTAGGAATTGTCAAGGAACTAATAATTAGTTAGAATTAGCACTCAACTAATTAATTAGAATTGTCTGTTGACATAATACAACACAACTTTTGATTCCCATCCAAGCTATTTCTTTTGTTCCCAACTATCTGAAATAAAAGGAATTTCTACCATCTTAGGATGGGGCGGACATCCAGTTCTACTATAAAGGATTTGGCAAACTTTAGCACAAATCTCAACAGCTATGACAGATTTCAAAGTTGTTTAGACTGAGGCGGAACGACAAAGTTACCCTGCAACTGACTACAGCTCCTTCCAAGGTAAATGGTCTGACAAAAGATGTCATTTAAATTATAACTGATTAGTATTCAAATAAAGATGTTCAATTTATATATTTTAGTGAACAGCAATGTAGTAGAATGAAAAAGTTCAATAAATCCAATCAACAAATATATAAAATAATGGTTTTTCTTACCCTTAAAGTCCACGTTCTTCCACCCACTCGATCCGACGATTCCAGCACAACAAATTTCAAGCCTTCTTCCTTCAAGCATCTTGCAGCATAAAGACCTACAGAATTAACAAGTCCAAAATAATGATGGCAAAAAAGGCTGTACCAAACATATAATTTGTATTCGCTTCAGGCTGAATAGTGGGCAAGGCTGTAGCCAGGATTTGATTTCGGGGGTGTTTTTTCAGTTTCCCATCATTCTTTGTGTACAGTGACTATTTTGCACACTATTAATACTCGTATTAGTTGGTCCAATGATTCGGCCGAATAGTGATAATCACCTATTAGACACAGCCCTAATGGTAAATACTGTTGCGTACAGAGTAACATCCGCAACAAGAATGAATCAGGGTTCAGCAGACATTTTACATGTTACAGCAGACATTCTACATGTTACAACAGCTGTGCCAATTCAAGAGAACAACCAGATAGATTTTCTAAACAAAAAAATGACAAAATTCAATAAAGCATAATTTCTGTGAGGTGACATTAACCATTTTCAGTTCTTTGAGAAATTGCTGGTGGTTGAGATATTACCTAAAATCTTTACTATCTGGTTTTCAAGATATTTTCATTCAGAATTTTAAAGACAAGGAAATATCTTAAATCTAAATTTGACATGACAAATTAATTCTTAAAAGGCAGAGCTCTTACCACTGATGCCTGCTCCAACCACGATGACATCGTACACAAATTCGTCCATCAAACCCTATCTGCGATAAATATTCCTACAATTTGTAGTTTTTGGTGTTTAGTCCAACAGGCGTTCGCTGTATTTCATATCACTGCAGTTATATCTCAAGAATGTAACAGGTTGCACCAGAAGCTGAACCTACGCCATTGCACCCGATCGACTTTATTTGCTATAGGACACGCAGGCTAATTTAACGTCGTTTGGTGTCAGTCAATAAATTACGTATAATTAAATAGTAGGAAGCTTAAAAATTCCAATAAATTTACTCGTACATGGTGCAGTTGCGCATTTTTTACATGGATCGAAGTGCAGAGTTGTTTTTACGATGGTTCAAAATTCGGGCGCAACGGAAGTTGATATTCGATAATCAATATTCATAAATTTTTTTCATGACATGAAAAATCTGACCTAACAGCTGGTATGGAATTTTAAATTTTAATTAAATTTTAAATTTTAAACCCAAAAGTAACGAAGTTTCCGATAACATTCTGATAACATTCTATTCATTCA
Organism: Lumbricus terrestris; assembly: GCA_949752735.1. Classification (NCBI taxonomy): domain Eukaryota; kingdom Metazoa; phylum Annelida; class Clitellata; order Crassiclitellata; family Lumbricidae; genus Lumbricus; species Lumbricus terrestris. The sequence goes on along the minus strand of OX457047.1, from coordinate 15,991,674 downwards.
TTCTATGTATTTATATGGCGCCAGTAGCAGATATTGCTCAGAGGCGCTCCCAGCCCAGCTACGGCGAAAGAAAAAAGACGACTTATGAAACAAAGTGTGACTGGTCAGATGTAGTAAATGAAGCTTTGAAGGAAGGTCATTCCAGAATGACGGCCCTGCGTTGTCTGGTCATAAAGAATAAAAGTGATGACAACTAAATTGTATTACATAATTGACAGTTAATTACCTAGATTGAATTCTCGTTATAGTGCATGCATTAATTACGTCAAAGGTAAAAACCTTACAAAAACTTGTATAATAATAATAACGTGAGACAAGGCGTGGCATGCTCGGAATACGCTCCGAGTTTACACCGTCATTACTGAAAGCAATCCTAAGATGGCGCTTGTGAGATGCATGTCAGTGGGAAAAGTGATGAATTTCATTCATGAAGTTGTCCATACAGCGTGTTTCAGTACTTCGGTAAATTCCTGTTTTGCTTCCTAATAATATTATTTCAACAGAGTGTTGAATGTGATAAATTGTGTTTCCATCTAAACTGTTTCGGAATCGGCATATCACGTGTATTATCGCTTGTTAGTCGGCACTTGTTTGGGCGTCTAACGAAGGTGGGTAGACGAGTACATCGGCTAGGTGCAGATAGGCAGGGAGTAAATAGATAAGGCCACCTATGATTGGGGCAGCATAGCGCACTCTCACCTATAATTTATTATATCTATGGACCCAATATTTCGGCGAAAATAAGTGAATGATTTAGTGTCCGTACACATAGCGTGTTTAATACCTGCACCTAACCACTTACTTTTGCAGAAATATTAGGCTATAAATTCAGAACGCTCTATTCTGCCCCAATCTGTCATGGCCATATTTGTTTACTCACTTCATATCTGCAACCAAGCTGATGTACTCGTCTACCCATATAATAATAATACTAGCGAAAATCTGCACATCAAAATTCACTTGAGCAGATGAAGGTAATCTTGAAGACTGCGTTCCTGTATAGTGCATACAAACCAATATGGTTGCCAACGACTTGGCTAAAATAGAGTGCTGCAACCTAACAGCCGCATCCCATGACACGATGGTCTCAATAAGTAAGTAATCATTGCAAGATCTAAGTAAAACTGTCAGGCTAAACAAGTTATGAATGAGAAAAAAATATGCAGTAGTAAAGAAAGTTTGAAACTGAGGAGACCTGCGTTTTGTAAACTTATTAGAAGCTTTTGAAGTTAAAGGTTAATTTTCGTTTCGCACTTTGACTTCATTGAGTCAAATGGATCCGAAAAACAGCTTATGCCATGAAAGGCCGTTTCCGTCGAGATAATTGCGAACATTTGATCTTCACCCTTTTAAGCTTTTATTCAGGAATTTGTCCTATTGCTGTAATTCAACAATATGTCCTATTTTCTTACTTAGAACACATGCTAATTTTATGCTAATTACTTACTTCCTGAGCGAACTGCATCATGGGATGCTGCTTATATGGCCGTAGTGCTGTATTTTAGCAATTTCTTGGGTGGCCATACTGTCTACTTGGACAGGCGCACAGTCTTCGGGATTACCCAGATGAATTGCTGCTGAATATATGTTCCAAACAGTTTGTAATATATTCCAAATTCTTCTTCATGCATGTCAAGTATCAAGTTTTCATTAAATGGCTCTGACACTTTGTTTGGTGAGCTCTAATTTACTGTTACTGATGCTAACACAATTTTCTTCTGATTGTAGCTTGCAGGGCTGCCATCCTTTGTCAAGGTTGTTGAAGTAGGTCCAAGAGATGGTCTTCAAAATGAAAAGGTGATAGAACGTGTTTTTTCTTACATAATACATATATATTTATTCTTGCATGCTATGTTTCTGTCAATGTATGCATCTGAGACTAGGCTATTTCAGAGCAAGGTCTGGGTCTAATTTTGTTTCTCATGTTCATTATTCAGTTTTTGTTAGTCTCAGTTGATGTCCAGTTCAGCTTCATAACAACTTCGGTTGTTATTTTATTTGGAACAATGTCATTAAAAGCTAGCAGAAGGGTTTAAGGTGTGTGTGTGTGAGGTCAGGTCATCCTTAAGTCAAACACATAATTGACAGTTTGTAAACTCCTCCTGAGCAGAGGACCTGACAGCTAAAAGGTTTTCCAACTTAAACATGTCACCACAGTCTCAAGTTGTAGTTAACAAAATATAAGATTAACTTGAATACTTAATGAGGGTTACTGAGGTGTCTGATAACTTGGATGAATTCAAGGTAAATGCAAATATCCCACGCATCTGTTCGTTCTGTCATGTCATCTTACATCGCCATCGTCACTTTGCAACGGTTGGCCAAAATGTATAAGTTTTCGAGTTTTGGTGTGAGCTGATAGTTCCTTTGTGGCCCTTACTGACATGTATTCCTGTTCATTTGATACATTTTTTTGTCCACGGGATTCTCAGCAGTTTTTTTATGCACTTGCTCTTGAATGTTTGAATACACTTTTCTTCCTCTGTGTTCGTTCTGCTATTTGTTGTTTGCACATTAATAGTTTTTTTTCTTTCCCTATTGATCTTTATTTTCCTGCAATTGAATGTGCTGTCATGTGCTATTATGTAAAAAATTTCATGATTTAATGAGTGACCCTATTAGCGGGATTGTCCATCCCATCTGGGTTTCCCCAAACCAAATTATGTTAAAGTATTATGTTCACTGCCATAATTGTATTATGTTTGTTTGGTTCAGGAAATTTTAAAAAAATAAAATAAATTCAGTTTCCGCTCTAGACTTGCTTTTTCTGCTAGCTTACAGGCTTTAGCCTTTTATCTCAGCCGGCTTACCTCCTGGGTAATAATTTGATTTCGAATTGGTTTTGACATGCCATAGGTCGATGCCTTGTACATTTGTCTGCTGACCAGTGCTATTCAATTTGCTGTTTACAGATGAAATAACAATTGAAATTGGCTTCAAATCGGTTTTGGTTTGTATTTTCAGGCGATTGTTCCAACGCCGATTAAAGTTGGTCTTATTGACCGATTGTCTGACTGTGGTCTCAGCCACATCGAGGTTACAAGCTTTGTGTCTCCGAAGTGGATTCCACAAGTTAGTAATAACGGCTTTAGTAATAACGGCTTTAGTAATGACGGCTTTAGTAATAACGGCTTTAAACGTGCAATCTCTTTAGAAGTCAGTCTGCAATTTTAAGCATATTCTGTAGTCGGTCATATGTGTGATCAGACTTTGTAAGATGGATCTTGAATGATCTTGAAGGGAATTATAATTGCTTTTATATACATCTAATGATGTGATTATTAAGATAGATTTGTTTGTTTGCCTCAAATGTTTTGAGCACGTGAGTTTTTACTCTTGGGTTGGAACATATGGAAATCATCAATTTTATAGGTTCTTACACGATCCGAGAGTTCAGATCATGGGCAGAAAGGTGTTTTGAATAGTTTCAACACCAGTGAATTTTATGTAAAAAATTGTGTGGTGTTTCTTCGAAAACACATTTTATCGAGTGCTATTATTAGTAATTGACTGTTTAATTGATGTTTCATTGAATCCTGTTTTTTCCTCTCGTTTGCAGATGAGTGACAATCGCGATGTTCTGAATGGAATCCAACGCAAATCGGGAGTTGTATATTCCGCACTCACGCCAAATTTAAAAGGTTTCCAGGATGCGGTAAGGATCAGTAATATGTCTCACTTGATGAGGTTGAGATTATCTTATGGAACTTTGATGTAATTATTGGTAGTCATATAAAATCGGTCATCTGTTTTAAAAAGTGATTTCTTCGCAAAGAGTATTACGGGGAATGTAGAAATACTGTAATGAGTGTTGTAGTAAATTCTGTTTATTAGAACTATTGTGTAAAGTTAACCAAATCTAGCTTTAAATGATGAGTGAGTAAGATCTGTTTTCCTTTGACCTAAGCTATTTTAAGAGCCAGATTGTTAAAACATCCTATTTGTTTCTTAATATTGCCATTGTTTTGATCAAGCTCTTAACAGCAAGGGCTGTTTTTGAGAAAACCAGTACCGGTAGTTTCTAAAATGTGAAGTCTGCTTTCTTGTTACAGATGGCAGCAGGAGCGGAAGAAGTAGCAATATTTGGAGCTGCTTCAGAAGCATTCAGCAAGTAAGAAAACAGTTTATTATTTCTGGATGTATGACAATAGCTGACTATTGCGGTGCATTAGATGTTGAACTCTGTGGGGCACAGTGGTGTAGTGGTGGCATCGTTGCCTTGAAGCCGGAAGGTTCGAATCCACCTCAAGTCGCCACGTATGGACCTTGGACAAGTCCTTCACTCGCAATTGCTCAGTGCTTCGGTGTGAAACTCTGATGCAGTGTCCACTCTGCAGTCGGGATGCCTCTGAGTAGAGAGCTTGAAGGGGCGCTATAACAAGTGCACGTGCAAATACTGTTGCTTGTTTACTGCTTCACTAGGGCTGATGAATTTCTTAATTAGCTGACTCAGTGCAGAGTGCTCAAATAACTAGAAAACTCACTGCCTGGAGCTTCTAGTAACCTTACTTAAACACTTTCACTTATTGCACCATCTCTTTTGCACTACATATTATCCATAAACCACTCATAATGATCAAATGAATGTGGGACACGATGGTGTAGGGGTGCGTTCGGTGTCCTGGAGGTTGCGGGTTCGAGTCCACCTCAAGCCGCTGCGTAGGGACTCTAAGCAAGTCCTTCACTTGCAATTGTTCGGGCGCTTCGGCATGAAACTGCGATTCAGTGTGCACACTGTGGTTGGGAGCGCCTCTGAGTAGAAATCTTGAATGAGTGCTGTAACAAGTACCTATAACAAGTACTCATGCATACATCAATGATTAAATGCATGATGTTTGAGTGATGGCTGCATTGATATTTAGAAAGAATATAAACTGCAGCATCGCTGAGAGCCTGAAAAGATTTGAAGATGTCATGGTCGCTGCCAAGGAGGCCAACATCAGAGTTAGAGGGTAAAGATCTTTTACGTCTATTCTCTTGACGGTATGGTTGAACTATTTTACAATTAAAGTTTTTAATTAGCAATGCATTCTTGGTTTAGGAGCCAGAATGTTAGATCTCCTCTCGATTTACTGGCCAGTCTATCTAGTTGTCATTCTTATCTATACTCAAGACAAGCATCTCTAAACAGACCAGGAAGGCCTGTTTCCATAGGTTGTCTCATATTATTCTCTATTTTATTTTCCTTATTCATGTTAAGGGTTAATAAGAATATAAGAAAAAATAGTAATTTTGTTGAAAATTTAAGAAATTGTGGCCTATGAGGTACATGTTTCATGTTGCATAAATTACAGTGTACTGTATGAAGCAAGACGGTGGCGTACCAAGGCAAAAAATAAACCGACAAAAATAATGTTTGGATGTTTGCAGAATTGTCAATTTATGGAAGTGCTTTCTCTGTTTCTTCCATAGTTATGTATCCTGTGTCCTTGGGTGTCCTTACGAAGGTCACATTGAGCCATCCAAAGTTGCCAAGGTATTTTTGTCACTTTTTCAGGGGTTCTGCTGGATTCACAAAGAAAGTCATATATCTTAACATTGCATATTTACTTTTCGATTGAGATGTGCAGCAAGTTTTTACCTTCAGGATAATAATAGCTGTAAATTTGTCATGGTGCTCTTTGCAAAATTAATTATTAAGCCCATTATCAAAATGATAATAATAGTAACATAATAATAATCAGGGCTATGGATTTAAACAGTTAATTAATTGTCTCGATTAATCATTAAAAATTGCAATCAAGTACTTTCGAGTAATGAATTTTTTACTTATTTCATTATTTAGAGAAGCCAATTTCTCTCATAAACAACATAGTGAATAATGATAATGTGGAACATTTGAGTTGAAAATTGAGCAATTGTTTTGCGTATAGGGTAAATGCTGTTGGAAAAGATATAGATGGCGACTAAATTAACTGCCTTCAATGCGGTAAACAGTTTTCGAACTGTACTTCGCACACATTTCTCAATGTATCACCTTTAGCAGAGAATGACTTAATGACTACATTTTTAACAGTTTTCACGTTTTACATAAAAATTACCACATTAGTCGAATTTAAGTAATTAATCAAAGTTAATTTTTGGAGATTAGCTGACAAATTTATTGTTTTGCAATACCTGCCCTGATAATGTTGAATCTATGCCAACCGTTACTCTGAGAAAATTTGAGACTGGCTGAATTTTGAATCTTTGCTGAGCTGTTGCGTTTGGTGTGTCTCTCTGCAGGTGGCAAAGGCCATGTTTGACATGGGATGCTACGAGATATCACTAGGTGATACGATTGGCGTAGGTACACCTGGCCTAATGAGCGCAATGTTGGCCGAGGTTTCACAGCATGTTCCACGTCAACGGCTTGCCGTTCACTGTCACGACACTTACGGTCAGGCGATTGCCAACATATTTGCAGCACTTATGGTAAGAACTCTTGCGGCTGCTACGTATAGAGTAAAGAATACTGCCTGCTGTCATTGGCCCTTAGTCGTTTTATGTATGCTATGAATTCTGGCAAGTACTTTTAAAGTTATTTGTCACCACTTTGCAGTTATTTGCATTGTATATACCGGTACATGAAACCAAAGTTCTAACCGTTCGAGTGCAAGAATAATTTTGTGTTACTGTGAAGCTGAACTAGCTGTACAAAATTCTTAACTACTGACATGGCAAGCATCTCTGCATCAATTTAAAACGTACTTGCAAAGTTAGTTTAGAAGTGACCAGAGTAGCATATGCACATTGCTTTCAACTGCATTATAAAAATTTAACTTTTAGCGCAAGTCTGTCACCGTTTTCAGAATTCTAATACTAACCATGAACAATTGATAATTTCTGGATTTTTCGAGTGTTGAACACTGATGTACATGTGAATTATATTATCAACTATGTGATTGTTGAACTGGGTGCTCAGTAACTAGCAGGCCTATTGCATATACCTTATTCAGTGACATAAATATATTGTGAGTTTTATGATTATTACCACACTGTTTGCATTTGCATGCAGATGGGAGTTGAGGTGGTTGACAGCAGTGTGGCTGGTCTTGGTGGCTGTCCGTATGCAAAGGGCGCTAGTGGAAATGTCTCCACAGAAGATGTTGTGTATCTGCTGAACGGACTTAACATCAAGACGGTCAGTCTTCATGCTAACGTCTCACATCTTTGTTTCCCATGTTTGGACCATAATGGCTAAATTCAGGTCCTTTGCCGTCATGGGTCGCTCTCTGTGGATTGAACTTAGGCCATTCTCTATGCTCTACCATGCTCTCCGATGGCATCTCTGACTCTTTCTCTCACCCCCTTAAAACTTTCTTTTTCTCTGGGGTGCCTCACAATGGGAGTGCTTCTGAAAGGCTTAAGCTGTGAGAATCACTTTATAAATGATCCAATGCAATACAAATAGTAATCACCATCTTGAGCATTCAGATCTTGTCTGTTAAGCTCATTAAGCTAAAATAATGTATACGCACATTGACATTCTGCTGTAAATCTATTAGAACGTGGCCATCAAGTTATTCGTATTTTACTGCTGCATATCCACAGTCTCTTTCCTACTGTTCGACTTTTGAACTGGCAATGGGGGAATCTCAAGACCCTGGTCACCAACCAGTGTGTATCACAGGACATGCCATGCTCTCCTATTGGTAGTAACATCATATATGTACGGGTACTACTTGTTGACAGAGGCATGTATACACAAACAATTTTCCCAGGGTCATTGCATGGAATGCAATCAGCAGGTGTGAACCTCCATCCCTTCAATTACAATTTCAACATGTTAATCAAATAGACTGTAATGTCATGACCTTTTCATTGAACATTTCTTTAATCTGAAATACATAATTATATAAAACAGTTTGTGTTGTACACTAAAGAATTAGACTGGTAGATATCTGGTAGATATCCAAACCATTGCTGTGCATAGAGTAGTCATGCTGATATCAAAGCAAATGTACTTCATATGAGTGCCAATAATATGTTGCACTTCTAAACTAACTGTACTTGCATGCGTTCTGTAATATGCTAGTTGCGTGTTGAGTAATTTATAGGCCTCTAGCACTGCAATCCAGGCAGAGTTGAAGTGCAAATAACTATGTAGTTATTGCACAGGGTAGGTATTCCTGAGCACCTCTGATGCAGTCTTCTTTTAGACACTTTGTTATATTGTTTCTGCAGCCATTGAAGCCATGTTGTAAACAATGTTCTATTATTCTTCAGGGAGTTGATGTTGATAAGCTTTTGGTGGCAAGTCGTTATATATCCGAAGCACTGAAGCGACCGCCGTCTTCAAAAGTTGCTATAGCGAAAGGATTATCACACCTCTAAGGAGACTCATACAGCTATCTGGACGATTCCAAAAAAAACTTATCATCATGTCGTGATTATAACAGCTGATGTAAACTCATGAAGCATGCCTGCCTTCTGAGAAAACAAGCTGAATACCCAAAGTAATTTCTCTGCTAGGAAATCTGATTATTTGAGTTGAAATGAAGAATCTATATATATATTTATGTATTTAATTTACATGCTCAAATTAATCACAAAGTTGTGTGGCTCAACCAAAGTGGTCATTTGGGATGTTCTTAGGATGAATGAATGGGACCAAGTTATACATCTTTTTATGAATTGATCATGGAAATCTGTTTAAATGGACGCCTGTTAGCACTTTGATGATTAGCTGTGCATTGGTTTAGTGCACACTTCTTGTTGTTAACCGTTTACCGACCAACGTGTAGAAAATAGTCTGGGAAATCTCATACCCTCAATCGGTAAAATGTTAAGGCCTTTCAGTAGCCTGAGATTTAGAACTCTGAAACGAAACTTCATCCATGTGCGCATACTAGCATCTTTGCTCACAGAGGCACCTTGATGTACACACTAACTAATGTAGATAAATGGGTCAACATGTTACAAAGCATTTATGTGTAATTTCTGCTGATAAAGATTTATTAATAGTGTTAGACGCCTTACAGTGGAGACTTTATTGAGTTTTTAACCTAAACAAAGCGATCTAATTAATTTACATTGTTGACGAATTACTTGTTCGACTTTAGAGTCGAACCAGTAATTATTGAATTCCGAATGTTTCTATGTATATTATTTATGTATCAAGAAGACACTTGATTTAGGTGCACTTGCTAGTGCAGAAATAGTTTGCGTGTTGCAATCGAATATGGATCTAAGCAAATTGCTTTGTTCAAACATACATGTATTATCTCAAACATACATGTATTATTGTTTGTGCAAATCGTGTTTCAGAAATATGAAATCTGAGTTGTAAATGGAGTTGATCGCATATTACTAGCATATTACTAGTCTTGTGAGACGTGTTTTGTTGTTTAGATATGAAGCAATAAATTATGTTCAAGCATTTCCATTAGAGTAGAACGTTCTAATGTTCATGTATAGTGTTAAACAATCAAGTACAGTTGATGCCACGAAGTGCATAGCCTCAGGACTGCTTTGGACATAAATTAACCAAATTATGCACTAAGCTTACATGCAAAATTGGCTGAATATACTGGTGCACTAAATGGCATGTTTATGTTACGCTTTGTCACCTCGTAACAATGTTAAGTCACAAGCCATAGTCGTCTACTGCCCATGGGCAAACTGCCTAGGTGGCGAGAAATGTTCTACTTCAAAGCTGACCAAGCAATTGAGCAATGTTGACATACAATGAGCAATGCTTGACACCTGTAGTCGGTTATGTGTACATAACTGAATTATGCGCATTGGCATTATCGTGTACCCGGAGTTGTCTTCTATTTAAATACTATTTTATAGTAAAACGGGACAACAGCTTCTGCTCCAACCTGTTATGTACTTGCTTGGCATCAACTGTAGATGTCAAACTTGTGAATCTGTCAGTAATTTGTTTTTATCTGTGTGGTTTAATCAACTGTAAATAAATCTCTGTGATAATCATTTGTTAAGTTTGTACAGTTTTGTAACTACCAAGTTCAAAGCTACAAATTGCTTTTTTCATCTCTAATGTGTTACATTCCGTTACATTGTGCCTGTGAATAAGCAGGTTCCCACGACTTGGCTTTTGCGGACGCTGTAGAAATTCCGAGTTTACGATTCTCGCTTGCTCTAGTTGGTGCCATAACTTTTCAAAACCTTCCAGTTGCAGAATCACTTTCTCGTTTTGCTCCTAATTAATCATGTGTAAAGAACTGGCAGCTATTTAATTTGTCACGGCTGTTGAAAGTCTGCAACTTGTTCTTAAATTCAGTTCTTAGACTTGTATCTCTGATGTCTGTGATCCATAGACATCTTGCTGCTTCTGTAGATTGTAATTATGAATTTATATAGCACCACCTGGTGCCGTCAGCACTTGGAGCTCTGACGACATTCGTGATGTATCCTCTCCAGTGTCTCCTCTCTCTTGTCGCCTCTCTCAGCTCCTCCAGGCTCAAGCCAGACTTTTCCTGTACCTCATCCAACCATCTCTTCCTCGGTCTTCCGCGTCTCCTTCCCTCACCGCATGCCATCATCAGCTCCTTTTCCAAACCGTTAGATCTCATCACATGGCCGAAGTAGCTCAATTTCCTCGAAGTTGCTGTTTGCTGCAGTGTCTCCTCCCTCTCTATTCCGAGCTCCCCACGCACCGATTCGTTAGTTCTCTTCTCCGTCCAAGCAAAATATATATAGCACCACTTAAAGAAAAACTAAGAGTTACTACGACCTGATAGCACCAAACCAAAGTGATCAAAGAGAATGGTTTTCAAACGCTTACGCAAAAGTGGTAGGGAGAAAAAAAAGGACATTACGGAGACTGCTAGGTAACTTATTCCAGAAAGATGGACCAACCATAGCAAAGCATTTATGCAGCAATGTAGATGCAGGCCCTTCTAGTCAGTCCATTCATTCATTTATTCTACGGAATTGTATAGCGGCCCTTCAAGAACATAGTCGGGAGCGCTGCCAGCCACGGCAAAAGAAAACAGACTGGCTAGTTATTTGCGATTTGGATAAGCATAAAATGTGCGTGAAGCACGGTTAATGTGATCGATTATTGCAACAGAAACACATTCAGGCAACGGGTTCATTCTTTTAGGTGGTGGAATTCATAGTTCAAGTGCCAGATCTTGACCCGATGGGATCCGGTCGACGTTAACCACTGGTCTGGTATGAAAATACCATCTAGCAAGGATGGCCCTTCACTGTATCCGCTTGACAGTTGTCTTGTAGCTCTTCATGATAATTGTTTGTAGACGCGCTGTTTTTCACAATCAATTCTTGCATCATTTAGGCAATCAAGATGCATCATCGCAAAGCGCTATGGCATGAAAATCATCAAGCAGATCAGTTCAGCAACTTTATATCATGTAGATAAAACCAATGGTAGACAACAATTTTCATTGTGTGTCCCACCAAGAAATGCAGACGATAAAAAACACCTGGAAGTCGACGGATAAACAGAAATGCGTAATACGATAAGCACTACAAGACAACAACTGTTACTATCATTCTATTCTTGTACAATTGTACATGCTATAAAACAGACAATGAACAAAGACAGTAATATTGGAATAATAATTTCAACTTATATTTACCGTAATTTATTATTATTATATATGAATAATCATTGCAGAACATTTAACGGGAAAAAAATACACGTCGCACATACACAACATCTCTCGGTGCTTACAGAAACTAATCATGGCAACTGCTTTACACGTAGTTAACTAAACTGAAACCACATGCCATAATCCGTGAACTCATGCCGCTCTTCCAAGGAATAAAAAGCAAAGCGTCTCAGTGGAAGTTATTTCATCCCGGATTAAACAACGATTACTCTATTTCTGCACGATCGCTCCATGAACACAGTCCTCAGTGAATGGAGCTACACGAAAGAAGAATTTGGGGATTTATGTACGAAAGGTTTCCAAAGGCCGTCACCCTACGAAGGGATTTGGAAGTAGATCTCGATAAGAATCAACGAATGGACAGACGGTGAATATATTTTCCTCATCAGTGGCTTCGTTTTTCTATAGCAACGTACAGCAGCTGTTTGTCTTCTTGGCCTAAAAAATCAAAACAATCACCGTATTATAAACTATGAGAAAAGTAAAATTAAATATTTATAGAAGCAGAGTTCAAAAGTTCTGTTTAATCGTTGCACCTTACGTTATATATTTAGCTGGAAATTGTCTGTTGGATTCATTAAACTCCAATTCAAACGCCAGAAATGAATAACTGAATAGGCTGGGAGGTGGTTGAATGGTAATATACTGGCACGAAGATCAGAGAAATGCGGGCTCGATACCATCTACTTCCATAACGTTGACTCGTCATTCCACTCCCTGGCAGTTCCCTGGGGTGACTGTAAAATGAATACGAGGACAGATGATGCCTTGTAAGCCATCATCCAGTTAAATTTGACACCTGTTATCAAATGTTACTATCATAACACGTGAAGGATAGAACTTATGGAGGTGCACCTATTAGTTTAAATTAATAAACGAGTATTATTAAATAAAACGCGTAATTGATTTCTAATGTGAATGGCCATTTGATCAAAATGCTTCACTACACATCAAGTCCAACTTCCATTGTCCAACTTGAATTGTTTTGGTTCATGCTAAGATAGACTCTGCCAACCAGCAGAAGTGTCTGATTGTATGTTAAGTCCAACGTACCGTCTTGTAGAAAGCCTTCGACTGCATGCTAAGTCCCTCAGATTTCTCAACCAGGTCGTCCAATTTCTCTCCACGCTCTAGAACTGCTTCGATGGTGTTGTGCTGAAACATAAAATAAACAATTATTATTATTATCTGCACAATATGCAAAACCATTCACTGAAAGTACCACACACAAATTGGAACAATGCCTGTGCACTCAGAAATCTGCATCAGTCATATAAGAAGGAAGATCTTTGAATTCAATTGACATTGGCACAAACCAGGTAGCTTAATGGAAAGCTGAAAGCAACTTGCTGAACCTGGGTAGCGTTGCCAAGTGTAACTGCATGCAGTAAGCTATGTACTCAGCTGTCATCATTCATCAAACTTTTGTACCACAAACATATATATATACATATTCATATATATGTTTACATAATACATATATATAATTTTATATATATAATATATATATCAGTTTAATAGATTACCAGAATGATCTTAGTTTCATCCAGATCTGACTGTATCTTTGTCATGGCATCAGCCTCACGTGGATTCTGCAAAACAAGAAAAAAATGTGATAATTCAATACTTACAAGCTTAAAGATAGCAATCCATATCATATATAAGAATTTCCAAAAAGAAATCACAAAGACTTGTTTATGTTTGATATCAATTACCTAAATACCAGCATTAGAGTTTAGCTTTAAAAATATCATGCACAAACGTATAAAAAAATCTTTTTACGATAAATAACAGTGTGGCTCACCTGGTATTTGTTCAAAAATTCGGCTAGCTCAGGATATGGCAACGCACTAAAAACAACAGAGATCATATAAAACCATGGTAAAGAAAAAAATCTTGTAAGTAATTACCAAAGCCAAACATAACATCAGTAAACATGGAACATAATATTATGAGGGAAAGTGGCTTGAACCAGTATCTTACAGTAAAAGGTCAGCATTTGACTAAATTGGTCATAGCGTGGAATAATCTTAAATTCACTAGGCAACCAGCAAAACCTAGTCAAAATTTGAATATTGTAACTTGGAAACCTTCAGGCTAAATCATTTCATCAACTAGATTAGTTTCCTTATGAACTACTTGGATTCATAGGCGTAGGAGGCGGGGTTCCAGAGGGGGGCAAATGCCCCCAAATTTCGGGCAAATCTGTTTTTCGGGCAACAGAGGCACGGACGGGGAAAAGAATTCGGAAATTTTTCGGGCAAACAGGTACAGGCGGATTTTTTTCGGGCACACAGGGGTAAAAAGGTAAATTTTCTGAAGATTTACAGGAAATGACTAAAAAAGTCATCAGATTTTTCCGACGAGAAAATCCTAAGATTTTGGGCGGATGACTAAAAAAAGGTCATCAGATTTTTCGGGAAAAAATTAAATTCCCCCCACTTCCGAAATGTCCCCTACGCCTATGCTTGGATTGACAGAAAACCAGCTCTAAATGACACAACTGGACTTAAATATCTATTTTCAGTGACTTATGCTTTTGAAAAAGGAAAAGCACTAAGTATATTAGGATGCTCAGCATACTCAAATGTCAGCTCATGTCTGCCACTCATCATCTCTGTTCACAGTATTTCACACATCTCTTAAAGCTCCACAACAAAGCAACTATCAGTTGATACTCTGCACATCAGTGTAATCACACCATAGAAGATATGTGCACATATTGTGGGGTCTGGTGGTGTAGTGGATATGTTCGCTGCCTTGCAGCCGGAGGGTTGCAGGTTCGAATCCACCTCAAGTCGCCGCGCATGGACCTTACGCAAGTCCTTCACTCGCAATTGCTCAGCGCTTCGGTGTGAAACTCCTATGCAGTGTCCGCGCTGCAGTCGGGAGCGCCTCTGAGTAGAGAGCTTGAAGTTGAAGGGGCACTATAACAGGTGCACATACAAACATATGAAAACTGATATAATTATAAACTGGCCATAGTTGGCGCAGAAGTCCATACTTTTCAGTAGCAGCTGACCATTGGAATGACGGGTATTTTGATGCAAAGTCATCTAACACCTGCAGAAATAAATGAAAAAGTTCACAATAAAAAGCGGTGTATTATAACTTATACAGCTAAGGAATCAGTCCTTAACTTTCTGAGTGCTTAAAGTAACTTCAAACGTGATGTACAATGTACATTTTAGGTTCAGTTGAACTGGTTGGCAAACCAAACCTGCTAATTTAGTATTAGGCCTGTCTGGCAAACCAAACCTATTAAAACTATATGCATCCAATGCAGCCAAATATGTAACCAACAGATTCTGTTTTGTACAGTTAAAGTTCACAACCAAAAGAACTAAAATACCAAATTTAACAAAAGAAAACAATAATAGCATCTGTGCCCCAGATGCATCTGTGACTTAACTCAAGGTCTGTTTAAATTTTGCAGTTGTGCTTGTGTTTATACACCATTTCAGTTCCAGACATGTGTAATATATTACTAGACCAGTACATGTAAACTAGCATACATTAGATACAGATGTAGGACATTTAAACCCAATGTATCTCATGTTGGATTGCTGCCCTGATACACGCTACAATCGTTGCTACATCCTATTTAAGCCATCTCTGTCACCCAGACTCTGACATTGAAGAGTGTCGGGCTCTTCGCTCTGCTATGGAGAGTCAACTCCTAGTTCCATGGGCTTGCTTTGCTGCCATACAATGCCGAGTTTTCTCGGTTGTAGAACGACCTCCCTTCAAAGCTGCGCTAATTACATCTGACCAAATCAAACTTTGTTTCATAAATCTCTCAAACCTTTTTCCTTATGATGTGGCTGGGCTGGGTGTGCTCCTGAGCAGGATTTTTTAAGGGTATCCAGTGGCTAAATTCAGCCGGATCCCACTGGATCTGAGATCCCACACCTCTGATTAGTAATTAGCCAAGTGAACTAGGTCATTAGGAGATCTGCCACCTAACAGCAGAGATCAGCCACATACCGGTAAATGGATGTTGCAAAAATCAATGACACACATAGATCTTTTCACCCTTTTTGGTTATATACAAGTCAGTCATATTCCTATGTTATCCAGAAAACCTACATTCTAGCTTTGCAAAACTGTGGAGATCCTCCATATCTGGACGAGCAATTTAACCAGCATATCTGTTTACATGCATGTTATTATCAGGACACTCAACTCTCAACAGCAACAAAAGATCTCTCAATCTCCATCAAAATTTTGGACTATTCTTGACACATGCACATTAACTACATGAATGACCTTACATGCTTTAGTCGTGGCAAGGAAATATTTTAGACAATAATAATTTTCTTGATGCCTAATTTAATTAAAAAAGTGAACAGATTGAAACGGCCTACTTTATTTAGTAGAGTGAAGCTGACACGCTGAGGATATTCGTGGTCCGTAATCAGAACACCTGACAGGGAGTCACTCCTTACGTACGCATGACACATGTACTCTAAATCGAGAGAATTCAATTGACCATTAAGAACACTTCACGAGAAAATTCAATTGACCATAAAGAACACTTCACATTATCAATCAACCATTAATTCTGTGCTGCTTCAAGCCCAGCCAAAGCGATACAGCAGACTACGGAGTTGAGAGAGAAGGCTCCAATATTCGACTGAAAATGGAAGACATAGATCTAGAGATTACACAGAAGACCTTTACAGGTAAATTATGCAACAACTTTGCTGATACTAAGTACTAGTACCGTTTCACAATGAGCTGAAGCACATGACCGTGGTTAAGTTGAAGTCAAGCAATACAAACGCATACATACGTAACTAAAGCAGCACCATAAAAAAGCACTGCAAGGATCCAAACCATGAACCAAGAAATCTGCTGCAACCGAATAGCTAGCTAGCCATGTGCATGAATTTGCGAGAAGATCTTCTGAAAATGCCCAAAGCCATGCTTTTTCTGTGGTTGGCTGGACGATATGCAATGGCCTTTCTCTTGAGCCGCACTTGTTCCAAAGGTCACTCTGACACATTTTATAAACACTTGAAAACTGTTCTTTTTAGCCATGCTGGAGTTGGGAACAACTCCTAGCAGTTTCCTGGAAGAGGTGCTATATAAATACTTGAATGAATGAATGATTCTGACATTGATAGATTGCCATGTATACAACACATTATGTGATATACATGAAAGCTCTCCACAATGTCTAAGCTAAATCTTAAACATGTCTCGGAATCTATCCGCTGTTGTAAAGAGCCACATCTTTACCATGTAGGTCACATTACACTTCAGTGGAATGCGTGGGTTTTTCAACATGACACACACAAGTAATTCAGAAAGTTGACAGACTATCCATGCCACATAATTAAGAGAATAATTAAAATACAACCACAGCATATGTATACATAACGAAGTCAGCTACATTTCAGAAAATCTATTTCCATCTAAAAGACGTATGATACTGAATGTAATACAGCAGATATGCCTGCCTCAAATAGGCCAACCTTTTGGCAATAATAGACACATCTGCTTCATCACTTCTAATAACAAATTTTAAGTTTAAATACACAACTAAAACAGTCAACACAACTCAAAGTCTTATGATGCTAAGAATAACAAAGATTCAAACAAGATAAGAAGTGGCATCATTACAGCCATCATCATGATCACTGTTGTCATCATCATCATCACCACCACCATCACCGTCGTTGTCGTCATCATCATCATCGTCAGTTGCAAAAGAGTTTAAAACCAGATGTAAAATGGTAAAAAAAGAGGACAAACTTACTCATACACTCACCCTGTTCTCGAACTGAGGTCCTCTGTGCTACGTTAGTTCTCTCTGTTATGATTTTACTTGTGAAGTCCATAAACTCTTGTACACTGTCAACAAACACAAACACCTAAGCACAATAAGAAAAATTCAATATGTCTGTTATGATGAAGCACATGTTTATCAAGCCCAAAGATAGAAATAAATAAATAAAATATAACAAAATGCATGAGCAATGCAGTGTATTATATTAAACACAACATCAAATTCACAAACTGCACAAATTGTCGTAATAAGAATAATAATTTAATAAGAAGACTGTAGTGTATTAAAGGGCTATTTGTGTGACAGTGTAATGTGCCAACATGCAAGGTTCAATGTGCTCCAGAACTAAAAGCTGAACTGTCATAACTGTGAAAATTCAAAAACTATAAATTAAAAATTAAACATAGCATGCTATACTTCCTATGTTACAGAACAAGAAGATAGCAGTCTGTTAACAAATAAATCTAACTAAAATGTGTCTCACAGTTATGTACTACACTACAATATAGATCTCAAAGATTTACTTGATTTAGTAACTAGAGTGCAGAGCATCTGGAATGTTAACCGTAATTTAGAGCAATAACCGGTAATTTATAGTGATGCAATACAAAAAATTATTTTTGCAGGAACTTATGTACTTAAGTTTTTCATCTTAAGTGTATTTTGAGCCATTTGCTAATAATATAGTCGTTTAGTGACCAGTATGAAATAGGTAGACGCACTGCTATCTGGAATGGCCTCCCTGCTATAATTCGTACTCAGATCTTATCTGGAAGCACTGCTGTTTCTGCGCGTCTCCTTAAAACTTTCCTTTTTCCATGGGGATCTTCGCACTGGGAGCACCTCTGATTAGGAAGTACTGTGAGAGGTGCTTTATAAATCCAAAAATAGCATAGTATAGTAAATGATGCAAGTGGGAAATGGCTATATACTATATAGGACATTGAAGAATGAGTATTGTGCTTTAAATCATACAATGTCAGAATATTTAACCAAACGAGCTTGTATAGGATACAAGGGATAAAACACCTAAAATATTGCCTTTTCACGCAGCATGTAGTTGCGTGGACTTGTTTGTAGATCTATAATACTTGATGTTAACGGCAGGATGTGGGGTCAGTTGGAAATTTAATTCTTTTACTACAATCAGCATTGGTTTGCCAGTCACAAACTAGTACTCATTCCCTGTTAAAGGGTTAAGTGACTTGTCTCAATTGTGGATGGAAGATCTTCGAACAGATAACAAACAGCAGGTTGTTCAGACAAACACTGTGAACATGACATTTGAGACGATGATTCAGAATGCTTTGGCAGTTGTCAACATTGGTTGAATTTTAAAGCTCTCGTATAAACTCACTGGCTGTATCAAATGGGAAGTTCGATAGAAGAAAAAGTAGGAGAAGAAGAGTGAATGGGTTGTTTGTGCAAGACCTGGTGAAAGTCTTCACACATTTTGGATTGATAGCCACCGCAATTCACTTTCAAATAAAGAAATGCAAAATATTATACTTTCTTGGCAAATAGTTTTATCCAATTCTACTGCCTTTAAATGGACTATATAAAACATTATAGTTAAAAGTTATCCAAATGGGAACAATTGCTAAGATAAGACTACAATAATATTGTATCATGAGCTATTGAGCTTCATAGCATAGTTTATGGTCTTGACACGAAGTATGAAATTCCTAGCACATCAGAGTTGTTGATCAGCACAGTTGAAATGCTTATGGCAGGTGAGGAGAAGTTATGAACAATGTTGGTTAGTAAATTGTTCGTTTGTATGCGCACTTGTTATAGCGCCCTTCAAGCTTTCTACTCAGAGGCGCTCCCGACTACAGCACAGACACTGCATAAGAGTTTCACGTCGAAGCACTGAGCAATTGCGAGTGAGGGGCTTGCTCAAGGTCCCTACGTGGCAGCTTGAGGTGGATTCGAACCTGCAACCCTCTGGCTGCAAGGCAACGAATATACCCACCACACCATCGCGCCCCAATTATAACAGTGATATTAACAGAAATCCCGGGAAACTATACCTGGAACGCTGGAAATAGCCAAACGATGCAAGGTCACTGGCAGAGCACAGCTTCTTAACCTTTCCATCGCTTCCTTTATGCAGCACGGCTATTGAATAGAGTCTCATTCTGTAAAAAATAAAGCACATGCATCAAGTCAAGTAAGAAAAAATTGAAAAGCTTCAATTGCATGGTCAGCATAGCAGAAAGCAAAATATCTCTACACATTTTGATTTCACTATTAGCATGATCGTTTTACGATTTTTTTCTCTTTTAAGCTTAGTATGGGAACGATAGCATACTTCTTTCATAAGATGCAACGTAAGAAATTTAATTAGGCAGGCAAACATAGAAATTGAAACATAATTCATATGAAAATTAGACAATCGCACAAAACCATCACCAATTCCATAATTAAATATCCTTATAATTTTAAATATGACAGTAAATAAGAACAGGAAACTATCGCTTACTTTCTTATCAGAAGCCAAAAATGTCTGTAAGTTCAGTCATAAGCTGACACACTTATCGTTCATCTAACCCCTTACTACGACAGACTGACAACAGAACAACTGCAACAGAAAAGGAAAATCAGGTATGAATGAAAACTGAAAAAATGAATACCAGGAACAAAGAAAAGTGCAATCGACACAAAACGACAATTTTAGTTACTGAGGCAAAAAGTTGATCAGAAAAAAAATTGGCTACAATATACCCACTAACAAATAAGTCAGCTACAATTTATAAATATAAAAAATGCTTTAAAATATGATATTGATAACAGATCACAAGGTAAATTTTACATGTCCATATTAACTACCAAATGGTCAGCGTTTAAAACTTTAATGATGAGTTGCATCAATTTCCCAGTCACGTTTAAGTGTGCTCTCATTGTCACATTGTATGAATGTGTACAGAATTTTTTTATAGCACCTTATGACACTTCATGAAGGCGCCTAACTAGCTAGGCTACCTGACAGTTTTAAACAAGTGCAACTAAAGTGACATTGAGAATATTTGTATCAGCAGCATTTCTTATTTAAAAACCGTCAAAAGTTTTCCCTATATTCCTGTTTAATGGACCATCGATATCCTTCATTCACGTCACCAATCATTGCTACAGTGGACGGAAAGTCTTCTGACGCTCAACAACCCTTTTATGACACGCAATTCGTAAGGAAAGGTTGATCGGTTGTATTCATTATTCATTATTAGCATTTATATAGCGCCCCTTCAAGAAACTACTCAGAGGCGCTCCCAGCCCAGCCACGGCAAAAGAAAAAAGATTTAAGGGACTTAAGGAATAAGGATTGACTGGTCAGGTGGAGGAGATGGAGGTTAGGGGGGAGGTCATTCCAGATTGACGGCCCCACAACCGAGAAGGCTCGACACTGTCTGGTAGCCAAGCGAGCCCGTGGAACAAGCAGTTGTCCCTTCGCAGCAGAGCGAAGGGCCCGACGCGCTTCAATGTCAGAGACTGGGCGACAAAGAATGCGCAGGTAGGATGGAGCGCAACCAAGGATACAACGTGAGACCAGGGCAGCAATTCGATAATGGATGCGTTGGGCTATTGGCAACCAATGCAGCACATGGCGGCGCCAGGATTTCAGTTTGGGGGGGCTAAAGGGGTATGATATCCGTTGCCTTATTTTAGTCGTAATAAATATCCGTAGGATCACACTGCCGAGGACAATCGATCAGAGGCGTATTATATAATATTATATTATAATTATATTTAATATTTAATTAGTCTGGTCTGCAAACTGTGCAGGTATTATATAACAACCGCACTTATTTAGACAGTCTGTATACTCAACGTTAAAAATGCGTGTTACTTTAGACTACAATGGAAGCACCCATATATACAACGCTAAGACAACACTAATAAAACATACGTTTAGTCTTCAAAGACTATAGTCCGAAGTAGGATTGTAACCGATTTTAAGACGACGATAACACAGTAACTACAACTTTTATAGATTTCTACGTTTTATTTTGACGAACGAGTGAGCAATACTTATTTTCCCAGTTGACGACCACCGATAATCTATTTAAAGACCACGGGCTGACGTCACGTCCGGTTTATGATAGCAGCTGACCAAGGCTGAGACATTTCGATGTGCTAAGAATGAAAAATGAAGTCACCGAATCCGCCACTTTTGTGCTTTTAAATGCTGTAAATAACCCAAATACCCCGAATTGCAATTGGAAAATCTATGTTAAATTACTGCAAAAATAACGCTCTAAACTTGTATGCTTCACCCCAGAAGAAAATGGGCTTCCTAGTAAGTTCCTACATATTTAGACCCGCATGGGCGGAGACTTGGGGGGGGGGGGGGGACGGAAAGACGCGAGATTTTTTGACGGACGAGTGTCGCCGAAAAACTTCCAATCCGGCCAAAATTTCTGACGACCTTTTTTTAGTCATCCGGCGAAAAAATCTCGACGAAATTTTCTATTTTCGCCGCCAAAAAGTTGATGACCTTTTTTTAGTCGTGACGCTCAACGATTGGGGTGAGGGGACAAATGCATGGGCCGTCCCCCCCCAACACCTCCATTGGAGGCCGTCCCTCTCTGTACCCCTAGGTCTCTGCCCATGTGGCACCGCCGCCCCAGCCCGCCCAGTGGCGGCGCCAGGATTTCAGTTTTGGGGGCTAAAGGGGTAAATCGTCCAAAAATTTTATTTTTACATGGGAAAAAATGGATGGCCTTTTTAGGGGGGGCTTAGCCCCCTAGCCCCCCCTACCCCCCCTAGCGCCGCCACTGAGCCCGCCTGCAGTTAAGGAAAGGGCTGAGTTGGCAGCTAGAGGATCGCTTAATTTGTCGTTGCATGGCTGTCTATAGATAGGCTAGGCCTACTGTTTTGACTTGCAAGTGGGCTACTGCATGAGTAGGCTACACACTGAGACACTAAGACCCAGATGACTTGAATTTTCCAACAAAAAAGAATTCCATTCGAAGGGTTTTAGACAAGCACGTGCAAGTAGGCTACTGTAGTCTCTATGCTTCGCCGGAAAATTTGTAATAACCAACAACTGTGGCGTAGCCATGCCCCGGCAATCACGGGCAATGCCCGAATAGGCGATTAGTTCTGCCCGGGCTGCGAGGAATCGAGAAATTGGTAAATTTTATTTGGATGCCTTTTGATGCTATTAAAATTTGTGTTGGGAACTTGGGATAACGAGGTCACAGTTGCATATGGGTCAATATTGAATCTTGCACCGTCAAAAGACTCACTGCATGAGCTAACTGGCACGTCATTTTGTAGACTACAATTAAGTGACACATCTCTGTAGGTTACTTATATCCATACTGTAGGCTATGCCGTCTGCCAGGCCTTTACCATCTGCCCTTCGTGAACCTGATTATTAACACGTTGACTGCCCAGTACGAGTTAACTGACTTAACTCGTATACTGGATGTAGTCATTTAACAATGCATGGCGTGTATATATAGGCGGTCATTGCATATATATATGTAAATATGTATGTTTGTATACATTGTATGTATGTATGTATGTATGTATGTATGTGTGTGTGTGTGTAATGTAATGTATGTATGTATGAATGTATGTATGTATGTATGTATGTATGTATGTATGTATGTATGTATGTATGTATGTATGTATGTGTGTGTATGTATGTAATGTAATGTATGTATGTATGTATGTATGTATGTATGTATGCATATATGAGCACGAGCTATAGCGCCCCTTCCAGAAAACTACTCAGAGGCGCTCCCGACAACACCGCGGACGCGAATCGGAGTTTCACACCGAAGCACATGAGCAACAGAGATCGACTGCTCATACGTCTGTCACTCTGATAATGCTGGTGATCAGTGGTTTTTCCCTTTTCTTCTCTTATTTGCAACCCAGCCATATGATTCTAATAACAATGACAATGAAAATAATGATGATAATCATTTGAGGTTGAAATTGTTAACACAGAGATATTGGTTCCGTGGTAATTGAATAATAGATAAGCTTACGCAAGGACGCTGAAGCTTCCGCGCATGGGCGGTCAATACTGTCTAGAGACAGCTTCTTTATTGTATCATTGATGCCAAGATGACCTTTGGCATACAAAGTCCAGCCTGCTACGCAAGACAACGATGCCATTCACAATTTAGCGCCATCTACTAAGGCGGCTGATTATACACGTACGTTTATTCACAGTAATTTAGCTACAGTAAAATTTATAACGTCTAAACTTGTTCTACACAATGCTTTGAGAAAACATCAGAAATTAAGTACAAAGTTTAAATTAATTTATTTGTTGTCCAAGCAAGCTTTAAGTATTAATTTTTCAATAGTTGTATGACATTCCCATACTACGTCTAATCTTACATACTGTCGGTCATAGAATGCTGGACCATTAACGTAATGAAATGTAAGCTTCTTGAAGACAATATGTAGTCTGTGGCATCATTGATGCATCGAACATGGCCGTCTTTTGTTGTGATATTTTATGAGTAATTTTATTAATTAACCCACCGGTGTGAAATTTTTAGGTGCATTTCAGACCAAAAATGCCGTTGTTTAGGTCGGCGTTGGTCTCGTATTTGAGGCAGACTTCTTGAAGGTGATTTCGGCGTGTGAAGTAGAGAGTGCGACCGCCGCTGTTCGTTTTAATCTAATTCAATCGCACTGCCTCTGTTATCTCGGCACAACATATCAATAAATGTCTCATTGTAGTACTCAAAAATATCTTTTCCATGATTATCAGATAATCAGGAAGATTTTTGCCGTGAGGTCTATCGACTGTTACGAATATTACCAGCTTATATAGCGCCAGTTTACGATCTATAAGATTTTATGGATGCTACCAGAATCTCGCACCCGAATCCCCGAAACGAATTTCGACCAACTCCCGTCGATTTTATGAGTGCGACCTAATGATTTTTAGACACTGTTAGGTGTTACCAACAGCACTATCTGGACCACTATGTCTTGTATTTAATTTAACTCTTAATAGTTTTCGGGTAGTTGCAGACAACATTAACAAGTCTTAATTGTGGACCTAAATGACACTAACAACCCCGTGTGTTAGAAATGAATGACTATAATAATGAATGACTATAATAACACTAACAAGTCTTTACTTTGCATCTGAATGGCAGTAGCAAGTCTTATCGTCGATGGCATTAACAAGTTGACACAGAGAAATATGAAGAAATAGGCTAATTGGACACAGGGGATTTTGTCTGGGGAATAATGAACTACGCAAAATTGGGGGATTTTGTTCGGGGATTTTTTTGCCGGAGAGCAACGGGGTAGCTTTTGGTTCCGCAAGCTCACACTTCTATCAGACAGTGCCTAGCCTTTACTTATGCCTAGGCTAAATTCCCCTGCTTTATAAGTCACTCAAATCCTCCTTCTTTTGCTGTGGCCGGGCTGGGAGCACCTCTGCCTAGTCTCTTGAAGAGGCGCTATGTAAATTCTCGAAATAAATGGATGAATGAATTTTGGAATATTTAGTCTAAAGGGTGCTGCTAACTTCTAGCGTTTTGATTTAGGAAACTGACTCTTATTGTGCTCCGGTTGACAGGCTTGCTGAAAAATATTGAACTGACACGGATTCTCTATTACTTGCTGTACTGTGACGAAAGAAATCGCTACGAAGACCACAGGCTCATCTAATACTGTTATGTTTCCAAGTAACCAGTCAGGCATCGGTATAAATTCATCGTTTGGATTGGTTCCGCTTTCTGGGCGCAGTAACACCGGCAGCACAGACGAGACTCGGAGTTTGGTGAGCAGTTCTGGATTTTGTACCATCTTTAACCCTTTATCGACCAAAGTGTGGTAAATCGTATGGGAAATCCTATACCCTTGGTCGGTAAAGGGTTAAGTTAATCAGAGTGTTTGATTGTTCTGGAGTTGAAAAGTAATTTGATTGGAGGTACATATATAATTTAACATTTTCTGCCAATTTTCTACTCACGTGTTTTGATGAGGTGCCTGCCATTCATTGCTCGATGGTGCCTTCAAATTCTTAAAATACGAAGATGCTTGGGGGGGGAGTGGCGCTTTAGATTTTGAAGCATTTCATAAATCTGCCCCAGTGCCTAATCTACCAAACCTATATAATGGTTGTACATAGTGACTTCGATAAAAGATTAGCCTGATATTATGTACTGGATTTCAAACTTCAAGCTCCTCAGCATAAACCAGCAGTAAAATATTTTATTTAAATAATGATGCTTGTCTATTAAATTTCTAAACATGACAGTCCTGAGTTAAAACAGGAAGGCTTCTTTTTGAATGCGTTGAAAAACTAATTTTTTTGCTGTAGCAATGAAAATGATAAAACGCAGAAAACCTTTTGGGGAGGGAGGTGGGGCAGTGGCGAAATCAACAGCAGTTGCTGCTTTAGCAGATAAGGTGCTGTAAGTAGTATGTGAGGCACCCTTGTAACCTTTTGTTATGGTGCCACAGAAATCGTCAAATATTGTTATTAATAATTTGTCCATTGTTTTGCAGGCTTTTAATTGGCTGAGTCATTTGTCCGGTCCAGGTGTCGGTCTATCAGATGAGCAACAAACCGGATTAAAAGTCACATCCGATCAGATCATGGATCGCTCTTTCATGTCTATTGATCGTCACACGCCAAGTGTACCCAGGTGAGACTTTTAACAGGTCCACCGCAATCAGTCTAACAGTTGAGACATTTCTCACGATCATCTTGTTGAGACATTTCTCACGATCATCTTGTTGAGACATTTCTCACGATCATCTTGTTGAGACATTTCTCATGATCATCTTGTTGTCTATGTCTCACCTAAAAATCCTCATTCGAAGAAATTGGCCGAGATGGACACATTTTTTTTCATCATGTGATGGTGGAAAGTGATCAGGCCCCCCAAAATGGTGTTTCGAGTAACATAGGTTTAAAAAACTGGGTAGGTAGGTAGGAAAATACTTTTTATTTTGGTAAAATATTTTTATACAGCGGCTACCCGAAAATTTTTCCCGCTGCCCTATTTTTCCACAAAGATACACGATGCAATGAAGTACGCAGGCATGCCGTTACAGGGGTGCCTCACATACTACTAACAGCCGGATAGGCCTTAAAAAATAAATAAATCTTGAGTCCAGGTTTGAAGAAGTCAACTGGGTCAGCCGCTCGCGGTGGTAGGAAGACGGTTCCAGCATCTGGGTCCGGCCGCTGCGAAAGTTCAAGTTAGATGTGATTCAGTAAGATTTTTATTCTTGATATTTCAGGCGCACTCCTCATTCCAACGTCGGTGGAGCCAGTGGTCAGCCAGGATCCGATGCACCTCAGCATCCAATCCAGGATGCGTCCATGGTAAACACGTTCCATCCATATCGTCTCGTCAGTGATGGACTGTCGGCTGCGGCGCATCCTTCGCTGTCCACGTCTCAGTTCGCAGCATTCGATTCGCTGTACAAGGCCTACCAAGGTGCCTATGTTTCGGCTACACCCGGGGGTGTTTTTGGAACCCAGCCATTCAGGTAGGCAACCATACCTCGTGTCAATAATTAATTAATGCTAACATTTGAAAAGGTTTCAGTTGAGGCGGGAGTTTTGGGTAATAATAATCTGGCACAAAGAGTGTGTTCGAGCATAGGATCGCCTCCTGCTCCCCCAAAGGTTCACTTAGCCTTCCATTTGGCAGATGGCATTGCTAAAATGAGCAGTGGGTTGTGATATATGCCCAGGCATGCATGGGTGCCAGACATTTGAATTTGACTTACGTAATAACTTGTGATCAGCCGTTCATACTATGAATTGCAATTGAAATTAAGCGAAGATTATTATTGATTATTACAATCATATGATTGCTTGTTCTGCCACAATCATTCTGCTAATCATTATGCCAATAATTCTGCCACAATAATTCTACCAATCATTCTGCCAATCATTCTGCCAATCATTCTGCCATTTATTCTGCCAATCATTCTGCCATTCATTCTGCCAATCATTCTGCCAATCATTCTGCCACAATAATTCTACCAATCATTCTGCCAATCATTCTGCCAATCATTCTGCCATTTATTCTGCCAATCATTCTGCCAATCATTCTGCCAATCATTCTGCTATCTTCTGGTGGGGGAGGGGTGTTATGGTTGAACCGCAGTGTTATTCTGCCATGGATCTATCTCTTATGCATTACATGTTGCTGCCTGTAAGAATGGAACCTGCCAATGTTTGGCCAATGCTCCACAATTTTTTCTTCCGTTTTCTTCAAATTTCTCATCAATGACTTTCAATCATTTGAATAAGTAGCGGCTCTTCGTCTTGTGACTATGTAAATGCTAAACAGATTCATCGGAATTCTTGGCATGTTAATCGTTTAGCATAACAATAGTGTTGCGTTACCTTGGCAATGATTTTGAATTGTTTTATTAAGGTTTGACAGTCCACTTCTGGCTGATCAGCGCATGATGCTACAGGCGTCGCTGCTGCAGTATCCTCATCTTGGTATCTTTCCGAACCCAGCTTTATATCCAGGCCTACCAGGAGCCGGAGGTGTCAGGTACCCAGGCGACTACTACGCCCAGAATCTACCTGCAATGCAGCTCTCGTCCAAGTATCCAGATGTTGGAGGACCCAGCTGGCTTGGCCTGGACAGGTTCGCCAGGTCTTTTCTATATGCACACAATGCCATGCATATTGGCCTAAATGTATGATGTATGCGAGTTGTGTACAAGTAGGATTAAGCATGTTAAGGTGCAACAGGGTGTCTACTATTATTTCACATTATGCATTGAAACGATGTAATTAAAGTTTTAAAGGTATCAGAGTTTCAATTGTATTGTGTTCGAAATTTTGTAAAGTGCCTATTACAGTGTGATAAGCTATTCAGCGGTGCTATCGGCGTGAGAATGCCGATGGAATAAAAGGTCTTTAAAATGTGTGCAGATAAGGGAGAGGTCCCAATCGAAATCTTTGAGCATAAGGAGGAGAAAGTGATATGACAAAAGAAAAAGGTGCTGATATGTAAGCGCCCAGCTGTATAAACATTGTTCTGTTGAGCTTTGCCTCCCTCTTTCCACTTGCATAGGCCGCTGCGCTCTGCTGTCCATAGTGACGTAATGGTTCCTTTCACTCGCTCTGCAACAATGCAGAGGCGTTCATTCTCTGTGGTTGGTCCAACAACCTGGAATGGACTTCCCTTGACTATGCGACACCTCCCAAGCTGTTCTCAATTTCACAAACTGTTGAAGACTTTTTTCCCCGCTTGATCTCGCTCGGGAGCGTCTCTGAGTAGGTACCTTGAAGGGGTGCTATATAAATTACAATTGATTGAGTTACATTAATGGTAGTTTTCTGCCTGCTAGTAATCAAGTAGAACTTTGATTGATATTGGTGATCACTTTGAACTGATTAAATTTCAGGTCGATGCCACTCTTGGATCGAGACAAAGACATGAAGGACAGTGAACGTAAGACCGACCTTGACCTCTCGAAGAGGTCAGACAAGGACGATCATCACCGGAGCAGCAGACCGGAACGTGACGACATGGTGGCCATGCGTAGGGATCTAAAGGATGAGGCGAGGCGATGTGAGGACGTCCGGAGGGACCCATCAAAGCACAACAACGACAAAGAATCATCAGTTAAGAAGGACCAACAGAAGAGATCAAACTCTTTGAAAAGTCCCATTCGACAGGAGGGTCATCACTCGTCAAGTCTAGGTGAGGGGCAGGCTGTCGGTTCTGTTGGTTGTTATGATTTAGGTCGTCTGTCATTTGCATTCTTGTCAATTGTTTCAATTGCATAACTGTACACTGTAGCCGGTTGCAGCCTGTCAACCGGATTGTTCAGTATATAAAGGAATATTATTTGTGGCATCAACATCTTTTGATAACAGCACTGAGCTGAAAATGGGGCTGACCTGACCGGACCTGACCTGTTGGTGGTAGGATCAGTGGATCATACTTAGCATATAGTTGTTACTTCAGTCCATCATAATCCATTGTCATCATAATCCATTGTCATCATGATCCATTGTCACATAGTCAATTCATTGACATACGCTACGGAGCTGGCAGGAAACCAACCTAAAAGTCTTGGGTATGAAGTTGCAAACTGTGTTAAGTGTCTATTTTTGTTATCCTTCCATTTTGTTTAATCTGTTGGGTTGTTTAGCGATTGTATAGATTTGTGGGAGCAATAAATGTACTAGTGATAAATTTCACTTCCAGTTTTGTTCTTGAAATTTAATTTGTAGCTGCATTGATGTACGTCTGTGTATGTGGTTACAATAAAAATTGATTGATTGATTGATTGATTGATTGAGTGATTGATTGAGATCAAAGTTTGGCAACGTATGCGTTATGGTTGTGATCAGATGGCAACCTGAGCAGATGCAACAGCGGGGGACCAAGTGACTTCTCCTTTCCTTCAGGTCGCGTGGGACACGTCATGCCGGGCTTCACTATGTCCTCTGATATCTCAAATCTACCAAAGGTATCGCCATCACAAGGTGGCGCCACTAGTCAGCAACGACAGACAGCCGTGAGAAACGATCGAAACATGGACCCAGCGCAGGTAAAACATTTTTTGGATAGATACAGATTTAGTCGATGATGATATGTGTAAAGTGGCAGAATCACGATGGTGGTAATGAGATTGACCAGTTATTTATAAATTGATTGATGATGATGATGATGATGATGATGATGATGATGATGATGATGATGATGATGATGATGATGATGATGATGATGATGATGATGATGATGATGATCGACGATGATGATGATCGACGATGATGATGATCGACGATGATGATGATGAGGTAAACATTTTTTTGTTGTCTTAGGACCATGCCAGAGCCAAAGACAGACATCATCATCACCATCACCACCACCACCACCATGGCTGGAAGGCGGATGAAGCCAAATCGAAGATGACACCACTAGTGCTCACTGTTCCCAAGACAACTGCCTCTGCAAGCACTAATGGTCAGCAGCAACTGCAGCAACCCGGAAAACCATCAACGGAGAAGAAATTCCACCGACCGTTTGAACAGACGCAGATGAACTGTTCAGCTCCAGCGGAAAAGCACGACAGGCTGCCCTCCCACGCGCAGAGGGATGCAACGGGGAAGCACAGTCGGAGTGGAAATGCTTCTGCAGATTTTCTCGCATGCGGAGGAGGCAGTGGAGCAGTTTCCGATGGAAAAGCGGGAGACTATCGATATCTTCAGCATCAATACCAGCTGCATCATCAGCAGCAGCAGCAGCAACGTGCTAAAGGGTTTGAGACAAAGGCCCATCCACACTCGGCAACGACAAAGAAGCAGGGTGCTCCTCGGTGTGACGACGCGCCGCTGAATCTCGTCATGACGAAAGGTCCGAACTTTGCCGGTGCCGTAGCGCTGGGGCCGACGCTGACGGATGCTGTTCGGCCACCCATGCTGGGGGGCGATGGCTACGAGTTTCCACGAGTCCCCCATCATCGTGTTCCGCCATCTCCAGCTGTTCCTCAACCAACTCACCCACCGCTCCCAGATGGTGGTGGTTTTCATGCACAGACGTGGGGCCTCACGTCGTCTGAAGATGTGCGACTGGCTGCAAAGCCCGGTGATGCCCCGTCTAGTATCATCGCCATGGCTCCGGTGATCTTGGCGCCAGTAAGCAAGCTCGACCTTGAAGCGAAGCGTCGAATGAAGGTGAGGAAGAATGAGGAATGCAAGAGCGAAGGCGAGGAAGAGGAGGAGGACGATGAAGACGTTCTGGATAGCAGCAAAGATACAGCACGACTCCTACTTATAGCATCTGGTCCACCTCTGAAGGATCCAGTCACTGTTGCAAAGTCGAACTATTTGTCCCAGTTTGGATTAGTGTCCATGGAGACCAGTAAAGGTCAGTAACTGGAAAGGTTTTCGTCGTTGTTTTTCGTCATTGTGTGTTTTGTCATTGTTTTTTGTTATTGTGTGTTTTGTCATTGTTTTTTGTTATTGTGTGTTTTGTCATTGTTTTTCGTCATTGTGTATTTTGTCATTGTTTTTTGTCATTGTGTGTTTTGTCATTGTTTTTCGTCATTGTGTGTTTTGTCATTGTTTTTCGTCATCGTTTTTCAAGTTTAGAGGCGTTCCACATGATTTATTTTCTTGAGGAGATTTTCACTTTGATAATTGTCAATTTTAAAGGATTCCGTTCCAATTTTTCGTTGACTGACAGACTTTGTTTTCTGCTGAGTAGAAATGGTATTTGGACAACGTCGAAAGCGGCGTAAGCTGTTTCGCGAGCGGAGTATCAGCCCGACTGTGGTTGAAGACGGCAGGGAACCAGAGCGAGAGGACGTCGGGAGGATATTTCGAAACGAAATCTCCCACCTCGACAAGCACTCCTTTCTCAGCCTGCTTGATCTCGAATCAGTTCGATCGCACGCAAAGAGACGTAATCTTGAATTTCTTGTTTCTTTTTGAGTTTATTTATCGCATTTGCCCCTTCAAGATTTTACTCAGAAGCGCTCCTGACTACAGTGAGGACACTGAATCGGAGTTTCAAGCCAAGGCGCTGAGCAGTTGCAAGTGAAGGTCTTGCTTAAGGTCCCTATGCAGCGGCTTGAGGTGGATTCGAACCTGGAATCCTCTGGAACCCACCACTTCACCGCGCCCCATGCGGTGGTGTAGTTATTTAAATGATTTAATTTGCATTTAAAAAGTTTTAAGCGCTTTTAAGTGCTTCCCACACCCATGGTTATTTCTACGGCACATTTTTATTTCGTTTATTGACTGCTTGAAGTTATTCTTTTACACTGAATTGTTAACTCTTTGAGTACAATCATGTTCCAAACTGCACGTAAAGCTAATCGCTCTCGTCATTAAAGGGTTAAGCAGAGCAACAGCAATCTGCATTCCTGAGTGCAGTACATGCAGTACAGACTGGCAGGTTAGATCTTACTTGCTGCCACTGGAGATCGTCTTCGACTAGAAAAGCATCGTTCAAATGTATGTAGTTGAGAGACTCCTCAAATGTGCTGTAGAAGTGAAATGAGATCATTGCAGTTTGTATTCTCTTTGGGATTGAAGTCCCGAATAAGTCTGACTTTGTATTCTCTTTGGGATTGAAGTCCCGAATAAGTCTGACTTTGTATTCACATTGGGATTGAAGTCTTGAATAAGTCTGACTTTGTGATAGAGAGCGGTTGAATGACTAGAATTCTATTTCTTCTAATGTCTTGTTAGACTGAATGCCGAAAGTTAGCTAAGCTGAATGTTATTTGGTGTAGACCTCAGTTTGTTTATGACGTTAGGCAAAGCTATGCCAGGAGGCCAGTCTGAACGCGATGACTTGGCGAAGTTCTACAGAGGACCTGCATTATCATCATCATCATCATCTCACTCAACCGAACCAGTGGTCAACAATTTACAAAGTAATTTCAGTGGTTATCAGTGTTTTAACTTAAAACATTGGCTGACTTATGGTCTGGGTTCATGATGTTTCATGTATTTGCATGTTTAACGGTGAGAATTATGCAAGAAAACATGTGTATGCATTAGTTTTATTTAAATTGGAAAGTCATTTGCATGCTCAGTGACATCTTTAGTTAAGCATTTAACAAGTTCAGAGAAGCTGTATTATTTTAATGCTAGTAAGATATAGTTTCTATAGATTTTTATAGCATCTCTTGCAGAGTGACTATTGAGAGGCGCTCTCGGCACATAACTCCAGTGGAAAAGGTGCCTTTAAAGAATGAGATAATGATGTGGAAAATGAGTATCCTCCATTGTTCTCTTTGTCCATCCTTTCTCCCTTCCCTCCCATCTTCTCATTTCTTGTCAACTTCATTATTTACCAAGAAGGAGCAGGCAATAACTGACGTAGTTTTGTATATTTGAGGACATCATTGTATCAGGCTCACAATGTCCAGTTTGCTTTGTTTATTATTAATGTTCGTTTCATGACATTTCAGACCAGCACATACCAAATCGAATGACCAACAACAACAGCTCCAGCGTGTCTCAGCTGGACTCGAAGCACCAAGACGCATGTCGCCCACGAGTGGACAATTCCTTGGGAAGCGCCATCGTGGGTGCTGACCTGCTGGTTGACCGAAGACCCTTTGCTGGTGTTTTCGATGCAGCCACATTGTTTACGGGTGAAAGTGGTGACAACAGGTGGCCGCAGACCATCGATGGAGTTCGATCGTCGCGGGACTTAAAGCACGCTGACTTTGTCAAATCCGTTCCCGATAGCGAATCAGGTATGTCCGCATGTACAGCACGGTGGTGTAGTGGTGGCGTCTTTGCCTTGAAGCCGGACGGTTTGAGGTTTGAATCCACCTCAAGTCGCCGTGTAGGGACCTTGGGCAAGTCCTTCACTCGCAATTGCTCAGCGCTTCGGCGTGAAACCGATGCAGTGTCCGCTCTGAAGTCGGGAGCGCCTCTGAGCAGAGTGCTTGAAGGGGCGCTATAACAAGTACACATACATACATAATTACATATGATGTCATTGGTCCTACACTGTGGAACCAGCTTCCTCCTTCGAAGCATTCATCCTTATTAACTGGTAGGCAATTCCTCTTTTCTCTCTTTGTGTCATGCAGGTGCTCTGTGAGAGGCGCTATGTAAATTTATGGATGTAATACAATACAATACTCCAAAATCAAATGTCTTGTATTTTGAACGATGATGCCAGACAAGCCCTTTTGTTACTCCCAACAGTGGAATTTTAGAGAAGTGTTGGCTGAATGAAATAATCTTTCAAATGCATAAAGGTGCAGACCTGTACGACCTACCATTTTATATTTACATATAAAATACGATTTTATTCGGTTGCTAACTTCAAGTTTAAACTGATTGTGGTTAAATTTCTCTGCAATATTATATTAATTAAAAGGGCATAAATCATAAACTTCAATATGTATAACTATCTAGCCCAGGCCCTTAAAATTCGCCGGGCCCCTGAGCATTTGCCTCCCTTTCTCTTGGCAACCCTGGTTCAGCATTAAGTTCAGCAATAAGTTCGTACAATGAATTCATAATGGTGCTCTTAGAGACTTCAGATTAAGTGAGAGCAGTGTTGTCCAATCTTTTGAAACCATGGGTCACCGAAGAAATTATTTTGAAGCCTTGGACCGCACTGGTAAATTCTGCTGTCTTTTTCTATATTTTTTCAGCTCCAACTGTAAAGTTGTGCTTGACATTATGGTTATATTTTGCTGTGTTGAGGAATCATTACATTCCTCTTTGTTGATTTCCTTATGCATTTCATGCTGTAGCCACTGGCCACACACAAGAAGAATATCGGCACGCTGTGTCTAGCGGTTTTCCACTCTTGAGCTCTGCTGGTGGTGGTGGTGGTGGCGGTGATGGTCACTGTGCGAGGGACAGTCAGCTGGACGCATCACCTTTCAACATAAACAGTCGCAATGCATCAACGCCGTCGTCCGCCAGCAGGGAAGTGACCAATGGTCAGATGATTCGTGCAACTGACCATCATCATCATCAGTGCCATGAACCACCATCGTCATTCCACTGGCCAGGCTTGGATGCTGTCATTGAATCGTACCACCACTATGTTGAAGGTAGAAGTTTCTTTAATGCATCATCAACATCAATGCTGTCTGAGGAGATTCAGGGTTGTTGATAAGGTCAAAAACCTGGTCAAAAGCTCCATCTGGGTGATTCCACGTCAAATCTGCCAACATGATTGACATGACCGACTCAGATTTACTTGAAATTTGGCACAATTGTTGGGTTATATGAAACATGTATAAATTTAATCTGTCTCGGTTTATTTTCCTGCAATGGGTAACTTTTTGGTGCTTTTATGAAATGCTAAGTTCTACACACTGGGCTTATGATTCTCTAATAGCATTCTTCTTTGTAAGATTTTGAATATGGAGACAGCAATTTACATGTAAGAGGCAGTTCCTATGCTTATACTGAGTGAGATTCAACTTGGATTGAATGAATGACTTTATTTGACTGATTATATGATGAGCGAACCAAAGTGGTATGTTTATGAAGTAATGCACCTTTTAAATGTGTGACTTATGGGCAGTGAGCCGTGTTATTCAAGTCTCAGTTGTAGTTATAGTTTTCAAATCTGTACAGTTTTAGTTGTCAGAACCTTGCAGTTTTCATTTAGTTTTGTAAGCATTCAATAGAAGAAATTGAATGTCATTTTGTTACTAACGACATTCATTTTCATCTACGTAACCAACAGGTCTTAAATTCATGCTTTGATGCTAGTGAGATGCAGTTTGAAACACTTGCCGTCTAACTGTTGCAGACATGTTTGCCACTGTGTTTGTGAACCACACAGAAAACTAATTCAGTTTTCGAGTTTAGTTTGAAATTCTCGTTTTGCACTTTTCAGTTTACTTTTAGCTATGTGCTTTCATGACGTTTCAGTTAACTGAAATAGAACTTTGAGTCAATAAGACAGTTACTTTTGGTTATTGCTAATTTGAACAACAATGGCATTGAGTACACGAATCCTCCATAAAACATGTTCAGCCATAACGTGGATTCTAGTGTAACGTGGTTAGGACAGGATTCCCAAGTTTAGTGAACTGACCTTACTGTGGCTCAAATAGACAAAGGAGGTTCTGAATGTGGCTTCTAAAGACATGGTTATGTGGAGGTTCTGGTGTGGCCAATTGATGTGACTATGAATGTTGCCTGACTGATTGGTCAAATGGTGATTGCACCTATTGTAATATGTGGATAACTGGGGGAATTGATTGTTTGAGCAGAGCAGGGACTGGAGAAGCAGCTGCTGAATGAGCAGAGCCAACGCCTGCATCAGCACCACGCCGATCTCATGACAACTGCCGAACGACTTCGAATCCACATGACGGTAAGGGGCCTGTTCCATTCGTTGTTCCCAAGTGTAACAGAAACGCTTCACAATATTATTTGTTCATTCATTCGTGAATTTCTCTAGACGTCTCTTTAATTGGACGACTCAGAGTCAGCTCCAACTCTAGCACGGCGAAAAAGTGTTGCTCTGAGTTGAGTATAGGATGCATCAATTAGTATGAGTGCCAGGAAACAGGAGCTTGTTGGGGAGTTCATTCCAGACCACTGGGGAAAGACTTGATTCCGTGTGATTGCAGTCCGAACAAATGGAACCAGGAGCCAACCACTTTTGTACAGAGTGAAGGGGCGGTTGCCTGAGATACCCGAAGAGCAATGAAGCTCTCGCAGGTAGTCTGGGGCAATACCCAGCTGACATTGCCAAACCAGAGCAGCGATTCTATGTTTTAATGATGAGAGGTTGATGCTTATTTTATACGTCATTTTCGTAGATGCAATTTCTGCAACAAAGGCACTTGACAGTGAATTGGTTAACATGCTGTACTGTCAATTAAGAGGTTGGGGTTCAATTCAGGCATCCACTGTCTTTTGCACTCATTTTGCAAACGTACTGTGCTACGTAGTGCACTGAGAGCTTAGAAGCAACAGTAACTATGGAATGGATTAATTGAAATTTTTATTGCTTTGGACTGGAGTCCACGCATCATCATTTAGAGGCTCTATGTAAATGATTAGATAAAAAAATACGATGCAATGTGCGTGTATTCGATTGAGGATTGTATTGTTAGCTATAAATTTATGAAGTTTCTCTCAGAGTGGACATCAATCTGAGGTGCTCGGAGGTGTGGTGCTGTTGGTGAAGTTTTGTGATGTGGTTTCTTGCAGGACCTACTGTACAGCAAGCAGCAATTGGTTGAAGATCGTCTCAAGGCCCAAACACTCATTGATGGACTGAAGGACTCTCTGAAGCCGTTCCTCTAGGAGCGGAGTGCCCCCCACCTCTTGGGTGCTCGGCCTGTGCTTTGTCATGGGTGCATGCATCGAAATGTACAAGGACTGTGTGGCAAAACGATAGACTGGTCAAGGATGTCGGAAGGGCAGGTCCACACGGGGGAGGGGACACAGCTTCCTCCAATATCAATGCCACCACCACTTAAGGATCAACACATGGACAGTTCAAGTGATCCTTGGGCTTTAGGATAAGGGCCGTGCTGCTGCTGTCAGGATCCACCTGTTAGTGTCACGACCGGTGCTTGGATGGCAGAATGGGCTTGATTGGTGACGAGCTCAACACAATGCTGGCATCTCGTGGAGCAATGCGAATGAATCAATTCTTTGGTGATGCGTCAATGCTTTGCATTGCTGCAGCGGTACGTTGATGTTTGATCGTTGTTTGAGGCCGTTTTCGGCAGAGTCGCGTGTGTCGTTCATTTCTTAATTAGACTGATGTCTTCAGCCGTCACCCGTAAATCTTGTTGTATTGTGTCAGTGTTATCTTGCATTGCAGTCGATTTCGTATTCTTACTTGTCGTGCTCGAGACGTTTTATCTTGCGTTGCAAACTGAATCAACTGTGAAGTAACATCTTGATTTGCTCGACACTCTCATGGCGGTTGTTGCACACGGAAAGCCTGCGATGATTTTTAGCGTGCAAAGACTACAGTGTAGTAGTTCCCTGTTTCTGTACAGATTTTTGAGCATTTTGATTTAGTCAATTAGTAGCATTTATGAACAGTTGACAAAGAGGCTGGATGTGCGAGTTCACAAGCATCCAGTAAGACTATATACTTATGTAATGCTGTTATTTTATTTTAAATAATATTTAGTTATCTCTGAACCTGTTGAAACCTTGTTTCAGTGCAGTGACGGGTTGTTAAATTATAGTAATAATAATAATAATAATAATTTTCATTTAATTTCAAACTGATTCGATGCAGAATGATTACAATTCAGAGTATGATGGATGATAACAAGTTATTACAGGCATTGAATTTTTAACTGTTGGTAGCGAACAGGTTGCCCATCACGTCCTACTACTCAGTTTACCGATGCCATCTGCCGATTGGAAGGTTGAACAGATAGTATAGCGGTAGAAGGGTAGTGGGAAGCAATCCCAAGTCTGTGCGCTCTTCATTCTAAAGTGTTAACCGTTACCCTAAATCCCTCCCCAGAGATATCTGAGTCTGTGAGGCATGCCACTCATGTTGGAAGGCTGTCATAATGGTGAAATATTGAGGCATGGGTTTCAGGTAATTCTGATGCCCATCTGACAGATTGGCTGTTCAAGTAAGGAGAGCATCTCATAACCAATCTGTTTTGTGATCAACGCAGCAGATTAAGATATGTAGAAAATGAATAGCAGATGAGTTTTTTCCTCCATCTTATCATACCAGCGACCCACACTCATGTTACTCGTAAGCCTAATAATTATTGTTGCCTGAAGCTTTTGCTCAGTGTTCACAAATGCATTCTTGTTGCTCACCAAACCCAGTTTATAGTCATGCTGCACAGATCTGTTCAAATACAAACCTTTGTTATGAATCTAGTTACGATTTTTTCATTTAATTTCAAATGTTCACAATGCGGAATGATTACAATTCATAGTATGATGGATGATCAGATCACAAGTTATTACAGGAGTCGAATTTAACTGTCATCTGCGAACAGGACGCCCATTACGTCCTACTAATTTTGCCAATGACATCTGCCGAATGGAAGGTTTAGTCGACCTTAGGGAGGGTAGCGGGAAGTTATCCCGCATCCGTAAGCTCCCATGCCATTTCCCTAAACCCCTTCTTACCTGTTGCTGAAAAATGACACTTTGATCATACGTAAATTATAGTTTTTTAGACAAGTTGCAGAATAATGGTAGCATTTCAGCTGCATTACTGACTGGAGCTCTGTTAAATTCTGAGGAAAGTTTGATTTTTCTACTGCTAGAACGCATTGTTTTCTTCTATTGGTGAAATATCCTCAAATCTTGGATCGATGAACATGTTGCTTGTTACAACTACATTTAGAATCACAATCTCCTTTTTAGTTTTGCAATACTGTCTTACTGTAAACGGTTGCTCAAAGTTTGGTAAACCCTAATTACTCCTGCTTACTACCGTATGATAGTAGCCTTGTGCATTTTCAGTAGTCATGTATAAACATCTGCCAGTGCTTATTGCATGGGTTCAACCAGCTGTGCTCGTCATGTTAATAGTTAGTACATTGCTTTCAATGATTTTGTAAACACGAATTTATGTGTTGGATTTTCCAATCGTGTGATTCAATTGTTATGGTGATGTGTCTGTCATTCGGTGTTATTGTACAATTGCGAATTGTCGTACAGTGAGTGGCTTAATCTGTCACACGATTTGGCCAAGTCAGTATCATGATTTTAAGATGTGCGTGACAACATGTTCGTCAT
Source organism: Lumbricus terrestris (assembly GCA_949752735.1). NCBI lineage: Eukaryota > Metazoa > Annelida > Clitellata > Crassiclitellata > Lumbricidae > Lumbricus > Lumbricus terrestris. The sequence goes on along the minus strand of OX457047.1, from coordinate 15,952,121 downwards.
TGTTGGCTATTTGGATCATGTCATTTCACTCTGATGATCTGATGTTATTGAATGCAATTACTGTGTCTTTGCTCTTGCAGCAATATCAATATTAATCATGATTTCTAGTGTAAATGTGGGAATACTTTGACTGAAACATGATTTGTTCGGTCATGTGAGAAAATTATTGTGAACTTGATTTTTAATGGCCAATTGGTTGTGCTGCAGTCTTGCTATGTTGTGACTGGGGTTCAGTATATGATGTACATCATGTGGGAAAAGCAGGTTGTTGCTGTGTTGTGATAGTATCCAGTTATTGAATTGAAGTCAGCTTCTTTCTAGAACCATCAACTGATCATTCAAAGCTGTAGCTGATGCTTTGCTGTTGGCTCACAATGAACGCTATTCCAAGATGTGATGATCTTAGTTCGTTGGATATTCTCACAATTTTAATGGTGTTGGTTGTTCAAATAATTTCATTGTTACAGCTAAATGTGATTGGTTTTAGTACATCTCTCTCTTTCTCACCTCAAAGCCTATTTCTTTTCTCAGTGTTCTTGCTCTGGAAGAGACACTATATAAGTTGCCAATTGCATTACATACATTTTATCAGTTACACAGCTAATACATTAGAGCATGATTCAGATTTTCATCAAGTAACCATTTAGTTTTGTAACTGTACGTAGCATTTTTACGATCCTCAGAATCACACAGTTCTCAATCAGTTGATCAGAATTTATATAGCACCTCTTCAGGATCGCTACTCGGAGGCGCTCCCAGGCCAAGCGAAAAAACAGTTTAACTGCTTGTGAAACTGTTCAGTTTGGGCGGCATCGTAGAGTCAAGGGAAACCTGTTCCAGGTTGTTGGACTAACCACAGAGAAAAGAACATTTGGCTCTCTCTGTGACAGCTAGCACTATCTAGTCTACAGATTTCTTATTATGATATTTGCAGAAGCATCAAATGGTATTACCATAGTTGTAAAAAACTTTTTTTTTAAATTTCCCCCCAAAAACGTCTTTTTGCCGATTTTTATGTTTCGTGTCGTTTTATTCCGTTTTTTCTATTTTTTTTATGTAACTTCATTTATTTATTTGTTGTCTTTTATTATTTTCCTTAATTTTATTTTTGTCTGATAGTCTTACGCTTTCACCATAGCCTATTCTCAAGGATTCAGCTGGCCTAACTGATGTCAATTATTTAATTGTTTAACATCATTTTATAAATACATGTAGTAGGTCCTACTAGAAGTGAAAAAACTAACAGTTATTTTAACATAATTTCCTACGCCTAGGCGATATAAGTAACAATTTTAAATACAATCTACAATTATACACTTCTATAGCTTAGAGCTGATTAGATTTTACTTGCATTATGTTGATCAGCATGATCTTATGTGAACTTATGTTTAGACCTACAATTTAAATTTGAAAGCATTTCAATACCTTTAATTTTTCTCAATTTCTTATTAAACTAAAGTAATCAGAAAATAACTGTTGTAGATTAATGTTACTTATAATTAAGTTTTGCCTAAAATAAAGTTGTGTTAGGCCTATTTGCAGATTAAGATAAAATTGCATTAACAAGGTTTTCAAGTTTAAAATGCAGTTGAAGACGCTACAAAGTCAAATAATTTTCCCCTACCGTATTTTTATTTTTAGAATAAAACGACGTTTTTCTGTTTCCCATTTCCATCATTTTTTACATCTATGGTATTTGCGACATCAAAACTTAACTTTTTTACATGTTTTTGTCTTTTTAGGGGCATCCACAGGTTTTTCCCAGGAAGTGGTCTTGCACCCTTAGGTCAATGTTTTGTCTAAGTATATTTTGTTGCCATGGCATCATTATGATTATTGTTTGTCTTAAATTGTTTAATTGAACCTTAATATATATCACACAACTTTCAGAGATTCTCACCTGTACTATTATTGAGCCTGCTGATTTGGGGAGATTTTTGTTGGTTGTATTGTTTGATGTGCAACGAAATGTCAATACATGCTGCCTTCTGCTGATTTTGGGAGATTCTTAGTTGTTGAGCAAAACCTCAGAGTTTTAGAGCAATATTGAGCTGTCTTTGCTGATTTAAGAAAATCGAATCTCAGAGTATCATCTTATAATGGGATATTTTCAGTTAAGATTTTTATTTATCTGCTGGTCGAGTTGATTTTGTGCTAACTGTACAGGCTGTTACTGATCATCTGATTCAAAATAAAACACTTCAATACAATTCTTATTGTCGTTATATATTGAGTCATGGATGAAGGATGTACACTGAAATTACATAATCCAATCAGGATTGGTGCCGTTCCCCTCCCTTTGCAGATATGTCAGCATTTGAGGGTTGGTTAACTGTGCTCTTGAGATATACCTTGATATTGTTATGAAAACGAACTGTATATACCATTTATAGTATATGATGGTGATGTCCAGCATTATGACTAGATGAGAAAGAACTACCCTAGTCTCTTCCCAATATGCATCTCATTATTGAAAATCCGCAGTCAGTTGCACATGCACTAGGCATGCAAGGCACCGTTATTGGAATCTTGCCTTCGAGCCTCACTAAACAATAAACATAACCCAGTACAGGTTGTCTGAAGTTTGTGTAAATAAAGACATAGTAAATAATTACAAGTGCCAATTTAGTTGTAGACGATGCTTTGGGGGAAATTTGTCTGAATTAGAGAATTGTTCCAACTGTCTTATCACCATTTTAGGAATAAAAGCATTACAATAATTGTCAATTTGATTAAGCACAAATTATTTTTTTATGTTTGAACATTGTATTGATTACTTTTTACTTTAGTTGTATTACCCGTAAGTATTACAAAAGACTGCTCGAATGACAATTTTGACCAATGCAAGCTAAAAGGTTTAATATGACAAGTAATGCATAATGCAGGTATCCAAGCCCAACGCCCACTGTTCTGCACAGAAGGGAGTGCTCTTGGTTCCTGTGGCGTAGCCAGGAATTTATGAGAGGGGAGGGGTTCGCGTTTTTATGGCCTGGCCGGATGCCCTTTCTGACACCAACCCAACAGTATTACAGTAAATAAAAGGGGAATACAGTAACAAAGGGAATAAAGTAAGAGAAACAATTGTTACTACAAGCAATTGTTTTGTTGTTTTCTAATTTAAGTGGATAAATAACCTTAAAAAACTTTTTCCCTAGGCCAATGGGGGGGGTTTAACACCTGAAACCCCCTTGTCTACGCCACTGCTTGGTTCCATTCGCACGAACTGTAACCATGCGGAATAGAGTTTTTCTGTGGTGGGCCCAGTTGTCTGGAACAAGGAGCTATGTCTGCTTCCTTACTGAAGTTTTTTTTTTATTAGACTCAAAACAGTTATTTGCTTTTTGTCATGCTAGCGCCGGGAGCGCTTCTGAGTAGCCCCTTGAAGCGCTATATAAATTCTGGAATGAATGAATGAATAAAAAAATCATCAGTTGATTCATTGTGCATTAGACACCCGAATAATAGAAGTTATTATCGAGATCTATGCATCGCAGTTTGCTGTCAAATATGTAATTCCTTTCTGATTGATGACATTGTCATAACTTGCCCTGATGCATCTGTCTCTCTAGAAGCTGTCAAATAAGACATCATATGATGCATGGCTTTCCTGAAAGTTCAGCGTGCTTGTGACCTATAGTTATCATCTCTTTTGATATTTGTAATAGTGTTTTCATCATTAATAATACTGTTTATACATCACTGGAAAAACTCTTCATTTGTTATTAATTTTTGTTGCCACAATAAATTTAGTATTTCACATGACAAGATTAGTAATCTTAGTAAGGTACGCGATATCCATCTCTGCCAGCACAACTCTTCCAATCCTGGCAGGGCTTTATTAAAGAAATTTTTAGAACTGCACAGCCAGCATGCCCATGCAGCAATGTTTAATCTAGTGTCAAGGCGCCCGAAAATTTCTGACATCCTCTTTTAAAGTCATTTGCCCAAAATTTTACAATAAGGTACCAACTTCCCTGCTTTAAAATCTGATGACCTTTTTAAAAGTTTTTCCCTGAACTTACCCAAAGGTAACAAATTCCAACTGGAAGGAAAACAAAACAGGAATTCTCAGTTAAGAAAGCTGCAGGAAAGGCCTAAAACCATGAAACTGAAAGAAGGCATAATGATTTTTTCTTATAAAAACTATATCATATGGCGAGAACCAAAAGCGTGACAATAAGGGTATCAGAAAATTAACTTGGACGACAAATCTTGAACAGTGGGTGCAACGTAATTGAAAAGGTGAGTAGGCTTAAAACTTTTTAACACGCTAAAAGCTTTGATAAGGCTGAAAATTTAGTTGCAAAATTCTATAAACGTGACTTTGTTCTAAATTATGAGTTAGAAAGTCGTATATTCCGCTGATTTCGTCGATTTTTCACCGAGGTTGAATTTTTGTCATGTCATGTCATGTCGCCATCGTCGCATCGCGACGGTTGGCTACATGAATGGATCTTTAATGCCCAGAGTCTTCTGTCCCTTGTCGCGCTCATTAAGTCAGAGCCTACAAGTCCTGTCCAGTTCAGAACGTTGTCGATCCAAGATAACCTCGGCCTTCCTCGTCCTCGGTTCCCTTCCACAAAACCCGTCATGATGCTGCTTTCGATGCTATCGTTTTGCTGTCTCATGCTATGACCAAAATATCGAAGTTTTCGAATTTTGGTGTGGGCCAATAGTCCTCTTCTGGCTCCCGCTGACATATACACTTGTTCGTTGGTCATCATTTTTGTCCATGGAATTCTCATCAGCTTTCTGATACACTTGTTCTCAAATGCTTGAATTCGCTTTTCTTCATCCTTCTTCAGAGTCCATGCTTCGCATCCATACGTCGCTACTGGCCACACCAAAGCCTTCATCAACCGCAATTTGGTGTCGATGCTGATTGATTTGTTCTTCCAAATCTTCGTCAATTTGGTCATGACAGTCATCCCCATGGCTAGCCTTGATTTAACTTCATTCACACAATTCCCATCTTTTGCTATCCTGCTCCCTAAATATACAAAGGAGTTCACTTGTTCTAGTTTTTCCGTGCCCACCACCGTTTCGAGCACCTCCTCAGTATTCGTCATAACTTTCGTCTTTGTTACGTTGATCGACATGCCATATTCTTCTGCAGCATATTCTTCGACAGACGAACGCCAACTGCATCTTCAGAGTTCAGAACACTGAACATTGCAGATTAATTAAAGATGACGCTCCCGACAATAATAAAAAACGATCGCATTCTTTGTAATAACAGAATAACAATAATTAACTAGGCTATAACAATGTGTTTGAGATTTTGTCACAACTGAAACATAAATAAATTATTTCTTCGTCAAGACATCAACGCTTAAAAATGACGTCATTTCCGTTTTTTCGTTGTTCGCTTGTCGATGACGTCATCCACTGTTTCCGTTGTAATCTACTGACAGAATAATTATTTCTCCGTATGATTTTCTGTGATTTATTTCGAAAATGATGCATCGATTCTCGCAACTTGTGTCGCGACCCATCAGACGTCAGTTTGTTGACGGTGTGGTGGAAAGGGTCGGTTCTGCTTCGAGAGAGACGCTACATGATGGAGCCAGCCCTCGGCAAGTCAAGGAGAAACAGAAAACTTGCTCCCAGGTCAATAAGACTTCTGGCGGTACCGAGTCTGTGACCGCTGCTGTTACCGATCGGCCCTCTGCAGGCGAGTATGGTGTGGCCGAAGAATCTTGCGTCCCTTCAAATGCCAATAATGCCTACGCTGGTGGATGGGCAACGACCAGTGTCACTGAGTCCCGGAATGGCAATGACGATGTCAATTTCTTTGCTGACAAATGGCCGTCTAACATTGACCTGGATAGCGATACCACCACTGCAGGTCAAGAGGATTTTGGTGTGGTTGGTGTGAACAGTTTTGGCGGGGAGTCTAGCGACGAGTTGTGTCATGCAAATCTCTACCGATGGCCGAGTGTCGACCTCGCATATGACGCCGATATAGACGAAATGCCTTGTGCGGACGAACAAACGACCACGGCCTGTCCCGTCAAAGATTTTAGTCAAACTGTCAGTAGGGGTCACGCGGAGTCTGGGCCTGACACTGATGAAACTTACAGTGTTGAGGAAAAGCCGAGCGTTGATTTGGTTGGGGTTAATGTTGTTGGGGCCAATGTTGTTGGGGCCAATGCTGCTGGGGCCAATGCTGCTGGGGCCAATGTTGTTGGGGCCGATGTCGTTGGCGATAAGCGTCGTGGAGCGTCTGCTGTACCCAGGTCCGACAGAGAGTCCAGTGCCCATCCGAATGCCAACAATGCGAATCTTGAGCGCTGGGAAACCCCATACAACAGCGACACCGATCCTTGGGAAGATGACAGCGTATACGATGGACCTGAAGCCAATGTTGATCTGGACAGCAATTCTATTGACCAAGAGGTTGGCGCAATGGCTGCGGTGACCAGTGTCGGCGAGGAGCCACCTCGATCTAATCAGGTGAATCCTTCGACTTTGCTAGTCTTGGACTTGGAATATGCCGGTGAAATACCTTGTGCTTACGATGGGCAAACGACTGTTCTCAGCATAGGTGTTAGTGATGTGGTCGATATTCGTTACGTCCCTGGACTCAAGTCTGGTGGCGATGTCGATACTGTTGGCGAAAATCCAGGGGGAGTTGATGCGATCAGTCGTGAGTCTGAATTGACAAGTGTGAGTCAGGTGTCCGCTGACCAGTACAGTGCTAATGACGATTGGGGTCCGGCATTCGCCAGTGACCACGAACCGTGGCAGGACATCGACGAATCTGAGCTTGCCCTTCAAGAGGCAAGAAGCGCCTCTGGTGTCAGTTTCGGCAAGCAGTCCAGTGTCCAGGCAAATGCGGTCGGTGTAAATGAAAGGCAGCCTAGTGTCCAATCGAACATCGTCAGTGTAAATGACAGGCCTTGTGTTCATTCGAATGTGGTTGGTGTAAATGCAAAGCCTTACGCCCCGTCGTATGTGTTCAGTTTCGACGAGCTCCCTTCTGACCAGTCGAGAGCTGCCACTCCTCACACATACACAACCGTGTTCATCAGTGACGCTGAGACTGATTATGAGGATGTTGCTGCTGCTGATGCTGTACCAACATCATCAACCTCTGCCGTGAACGAGCATCCCGATGATTGTTCGCGATTCGCAGCCAACATAGATGCCGAGGAAAAGGTGGATCCAGTGGAAACAGTTAACCCGACGACTACCACAGTAAAGGAAAGCTCTGCTGTTGGCGGCGGCGATCTGCCAGACGTCAAGGTTGAAAAGATACAATCTGAAAGGGTGCGGGTTGGGGCTGCGCTGGTTGGGGCAGCTGCTGATGACTGGGCGTTGCCTGTGGTCGACGATGAACCTGTGACCTGGGTGAAGAGTGGTGATGACTTCGATTGGGACGATGCCAGTAGTGACTTCGATACGGAAACGCCTTACCGCCTGGTTTGCGGTTGCTTCCCGAAACGTCGGCGGCGTCTGACGATACAGCTGCGCCGGTACAGGGTCAAGAGAGTGGCGAAGAGGAAGAAGAAGAAAGACGAGGAGGAGGAGGAAGAGGAGAAGGTTCGTACGGAGCAAGAACCAAAGGACGAAAATTTTGTTGAAATCAAATGTCCCAGGGGACAGACGTCATTCAAAGGATTTTTCAGGTCTCGCTGATCGCCGCGTGGGGCAAGACGCACAGGAAAGACAGTTGGGTCATTTGTTGAAGGCCGAGTGTAGGCTATGGACAGAGGAAGGGTGGGCGAAGCGCGTTGGTTGGGCTGCGGCAGAATTGTCTTTTTCAGCATGGACCGGCTTTTGATCAGGTGCAAAATACATTAGAATAATATTTTGATTGTCTATTCGAAGCCTTGATGTCTACATTGAAATTAAAAGTGGTCATTTGTAATTAAGCAGTCATCGAAGAGAAAGTGATTTGATCATCATTTAATTTTAAAGTTCTATTACGGTATTTAGCTGGGCTTTCATCTTCTCAATGCTTTTCTATGTTGTGGGGTTGAATTCTGATCATTGAGAGTTGTCTGAAATAAAACGGAGAGATCAAGAAAGTCGATTGAGCAAAAGAAGGAAGAAGTAGGACTGAGAGTGAGAGGGAGGACGTCTGTCCATCAGGTGATGCATTTTGATAGGGAAGCCATCTGTTCAACCTCAAACAAATTATCCAACAGCTCTGCACATGATTTTCAATCGACAATCGTAACGTCTAAGATTGACGTCAGAGATCTGCTGTTGGACCGATTGAGTGATGTGCGAATTTCCAGCACACAAGCCCTGATGGTTGACGGGTATTATGGTAAGTAGGACTCAGTGGTGTAGTGGGGCGGGGACGCGGGGGGACGCCGTCCCCCCACTTTTTTGCAAAATTCTTGCAAGATTGCACTTTTTGCTACAGTTTCTACTTCAATTTCCATGGCGTCCCCCCACTTCAATTTCCAGGCGTCCCCCCACTTCATTTTTTAGGACTACACCACTGGTAGGACTACATTGCAAGGCATAATGCATAATTATGTGGTTGCTATACTGTATCTCCTTGCAAATGTGATCACTCCAGTGTCTTCAAGTTTCGCATGATTCAGAAACTATATAATAATTATTACGCTTCGTATAAAAATTCCACTTATATTGGTCTATAGAGCGCTTTCGAAAGTTCAAGATGCCTTATAGGCTTAGAACAATAGAACATGGCTAGGCCTATACGACCGATCTAAACAACAGAAAGAAAGATGGCAGATCGAGCAGCCCTCATTCTTTCCTACTCCCTCCATCCCTTCATTGTATCCCTTTTTCCCAGTGGCGTAGCCAGGAATGTTTCAAGGGGGTTGGTTTTTTGCCTGGTCGGATGCCCTTTCTCACACCAGCCCAACAGTATTACAGTAAATAAAAAGGGAATAAAGCAATAAAGGGAATAAAGTAAGAAAAACATTGGTTACTATAGGCAATTGTTTTGTTTTTCTTACTTAAGTGGATAAATAACCTTTAAAAAAACTTTTCTCCGAGGCCAATGGGGGGTTTAACCCCCGAAACCACCCTTGGCGTACGCCACTGCTTTCTCCATCATTCCTGTCCGGTCCCTTCCATCCCTCCTCGCTCCCGACTTCCTCCAGTACTCCTCCCTTTCCTCCCACGCTATACGCGTCCTCGTCGCTTTCTTAATTCTTCCCTCATCGGTCTTAATTCTTCCCTCTTCGGTTATCTCAGGTCGTTACCCAAGAACTGAATGTAAAACTTCTCTACAATTTTACCAACGTCTGAATAAAGACACGGGCCCCATTCAAATCCCCATGCACGTTCAAGTTGATTCTTGGGTTATTTTCTTGTGTAGGATGCATATATAAAGTGCAATTTTTTGGGGTATTAATGGATTATGCACCGGAAATGAAAGAGACTGACCGGCGGATGACCAATGGTCACTCTTCTGTAGTCTGCGCATATAAATCGTGGGCGACCGCAGATGTTGTAGCAAGAGGCGGCAAAATAGCTGTCACGTTTAAATATTTTAGCAGGTGCTTGAATAATGTAATAGGCCTACAGGAAATGAAAAACATTGGCATATGTTGCTTAGCGGTTTCTAAATAGCCTATGAGTCTCGCTGCTTCACTTTGCGTGTATATCATCAATTAATCATTATGATGCTCTAGCGCAAACGAATTTTTAAAAGCCTAAAGTAGTAGTTAAAAATGTGTGTCAATTTTCCAGAGGGAGGCAAGCGCCCCTCTTGTCCATATGCGTGGGCGACTATGGGTATACTTAGTTGTTGAATTTACGTGCTCTTTAAAATAGGCCTAAATGAATTACCCCTATAGTAAATCTACAATTAGAAAATGTGACTATGTCCAATGGACCCCCTGAAAACAAAATTGTCTTCTGGCTATAATTATATGAACACGTCTGTAAAGACCTTGGTCTAAAATGGAATAGATAGGCTAGGCTTATGCTAAAGACTAACCATATTAGCGTGAACTGTTGAACAAAACCAGATTTTCTTGAAAGTTTTAAGAGAACGAACATTTCAACGAATTAATGAAAAACTGTTAGGGAACTTTAGGTAAGAATGATTAGCAACAGAAACTTCCGAAGAGGTGGACTATGGTTGATAAAATTAATTTAGTAGCCTATTTGCAGGCTATTTAGGCCTATTTGTTTTTCTTTGCATATAGGCTGTTTGACATAGACTTACGCTATTGTCTGCTGCAGATGGGGACGTTTTACTCAATCTTATCAATATTAAAATATTGCTAGAACAACTAATTTTTCGATATAAAAATTATAAATCGTTCTGTGTGATTTTTCATTCGCTGAGAACTGATAATTATTATAAACTCCGCGAGCTGGCTAAGGAGTGTAACAGTAAAATAAACCCTAATGTAGGCTAAACTCATCTTACTTGGGCACAAGATTTTGGCAACTGAAGCTTGCTAATTGAGTTGATTAATTAAGAGTAGCCTAGTAGCCTAATAGGCTAATAATAATCTTCGTTCAATTTTAAACTGTCATGGCGCCGTACGATTACATTAATTAATTCACTGTGCAGATTTATACAGCACCAATTCAAGGTAATTACTACTCAGGAGCGCTCCTGACCCAACCTTGGCTGAAAACTGTTTTAGTCTGCGATAAACGTGCAGCCATGAAAGGCCTACATCACATCCTACTGGTCGTTTTTTTGCCACTAGGCCTACAAGTTAGCTGCCGAATAGAAGGTTGAGTCGACCTTTGTGCCAAAGCATTGAGCTCCCTCCTGGAAGTCACCTTTAATTGTACAAATAGCCCTATGCAATTATATAAACGATTTGAACTATAAGCAGCATGACTGCCTGGCTATAATTATTATAACGAATCTTAGTCCATAGGCTATCGAAGAAAAGAAGATTTAATGTTTAACATAGACCTGTTAAAGACTGATATCCAATAATCTAATACCAGTGGCGGAGACCTAGGGGGGGACAGGGGGGGGACGGTCCCCCCCAATGGAGGCGTTGGGGGGGGACGGCCCATGCATTTGTCCCCCCCAATGTTTAAGCGTTAGGGCATTTACACAAACACGTCAATAGAGTTCTAGAGAAAGAAAACGTTAGCAGATGAAGTTCATATTTCTAATGATATGAATTCCCGGGCAATCCGGGCTCTAACCAATAGTTATTTAGTCCCACGTTGAATAGTTTGCGAACATTATACTGTGTGTATAAGATACCTCTTTTAACATATTACCGGTTATTATAAAAAAATTGCCAACACCCAACGTCACAACTGATATAAAATTTATGGACTCCATCAGGAAAAGAGAAGTTCAAATTACCCGATTTAGGATGTGGCATGTCCTTAATAACACGTACTTGGCTGAAAGTGTTGGGTAAAAGCCCAACAGACCTGTGTTCTAAATGCCAATTGCCTGAAACAACTGAGCATACGCTGCTTGCGTGCATAACGAATGATATATCAATCTTACTACTTAAAAAATGCGAGGAGAAAAAAGTGGAATGCACAGTTAAAAATCTTTAAAGACGTTAACAGCCTTTGTAGCTATAAGATGTCGTTAAACTTCTGATTAATAATAATAAATAACGCTACAACGTCATAATCGGGCTTCTGCTACATTCCCCTCAGGTTTCCTTCTGGCTCGAATCAACCCCCAGTTGGACATTGGGAATAATATGGAAAGTCAGTAAGTTAGTATGTAAGTATTTTGTTCATTACTCCTCTTGAAAACGAACAATGGGACATAGAACATCGTTATTATACATCGGATTAGCAATAGGTAATAAAAACGTGCAATTTAAAATCCCAAGTTAAATATAATATAATTACTAAACTATTATTATCATCAAACAAGTTAACTATTTTTTTTAAACAGAGAATTCCAAATGGAGATGTCTCTTACACACCTCTTTTAACTTTACTAAACTATTATCATGTCCTGGGCACGACGTTAAACTGCATCCATCCTCCGCCACAGGGAACCAACAACGTCCCTGTGCCGGTCCTAAGCCCGGACAAAAGGAGGAAGTTTTGCCAGATGGGTGGCGATACGCTGGCAGTAAAAGAACAAGACGATTGAAATCCGCAAAAACCCCGGCACAAGTGACATAGCGACCCAGTTGCTTCAAGGTGTCATGATGTGGAGCAGACATGCACAGGCCGGTCAGGACAGACCGGTGGAGAGAGTCGGAGGAGAGAGCATGGGACACATACGGGCATCGACCCAGGTTGTCCTTCATGCCTCTCTCCCCCAATATTCTCTTCATTCAGGCAAGGTGGTCTATAGCTGCTCCAAGATGTTAATGGTATGGAGCAGACCTGCTGACTGGACTGGTTGAAGCTGGGCAGTATGACGCGAGACAGACTCAGACAGAGAGCGGCGTCGGACTCCTACGGGCGCTGAGCCTATGGATGTTGATGATGATGATGAAACTATTATCATCAAACAAATTAACTATTATTTTTTAACAGAGAATTCCAATTGGATGTCTCTTACACACCTCTTTTAACTTACTAAACTATTATCATCAAACATGTTAACTATTATTATTTTTTACAATTGGTCAAGTGACTCAAGTGCTTTGCTCTAAAGTGCTGTAATATGCTGAGCAAATTTCTGTCCGGGTTAACGGCCTCTGTTGTCATGGACCCTAGTCAAATCGTATCCTTCAATTTTTTAACAGAGAATTCCAATTGGAGATGTCTCTTACACACCTCTTTTAACTTACTAAACTTTTATCATCAAACAAGTTAACTATTTTTTTAAAGAGAGAATTCCAATTGGAGATGTCTCTTACACACATCTTTTAATTTTACTAAACTTATATAATCAGACAAGAAAACTATTATTTTTAAACAGAGGATTCCAAATGGAGATGTTTCTTACACACCTCTTTTAACTTTACTAAACTATTATCATCAAACAAATTAACTATTATTTCTGAACAGAAAATTCCAATTGGAGATGTCTCTTGCACACCTCTTTTAACTTTACCAAACTTTTATCATCAAACAAGTTAGCTACACACCTCTTTTAACTTTGCAAAACTTAGACCATCAAACAAATTAACTATTATTTTTTTAAACAGAAAATTCCATTTGGAGATGTCACGTGCACAGATCTTTTAATTTTACTAATCTGAAATCATCAAACAAGTTAGCTATTATTATTGTTTTAAACTGAGAATTCCAATTGGAGATGTCTCTTACACACATCTTTTAATTTTACTAAACTTATATCATCAGACAAGTTAACTATTATTTTTAAACAGAGAATTATAATTGGAGATGTCTCTTACACACATCTTTTAATTTTGCTAAACTTATAATATTTTTATCATCAGACAAGTTAACTATTATTTTTTTAAACAGAGAATTCCAAATGGAGATGTTTCTTACACACCTCTTTTAACTTTACTGAGCTATTATCATCAAACAAATTAACTATTATTTTTTAACAGAGAATTCCAATTGGAGTTGTCTCTTGCACACCTCTTTTAACTTTTCTAAACTGTTATCATCAAACAAGTTAGCTACACACCTCTTTTAACTTTACTAAACTATTATCATCAAACTAAGTTTACTATTTTTTTAAACAGAGAATTTATATTGGAGATGTCTCTTACACACCTCTTTTAACTATGCTAAACAATTATCAATTCAAAGCATTTCGACATTGGCGGGACACTTTTGAAGTCTTAAACAAAAACTATAAGCACTAAAATGACGAGGAAATTTGTTAATAATTTATGACTACCTGAAATGCTACCATTGTAGTGCTGAAAATCAAACTTTTTCGAAGTTTGGGGGCATATCTCCCTGCCCAAACCCTCGACTGCGGGGCGCTTCGTACCTCGGCGATCGTCATTCGGCCGCTCGTCCGTCCCCCCCAAAGTTCGGACCAGGTCTCCGCCTATGTCTAATACTTAATGTGATATATAGTATAGACCCCAAAGGTATAAAATATCCGATAGTTCATCTAATCTATATTCTATAATCGTGTACAGCCTAATTAAATAAATCAGTCTTCGAGTTAGAAAGTCAGCTTCCGTCTGTTATTCCAGGGCAGTGAAATAAAAACAGTAGTTTTACCGGCATTACGGTACGGAAGAAGGTGACGTGCAGGAAAGAAGGAGAAACGAAGGAAGAAGACGAGGCGGGAAGGAAAGGACGCACACGGAGAGGCATAGATGGTGGTGGTATTTGCAGTTTATAACGTCACTGTGTGGTAACAAAGACCATTAGCGACGTCCTCCACCTTTATCCAGGCTTGGGACTGGCACTGGCAGAGTGCAACCAGTGGCGGAGTTACATAGATGGATAGAACTCATATAGAAGAAAGGAAGGGCTGGACTGCTGCTACTGCTGCTGCTGCTGCTGCTACTGCTGCTGCCGATGCTGCTGCTGCTACTGCTACTGCTGCTGAAGCTGCTACTGCTGCTGCAATTCGGCGTAAAACATATGGAGGGAGGCGGAGACTGTGACATGCGCACGTTCATTTAGCCAGTGCATGGAAGTGCCACGACACGCATACATGCAGAGGAACATCGAGAAGGACGTAGAAAGTAGTTGCACTTAGAGACAGAAATACAGAAACAGAGGCAGATAGATGGATGGATCCGATTTGACCAGGGTCTATGACAACAGAGGCCGTTACCCTGGACAGAAATTTGCTCGGCATATTACAGCACTTATAATAATAATAATAATAATAATGACAATTTATATGGCGCCGTAACGCGGCCATACCGCTACAAGGGCGCCTCACAAACGGCCGACTGCGGGATACGCCTTGGCAAACAGATAAGTTTTAAGCTTTGTTTTAAAAGAGTCCACTGAGGCGGCCAATCTAATGTCCGGTGGAAGACTGTTCCAGCATCTGGGACCAGCAACCGAGAATGCGCGGTCGCCGAAACGTGTCCTCATCCTCCGTACACGAAGGTCGGTCTTCCCAAGCGACCTGAGTCGCAACCCGGAAGCGGAGGAATGGGTCTCGGAACAGTACTCGCGGATGTATTCAGGCGCTGTCCCATGAAGCGATTTGTAGATCAGCAAACTGAGCTTGAACTCAATTCGGAACGGGACAGGTAGCCAATGTAAGACGTCGCGTAGGATTGGTGTAACATGATCATATTTCCTTCTATTACAAATGAGCTTCGCCGCGGCATTTAGCACCGACTGAAGTCCGTCCAAAGACACGCAGGTGCTCCGGCCAGCAGACTGTTACAGCGGTCCACTTGAGAGATGACGAAAGCAGCGACAGCTGCTCTAGCGGCCTCGAAAGGCAAGGA
The DNA here is from genome assembly GCA_949752735.1 of Lumbricus terrestris. NCBI lineage: Eukaryota > Metazoa > Annelida > Clitellata > Crassiclitellata > Lumbricidae > Lumbricus > Lumbricus terrestris. Next base: position 15,936,870 of record OX457047.1, on the reverse strand, counting down.
CTTGATACAGCTCCTGATGAGACGGAGCTGGCGAAAACAGTTGCTGACCGTCCTAGCCACATGGCGCCTCATGGATAAGTCAGACTCCAGCACAACGCCCAGATCACGCACCGAGGTCGAAGGCGTGATCGAAGCCCCGCAGACGCTGAGCGCACCGGTGTCAAGATGAAGGCACCGTCTGCTGGTTGCGCACCACATAAAGTCTGTCTTCTCAGGGTTTAGCCGCAGTCTGTTCGATTTCATCCACTCTGCGATCCGCTCAATACCAAGCTCCATTCGCTGCCGCTGTTGTACAACCGTTGATGGAAGTCCTGACGTGTAGAGCTGCGTGTCATCGGCGTAGAAGTGTGATGACAGGCCGAGACTCGTAGCAAGCTCTCCCACGTCAGCGGTGTAGAGTAGGAAAAGCAGCGGGCCGAGCACGGAGCCCTGAGGGACTCCACAGACGAGGGAGCGGACGGATGAAAGAACCCCGTCGAAGAGCACTGACTGTTGGCGACCACTGAGGTAAGAGCGGAGCCAGTCGAGCGCGACCGACTTAAGAGCAAGGTATTGAACCAATCTAATTAGGAGATGGGTGATAGGTAGTAAAGATGGATGGATGGATGGATGGACAACAGAGATAGACAGGCAAACAGACACACACAGAGTCGCAGACAGACACACATACAGACAGATAGACAGGCAGACAGAGACAGCGAGTGAAAGAGAGAGACCAACTGACTGATGCTGCAGCGGTGCATATAATATGTTAGGTCGATCGTTGTGGCATGGGTTGACAGAGCAGACGATCGACTCGGATAAAGCAGCTGCAGCTGTTGCCCGAAGCACGAAAACGACGTTGTCCGTGAAGAACATAGATGGGCTTCGTCTGTATGCATAGAATGCAAAACTAGATTGACAAAAGCCGCTACATAAAGTCCAGCACAACGTAAGGGTCGGTGGGATAAATAATCTGGAGTAGAAATCCGCCAGCATGAGTCGATCGTCTCCGAGAACTCTTCTGAGTAGCACTGGCGATTGGCACTGACTTAAACTGTTGCATGCATCACTCGCTTAGGTTTCTCAGAGTCACGGGGGAGGGGGTATCATCGGACCGCTAAGAAATCTGGACACATGCATGCGTTTGTACAAGTTACAACACATGTTGATAATCGTCTTGAGATGGTTGTTTGATGATATTATGTTCAAGGCGTGCATGGTTCGCATTTCGATAGACTCCATTAGTCATTGGAAGTTGGAACGCGCACGATTTATTTCAACAGCCATCAAAATTATCTTCAGTGAGCGACAGCAAAAGTCACAGACGTGTATTAGCTATAGACCTACGCCTATAATATATAATATAACTTAGCATTTGGATCCGGTGTGATGATGGGGATGCTTGTAACCTACACTGAGCAGGTTAATGCCGAGGCCGATTATTATTATCAGCTGTCTCACGACCTTTCGCTGTCTGTTTAGAGAACGGGAATAATAATTATGATGGTCGGAACCTTATGTCACCACATGATGTGGGTAATGTTTAAGCTGACAGCCTGACACTCGCAAATCGAAATGCTGCATGAGGAATAAGCCTACAGGCCTACTTCTGTTTTGTTGCAATTTCTTATTGATTTGTTTGATTTTCTTTAAAAAATTAAACGAACAGTTTTATTATCGACAGCAAAAGTCACAGACGTGTAGCCTATTATAGACCTATAGATCTATACGAAGTTGCTAATAATTATATAGGCTACCTGCTGGAATTTGGAAAGCGTGTTTTCAGTGGAATAGTTCTCATATTCAAAGGAATTGTCTAAAGCGATCAACCGCTTTCGCTTCGGTCTACAATAATTCTTTAATAAGTGAAGACTTTAGAAAAGCCACGTCTATAGCCAACCGTTTTTCTGGACAAACACCGTCTATTAACACCATGGATCTGCTAACAGAACCTACGGCCGTAGAGAATTGTTCTGACGTAATCGCAGCGGAGACTATCCAACCCAGCGAGTTGCCCTACATCATCATCAGGTCAGCGGATTACAACGAATCAGTCGTTCAGACGTTGGTGTCTATTGTCAACAGCAGCAGCAGCAGCAGCAGCAGTGTGGTCACTACGTTGACCATGGTAGATGAGACCCAGAGGTCAGATGATGAGGCAAGGTTGACGGTTGAGACGATGTTCATCTCCATCCTGATGTGCATCTGTATCCTGACGACCATCATCGGTAACCTCCTCGTTGTCGTCTCCGTCCTCACCTATCCCCCGCTGAAGTGTCCCCCGCAGAACCACTTCCTCGTCTCCCTCGCCTGTGCCGACCTTGCCGTCGCCACCCTCGTCATGCCCTGGCACATCGTCACCTTCGCCTCCGGTGGACTTTGGCCGTTCGGCTCCACTCTCTGTCGCGCATGGCTGACTTTCGACATCCTCACCTGCACGTCTTCAATACTACACCTGTGCGTGATCGCCCTCGATCGCTACAACGCCATCCACGACCCAATCGGGTACGCCGTCAAGCGAACCCTGCGTCGCGTCGTCGTCAAGATAGCGGTCGTCTGGGTGGCCAGTACCTGCATTTCCGTTCCGCCACTCTTCAGCTGGAACAACGGTTCCGCTGGTGGAGATCCGCTTTACGAAGAGGCAACGCGGAGATGTCATTTCACGGATGAGAGGGGATTCGTCGTCTACAGTGCTCTCGGATCCTTCTTCGTTCCCCTGATGGCCATGACCTTCCTTTACGTCAGGATCTTTCTGGCGACCAGAGCCCGCCTCCGTGCTCGCGTCCGGTCGCTCCACTCTGGAACGACGTCCTTTCGTCTTAACCAGCCTCTCTCGCGCAGACCAGACGACGCTCTTGAGCCAGCGAAGCCGAGTCCGACACCAATGATGAAAGTCCTGCCGATCAAGGATGAGGAAAGCTGTCGCACAGCACCAGACGGAAATGAACAGATCCTCAAAGTGGCAACTAATTCTATTCCCGCAATGGGAGATGGGACAACGAAGAAAACCGGAAGTCCTCCACGAGAATCCACCAGCAACCCGACAATGTTCCATGTCGATGGAAGTCGTTCGACCCTGGAAATCGGAAGTCAGAAGACACACAAGGTCATCGGCGAATCAGCGATGGAAACTAGAAATCATGAGACGAAGGAAGCAAACAATAGCTGGAAGTCTACAGTTTCACTCAACGCAAAGTCCGCTTTATCAAACAACGATAAGCATCGTGCTGGAGTGCAGAGAAACGTTACCACAACCGACGAGGAATTTAGAAGCTCCTCCTCCATCGTCTTCCAGTTCCTCTGCTGTGAACTGAAATCCTGTAGTAGAGTTGGTAAGGATGCAATCGAGCAGAGCCAAGTGTCACGGTTCATCGAAGCGAGACATCGGTTGTCACTCTCGAGAGAGCGTCGTGCGGCGAGAACGGCGGGGATCGTGGTCGGTGCATTTGTCATCTGCTGGATGCCCTTCTTCAGCACCTACCTCATCTTCCCGTTCTGCGCCATGGCAGTTGCGCTGCCAGAGTGGGCGATGGCGTCGATAGATTGGTCGTCTGGCTCGGTTACTTGAACTCGTCTCTCAATCCGATCATCTACACCGTCTTCAACGTCGATTTTCGAACGGCATTCAAGAACATTCTTCTCTGCCTCTGTCGAAAGGTCACTAGTAATTATAAGATCAGGTAGTAGTCATTCAGCTGACGACATTGCAACGCATTAACTGCTGAAAAACGTATACCTGACCTCCGCGAACTTTACCTTACCTTAATTGTAATTGTAATTGAAACATTTATATAGCGCCGCTCACAGATTCAGTGGCGCTCCCGACCCAAGCTAATGCTCCCGCTAACAAATAGTATAGTCTTCAGGCGTTTACGAAACAGAGGAAGAGAAAGGCCAAGAAGCTCAGAACGTAGCTTGTGAGGAAGGCGGTTCCAACAAGTAGGGCCAACATATGCGAAGCTTCTGGACTGGGCCGTAGCTCCACGCATGCGCGGGACAACTAGAAGGCCATTAGCAGCCGAGCGAAGGGCAGAGCGGCCAGGAAGAGTGGAGACCAAGTTACACAATGCCCGAAGATAAGAGGGGGCTACCCCGAGAAGAGAGTTGCGTATAAGTGTCAGAATCTTGAACTCAATGCGCTGAGGTATAGGAAGCCAATGAAGAGTGTCCCTAATAAAATCAGATATGTGAGAGATTTTTGGAAGACCAGCAATTAGGCGGGCAGCAGCGTTAAGTATTGACTGAAGTTTAGAGAGGTTAAGGGAGGAGAGACCAGTATAGGCAGAGTTTCCAAAGTCAACTCTAGAGCAAATCAAAGCATGGACAAGCGCCTTGACCGCTTGAAGGGAGAGTGAGTGGCGGATAGTACGCAATTGTCGCAGGTGATAGAAGCAAGTTCGAGAGATTCGGTTAACATGGTCAGTAAGAGAAAGGATTGGATCCAGAGTAAAACCCAGATCACGAACAGTTGGAGAAAATTGGATATCTGGGTACAACATGCTGAGGAGATCCATATCAATCTTGGCAAGCTGGACTCTACCACCAAGCCAAATGAATTGGGTTTTTTCAGAGTTAAGGCGGAGACGGTTTGAAGACATCCAGCGTATACTCGTAACATATCCCCTCCCGAACTCGAGGGCAACCGAGGGGTGACGAGAAATACTGCAATACACAACCTCAACTAATTCAAAACCTCAATTAAATTAACTACATACACCGCACGCATTATCCTCACATTATGAACTTGACTATTATGACACTTTCTGTTATAGTACAGCGCTAATTTTAGAGTCTCTCGTTGCGACTTCGGTTTTGGGCGCTGTAGAACTCTCGATATTACCATTACGATTTCTGAGGATCCTCTCGATATTACGATTACGATTACGACTACGATTACTGAGGATACTGTGTTGAAAGCGGCTGAATCAACTTCACTCGATCGTTTGTTGTTTTCACTTCCTCACAGCCAGAGACCTATAGTCCTGTCTACTATATACGTCTTCGATATGTCCGCCAACCTCAATCTCACAATATTCATCCGTTATTTTACAGGAGGCCTAAATGAGATGTCAACAGAATTGCAAAGCCTTCCGTATGACATTAGGCCTATATACGAGCATAGGCGTACGAGACGGGAATCCAGGGGGGGAATTGCTCCCCAAAATTGGGGCAAAACTTTTTTCGGACAAGCAGACCCGAGAAATGACTGAAGAAAAAAATGTCGTCAACTTTTCGGGCAAGTATCTTTTTCGGGCACGTAGACCCGGGAAAATAGTAAAAAGTTTGATGACTAAAAAAGGTCGTCAACTTTTTTTCTGGGAGAAAGTTAGTATTTTCCACGAGATTTGAGAATTTTTTCGGGCAGAAGTTATATCCCCCCCCTACTGCTGAAATGACCCGTACGCCTATGTATACGAGCCTCCCGTTTTCGCGTTTACGAAGTATACCGGTAACGGTTAAGACCCATTTTATCTGACGAAAACTTTCTTCACGCATCTTCCAATTTTTATTTATGAAAACTTGCTCAATTACTATTGCCTATTGATTCTTTTCACGGCTGTAACTGTATCCGAAGGAGTAGCCTACAGAATCTGAGTAGAAATCTTGAAGCGGCGCTATACAAATTCTCAGAACGAACGAATGAATGAATGAATAATTATTTATTCTGGCCGAACGCCTTAATTGATAAACTCGTGATTTAAGGAACCGATCATTTATTTTAAAGTCAAAGTGAATGATTGTTCACCACTATGTTCATCGAATCATCTAGAAATAGCCTAACTGTAGGCAGTGTTTAATCTAGACGTCTCTGGGGGGGGAAGTTCCCCCCCCAGGATTGACATTTCCCCCCCAGAAAAATTTGACGAAATGATATTGGTTTTTAGTTACTGTTTTCATCATTGTTTTACATGAAGTCTTATAATATATCGTGACATTATTTCTTCTTCTTCTTCTTCAAGATCCATGGGCTGATAGCCCGTAGGTGTCCACTGCGCACTTGACTACTCTTCTCCATAATTCCCGATCCTTTGCTCGATGTGTTAACTCTTGTATGTTTATTCCACACCACTCTTCTATGTCCTGCAGCCATTCCCTGCATGGTCTTCCCTTCCTCCCTGCTCCCTCCATGATTCCTATCATTACCTGCTTTATCTTTCTACCATCACCCATTCTACAGTTGTGTCCGAATAGTTGTAATTTCCTTTTGATTATTGTTTCTATCATATCTGATTTGCTGTTAAGTCTTCTTCGCACTTCTACGTTAGTTATTTTCTGTGTCCACTTTATTTGTAGTATTCTTCTGTAACAATACATTTCGAACGCTAGTATCCTCCTTTTGTCTTCCTTTTTTAGTGTCCAGGTTTCGCATGCATATAACGCTGTGCTGAATACACATGTTTCTAATATCTTTTTCTTTGTTGTATGCGGCATTGATTTGCTCCTCCATATGTTATTATTGACATATTTACTACTATAATATATGATACTATCATGTTAAGATGATACCTTAAAATGCTGCCATTGCAATGTGGAAATTACAAATTTTTCTAATGGGTCACTGAAAAAGTATAGCTATTTTTGTTAAGACGCCACCTTGAAATGGTGCCATTGCAATGTGAAAATTGAAAAATTTTCTGATGGGTCACTGAAAAAGGACAGTTATTTTGTTAAGACGACACCTTAAAATGCTGCCATTGCAATGTGGAAATTCAAAAAGTTTCTGATGGGTCACTGAAAAAGGACAGTTATTTTGTTAAGACAACACCTTAAAATGCTGCCATTGCAATGTGGAAATTCAAAAAGTTTCTAATGGGTCACTGAAAAAGTATAGCTATTTTGTTAAGACGACACCTTTAAATGCTGCCATTGCAATGTGGAAATTCAAAAAATTTCTAATGGGCCACTGAAAAAGTACAGCTATTTTGTTAAGACGACACCTTAAAATGCTGCCATTGCAATGTGGAAATTCAAAAAGTTTCTAATGGGTCACTGAAAAAGTACAGCTATTTTGTTAAGACGACACCTTAAAATGCTGCCATTGCAATGTGGAAATTCAAAAAATTTCTAATGGGCCACTGAAAAAGTACAGCTATTTTGTTAAGACGACACCCTAAAATGCTGCCATTGCAATGTGGAAATTCAAAAAGTTTCCGATGGGTCACTGAAAAAGGACAGTTATTTTGTTAAGACAACACCTTAAAATGCTGCCATTGCAATGTGGAAATTCAAAAAGTTTCTAATGGGTCACTGAAAAAGTACAGCTATTTTGTTAAGACGACACCCTAAAATGCTGCCATTGCAATGTGGAAATTCAAAAAGTTTCCGATGGGGAGGGGCGCATCCCCTCCCCATACCCCTCCCCGTCTCGGTGCTACGCGCACGCTCAATTGTCTCCCCCCCCCAGAAACCTCAATTCCCCCCCCAGAGGAGGGGGACTAGATTAAACACTGAACTGTAGGTCTATTAATGCTTATTATTAATAAGCAGATTTGTGCTATAGGCCTATGTTTTTTTATTATATAGGCTATGCCAGCTAGTCCTATAGGTCTACAATATCAGCAGATCGCATCAAGGTCATACTTAAAATTCTTCAGCAGGTCAAAGAAATTAGATGTGAAGAAGACAATTAAAGATTCCAAAGGAATGCGTGCACGCAGGTCATACGGCACGCCAAGAGTGAAATAGAGAGGCAGAAACGTGTCAAATATTTGACGCTCCACGCCCTATGCATGGGCGCCCGCACATAGGGGCAAGGGGGGCACTTGCCCCCCCTGGAAAATTGAAACCTATGTTTTTAATTACTACTTGTGGGTTTTTAACAAATTTCTTTGCATTAATGCACCAATGATACGAATGATACAGACAGTGAAAGTCAGAAATCTACGTTTAGAGATCTCTATAGAAATTAACATGATCTGATAACTTTCTGCCTTGCATGTTCAAGCTCTTTCTAAAAACTATAACAATGACCATTGGCTTACAACCCTCCTGCGGGCGCCCATGCAAACAGCAGGCCTATCGATTATGGCCTACTTGAGTAGAATCTAGCTGTATACTATAGTGCAAATAATCACAACCGCAAAAATAAAATACATAATGCAAGAATTTGAAAATTTATCAAAGTAGGCCTACACTGAAATTGTATCAGGGAGACCTGCTTAATCACCAGCATTGTAATTATATAAACCAAATCTGCTATTAGCCAGGCTCCATTTTGTCCATTTTGCAAGCTGCCAATACAGAATCCAGGGAGGTCCAACTGTAGATCAACTTGGATAAGGGGCGCTGGTTATCACGCCTCGGGATATACACCCAAAACTGACAAAGAGATCTAATCAAAAGAATTTATACCCACACCCATCTGATCCTCCACCTTCCTAAACGACACCCGCATTAACAGCTACTCTGGCTCTCTGGCTGCCAGAATCGGACCTCTTTCTGACTACACTTTGGAATTATTATATGCTTCTGACTCGATGCAGCACATGCGAAAAAGCTGGTGCCCTGCAATTGGCTTTCGAGTGGCGCTTTAGAAGCAGCTAAAGGAGCACTTGCCCCTTGAAAGCTGACACCTATTTTTCGTTCATTTATCATTCTATGGACTTATATAGCGCACCTTTAGGAAACTACTTTTTTAGCATCTACTTTTTGATTTTTAACAAATTTCTAAGGAAACTATTCGTGTTAAAAATCGTACACAAAATAAAACTGAAAGATTTGCATAAGAGACCTCTTTGAAAAATAACCGTACTCTTAATTTCCAGCTTTGATCTTTCAAGCTCTTACTAAATTTTTTTAGCCGTGACTATAGGGTCTATCGTAAAATTTTTGCCCCCCCCTGCAAAAATTTATGCGGGCGCCCATGGCCCTATGGTTGCGCCGCCACCGTATTTGACAATAGCACAAGTAGGCCTATAGGCTATAAGACTATTAATTAACTTGACTAGCACTTAGTCATCAACAGTTAAAAATAGCAGATGTCATGCATGACTAAGAGTTAGGCCTATACTGTCTTGTTTGTATTATAGGCTCTTTGCAGCACTTTGAAAGTCTTCTTGCGATTTTGATATGCAACTCATAAGATTTGAGTATACATGTAGGCACATTGCATACATGCACAATACTTATAATATATGTATATAGACATATATATATATATACCGACAGTGGCGGCGCTAGGGGGGGATGGGGGGCTAAGCCCCCCTAAAAAAGGCCATCCATTTTTTTCCCCATGTAAAAATAAATATTTGGGCGATTTACCCCTTTAGCCCCCCAAAACTGAAATCCTGGCGCCGCCACTGTATACCGACTAGACACACGGGCCCACGACTCCCCAGGGACCCACAGAGATATTCAAATTATTAGTAGGCCTAATTCACATTATGATTAGGCCTATTTGGTGACAGATTATGATCATCAACATTAAATCACATCAACGCGGATTCAAAGAGACCAGGTGTCTCTTGAAAGCGGTTGTGGCAGCATTCTGGACAGATACTTTGCAAATATTAAGTTCTGACTAGTTGAACAGTGTCAAATAATTGTTTGGAGCTCTCTCTTGTCCAAGCAAGCTTCATGACCATATTCCATAGAAAAGAGAGGCAAAAGGGCTGACATTAGATCTGTTAAAACTTTTTCATCCCAAATGCGGAGAGTCATTTGATTTTTGAGGATTTTGCTAGAAGTTGGTGAGCGGTGTTGCATGGTGTATTGTCCCAGAAACTGGAAACTGCACTTCTCCTCTCAAACACCTATCAAGAAGGATGACTGCGATAATTGCAGAAGCTCGTCGTAATCTTCACATTGGTGCTGGTTTTTCACATAAATCGTTTGAATGAGCGTATACATCTGGACCCCTGGTTGTTCTGAGGGTTGTGGGAGTAAAGAAATCACTGGATTTCATAGATGCGAGCACACAGCAGTGGCTCCTCATTGATAGGGCTGCCAACCGTCCCGGATTCACCGGGACAGTCCCGGAATCGACCCTGTGCGTCCCGTGTCCCGGATTGATCTCAAATTGTCCCGGAATTTGCTCTAGAGATCCATTTAGCACAATTGCTGTTCCTATTAATTTTTTGCTTACTAAGCTCAACAATTTGTACGATGATTTTTGCGTTCTGCTCTCTATCAAACCTATACATTACGTTGTTGGCTCAACAATGAACATTGGATGTTGAAGTCTGCAAACTTTACAAACCACTGACACTTGGTTTTCGGTTTAGCATATTGGGTCCATTTTAATGCTTTTTTGCGAGAGAGCGTTCGGCATTATGAAACGATCTGCTGTTTAAAACTGTAAATCGCTATTAGCTGAGCACCGAAAGTTCACCGACTTTATTAGAGCAGTGTTCTGGAACTGCTATGAGCACAGCAGTAGGCATATAAAATTAAGATACGGTAAGTTCTGCTCTCCGGCCGCAGGCCTGTGAGCCTATTGGATACCTATATGAACTTCCCTCAATTTCGGCTCACAAGTCTTACTCTGATAGACCAGTATTATAGGTAACAGGAGTTTGAAATGCTGTCCTCGTGATGTTGATTCCTGTTATAAATTTAGGCTACTTGTCTTTTGATGATTTGGCTAAAATTATTAAGGACTTTTTAAGTAGATTGTAGATCCTATACAACATAGGGCTGACACAACATTTGTTACTTTATACGGCACATCGAGTGACTGAAGGCGTCTCGGAATGGCAAAATCAAAAGTTGGCAGCCCTACTCATTGAGTGTCTGTTAGATAAGTGTACAACTGTACATGTGGAAGTCTTTTAAGGCCGTTTTATCAAATGCAAGCCCATATATACTCTGCTTCCGATTCCAATCTTCCGACAAAATTGAAGACAGGCATTAACTTGCTGTTTTCAATTATCTAATAAACTTGGAAACTACAAGAAACTCTCCAGCTCCAGAAACACCTTCAGAATGGTCTGGACAAATACTTTAACGTCTGCCATCGCAGTGCAAAAGCAGAGGTAACTCGGTTGAATCCAAATCCTGCTCAGCTGCAGCCTTATCCTACGTGTGGCAGTTCTAATGCCAGAAAAAATGTTCAAGTTTGAGTCACCTCCAAATATAATCAAATCCTTCTAATTTTTGGCATGTAAACTACCTTGATGTATAGGAACAAGGACAACTGTGACCCAATTTGATATTTGAAAATTTATTTTTTACATGGTAAGTTGGACCACTCTAATGTATATATATATTTACATATATTATGTATGCATCTAACAGACAATTTGTTTCTTCTTCTCAGACGGCATAGTTAATAAGTCTTTGATTATAATCATGGTTTTGACCGGTTATGAACGCATCATGCACAATCGGCATCAATATGCAAAAGACTTCAAAAGCAGCAGCAGCAGATATGGTGCATCCAGTAATGAAATCAGATGGGGGGTTCATAAGGTATGCCTGTTCGTATACGGAACCGGGGGCTGGGTTTCTGCCACAGATCGTCAGTATAGATAGTAGATGGACTACCGTCGGCACCAATTCATCATCATTGATAGAAGCGAGTGGTCTAACGGTTGGGTGACGTTATGAACGATGGTCAAAAGAGGGGTGCGGTAACGCATTGTATAACACGCTGGCATGGAGAGCGAGAGGTACCGAGAACGGGCGACCCTGAGAGCGGTAACTAAAGAGCAGTACACGAAATAATTATTAGATGACCGCTGAAATTATTGTCATTTGAACTGACAAAAGATGACCGGTGAACATTGTTGAGCAAGTGAGTAAGCTTAACGCTTGGCGTTGACATGAAGATGTCCCTATACACCAATGACGTAACCACCGCGAAGTGTTCCGTATGCATTATTGATTTGATGGACTCGACCGCTGTTCACGCAGTGTAAATTATTGTCCTGCTGAGGTGTAAATACCTTTCAAGGAATCTCCCTAAGGGGGCGACGGTTCCCCTCGAACTCAACTCGCAGTCCCATCGCGAGCATCTAATTGAAATCTTCATCCATGCAGGACCAGATGCGAATCCTCTTTCAGAAAAGGTAAGGGCGCCCAGGCACTTAAATTGTTTTCACACTTTCAGCACTGCGTCATTTGAGGTTGAAACCTGTATATATATATAGGGGCAGAGAACTTAACGAAGAAGAAAGAAGTAGAATAGGTCCACATACAAACTTGCATATTACCAATAGACAGTCTACCTAAAAGTTTTGTTTAATTTCAAAATTTCTATCTTGATTCTTGAAACAAGAATATTCGCTGCGAAATCAATCAACTAATGAAATCACAAACATTAGATAGGTCTACATGCATGTTCCATTGTTCATGGCAAAATAATATGCCTAAAGCATGTTTATAGAATCCTTACAAAACACCTCGCAATGTGTTTTGATGACGTTTATGGCGACACTATAGGACGAAGAGCAAGAGACACCAAAACGAAACGAATGGGCGATGAAAGAGGCATTTGAGAAGGCAGAAGCAGATTGTGAGGCGGATCAAGGACTTGAAAGGCTTCTACGGTGTTAACATTGCGACGACAGATGGACTGCAATAAAAACGGCTTCCTCCTCTTAACCTATAACGTCGGCGCCGCTGTTCCCTCCTCCTGTCGTCTGCTCCGAACGCGCTTCTCGCTTCTCGCGATAATTGAACGAGATTCGACAAACGATACAAATCTTCATTCCGACATTCATTTCACGACCAGCAACCTACAATATCTCCCGTGTCGAATGTCTGTGTGTCCGTCTAAGCGGATCCGTGCGTCTGTCTCTGTATGTATGTCTGTCTGTCTGTCCGGTCTGTCTGTCTGTCTGCCTGTCTGTCTTTCTGTCGTCTAACCTCGCAGCGATTGTTTAACGCACAAATGGTCGTCTCTGCAAGACGTATTGGAGGCGCTTTATCACGGCACAACGAAGCGATGCCGTTTTGCAAGCAAACAAGGAATCGAGATTCATGAAGCGCAACAAGTGTGGCAGATTTGCATGCAGTACGCACACTCAGGTCAGCTATATTATTATTATATATATATATATATATATACAATCTCCCTCTTGCTCTCCCTCTCATCTCCCTCTCTCTCTCCCTCTCCCTCTCTCCCCTTTCCCCTCTCCCTCTCCCTCTCCCTCTCCCTCTTCCCTCCCTCTCCCTCTGCCTCTGCCTCTCCCTCTCCCTCTCCCTCTCCCTCTCTCCCCTCTCCCTCTCGCTTTTCCTCTCCCTCTGACAATTTCTCAGAGTCCACAAAGGTCCCTCTCCCTCTCCCTCTCCATCTCCGTCTCCCTCTCCCTCTCCCTCTCCCTCTCCCTCTCCCTCTCCCTCTCCCTCTCCCTCTCCCTCTACCTCTCCCTCTCCCTCTCCCTCTCCCTCTCCCTCTCCCTCTCCCTCTCCCTCTCCCTCTCCCTCTCCCTCTCCCTCTCCCTCTGACAATTTCTCAGAGTCCACAAAGCTGGTCAGAGCGACCAGCTTAAATCGCCGGCGTTAGACCCTATTTTCAATTCAAGTTCGCAGTAGCCAAGCAGCTCTGTTCGTTTCGGTGCCAGCCTGCCAGGTCAAAATCAGCAAGCACAACGACGTGCGTGTCGTTGCAAGTCGCTTCTTAGGGATTAGGCGGTACTTAGGCTAAGACACTGTCATAAATTCCACCCCAGATGTGGCCAAGCTGAGGCGAAAAATAATGTAGTCCTATAGGCCTACGGTGGTAATTGATGACGATGGTGGCCGGTGGTGGCGCAAGAATGAAATCAGTACCAAAGCTTTTTATTAGACCTGGGCCTATGTCTATTAGCAATAGAAGGTTCTGATCAGTAGGCCTACAAGATAGCTTGAAGAGTTTTATTTTAGGCCGCGTATGGAAAATAACAAAGCTGAGTTCAAAGTTCAAGCTAAGGAGAGGTCAGATTTAGCAGGCAAGATAGGGGAATGAACAAACTGACGGATGTATTTTGAGCATTCATTCCAATTTAAAATGTGGTTGGTCCAACAACCCGGAATGGACTTCCCTTGACTATGCGACACCTCCCAAGCTCTTCTCAATTTCACAAACTGTTGAAGACTGTTTTTTCGCTTGATCTCGGCCGGAAGCGCCTCTGAGTAGGTGCCTTGAAGATGCGCTATATAAATTACAATTGATTGATTAAAATGTCTGCTGTGGAATTAACTAAAAAGTGGTTGCAGAATTTCAGAAAGCGGTATAGGAAGAGGAAATGTGTAGGGTTGCCAGGTGGCCTTCAGGAACTTACCGGACAATGGCCATCAAGTTACGGGCCATATATATATATATATATATATATATATATATATATATATATATATATATATATATATATATACCACACACACATACACACGCACGCACATATATATATACATCAAGTTACGGGCCATATATATATATATATGGCCCGTAACTTGATATATATATATATGCTTGTATGTGCGTGTGCGTGTGTGTGGGGTGAGGTTTGGCGGGGGCGAAAAACCGAAATTCCCGCGCAACATTGGATAATTCATATTATAATATAATATAATATATATATATATACACACATATATAAAAGGCATGACCGCGGACGCCTAGATATTAACTTGCTTTTTAAATACAGACGTCCGTTTGGAAACTCAGCCAAGTACAGGCCTATAGATCTGAAGGGTGGATAAGATTATTCATAGGCCTATATATATATAGATCTATATAATTATTATAATGCCGAATTTGAAAATTTGGCGCCATATATAGTGAATTCGGATATTAAACAATATTAAAAATACATTTAACGATTTTAGCACTCGGTTCCATTCTGTAGATAACCTCAGTTGAACTACAGACCTTCAAAGCTAAATGCGATCGCATCATTAAGGCGGGAATCTTTGTACTGACAAATATAATTAATAAGTGGGGAGGGGTTAAAAGACAGGCTAGAAAGATCGAGTGGCAGATCGACACAGTCAGACATAGACAGACAGAGATAGAGAGGCAGATAAGCACAGGCAGATTAGGCCTACAAGCGTCGGTGTTTAAGCCTTAAGGGAAAAGAAAGAGATAGACAGACAGAGAGGGAGAGATCGTTTGTGCAGATAGAGATAGAGACAGACAGACGAACAAACAGACATACAGAGACATGGCCTAAATACGGAGATTCGGTTCAACCGTTGTTTGAACTATGAATCCAGCCTCCAACGTTATACGCACAAGGTATACAGGCTATCATGATCCATGCAACATATATTTGGCTCTGTTATGATAGTTTATTTAACGACGCCGTCATTTCGACGATGATCTATAAATCTATAGGCTATAAATTTGGCTTTGTTTCACAAGGCAATCCATTATACGCGGGAAAATCGTCAGCCGATATTTTCATGGCCCCAAGAAACTATATGCACTCCAGATGCACTTAATTGTTGCTGGCAATAATAATTTACCGGACATGGCTGTGTCCGGTAATGTCTGAAATTTATGACCGGACAGTTTGTGTAAATTCCGGACTGTCCGGTTCATTACCGGACGCCTGGCAACCCTAGAAATGTGTCGTGTGCGCATGCGCAGTGGATCGGGTTGAGGCTGTCATAGACGTCTTGCATTTATTGAGTCTATTATATATAATACTATTGTAAACACACAACACACGTGGCTTAAGTTTACTAAGTTTTAATCCGCTAGCCGTTTATTGATTTTTATTCTTAAAACTTCATAAACTTCAGTTTTGCGTGTCTACAGTTATAAATTATACTAGACTCAATAAAATAAATTTAGGCTGAGTCATCCATGGCAGAATCGAGCCGATCCACTGCGCGTGCGCACACGACATACCGATTCCGTCCATTCCAGGAAGGATAATTATGAGACCGAAGGTCGAGAAGGATAAATATATATTTATGATGATGTGCGAATTGAATGAACCGGGTGAACATCACAACCAATAACCGTAAAGAATCGCAGAATCACGGTCGGGTCAAATTAGTGAAACTTTACAGTTTGAGTCAGAAAGTTTAGCCTATTTATCCTTGGGAGGAATTTATTCCTGTGCGTCACTATTTATATGGTGACCTTGCATCAGTTGAATAGGTCGAAATGTCTATTGTGCGCGGGATCTATAAATAGGAAGGCAGAGCGCTGCAGTGTATTCATCCGCCGTGGTTCTATCATCCATCAGCTATTAATCTTCCATTTGTTCGATAGATGGCAGGCGCAGCTTCATTTGTTGGACGAGGGAGAGGAGGGGGCTACTATCGTTCGCCGCTAACGAAGACGAAGGTCTGATGAGATAAGAAAACATTGAGGTTATGCGTATGAACAGCAAAAACAGTCTAAAACAGATAAGAGAACAAGTCAAATTGTGGTATATCATATATGCCTACACATGTATTGGCCATACGATGATTATGATGCCTATAATAATAATAATAATAATAATAATAATAATAATAATAATAATAATAATAATAATAATAATAATAATAATAATAATAATAATAATAATAATAATAATAATAATAATAATAATAATAATAATAATAATAATAATAATAATAATAATAATAATAATAATAATAATAATAATAATAATAATAATAATAATAATAATAATAATAATAATAATAATAAACTCAGCATGGCGAGGCTGCGGGCAGTAACATCCGCCCATGCAGGGGATTGGATGGCCGTTTTTCCAATGGCCTCCTGTGGATTATGTCTCAGCGATGAGGCCGTCAGAGTGGCCATAGGCCTTCGCCTAGGCCTGGATCTCTGCGAGCCACACCAGTGCCAGTGCGGTTTGGTGACTGACCAGGGAGGACATCATGGACTGGTCTGTCGACTTTCTGGAGGGCGAGCAAGCAGGCATTTCACGATAAACGATATCATCTGGAGAGCCCTTCAGCGAGCAGATGTCCCGAGCACCAAGGAACCAGCAGGCCTGCTCCGTACTGATGGCAAAAGACCGGACGGGGCAACGTTGATCCCGTGGTCAAGAGGGAAGTACATGACATGGGATGCTACGAGTGTTCACACGCGCGTGTGCTAACTCGTATATTCATCTGACCTCCGTAACACCTGGAGCAGCAGCTGAAATGGCATCCACCAAGAAGATGGCAAAATATGCAGGAATCCCCAGTACACACGATTTCATTGCAGTCGCACTTGAGACCCTGGGTCCCATCAATGCACAGGGTCGGGAGTTCTTATCAGAACTAGGGCGGCGGCTGACCATGGTGTCAGGAGACCCGCAGGAGACAGCACACCTCTTTCAGCGTCTTTCTGTTTGCACACAACGCTTCAACGCTGTTTCTTTTCGCTCTACCTTTGCACAATCGACCGGTGACGACGATCGTTAACTCCAGAACAGTTTTTAGTATTTATTGTTTTTAAGCCTGAGAGATCATAAATACCTCGGGCGCTAAAAAAAAAAAAAAATAATAATAATAATAATAATAATAATAGGAAGAGGAAATGTGTCGTGTGCGCATGCGCAGTGGATCGGGTTGAGGCTGTCATAGACGTCTTGCATTCCAGCCGTTCCAGGCACATTGCTTTTATATTTTATAAGTCCCTGGGGAACAAAGTACCTCAGGGCAAAAAAAATAAATAAATAAAAAATAAAAATAAAAAAATAAATAATAATAATAATAATAATAATACCCATGACCCTATGGAAACGTCATACTTGTTCCAACGGATTTCTGTGGCTCTTCAGCGGGGGAACGCCATCTGCCTCTCCGGAACATTGCCACCGCTCCCCGATCGACACGAGAAGGAGATTTACAATCCGGCAAAACGAGCCGTTGAACGACAGAAGGAAGCGACCTGCAGCAGATGAGACTGTGTGGCACATTAATATGTCGATAATAGCCTAGACATTCGGGTGGTTCGAATGTAATGGACAAAAAAACTTTTTCTTGATAATAAAAACTTTTCATAATAATAATAAAATAAAATAAAATAATAATAATAATAATAATAGTAATAATAATAATGATAATAATGATAATAATGATAATAATGATAATGATGATAATGATAATGATGATAATGATAATAATGATAATAATAATAATAATAATAAAAATGATGATGATTGATGATGATGATGATGATGATTGATGATGATGATGATGATGATGATGATGATGATGATGATGATGATGATGATGATGATGATGATGATGATGATGATGATGATGATGATGATGATGATGATGATGATGATGATGATGATGATGATGATGATGATGATGGCGATGGCGATGGTGATGGTGATGGTGATAGTGATGGTGATGGTGATAGTGATGGTGATGGTGATGGTGATGGTGATGATATGGTTATGGTGATGGTGATGGTGATGGTGATGGTGATGGTGCTGGTGATGACGATAATAATAAAAGTTAAAAAAATAAAAATAAAAATTAAATAAAAAATAATAATAATAATAATGATAATAATAATAATGATAATAATAATTAATAATAGTAATAATAATAATAATAATAATGATGATGATGATGATGATGATGATGATGATGATGATGATGATGATGATGATGATGATGATGATGATGATGATGATGATGATGATGATGATGATGATGATGATGATGATGATGATGATGATGATGATGATGATGATGATGATGATGATGATGATGATGATGATGATGATGATGATGATGATGATGATGATGATGATGATGATGATGCCGATGCCGATGCCGATGCCGATGCCGCTGCCGCTGCCTCTGCTGCTGCTGCTGCTGATGATGATGATGATGATGATGGGTCGCGCTCTGATATGGGATGCCACGGTAACTGACACTCTGGCCGCATCCTGCCTGCCATCCACATCGGCAACAGCAGCCAGCGCAGCCGAATTAGCAGCAGACAAAAAATGCGCTAAATACAGCACGCTTGCACAAACCTATCACTTTGTCCCGTTGGCAATTGAGACTCTTGGCCCAATTAACAGCAGTGGCCTATGTTTCATCAAAGAGTTGGGGGCCTTGGGGCGCTGTCTAGCTCGTAAAACCGGTGACACGAGGGAAACCAGTTATCTTTTCCAGCGCATTGCCATTTTAATTCAACGTTTCAACGCCATAGCCTTCCAAGGCACCTTTGCTTCGCCTGATCTTGACGAGTTCTAGCCGTTCCAGAATACAATTTTTTTATGTCTCCGGATAATTTTTTGAAATCCCGAGGGATCTGAAAAACCTCGGGTAAAAAAAAAATAAAATAAAATAATAATAATAATAATAATAATAATAATAATAATAATAATAATAATAATAATAATAATAATAATAATAATAATAATAATAATGACCTTTCTCTTCCAGCGCATTTCCATCTGTATAATGTATTCAGCGCAAAGATGCCATAATCGCATTTCGTGGCACTTTCACTAATGCTGCGGAGGACGAGGCCTGGATTTCTAAACATTAATTCTAACAACAGCTCCAAGCATATTTTTTTTAAATCCCCAGGGATCTGAGGCAAAATAATAATAATAACAACAACGGGTTTAAGTTAAATCCAGCTTCCTCGTGTCGCAGACCCAATAAATAACGTAGGCCTATATCAAGGCTATATGTAATCTCTAGGCCTACAAGGCCCTACATGTACATGCATACACGCAGGCCTGTAATAAATTGTAGGCCTATGCCTACATAGGCCTATGAACTTGACTCATCTAAGCTCATAAGCCCGATAGGCCTAACTCAGGTACACGTGTAGCCTAGGCTTTACGTCGTCTATACGGAAATTTAATTAACGTTTCTTTCTTGAATGGATTCCATTAAATTTCGAATCCAGGTCAATTGTCTCTTGATGATTTTAATTCAATTATTATAGACTATTTTCTGCCGACTGTAGATTCCACATTCGTTACATGTAGCCTAGGCCTAGGTCTATAGGCCCACTGTGAAGTGGACTCTGTGAATCATGTTACTTGCATATCGAGTGACTATACCAGCGTCTCGGAATGGCAAAGTCAAACGTTGGCATGCTATAGTGTTCATGTGCGCATATACAGGGTGGCCCAGCATAAATGTCCCGACTTTGCACGCGTATAACTTCGCCAATTTTTAATATTTATTTATGCTTAATGCATCAAATTAAAGGTATTTCTATCTAGTATTTCCACTGAAAAAATTGAACTGATACTAGCTTAGGTTTTAATTTTATGGTCGGGACAGCGCTAGCTACCATATTTTGCTGTCATGTGTGACGCAATCTGGCGTCGTTGACAGACGATGATCGCGTTTCGATCTTAATTCTACGAACTGATAATGGATTTGATTCGCTTGAAATGATTAACGAATTTTCTTACAGAGGGTGGAATAAGCAATACATTGAATTATCTGCTACGGAAAATTGACAAAACAGAACTTTTTACTCGAAAACCATGGGAATCTGTGCTCGAGGCGCTCACATCCGCTAACATTGCTTGCTCGATCGTGTGTCAGAGTAAGTTTGCAGTCAAGACAATGACCAGGGCAGGCCCTATATGCAAATCTCCCGGGGAATTTCAGCGTAAAACAGGCAGTCTTAGAAGCACTGTATAACGTTTTGGAAAAGATGATACAGGTCTAAAGTTAAAGTAATTCGTCGACGAGTTCAACGAGCTCTCCAACTCTTGCGCAAAGAAACGGCTGGCAGCGTGCAAGCGTCTGAAGCCGCGCATGGCAGTGCACGGCTGTTGGCAAAATTGAAAGGACGGGGTTTTGCGATGGGAAGATATTCATGGTAGGGATCCTGCCAACACCTAATATGATCGTGCCTACCCGTGTTTTAGCAAAAAACGATAGAATTTCCCGGGGAAACAGCGTCATATTGCGTCAGTAATGACAAAAATTGGTAGCTAGCGCTGTTAAGAGCATATAATTAAAACCTAAATCAGCACCAGTTCGACCTTTTCAGAGCTAATACTAGAGTGAAATACCTTTAATTTGATGCATTAAGTATAAATAAATGTTAAAAATTGGCGA
Source organism: Lumbricus terrestris (assembly GCA_949752735.1). Taxonomy (NCBI): domain Eukaryota; kingdom Metazoa; phylum Annelida; class Clitellata; order Crassiclitellata; family Lumbricidae; genus Lumbricus; species Lumbricus terrestris. The sequence goes on along the minus strand of OX457047.1, from coordinate 15,915,948 downwards.
AGTTACACGCGTGCAAAGTCGGGACATTTATGCTGGGCCACCCTGTACATAGGCCTATGTGTATATGTATATATATACATGAGGTCCTGCACTGGCTTCCTTTCCCGCAGCGCATCTAATTTAGGATTGCATCTTTGGTGTGGCGATGCTTATCAGGCTGAGCACCCTCTTATCTGTGTGATCTTTGCCTCCCTCTATCCACTTGCATAGGCCACCGCGCACTGCGTTCTGCTGTCCATGGTGACTTGATGGTTCCTTTCACTCGCTCTGCAACAATGCACAGGCGTTCATTTTCTGTGGTTGGTCCAACAACCTGGAATGGACTTCCCTTGACTATGCGACACCTCCCAAGCTCTTCTCAATTTCACAAACTGTTGAAGACTGTTTTTTTCGCTTGATCTCGGCCGGGAGCGCCTCTGAGTAGATACCTTGAATGGGCGCTATATAAATTACGATTGATTGAAGTCCTTCGCTCGCAATCATTGCTCAGCGCTTCGGCGTGAAACTTAGATTTAGGCCTAGTGTCCGCGCTGTGTAGTCGGGAGTGCTTCTGAGTAGGATTGTCGAAGGGGCGCTATAAGAAGTGCACATACAAACAAACAAAGGGTGCTTTAACAAGTAGGCTACACATGCATAATATACAGGCCTATGTTTTACATATGTAGGCCTATACATTATAGCCTATGATGTGCAATGTTGTGCATGCAGATAATGATGAATGCACGGCTTGGGGTTTAGAAAGAATGTGTTGACTTACGAATAGACATCATGGCCTTTAACACCCAACCTCGGCTGAAAAGGACGGTGTTAAGACTGTGATAAAAACCCACATGTGAGCAAACCCTAGACATAATTGCAGAAGCTCGTCGTAATCTTCACATTGGTGCTGGTTTTTCACATAAATCGTTTGAATGAGCGTATACATCTGGACCCCTGGTTGTTCTGAGGGTTGTGGGAGTAAAGAAATCACTGGATTTCATAGATGCGAGCACACAGCAGTGGCTCCTCATTGATAGGGCTGCCAACCGTCCCGGATTCACCGGGACAGTCCCGGAATCGACCCTGTGCGTCCCGTGTCCCGGATTGATCTCAAATTGTCCCGGAATTTGCTCTAGAGATCCATTTAGCACAATTGCTGTTCCTATTAATTTTTTGCTTACTAAGCTCAACAATTTGTACGATGATTTTTGCGTTCTGCTCTCTATCAAACCTATACATTACGTTGTTGGCTCAACAATGAACATTGGATGTTGAAGTCTGCAAACTTTACAAACCACTGACACTTGGTTTTCGGTTTAGCATATTGGGTCCATTTTAATGCTTTTTTGCGAGAGAGCGTTCGGCATTATGAAACGATCTGCTGTTTAAAACTGTAAATCGCTATTAGCTGAGCACCGAAAGTTCACCGACTTTATTAGAGCAGTGTTCTGGAACTGCTATGAGCACAGCAGTAGGCATATAAAATTAAGATACGGTAAGTTCTGCTCTCCGGCCGCAGGCCTGTGAGCCTATTGGATACCTATATGAACTTCCCTCAATTTCGGCTCACAAGTCTTACTCTGATAGACCAGTATTATAGGTAACAGGAGTTTGAAATGCTGTCCTCGTGATGTTGATTCCTGTTATAAATTTAGGCTACTTGTCTTTTGATGATTTGGCTAAAATTATTAAGGACTTTTTAAGTAGATTGTAGATCCTATACAACATAGGGCTGACACAACATTTGTTACTTTATACGGCACATCGAGTGACTGAAGGCGTCTCGGAATGGCAAAATCAAAAGTTGGCAGCCCTACTCATTGAGTGTCTGTTAGATAAGTGTACAACTGTACATGTGGAAGTCTTTTAAGGCCGTTTTATCAAATGCAAGCCCATATATACTCTGCTTCCGATTCCAATCTTCCGACAAAATTGAAGACAGGCATTAACTTGCTGTTTTCAATTATCTAATAAACTTGGAAACTACAAGAAACTCTCCAGCTCCAGAAACACCTTCAGAATGGTCTGGACAAATACTTTAACGTCTGCCATCGCAGTGCAAAAGCAGAGGTAACTCGGTTGAATCCAAATCCTGCTCAGCTGCAGCCTTATCCTACGTGTGGCAGTTCTAATGCCAGAAAAAATGTTCAAGTTTGAGTCACCTCCAAATATAATCAAATCCTTCTAATTTTTGGCATGTAAACTACCTTGATGTATAGGAACAAGGACAACTGTGACCCAATTTGATATTTGAAAATTTATTTTTTACATGGTAAGTTGGACCACTCTAATGTATATATATATTTACATATATTATGTATGCATCTAACAGACAATTTGTTTCTTCTTCTCAGACGGCATAGTTAATAAGTCTTTGATTATAATCATGGTTTTGACCGGTTATGAACGCATCATGCACAATCGGCATCAATATGCAAAAGACTTCAAAAGCAGCAGCAGCAGATATGGTGCATCCAGTAATGAAATCAGATGGGGGGTTCATAAGGTATGCCTGTTCGTATACGGAACCGGGGGCTGGGTTTCTGCCACAGATCGTCAGTATAGATAGTAGATGGACTACCGTCGGCACCAATTCATCATCATTGATAGAAGCGAGTGGTCTAACGGTTGGGTGACGTTATGAACGATGGTCAAAAGAGGGGTGCGGTAACGCATTGTATAACACGCTGGCATGGAGAGCGAGAGGTACCGAGAACGGGCGACCCTGAGAGCGGTAACTAAAGAGCAGTACACGAAATAATTATTAGATGACCGCTGAAATTATTGTCATTTGAACTGACAAAAGATGACCGGTGAACATTGTTGAGCAAGTGAGTAAGCTTAACGCTTGGCGTTGACATGAAGATGTCCCTATACACCAATGACGTAACCACCGCGAAGTGTTCCGTATGCATTATTGATTTGATGGACTCGACCGCTGTTCACGCAGTGTAAATTATTGTCCTGCTGAGGTGTAAATACCTTTCAAGGAATCTCCCTAAGGGGGCGACGGTTCCCCTCGAACTCAACTCGCAGTCCCATCGCGAGCATCTAATTGAAATCTTCATCCATGCAGGACCAGATGCGAATCCTCTTTCAGAAAAGGTAAGGGCGCCCAGGCACTTAAATTGTTTTCACACTTTCAGCACTGCGTCATTTGAGGTTGAAACCTGTATATATATATAGGGGCAGAGAACTTAACGAAGAAGAAAGAAGTAGAATAGGTCCACATACAAACTTGCATATTACCAATAGACAGTCTACCTAAAAGTTTTGTTTAATTTCAAAATTTCTATCTTGATTCTTGAAACAAGAATATTCGCTGCGAAATCAATCAACTAATGAAATCACAAACATTAGATAGGTCTACATGCATGTTCCATTGTTCATGGCAAAATAATATGCCTAAAGCATGTTTATAGAATCCTTACAAAACACCTCGCAATGTGTTTTGATGACGTTTATGGCGACACTATAGGACGAAGAGCAAGAGACACCAAAACGAAACGAATGGGCGATGAAAGAGGCATTTGAGAAGGCAGAAGCAGATTGTGAGGCGGATCAAGGACTTGAAAGGCTTCTACGGTGTTAACATTGCGACGACAGATGGACTGCAATAAAAACGGCTTCCTCCTCTTAACCTATAACGTCGGCGCCGCTGTTCCCTCCTCCTGTCGTCTGCTCCGAACGCGCTTCTCGCTTCTCGCGATAATTGAACGAGATTCGACAAACGATACAAATCTTCATTCCGACATTCATTTCACGACCAGCAACCTACAATATCTCCCGTGTCGAATGTCTGTGTGTCCGTCTAAGCGGATCCGTGCGTCTGTCTCTGTATGTATGTCTGTCTGTCTGTCCGGTCTGTCTGTCTGTCTGCCTGTCTGTCTTTCTGTCGTCTAACCTCGCAGCGATTGTTTAACGCACAAATGGTCGTCTCTGCAAGACGTATTGGAGGCGCTTTATCACGGCACAACGAAGCGATGCCGTTTTGCAAGCAAACAAGGAATCGAGATTCATGAAGCGCAACAAGTGTGGCAGATTTGCATGCAGTACGCACACTCAGGTCAGCTATATTATTATTATATATATATATATATATATACAATCTCCCTCTTGCTCTCCCTCTCATCTCCCTCTCTCTCTCCCTCTCCCTCTCTCCCCTTTCCCCTCTCCCTCTCCCTCTCCCTCTCCCTCTTCCCTCCCTCTCCCTCTGCCTCTGCCTCTCCCTCTCCCTCTCCCTCTCCCTCTCTCCCCTCTCCCTCTCGCTTTTCCTCTCCCTCTGACAATTTCTCAGAGTCCACAAAGGTCCCTCTCCCTCTCCCTCTCCATCTCCGTCTCCCTCTCCCTCTCCCTCTCCCTCTCCCTCTCCCTCTCCCTCTCCCTCTCCCTCTCCCTCTACCTCTCCCTCTCCCTCTCCCTCTCCCTCTCCCTCTCCCTCTCCCTCTCCCTCTCCCTCTCCCTCTCCCTCTCCCTCTCCCTCTGACAATTTCTCAGAGTCCACAAAGCTGGTCAGAGCGACCAGCTTAAATCGCCGGCGTTAGACCCTATTTTCAATTCAAGTTCGCAGTAGCCAAGCAGCTCTGTTCGTTTCGGTGCCAGCCTGCCAGGTCAAAATCAGCAAGCACAACGACGTGCGTGTCGTTGCAAGTCGCTTCTTAGGGATTAGGCGGTACTTAGGCTAAGACACTGTCATAAATTCCACCCCAGATGTGGCCAAGCTGAGGCGAAAAATAATGTAGTCCTATAGGCCTACGGTGGTAATTGATGACGATGGTGGCCGGTGGTGGCGCAAGAATGAAATCAGTACCAAAGCTTTTTATTAGACCTGGGCCTATGTCTATTAGCAATAGAAGGTTCTGATCAGTAGGCCTACAAGATAGCTTGAAGAGTTTTATTTTAGGCCGCGTATGGAAAATAACAAAGCTGAGTTCAAAGTTCAAGCTAAGGAGAGGTCAGATTTAGCAGGCAAGATAGGGGAATGAACAAACTGACGGATGTATTTTGAGCATTCATTCCAATTTAAAATGTGGTTGGTCCAACAACCCGGAATGGACTTCCCTTGACTATGCGACACCTCCCAAGCTCTTCTCAATTTCACAAACTGTTGAAGACTGTTTTTTCGCTTGATCTCGGCCGGAAGCGCCTCTGAGTAGGTGCCTTGAAGATGCGCTATATAAATTACAATTGATTGATTAAAATGTCTGCTGTGGAATTAACTAAAAAGTGGTTGCAGAATTTCAGAAAGCGGTATAGGAAGAGGAAATGTGTAGGGTTGCCAGGTGGCCTTCAGGAACTTACCGGACAATGGCCATCAAGTTACGGGCCATATATATATATATATATATATATATATATATATATATATATATATATATATATATATATATACCACACACACATACACACGCACGCACATATATATATACATCAAGTTACGGGCCATATATATATATATATGGCCCGTAACTTGATATATATATATATGCTTGTATGTGCGTGTGCGTGTGTGTGGGGTGAGGTTTGGCGGGGGCGAAAAACCGAAATTCCCGCGCAACATTGGATAATTCATATTATAATATAATATAATATATATATATATACACACATATATAAAAGGCATGACCGCGGACGCCTAGATATTAACTTGCTTTTTAAATACAGACGTCCGTTTGGAAACTCAGCCAAGTACAGGCCTATAGATCTGAAGGGTGGATAAGATTATTCATAGGCCTATATATATATAGATCTATATAATTATTATAATGCCGAATTTGAAAATTTGGCGCCATATATAGTGAATTCGGATATTAAACAATATTAAAAATACATTTAACGATTTTAGCACTCGGTTCCATTCTGTAGATAACCTCAGTTGAACTACAGACCTTCAAAGCTAAATGCGATCGCATCATTAAGGCGGGAATCTTTGTACTGACAAATATAATTAATAAGTGGGGAGGGGTTAAAAGACAGGCTAGAAAGATCGAGTGGCAGATCGACACAGTCAGACATAGACAGACAGAGATAGAGAGGCAGATAAGCACAGGCAGATTAGGCCTACAAGCGTCGGTGTTTAAGCCTTAAGGGAAAAGAAAGAGATAGACAGACAGAGAGGGAGAGATCGTTTGTGCAGATAGAGATAGAGACAGACAGACGAACAAACAGACATACAGAGACATGGCCTAAATACGGAGATTCGGTTCAACCGTTGTTTGAACTATGAATCCAGCCTCCAACGTTATACGCACAAGGTATACAGGCTATCATGATCCATGCAACATATATTTGGCTCTGTTATGATAGTTTATTTAACGACGCCGTCATTTCGACGATGATCTATAAATCTATAGGCTATAAATTTGGCTTTGTTTCACAAGGCAATCCATTATACGCGGGAAAATCGTCAGCCGATATTTTCATGGCCCCAAGAAACTATATGCACTCCAGATGCACTTAATTGTTGCTGGCAATAATAATTTACCGGACATGGCTGTGTCCGGTAATGTCTGAAATTTATGACCGGACAGTTTGTGTAAATTCCGGACTGTCCGGTTCATTACCGGACGCCTGGCAACCCTAGAAATGTGTCGTGTGCGCATGCGCAGTGGATCGGGTTGAGGCTGTCATAGACGTCTTGCATTTATTGAGTCTATTATATATAATACTATTGTAAACACACAACACACGTGGCTTAAGTTTACTAAGTTTTAATCCGCTAGCCGTTTATTGATTTTTATTCTTAAAACTTCATAAACTTCAGTTTTGCGTGTCTACAGTTATAAATTATACTAGACTCAATAAAATAAATTTAGGCTGAGTCATCCATGGCAGAATCGAGCCGATCCACTGCGCGTGCGCACACGACATACCGATTCCGTCCATTCCAGGAAGGATAATTATGAGACCGAAGGTCGAGAAGGATAAATATATATTTATGATGATGTGCGAATTGAATGAACCGGGTGAACATCACAACCAATAACCGTAAAGAATCGCAGAATCACGGTCGGGTCAAATTAGTGAAACTTTACAGTTTGAGTCAGAAAGTTTAGCCTATTTATCCTTGGGAGGAATTTATTCCTGTGCGTCACTATTTATATGGTGACCTTGCATCAGTTGAATAGGTCGAAATGTCTATTGTGCGCGGGATCTATAAATAGGAAGGCAGAGCGCTGCAGTGTATTCATCCGCCGTGGTTCTATCATCCATCAGCTATTAATCTTCCATTTGTTCGATAGATGGCAGGCGCAGCTTCATTTGTTGGACGAGGGAGAGGAGGGGGCTACTATCGTTCGCCGCTAACGAAGACGAAGGTCTGATGAGATAAGAAAACATTGAGGTTATGCGTATGAACAGCAAAAACAGTCTAAAACAGATAAGAGAACAAGTCAAATTGTGGTATATCATATATGCCTACACATGTATTGGCCATACGATGATTATGATGCCTATAATAATAATAATAATAATAATAATAATAATAATAATAATAATAATAATAATAATAATAATAATAATAATAATAATAATAATAATAATAATAATAATAATAATAATAATAATAATAATAATAATAATAATAATAATAATAATAATAATAATAATAATAATAATAATAATAATAATAATAATAATAATAATAATAATAATAATAATAATAATAATAATAAACTCAGCATGGCGAGGCTGCGGGCAGTAACATCCGCCCATGCAGGGGATTGGATGGCCGTTTTTCCAATGGCCTCCTGTGGATTATGTCTCAGCGATGAGGCCGTCAGAGTGGCCATAGGCCTTCGCCTAGGCCTGGATCTCTGCGAGCCACACCAGTGCCAGTGCGGTTTGGTGACTGACCAGGGAGGACATCATGGACTGGTCTGTCGACTTTCTGGAGGGCGAGCAAGCAGGCATTTCACGATAAACGATATCATCTGGAGAGCCCTTCAGCGAGCAGATGTCCCGAGCACCAAGGAACCAGCAGGCCTGCTCCGTACTGATGGCAAAAGACCGGACGGGGCAACGTTGATCCCGTGGTCAAGAGGGAAGTACATGACATGGGATGCTACGAGTGTTCACACGCGCGTGTGCTAACTCGTATATTCATCTGACCTCCGTAACACCTGGAGCAGCAGCTGAAATGGCATCCACCAAGAAGATGGCAAAATATGCAGGAATCCCCAGTACACACGATTTCATTGCAGTCGCACTTGAGACCCTGGGTCCCATCAATGCACAGGGTCGGGAGTTCTTATCAGAACTAGGGCGGCGGCTGACCATGGTGTCAGGAGACCCGCAGGAGACAGCACACCTCTTTCAGCGTCTTTCTGTTTGCACACAACGCTTCAACGCTGTTTCTTTTCGCTCTACCTTTGCACAATCGACCGGTGACGACGATCGTTAACTCCAGAACAGTTTTTAGTATTTATTGTTTTTAAGCCTGAGAGATCATAAATACCTCGGGCGCTAAAAAAAAAAAAAAATAATAATAATAATAATAATAATAATAGGAAGAGGAAATGTGTCGTGTGCGCATGCGCAGTGGATCGGGTTGAGGCTGTCATAGACGTCTTGCATTCCAGCCGTTCCAGGCACATTGCTTTTATATTTTATAAGTCCCTGGGGAACAAAGTACCTCAGGGCAAAAAAAATAAATAAATAAAAAATAAAAATAAAAAAATAAATAATAATAATAATAATAATAATACCCATGACCCTATGGAAACGTCATACTTGTTCCAACGGATTTCTGTGGCTCTTCAGCGGGGGAACGCCATCTGCCTCTCCGGAACATTGCCACCGCTCCCCGATCGACACGAGAAGGAGATTTACAATCCGGCAAAACGAGCCGTTGAACGACAGAAGGAAGCGACCTGCAGCAGATGAGACTGTGTGGCACATTAATATGTCGATAATAGCCTAGACATTCGGGTGGTTCGAATGTAATGGACAAAAAAACTTTTTCTTGATAATAAAAACTTTTCATAATAATAATAAAATAAAATAAAATAATAATAATAATAATAATAGTAATAATAATAATGATAATAATGATAATAATGATAATAATGATAATGATGATAATGATAATGATGATAATGATAATAATGATAATAATAATAATAATAATAAAAATGATGATGATGATGATGATGATGATGATGATGATTGATGATGATGATGATGATGATGATGATGATGATGATGATGATGATGATGATGATGATGATGATGATGATGATGATGATGATGATGATGATGATGATGATGATGATGATGATGATGATGATGATGATGATGATGGCGATGGCGATGGTGATGGTGATGGTGATAGTGATGGTGATGGTGATAGTGATGGTGATGGTGATGGTGATGGTGATGATATGGTTATGGTGATGGTGATGGTGATGGTGATGGTGATGGTGCTGGTGATGACGATAATAATAAAAGTTAAAAAAATAAAAATAAAAATTAAATAAAAAATAATAATAATAATAATGATAATAATAATAATGATAATAATAATTAATAATAGTAATAATAATAATAATAATAATGATGATGATGATGATGATGATGATGATGATGATGATGATGATGATGATGATGATGATGATGATGATGATGATGATGATGATGATGATGATGATGATGATGATGATGATGATGATGATGATGATGATGATGATGATGATGATGATGATGATGATGATGATGATGATGATGATGATGATGATGATGATGATGATGATGATGATGATGCCGATGCCGATGCCGATGCCGATGCCGCTGCCGCTGCCTCTGCTGCTGCTGCTGCTGATGATGATGATGATGATGATGGGTCGCGCTCTGATATGGGATGCCACGGTAACTGACACTCTGGCCGCATCCTGCCTGCCATCCACATCGGCAACAGCAGCCAGCGCAGCCGAATTAGCAGCAGACAAAAAATGCGCTAAATACAGCACGCTTGCACAAACCTATCACTTTGTCCCGTTGGCAATTGAGACTCTTGGCCCAATTAACAGCAGTGGCCTATGTTTCATCAAAGAGTTGGGGGCCTTGGGGCGCTGTCTAGCTCGTAAAACCGGTGACACGAGGGAAACCAGTTATCTTTTCCAGCGCATTGCCATTTTAATTCAACGTTTCAACGCCATAGCCTTCCAAGGCACCTTTGCTTCGCCTGATCTTGACGAGTTCTAGCCGTTCCAGAATACAATTTTTTTATGTCTCCGGATAATTTTTTGAAATCCCGAGGGATCTGAAAAACCTCGGGTAAAAAAAAAATAAAATAAAATAATAATAATAATAATAATAATAATAATAATAATAATAATAATAATAATAATAATAATAATAATAATAATAATAATAATAATAATGACCTTTCTCTTCCAGCGCATTTCCATCTGTATAATGTATTCAGCGCAAAGATGCCATAATCGCATTTCGTGGCACTTTCACTAATGCTGCGGAGGACGAGGCCTGGATTTCTAAACATTAATTCTAACAACAGCTCCAAGCATATTTTTTTTAAATCCCCAGGGATCTGAGGCAAAATAATAATAATAACAACAACGGGTTTAAGTTAAATCCAGCTTCCTCGTGTCGCAGACCCAATAAATAACGTAGGCCTATATCAAGGCTATATGTAATCTCTAGGCCTACAAGGCCCTACATGTACATGCATACACGCAGGCCTGTAATAAATTGTAGGCCTATGCCTACATAGGCCTATGAACTTGACTCATCTAAGCTCATAAGCCCGATAGGCCTAACTCAGGTACACGTGTAGCCTAGGCTTTACGTCGTCTATACGGAAATTTAATTAACGTTTCTTTCTTGAATGGATTCCATTAAATTTCGAATCCAGGTCAATTGTCTCTTGATGATTTTAATTCAATTATTATAGACTATTTTCTGCCGACTGTAGATTCCACATTCGTTACATGTAGCCTAGGCCTAGGTCTATAGGCCCACTGTGAAGTGGACTCTGTGAATCATGTTACTTGCATATCGAGTGACTATACCAGCGTCTCGGAATGGCAAAGTCAAACGTTGGCATGCTATAGTGTTCATGTGCGCATATACAGGGTGGCCCAGCATAAATGTCCCGACTTTGCACGCGTATAACTTCGCCAATTTTTAATATTTATTTATGCTTAATGCATCAAATTAAAGGTATTTCTATCTAGTATTTCCACTGAAAAAATTGAACTGATACTAGCTTAGGTTTTAATTTTATGGTCGGGACAGCGCTAGCTACCATATTTTGCTGTCATGTGTGACGCAATCTGGCGTCGTTGACAGACGATGATCGCGTTTCGATCTTAATTCTACGAACTGATAATGGATTTGATTCGCTTGAAATGATTAACGAATTTTCTTACAGAGGGTGGAATAAGCAATACATTGAATTATCTGCTACGGAAAATTGACAAAACAGAACTTTTTACTCGAAAACCATGGGAATCTGTGCTCGAGGCGCTCACATCCGCTAACATTGCTTGCTCGATCGTGTGTCAGAGTAAGTTTGCAGTCAAGACAATGACCAGGGCAGGCCCTATATGCAAATCTCCCGGGGAATTTCAGCGTAAAACAGGCAGTCTTAGAAGCACTGTATAACGTTTTGGAAAAGATGATACAGGTCTAAAGTTAAAGTAATTCGTCGACGAGTTCAACGAGCTCTCCAACTCTTGCGCAAAGAAACGGCTGGCAGCGTGCAAGCGTCTGAAGCCGCGCATGGCAGTGCACGGCTGTTGGCAAAATTGAAAGGACGGGGTTTTGCGATGGGAAGATATTCATGGTAGGGATCCTGCCAACACCTAATATGATCGTGCCTACCCGTGTTTTAGCAAAAAACGATAGAATTTCCCGGGGAAACAGCGTCATATTGCGTCAGTAATGACAAAAATTGGTAGCTAGCGCTGTTAAGAGCATATAATTAAAACCTAAATCAGCACCAGTTCGACCTTTTCAGAGCTAATACTAGAGTGAAATACCTTTAATTTGATGCATTAAGTATAAATAAATGTTAAAAATTGGCGAAGTTACACGCGTGCAAAGTCGGGACATTTATGCTGGGCCACCCTGTACATAGGCCTATGTGTATATGTATATATATACATGAGGTCCTGCACTGGCTTCCTTTCCCGCAGCGCATCTAATTTAGGATTGCATCTTTGGTGTGGCGATGCTTATCAGGCTGAGCACCCTCTTATCTGTGTGATCTTTGCCTCCCTCTATCCACTTGCATAGGCCACCGCGCACTGCGTTCTGCTGTCCATGGTGACTTGATGGTTCCTTTCACTCGCTCTGCAACAATGCACAGGCGTTCATTTTCTGTGGTTGGTCCAACAACCTGGAATGGACTTCCCTTGACTATGCGACACCTCCCAAGCTCTTCTCAATTTCACAAACTGTTGAAGACTGTTTTTTTCGCTTGATCTCGGCCGGGAGCGCCTCTGAGTAGATACCTTGAATGGGCGCTATATAAATTACGATTGATTGAAGTCCTTCGCTCGCAATCATTGCTCAGCGCTTCGGCGTGAAACTTAGATTTAGGCCTAGTGTCCGCGCTGTGTAGTCGGGAGTGCTTCTGAGTAGGATTGTCGAAGGGGCGCTATAAGAAGTGCACATACAAACAAACAAAGGGTGCTTTAACAAGTAGGCTACACATGCATAATATACAGGCCTATGTTTTACATATGTAGGCCTATACATTATAGCCTATGATGTGCAATGTTGTGCATGCAGATAATGATGAATGCACGGCTTGGGGTTTAGAAAGAATGTGTTGACTTACGAATAGACATAATAGGCTATAGCTGTACTCAGCCTTTAGGCCTACGTAGGCCTACTTGACTGCACTTGAGACTTCTAGAATGTTCAAGGGGATTGTTCATTCTTATATTAGAAACATATATTAATATGGACGGTCCATGCTGCAGTAATCCTTCTGGATTATAGCCACAACATCTCATTGACCGACCTTTGATGTTGCTAAGGCATAAATTGACAAATTGCTAGCATTTCAAGGTTATAATTAAATGCAGGCTTGCAGCTCGATAATTAAAGTGTTTTGCTTGTTTTCCAGATCAGTAGGCCTATAAGGCTAACTGGCTAAGCCAAAACCGCGAAACCAAATTAGTATGCGCGTCGGTCGTTTGATTCCCTTTCCGTTTCATTGTTTGGCCGTAGGCCTATAAGCTTAAGCAAACACTTCGTTGAGCTGTACATGTATAATTATTATCATGGCCTTTAATATGGCCATTTACAGGTAGGGCCTACATCACGTTTTGGATAAATCCGCACGTATACTTCCCACGAATCGCTGCGTCATGAGTCATGGGTTCCTTGACGAGAACAAAGCCGGCTTTCCTGTATATAGGCTTCTTAAGCCTACTGTGGGTTGTCCATTGTGGCCAGGCTCGCATTAAGGTCGGTGCATAAGGAAGAAATCGTTGCCTTCTGGTCGCCGACGTCACCACGTACGACGTCGGTGACCAAAAGTTTTGAGGGCCCGTTAAGACCGAATAACTAAATGGGATGATCCCGTTGATGTTCATAAAAACTTTGGGGCCAAGCCCACGTATACAGAATCACAACATATAATAAGCGTGTAGACCCAGCTATATATATATATATATATATATATATATATATATATATATATATATATATATATAGTGGCTCTGTGCTGTGAACATAATTTTGTGAAACATTTATTACGTCATTAATTTTATTGAACATGATGATGCTACAATGCCACATGATCTTTTTCTTCGACGCTCTTCGTATTATTGTGACGGCTTCTCTTTGTTATGCAGTTTTGTTGCGTCAGTTAGGTCTACTTCGCTATGGATAAGTTGTTAGGCCTATTACTATAGCTGTAGCCTATATGACGTCATCTTCTTGGTCTACAACACTATTCCTACGTCATTAGCTATACATTGCAAGATATCGTGCAGTTGTTATGATAATGGATAGTTCTTTATAAATTATTCTGACGACCTCACTTTGTTCAACAAACAATGTCAGTGGCGTAGCCAGGAATTTTTCATGGGGGGGGGTTTATGGCCGGAAACCCTGTTTTTTGCTATTTTTTCTAACTTAAATGAAAAATTAACCTTAAAAAAACCTTTTTCCGGAGCCAATGGGGGGTTTAACCCCCGAAACCCCCCCTTGCCTACGCCACTGAACAATGTATAGCCTATTGTTATAGGCCATATATACGTCATTATCTTTTTCACAAACATGCTGCTGACTTGCTGTAAGCCTAGCGTAAGGACGATAGCTTATAGTTTCCTTGAATTCCTTCCCATCCTCAGGGCTAGAACTCTACTATCTCTAGAAAGGAATTCCCGGCAGCCATGGTCCACTGTACGTCTTGCAAACGTGCTGGAACTATGTATATACATCTCAGGAACTGACTTGAAGTGAACGGTTTGCTGGGAAATCAAAATTTAGTGCATAAGGAAGACATCGTTTGCCGTTTGGTCGCCGACGTCACCACCACGTCATCATTTGTCAACGTTTGATAATTAAGGACTTTCCATTTCAGTGTATGCTATGACAGGTCCTGTGTCTAATAAAGTAAATAAACTGTTCAAATGTATCCGGCTAATTATAGTCAAAATTGAACTCCACGTAGTGACGTAGTCCTAGCCTCCTATAGGCCTCTACGGTCAAAGTCAACGCCAATGCCATGGCTGCCGTGAAACTTCGCTAAACATTGCAGAGTAGGCCTAATTTGACGGTCGGGTTATGTAGCCAATTTTTTAGCACGTCCGACCGACAAGATAATTATATATAAACGTAAGCGGTAAGCTATCTGAGCCAATATAATAGGCCAACCGCTTCTAGGTCTTTTGGCTGAGATCAAAGTGAAACAATTATAGGCTATAGGCCTATATATAGGCTACTCCCTACTGGGCCACGAGCGTGGGCTAACGTAACCTCTCTACGCACTTAAGTGAAGTAGGAGGAGTCCCTAGCATGGCGTTAGGGCCTATACTGCTTGTAAACCAGGGTTCTTACAAGAAAAAGAAAAAAGAGACGATTTGTAGAGCGTCGAACAAAGCAGAGGCTGAAGGAAGGGACACGTAGCCTACCGCGTGCACGATCGATTTCGACAAATCAACGACTAAGACTATTGGGAAGATTTAGTCTTGATATTATTGTTCACTTTCCCTGCACCACAAATATACCCCGCCAGCCACACCTCCGGACTCAGCAACTAAGTATGATATGATTATTAGGCCCTACTAGTGTTGAATCTTTAAATGTTTTTATCTTGGGCCTATAATTATAATTATTTTAATGGCAGCAGAGTAGGATATGAAAAAATGCGCTACAGAATTTTGGCCATGCGCCGCCATCTAGTGTTGGAAAATTTTTACTCGTTGTGGATGATCTTCGTCGCAGGTGGATTTATCTAATATTTTATTTTAGGCTCAAATTATATCCATCACAAAATTAAGTTTAACTAGTCTCTTAAATATTTTACGATCTACAGTTCTCTTTTGATGTGTTAACTTTCTGATGTGTGTTTGACGTTTTAATCGCCGTTGGCGAAGTTCAACCTAACTCGATGGCACGAGAATGAATACAACTACTATTGTCACGATGCACCGGATTAACTTTCAAGTAGTTTAAGAACTTGTAGTTTAATAAGTAATTGCTTCTCTTGTTAAATACACATGAAATTTTGCTTGTAGAAAGTAATCACACCGTCACGATTCATCTTTTATAAACCCAGCGAACGCAGTTTCTTACATTTTCGATAAACAGTGTTCAGATGGCTTGGGTAAACACGAGTTCACCAAATGACACAGACGCTGGTGCGCAACGTTCACCGAATCCTTCCTTCAGTGAGTCAATTCTGTCAGATTCTGCTCTCCGGAGGCGATCTGATGGCGAATCGCCCCGTGTGGGATTTCACGGTCAAGGTGGTGCCCCAAATGACGGATTCAAGGAAAGGGAAAAGTATTTAACCGCTAAATATCCAAAGCACACAATGGGCTTAATACGAAGGAGATTGGCGGTTGAAGACTGGATTGATGAACAACTTAAAAGGCTGTATAATGTGGTGAGTTGTGTATTTGTTAACGTGTTTAAAGTAACGTGATCACGTCTGGATATAACTGCTGTGTTTATGTACAATCTGCCAAGTCATTAATAGGTATTGACTGGATTGACTAGTTACTGAAGTGCACAACAGGAAGAGTAGTTCGCAACTGATTATCTGTTAGTTTCACTTGAGTGATTTCTTATTTGCCAGTATAGCTTTTCCAAATTTCATATGCAGTGCCGGCGCCAGCTATATATTTTCAGCAGGTTGCATAAGGGTCAAGGGAGTTATTCAATAGGTAAAATAAATTCAACGTAAAGGAAGAAACGTAAAAATTCCACAGAATTTTGGTAGGTCATAAGACAGGTAAGGAGCAAATTAGGCAGGTCAGTTGACCTGCCACGAGCTATGGTAGCGCTGCCACTGTTCATATGTCACACTAGGATATGCGTACTGAAAGTATGACTAGTGGGAGATGACTGTTGTCACTTGACCACATTTTGAATAAGACTGTGAAAACACTTAAGTCATTATAACTACTAAAATGTATAGCTTCGATGTGATGAATTATTTGCACTGGAAGATTGTTTAGTGAGTTAGTTTTGTGTAGGTAGGTCAAGTATTTAACTCAGGAAATGTTGTCATCACATGTCCTTTAAAATAAAGGTCATGACCTTGAACATTTATTTGTGAAGAAACAGGGCTCAGAGGTAGGGCATTTACCAATTTGCCATTGTGGGCCTTTCTAAATGGAATGACATCCCTCTCTCTATCCATAGTAAGAACTCATAGGGGTAGTCATCTTCAGTCTTTCGCTGCTTGAAGACTTTATTATTTCCTCAAGGCTGTCATGCTGAGAGCGCCTCTGAATAGAAAGTATGGAAAGAGGGGCTTTAAAAATTCTCATTTACGATACGATTTGATAAGCTATAAATTTATATAATTTTTTAGATAACTATTTTTTGTTAAGCAGATGGATTTTATTGTTGTGTCTAGGAGGTTAGGTCAGATTAGACCATGTGAAATGGTGTTTGGCTAGCCAGTTATTTATTAACTCGCATAATTTTCTTTGTGTTTAATTAGTATTTCCGTGGCCCAGTGTTCGACAGAATGAAAGTGTGAATGCATGCATAAATTTGGGGGATTGAGGGCTTATTGCTTGTGTTTATTATATAGCGTGGGGTGCGAATTTATTATGAGTGCTTGACTGCTTGTGCTTATTTCTGCCACTCAGTATTCGACGCTGTAGTGTGTCGAATGACATGCAACTCCTAGTTTTCTTGTGTTTACTCCAGATATATCATGACGTGGCTTGACTACAACTATGCAATGACTTAATGTACACTATGGACAGGGCTGACAAGAGAAATTCTCGACTCCTAGGCAAAGCAGTTGCAGGCCCCTAAACTATCTTAAGGCTTAATGAGAAGCAAAGTGTTTTTAAACAATTTGAAGTGATAACAGTGCAGGAATAATCTACAATTTTGTATTGATCTAAAATGTGATTTTATTCAGTTATTAATTTGAAGTTTAAATTGTTTGTAGTTAATTTCTCTGCTATATTTTATTTTAAAATAGGCATAAATCATGAACTTTTCTATATATAACTACCCAGCCGGCCCTGGGCATTTACCACCTTCTCTGCGGTCCTGAGTTAACTAATGGTGTGGTCTATACCTGTCTGATTACCCTTACGTCTTTTATTTTAGAATTTTAATACCGATTGTTATGTCAATTGTTATATAATCGAGTTTTTTGTTTGCAGCCTGAAGATAGTCTTGAAACTTATGAAGCAAATATCGACTTGGATGAAATTCTTGACTTTGATGAAGATTCAGAAAGGATTGATTATATAAATGTGAGTCTGAACTGTTTTCATTTGTTAGAATGCATGGCTCACATTCTAGTGAATATTGTATGCATGTAATTGGGTCATTCCAAGTCAAATCAACCAGGGATGTACACCACACTCCTTTGAATTTTTCTGAATATTTTTTTACATAAACTGCATGCAGTATAATGAATAACAGTGAAAATTTGAGCAGGATATCTCAAAATTTGACCGAGATATTCATTTTAGAAGTTATTGATCAAAACAACGTACCGCGAGAAAACGGCATGATCCACCAAGTTTGGACTGTTATATCTTGGCCAAGAAATGAGCTAGAGGGCTGAAATATTTTTTGTGCGATCTGTTTTTTGTGTTCATTCCAAATATCCAGGAACCTAGATGGAGTAATTTTTTTGTCTTTGATTTAAGAATTATTCTCACTCAAGTTTTGGACATCATGTCAGCAAACAGGAACTTGTACTGGTTTTATATTTAAGCACATTGGTGCTCATCAGACATATAGTCGGTACCTAATTAGTTTCATCATTAGTGTGTTTTCCACAGACGTTTTCATTGTCATGATCGTGAAAATGGAGTCCAAAGTTCATCAAAAAAGTGACATTGTGTATCTTTTGAAATTGATGAAAATTTGCACATGTGTATTGTGGACATACAGGTCCTTCATTGGTGCAAAATTCAGGATGGTGTTAGCTCCTTTTCTAGAAAATTATTTTTTGAAGTCGACCAATATTACTATGTCATGAGCAAATGGCATGATCCACAATGTTTGGACTGTCATATCCAGACCAAGAAATTAACCAGAGGACTGATATTGTTGTTATGTAATCACTTTCTTATGCTCTTTCCATGTTTGTAAGAATGTTGGTTGTATTTCTTGTGATTTTTAATTTATAAATTTGTAAATATTGCACAACTCCAATATACATTTTTCGGATATGAAAATGGCATCAATCCACATTGTTTGGACTGTCATATACAGGCCAGGAAATGAAGCAGAGGACTGATATTTTTGTCATGTAATCAGTTTCTTATGCTCTTTCCAGGTATACTGTTTGGTTGTATTTTTTGTGATTTTTAATTTATAAGTTTGTAAATATTGCACAAATGCCAATTTACATTTATTCTGACATGAAAATGGCATGATCCACAATGTTTGGACTGTCATATCTAGACCAGGAAATGAACCAGAGGACTGATATTGTTGTCATGTAATCAGTTTCTTGCGCCTTTCCCAGACTTGTAAGAATGTTGGTTGTATTTCTTGTGATTTTTAATTTATAGGTTTGCAAATATTGCGCAAATGCCAATTTACATTTATTCAGACACATACAGTTGTATATTTTATATATACTTCTTTCATATGATAATGACTCACAATTTTCCATTTCACACGATGTTAATTATGGTAATGGATGAAAGTAAAAAATTATTTGGAGGATATCTAGCTACCTAAGTGAGTCATCATCATATGAAAGAGGATATATATGAGATACATGCAGTTATGCATGTCCGAATAAATATACAGTAAATTGGCAGCTGTGCCGTTTTCTCGCGGTACGTTTTTTGATCATTAGCTTCAAAATTAATATCTCGGTCAAATTTTGAGATATTCTGCTCAAATTTTCACTGTTATTCCTTATATTGCATATAGTTTAGGTAAAAAATTTAAAAAAATCCAAAGGGATGTGGTGGCAAATTGTCATTTTACTGGTTGATTTGACATGGAATGACCCAATTGTATGTGCACTTGTTATAGCTCTCCTTCAAGATATATATATTACTACTCAGAAGCGCTCCCGACTACAGCGCATACACTGAACCAGCGTTTCATGCCAAAATGCATGAGCAATTTTGTGAGTGAAGGGCTTGCTCAAGGTCTTCATGAGGCGACTTGCGGTAGTTTTGAACCTGCAACCCTCCGGCTGCAAGGCAATGAACATGCCAACTTCAATACCGCGCCCCATTGTGTATATTGTATAATTTTGATTAAGGGTAAATCACCAATCTTCTGACTAAATATAAACATGGAGCTTTTAAGGCATGGTGATGTTTTTGCTTTACATTCTGGACTGTGTTTGGAACATGCTCCATCATAAACGAAATTCTATCTAAGGAGTTTACATAGCGCCCTCCAAAACGACTATTCAGAGGTGCTCTCGACCCAGGCACGGCCAAAGAGGAAAGTCTTTCAGTAGTTTATAATTTAAGCGTGTTAGACAAGTCTTATGGAAGTGAACACAGACCAAAGGGAGGCTATTCCAAACGTAAGGACCCACGTTCGAGAAAGCTATTCTGTCTGATGGCTGTGCGTGAAAATGGAACCACAGAGTTGCCTCTAGAGGCCGAGCACAGAGAGTGGTGACCAGAGCAAGCTGATGTTAAAGTAGAGTTCCCAAAGATAGGCAGGTGCTCTGCCCAGACGGTCTAAGATGTATCCAAAAATTGGTTTTCAGCTGTGGATGTAGAAAATGCCTTCATTGTACATAGCCAAACCTTGCTATAGTGCTGTTCTCCATTAAAGCTCTACAAAATGATATAGGTATAAGTTAAAGCTTTCTGTTGAGTTTGAGCCAGTCTTTCTCCACATGTGGGTTGCAATATTAAGTCATAAGTTATTGTAAGTGGCTTTAACAAATATTGCAAAACATGGCTTTAGTATTAGTAGATAGCGTTTTGTTACATAAGATTGACTGTAATACCAGTAGTAATATTTCGATATATATATATTCAGTATCTAGTAGTGAACTTCGGAAAGGGGTGAAGCATGACTATCTGAGGTTTCAAGAGGTGTGACTTAAGATAAGTGAATTATTTTGTAAGCAGATTCTGATTTAAGATTTTTGCAGGAAGATGTTCAGGATGACGGGTTCTCATGGCATGCCAAGCAGAGTGGTTTACTAGATGAACAGATATGATTGCTTGTGCACTGTTTACAATCAGAGATCAGAGAAATGCTGGAAATTACCTAATTGATTAAACCACTAGAAACAATTTCAAGCTTTGACAGTGTTAAGACTTGAACTCAGGCTGGTAGCTGACCCTACTACGTTGAAGTTACTTACTTAAGTCTCTTTATATTTTTGCATAGGATTGTCATTTAATGATAACAACAATGTCTTTTCAAATGTGCTTATGCTGAATATATATTAATGCTTGAATGAACCATTGTTATCTATCATCATTATTTTAAAGAAAAATTGCTGTATTCTTTTAGGAGCAAGTATCAAACGCACCTCAGTCACCGTCCGTCATAAATGTAAGTTTTCTTATCGTGAGTGTTTTTGAAAGTGTACTTAAGGCATTTATTACATTCTTATGTCCATAGTGTTTTTGAAAGTGTAAGGCATTTATTACACTTTTGGTGTGAATGAATCTGAGATTGGCAAATCTGAATCTTTCATTTCTATAATTTCTTCATTATAGTTTTTGTGACAGATCTATGCAGAGATTGTTTAACTACCGATAGGCCTTGTTGTGGTGGTCAGATTTCAGTGCTACATCCTTATGTAACTGCTGAAGCGTGCACTTTTGTGTCTTATTATGTCCATTTATTTGGGCTGCGAGGTTTGATAAACATGCCGAAATTCTTTATCATATTTGCACAACATTTTTGATGCAACTTTTGAAGAGGGTGGACAAACACTTGTCCAACAGTGTTGGGCGCACACATTTTAGGTGTATGGACACTTTATGATGGATGTGTCATTACATGCAGTTGCTAATCACTCATGAATGTAATCAAATGAGAATCTAATGTATGATCAATGAAGTATGTGCATATACTGAAGCAACAAAGGAATAATGTCATGAAAGAGAATTATGTCATGTGGTGTTAGTTTATTATAAATGCCCAAAGGCATGTTAGTTACAGTCACTCAATAAGACAATTCCTAATTTTGTTATTGATTCCTTGACACTAGTTAAATTTCATGTGTGCAGATTTCATAATATGTACACTGCTTTACTGATTGATAATTGTTGCGTGCCATTGCCGAATGCAGGATAGCCCGCATAGGGCAGACATTTCTACTATGTAGGTGGAATTACGATTCTACAAGAGGCAGATTTTACTATATGCATGGATGGGTGGCTTGCAATTCTCTCGCACCATCTTAGTTATACGCTGGCGTTTGTCAGACGACACACACGAACAATGAGAACTGTTCAAAATAATTTATGTCAATTTCCAACTATGTAAGATGTCATTAAACGCAGGGTCCACTAGGCATGCATGGTAGTGTGCTAAAATGTGGCACTCCTATTGAAATGCCTTTATCCCAAACAAGCAATATTATGTCCACTCTTGATTCCACCACACATGCTTCACAGGATGAGACATCTAACTGGCTGTTGGACCTTACGGACAATTAACCCTCTTACCCCGTATGGGCGCTATAGCGGCTTGGTGGTCTATGACAAATACCCGTAAGGCCGCTATAGAGGTTTCAACATATAAACCGTATCCCCGTAAGGACATTATATATATATATATATATATTTATATATATATATAAAAATATATATAAATATATATATATATAAGGCCAATATATATATATATATATTATAATATATATATTATATATATATATATATATATATATTATATATATTATATATAATATAATATATATAATATATATATAATATATATATTATATATATAATATATATATACATATTATATATATAATATATATATATAATATATATATATAATATGTATATATATAATATATATATATTATATATATTATATTATATATATAATATATACATATTATATATATAATACCCAGTGGTTATCTCTACTCCCACATTTATATATAATATATACATAATATATATAATATATATATATATTATATATATTTTATATATTTATATTATATATTATATATATATATTATATATATTATATATATATAATATATATAATATATATATAATATATATATATTATATATATTATGTATATATTATATATACAGGGCCATCGGGTGGGCGTTCCGCTTGCTGTAGGGCTGTCGGGGTAAGAGGGTTAAGAAACTAGCATTATTAAAGTATTATTTCTCATTGGCCAAACTTCAGTTTACATTGATTTAGGGGCCTGGATGCAATCGTTCCAGCAAGCACCAAGGCCACTGAGTGCCTGTTAGAACAACTCTACTGATAGCATGGTCAAACATTCCTGGACTACTATATCATGTTGGCCGTAAATATGTTCATGGTTGCTGTGGCAAGGAAGCATTTTGCCTTTCTAGAAGAACAGTGCTATCAGGATGCACTTCTACTTTGATGTTGTTGCAAGAACGACAAATTTTATTGAATGTTGGCACACAACAAACACACGCATATATGTTCAATAAGCTATTCTGCCATCATTTGATTTTATGGACGTTTCTGTCGGTTATACAGAATCAAAAACACTTGTAAAAGAGTAAATCCACGTGAAATAAATAAAATTTGCACGTTTTTACCCCATCTCTGATAAGAATTTGTTGATTTTTTGCCAAATATTCCTGATAATTTCGTCAGTTGAGTTGGAATGACCCTGAAGACTGCTTCAAAGAGGTTTTGAAAGGAAGGTTAAAGAGCAAACAACTGAACTTCATTCTTTCAGCAGAATATTTGTTTGCGTGTGTGATATTTTGCTTGTGTATTGTTGCTTAGCTTTCACATGTTTAACTTGATGAACGTCGTGTATCAAAGATATGGTGAAAGCACGACAGTATTGCACATGTATAGAGGCTCATTTGTCCTGTATGCCGGTCCATGGGTTCAACATACACAATTTACACATGCATGTGCACACACACACGCACGCACATACGGCACTTGATAACTTCTGGCTCTCTGGCAGCATTCCAATCTTATCTGTAAACTTCAGTAGTGTAATTTATCATAATAATGCACACTTCTGGCTGAAATCACAGGTGCAGTGTGTAGAATAGTGAATAATACACATGTATGTCCTACATTGCTTTGACTACATAAGGCCATAGTGGTGTACGGGGGGTGGGGGGTGGCTATGAATGGTAAGTTATCAAAAAGATGATACAACAACCAAGATTTGAAGCAGCAATCGGAAACTTGTGCAAGTGAAAGTTGCAGTATTTAAAAACTTGTGCAAGTGAAAGTAGCTGTAGAGCCTTGAACCTTGAGTGAAACGAGCAATCTCTTGGCTCATAGTAAAGGATTATGATCCCTGTACTGCTCATGAAATGAGCACGCCCTCTTCCTCCTCCTTTTCTAAGACAAATCCAACAGACAAGTAAAGACATTCTATAGGTATTATATTGTATTTTATCAACTGCTTTTTGTACCTGATATCGGTGTGTCTATCAGTTTTTGTTACCATCAAACGAATATAAGAAAAAGAATTAATTATGAAGATTTATATATCACCTCTTCAAGGTTTCTACTCGGGAGCGCTCCCAACCTCGGCTGAAAAGGACGGTGTTAAGACTGTGATAAAAACCCACATGTGAGCAAACCCTAGACATAAGACAGTGGCACCCATTCCATGCCATAGGGTCAATAACAGAGAAAGCACCACGCTGTCTAAGAGCAGTTTATGCTTGGGAAATGAGGAGTTCACCCTGAGTGGAGGAACATAGAGCACAACCATAGGCGTACGAGGCGAGGGTCCAGGGGGCAAATGCTCCCCAAATTTCGGGCAAATGTGTTTTTCGGGCAAAAGAGGCATGGACGGACAAAAAAAATTCGGAAATTTTTTCGGGCAAATCAGGTACAAGAAGATTTTTCGGGCACGCATAGAGTTAAAAAAAGTCGTCAGATTTTTGGATGGGAAAACCCTAAGAATTTTGGGGGAAGGTCGTCAGATTTTTCAGACGGGGAAATGCTTAGAATTTTGGGCAGATGACTAAAAAAAAAGGTTGTCAGATTTTTCGGGCAAAATTTTTCTCCCCCACTGTCGAAATGTCCCGTATGCCTATGAGCACAACACCTATGTGTCCAATCAAAGTAGAGTGACAGAATTGTGTTGTTAAGATTGTGCTCTTAGAATTGTGTTGCTAAGATTGTGCTGTTAGAATTGTGTTGTTAAGATTGTGCTGTTCGGAGTAAAATATGATTTGTTTGTTTACGTTGTAGAAGTTTATTGATGAGCTGCTGCAGAAGGCCAGGGAGTTGTAACTGATCTTCGCCATTCAGATACGTTGCTGCTGTAGTTGGTCACGTGCTCCTTTGTCCTGTTGTTTATCGCTGAGCGGTATTCCACGTCATCATGTGCTCATGTTGCCCAATAACTCTGCGTGCGTCATTGACTCGATGATACAAAGCACGGACTTTTGAAATGTAGCGAATCGAGTTTTCGTCTCTTAAAGTCATGGCCCTGTTTTCTAATCTTCGTCTGTTCTTATCAGAGACTGTTAACGTGAGGGTCATACAAAAGGAACTTTGTCATGTATACATAGGCTGAAAAGTATCGAATTACTTTGATAAACAACTTTTAGTCTGTTTTAAATTTGGTTATTGCAAATCATTCGAGTTGAATAAACTTTATCGTTTGCATCGTATCTGCAGAAATTAATTTAGGATCCCTGGGACGAACAAACCATTCTAAGTCAATTGTGAACACTGCTGAAATTAATTTTGTACTCAAGGGGGGTTGAATGAATGGAGTGCCTTCAATGAACATTAGAAAGCTGGGAGTTTGGGGCATTACTGTCATTGAAAGTTAACTAGTACTGGATAAACAAGTTTATGTTGCTCTGTTGTCCACCTGAATTGTTTAGCAGATTAACGTCATGGCTTTAACGTTAGCGTGCGTCTAGTTAACGGCGTTAACTCTGCAGATGTTGTTAAGCAAAAGTGTATTTATGAATTGTGACACCAAAGATTTTACGTGGAGACTAAAGTTTTGTTCTTTAAATTGTTAGATTTGCTGTAAGATCAGCACTCATGATGCACCTATATGTTGAAAAAATCGTCGATAATTTATGTAAAAGATTGTCTACCCTGTCCATCACTGTCTTGATTTCATTTCCTTGTAGAGTAGGTGGTGTAGTTTTGTTTGCACAGGGTTCTGGGCATGAGTAGTATTACGGCTGGAGTTGATTTGTTCTGTTATC
This sequence comes from Lumbricus terrestris, assembly GCA_949752735.1. NCBI lineage: Eukaryota > Metazoa > Annelida > Clitellata > Crassiclitellata > Lumbricidae > Lumbricus > Lumbricus terrestris. The sequence continues at coordinate 15,889,952 of OX457047.1, read as the reverse complement.
CATATTTGACATACATGTTGTGCCTTAACCGGTTACTTCAAGCGCATCTTTGAGCTTTTGCCAACGGTTGCAATGTCCAGTGCTGTCTTTGTTGCAAATTGAATGTTTAGGCACACAGATCTATGGGCACTTGAGAATTCGTTTCACTCAGGGATTGTTGTTCATGTTCCCTCTCTCCTGGAGTCCAGACAGAAGTCTGAACCTGCAGATGAACGAGGAGGTTTAGAAAAATTGATTTCTGAATTGATGCAACTCTGAAACTCCAGTTAGTTGGATCATTCTAATTACTGAACAGCTGCTGATTAAATTTCGAATGCAGGTGCTATATAAACTGACCATGATGTTGGACTGTTTATAGTAATTGCAGCCAAAAGTAGTAGGTAATTGTGTGAATATGTGTGTGTGTGTGTGTGTGTAATCCATGTCCTCACAGTTGTGCTAGTCCTCTAGCGTTTCTAGAGATGATGATTCTTTTGGGCTGAATTGCATTCCAGTATGGATGGTTTTATGCTGGATGTCCAGCGTTGGTTGGACTTTGACCTTGCGATGTTCACAGGTCATTTATAAGTTGACGTCAGGTCAACTGAAGACTGCTGATTAATTAGCAGAATTTTGATTGTTATTGGAACAGTTTTTTGACCGTGGTGTTACTTAACTTTGAGGTTTTTCTGTAGGTGTACAATGTGCATGATATAATACGTGTTTAACTTAATAATTCATGGTTCAGGACTTGAGCTCCATTCTGCAGTGGTGAGCTGTGAGATTTAAGCAACTGCAAGTAGAAATTATGTCCCATGTGTGTGTAGACCTGTCATTCATCCCTTGAAAAGCAAATGGCATCCCCTCAGTTATGTTGCTTGGCTTTGTTAAGTACCGTAAAAGAATTGCACTTCAGATGTTTAGAAATTGGCTCAAGATGGTCTTTATCTCGGTTGTGTCTTATCAGGGCTGTGAGTGTTAACATGGTTTTCTTAATAATGACCTAAATGAAATTTAGAATAGCTGCTAACAGACTATTGTGGTCATCATTCATAAATAACACCTATCTGTAAACATGTACCTTTTGCGGGCAACCAAATTTGTGGTTTCACATAAATATGGTTAAGCCCGTGCTTATGTCTCAAGGTTTTTGTCATATGCAATTTGTTGGACGTTAGAGATGTTTATGACTGCTTGAAACATCTACACAGGAGCCGTATACAACTGTTGTGTTTACCTTTTGTCTTATTAAGCTCTTTGATGCACTCTAATAGAAAGTTTTATGTAGCCATTAAAATAAATATGGAGCCTAGTGGTTGACTTATGCTCTGTTATTGGCCTTGGCCTACAGCGAGATCAAATGAGAAAGCCCTACAAACTTGAACAGTTTCATTGTACACAGGATGCACTTCTTATAAGATATTTAATTAAAACACAGTGTCTGGTATAACATGGTCATTGGTCAGGGACATGCATGACAAAATCAGATTAGTCGTAGAAAATAATCTCATTCTGACATGGTCTCGTGTAAAGTGATTCTTGTTGTGGCTTTCAAAGACAGTGTTATAGGCAGGTTTTCAGTGTTTTACACCAAAATGGAAGCATCAACATTGGCAAAACTTTATGTAAGCAGTTCAGTCTTTAAAGCAGCCATCTGCTAGGTGTAGTGCTTAGGTAATTGTTAAAATTAATATATTATTATCAACAAAAATCGCCATGACAGTCTTGATTATTGTCTCATTTTTTAGCTCCTAGTTGTCGTTAAATTTTTACTTTGTGCTTAATGTTTGTTTGGGATAAAAGCATCTCTAGTTTGAATAATCCCTCATGTAGGAAAGACTGTTCCTTATACGGACCCAATGGCTTTACAGGACTTTTATAAGTGCATGACTTGATGCCTTAGGCTTTGTTATTTGTGACCTATCTTAAAGTTGTGCTTACTTATTCACTGCTTTTAGTCTTAGGCATGCTTAATCTTTTCTAACTTCATCCATATTGATACTGCTTATATTTAGTTTAGACTTTCAGGACTTAGTGTGTGGACGGTCATGGATGCCATTCTGCCATTTATTAGGCCAGTACAGACAGGTAAGGTAAGACCCGTCCAGGCACTTCTTTTTCTACATTTTAAGCACTGTGCTTAGTCATTAAGAACCTGTCAATGACACATTGCTTTGGCTCCGAGTGGTAGGAATAGCTTTAGCTTTGGCAGATGCACAGCAGGCTCTGTATATTCAGTCTTTGTAAAGCTTGGTAACATTGTTACGGTAGGCTAGTTAGTCGTATCTTTCATCATGGTAAAGCTACTGGTACTCATTGCTCTAGTCATGGTAAACTGTGATTACCATGATACTCTCAATTCCTCCTTGTGATGGGTAATCGATATCTTTAAGGTGCTAAGTACTCGTATCATCAGCCTAGGACCAGATGATAATTAACCACTTGTTTAGCCGTTCAAAAATGGAAGATTAGACAAAGTAAAACTTTTGTTCATTCGTTACCATTAGACAAAGTGAAACGGTTTTAAGTTAGTCAGATTTCACCATGATGTGGCCATGGATTAATTACTAAGAGGTTTAGCTAAGATTAAGCTGTGGACGAAACATTTGACTATTTAAGTACCAATACTCCAGTTAATTACTTGTTGCATGTCATTTCAATGTTTTTATGAGTAGACTGTTCATATCAAAGTTCAGTGCTCAGTCTACTCTGCCTCAACAAAAGTTCATGTTGGTCATAAACAAATGAGGTTGCTCAATATGTGCCATTGTTTATAATGCCTAGCTTGATGTCATGGTCTTAGATCTTACCACGAGTGAAACTAAGCACAGTTGCACAACTTTCGAAAATGTTCTTGGTGGATTAGATAATACAATAATGCGATTTGTGATATTTCGCAGACACAAATTCAGCTTTGGTCGAACAGTTCGAACATGTATTCGAGCTTTTGTGAAGACTTTCATGTTTAAATAGCATCGATTTGGTTGAACAATTCCATTGTATATCAATTTGGTCGAACAATTGTATGATGATTTTGTGGCCTGCTGTGCAGTTGTGTTAATGTACGGGCGGTGTCGCAGTCTGTTCGGATGTCTTTGTGTTGAGTATTATTCATAGCTCTATGTGTGTTTTGATTGTTGGCAAACATTGTACAACTTGGCCGTCCATTAGAGGAATGTGAGAGTTTTCGGAACCAAATAAGACTGTGTGTCATGCAGAGCTTCCGTAGCTTGGTAGAAATATCATCCACTGAGTTTTTGAATTTTGCTCGAAGTATCTGCTCAACTCGTCTGTAAACTCGAGACATCAATTCAGAGTCGAGAGGAGTGGACATTTCAGAGCTAGTGTTTACGACTCGTTTATGTCTACGAGACTGTAATTCTCCATCAGCAGATGAACACGTTTTAGAAATGCCAACATGTGGCATTGCGTCGCTAATTTTTCACCTGTTCTTAGTTATTGTACCAGGATTTAAAGAATTTTGAAGAAAGTATTTGGATGATTTGTGTGTATGTGTTCGCGTGCATGCATTTGTGTGTACAATTCTCATTCTTTATTGGCCAACCACGATAGTAACACAAGCATGCTGTTTGCAAAATTCATATGCAGGTTGTCAAAAGGTAAACCCAAAGGAACATATGGTTCTGCTAGACATAGTTGCTCTATTTACATCAGTAATTAATCAATTATTATAAACATTGATGGTCACCATTTAATAATGTATCATCAGACACTCGTATCACTCGTGGTGTGCGGTGGTGTAGTGATGGTTTCGATGCCTTATAGCCGGAGGGTTCCAGGTTCGAATCCACTTCAAGCCACCGCTTAGGAATCTTCAGCAAATCCTTCGCTCACAATTGCTCATGTGCTTCGGCATGAAACTCCGATGCAGTGTCCAGGCTGTAGTCAGGAGTGCCTCTGAGCAGCGAGCTTGAAGGGGCACTATAGCAAAAACAATAAAAAAATTATTAAATGTGGAGATTTATGCACACGTAGAAATCACTGAATATTAGAACATTCAAAATAAAATTGCAACGATCATTTCTTATTTTGAATTAGAAATTTCGTTCTAATGTTCCTTTTTATCATTACACTTATTATGCACTGTCGGTAAATCAGAATGTCGGGTATAGATGAAAGTTCGGAATGTGCCAGAAAGTCATGCAAAGCCTTGATTAATAGCATATTGTTAAAAGTTATTTAATTAGCTAAATCAGCTCATTTGTGGGGCGCGGTGGTGTAGTGGCGGCGTCATTGCCTTGAAGCCGGAAGGTTTGAGGTTCGAATCCACCTCAAGTCACCGCGTAGGGACCTTGAGCAAGTCCTTCACTCGTGATTGCTTGGGCGCTTCGGCGTGAAACTCTGATGCAGTGTCCGCGCTGTAGTCGGGAGCACCTCTGAGTAGAGAGATTGAAGGGGCGCTATAGAAATGGATAAATAAATAAATATATAAATAAATAAATCAAAGGACTAGTTGTTTGGCCACTGGTCACTGTTTGGGTGATTATCACTGACAAGTAATCTTGGAACTCATTTGTGGGGTGCGGTGGTGTAGTGGTGGGTTCGGTAACTTGGAGCTGGTTAGAATCCACCTCAAGCCACCGCAATTGCTCGTGCGGTTTGGTGTGAATTCCAATGGTGTATCCGCGCTGTAGTCGGGAGCACCTCTGAGGAGAGAGCTTGAAGGGGTGCTTTAGAAATAAATAAATAGAATAAATAACTCATTGTCCCTGGTGAGAATCCAGCAACTTGTGGCTGGAAAAGTAATGGGGACACAGGTGATGTGATGATGTTTACTTTGCTAAGCAGACAAAAAATGATCAGTAGAACAGTTACTAATCATGCATCAAACACAATAATAGAAATTCAGTGCATTAAATGAATGTCAATTCAAATGTACTCGTTTGATTTTATTCTTCTTCAAGTCCCTTCGATCAGGCATAACATTATCCAACATAAATCACACAAAAATAAGTTTTTTAGTAAGGGCAGCTGTTACTATGTACAAGTTGTGTAATGTTTACTCAAATAGTTTAATGTTTGTAACAGGAGGCGAACAATGCTGACATCACTCATGAGCGGCAATTCCGGCGAGAATCCTTGCGACTCTGACAACGAGGATTGCGTGACGTCTGGTGATAGCGGTGCAAAAGTCACGACTACACTTGCGTCCTCAAGCAATCCTCGTCGTTCCGTAGAGCCAACGTCTTCAGCGTACATATCAGAAATTTTTACGAAGAGCACAACTTTGCAACAGCTGCAGAGAAACCCTATCCTTCATACAGCTTCTCGGTCTCAGGAATACCTGAAATGGAAAACCCCTCAAAAATTTTCCAGACTGTTGACGTCATCCCAATAGTACCAGGCACGTCATTAATCACTGTTTTTTTACTATGGCTCGTGCAAGATATGCATCCGAACACGGTGCTGATGCACACGAAGACCAATCTTTCTTGATCTTTTCTTTAACAATTTGACGTCTCTTAGCACTGAAAGTCTGAAACCAGGAGGGCTTTTGACATAGTGTGAAATAAAAACTTGAATCTTGGGAACCATCAAACTGTCTTCGAGCTGGCTAGTAAAATTTCATGCTTTAGAACAAAAACCGTGTATTATACAAGCAAATATTCACAAATCCATAGCATGCATGCACAGTTGCACACTATACATCAACTGCACAGTGCACACCCTACAAGGCTATAATGTAAATGCATAAACGTAATTGAAATAGCAAAATATATTGAAGCAAAATGAATACAGATGTACAGATGCCAATCTTTGCCATGCAGTCAAACCAGCTGGTTTGACTGCATGCCCAGAGACCACCACGTGGAGGTGTTGGCAAAGGTCTCCGTAGTCCCTTCATGTCAGTGCTCAGGCAGTCGAATTTCATGGCCAATTTGAAAAAGAAATCCAATTTTAGAAATATTTTCAATTTGAATGATTTGCTTTTAATTGGATGCGAATGCAAGACAAAGATTCGCATTCGTGGAAATGCGAACAGACACCACTACCAGACATTAAGAGTACGTAGAAAGAGCAGAAGAAAGCTCGGATTTGTCGGATGCACAAGCAAATGGACGTAAAGCAGGGTGACTGGTTGAGCGAATAAGTGAACGAAAAAAGACTTGGCCTGCAGTTTGTTAGAATCAAATGGAAGATCGAGAGAGTGGACAAGACAGCAATGCTGACAGAGTGAGACCGGGACAAGATATCTGAAACTTGACAACAAAGGATAGACAGACTTTTTCACTAATGGAGCAAGAGAGAGACAGAGACAGAAAGAAATGCAAAGTTTTAAACAAATTAAATGAGCATAGAGACTAAAGTAAGAGCATCTGAAAACGCAAGAATGTTGGCGAAACAGAAAGAGAGAGAGCATAATTAGTGCGAGAGATACAACAGAATGAGCTAGAGATTGGTGAGTAGGCTATATCAATCTGAGATTTAGAGTCTGAATGCTATTAATGCATGCCGGGTAATAACATTAAAGCAAAAAAGACCAGGCCAGCTTAAAGAATACTGGGACGAAATGGAAAGCAAAAAAACTGCCCGAAACACTTGCTATGTAGGGACTACCCAAATGCTCTAATCTAACAATATTTGCTACGGTTCTACAGAGAAAATACGATGCATTTGGCCATCACATTTCCCAAACAAGAGCATGGGCGCCCACTCATATTGTTGCAGGACGGACCGAGAACAATGGTCATGGTTAAATCTTTAGCAAGAGGCTCAAAAATGCAAAGCAGGAAATAAATCAAGTACTTTGGTATTTTAAAATAGAGGTTTCTAAATGTAAATTTGTCAATTTCAATTTATGTATCATTAGTATCAGGTTTATCATTAGCATCACTTATGAATCATTAAGAAATTTGTGAAAAGCAAAAAGGTAGCAATCAAAAACAGATGCCAAAATTCTAGCGATGGCCAGGTGCGCCCCTCCCCCACTTGCCCTATGTGAGGGCGCCCATGAACAATACATCAGCAAGCAACTGTTATATCAATCATAACATTCAAGAATACGAAATATAACTTTAGATAACATCTCATTGCGTACAATTCAACCTCTGCCAACCAACAAACTAAGTAATTGCCCGGGTTAAACACGATCAATCTTCCAAAATCCTTAGTCTTCTCATTTGAAAAGCCAAGCCAACAATGAGCATCTGCAGGTAGGTGACTGCAGTTAATAAAAAGAGCAGTCACTTACAAAGGCCAAGAAGTGCACAGACAGTAAAAGAAATAGATATGCAGGCAGCCCTATATATTCACACCCAGACACTGAGAAACACAAATAAAGAACTAAAGAGTTAGAACTACAGTTAGACACAGATAGTGTGATACGCATACAGGCAAACAGACCAACAGCCAGACACAGACAGTGAGAGAAACACACAAGTACACAGACCTACAGTGAGAAAACATTGCAAGACACAGATAAGTACACAGACCTTCAGTCAGACACAGACAATGAGAGAAAGAAACAAACAGACAGAACCATAGTTTCAAACAGAGTCAGGGAGAGAAACAGAAAGGTAAGCAGACATACAGTCAGGCAGAGAGAAAAAGATAAACAGACAGACTTACAGTAAGACACAGACAGTGAGAGGGGTATATAGACTTACAGTCAGACACAGAAAGTGAGAGAAACAGATAAGCAGACAGACTTACAGTCAGACACAGACAGCGAGAGAGGTAGATAGACTTAGTTAGACACAGACAGTGAGAGAGGTAGACAGGCTTAAGGTCAGACACAGACAGTGAAAGAAACAGATAAGCGGACAGACATACAGCCAGACACAGACAGTGGAAGAAGTAGACAGAATTACAGCAAGACAAAGACAGTGAGAGAAACAGACATGCAAAAAGACCTACAGTCAGGTATAGTGAGAGAAGCAGATAAGTAAACAGACTTTACAGTAAGACTTACATTTAGACAAAGACAGTGAGAGAAACAGAAAGGTAAGCATGCATACAATTGGAATGTTGGATACAGAGAATGAGAGAAAAAGATAGGTACACAGACTCACTCACTCACAGTAAGAAACAGACATGAAGAAAGACATACAGTCAAAACACAGACAGTGAGGAAGGTAGATAAACTTACACTCAGACACAGACAGCGACAGAGGTAGATAGACTTACAGTCAGACACAGACAGCGAGAGAGGTAGATAGACTTACAGTCGGACACAGACAGCGACAGAGGTGGACACTGGACAGACTTACAGTAAGACACAGACAGTGATAGAAACAGATAAGCAAGACAGACTTACAGTCAGACAAAGACAGCGAGAGAGATAGATAGACTTATAGTCAGACAGACAGCGAGAGAGGAAGATAGACTTACAGTGAGACAGACAATGAGTGAAATGGATAAAAAGAAAGATACAGTGGGACACAGATAGTGAAAGAAACAGACAAGCAGAGAGACCCACAATCAGACACTACAGTGAGAGAAACAGATAAGTAGACAGACTTACAGTCAGACACACAACGAGGGAGACAGATAGCTAGATCGACAAACAGTAAAATGCAGACAGTCAGAGAAACAGGAAAGCAGACAGACCTACAGCCAGAAACATAAAGTAAGACAAACAGATGTGCAGCTCGATAAACAGTCAGGCACAGACATTTAGAGAAACAGATAAGCAGACAGACTTACAGTCAGACAAAAACAGTGATAGAGGTGGATAGACTTACAGTCAGACACAGACAGCGAGAGAGATAGATAGACTTCTTCTTCTTCTTTCCCTTCAGGCTAGGATTATTCCCTCTGGCGAGGGGTCAGACAGACAGTGAGTGAAATGGATAAAAAGACAGATACAATGGGACACAGATAGTGAACAAAACAGACAAGCAGAGAGACCTACAATCAGACACTGCAGTGAGAGAAGCAGATAAGAAGACAGACCTACAATCAGACACACAACTAGGGAGACAGATAGCTAGATCGACAAACAGTAAAATGCAGAAAGGCAGAGAAACAGATATGCAGCAAGATCTACAGACAGTCACAGACAGTTAGAGAAAGAGAGGTAGACAAACCTACAGTCAGAAACAGACAGTGAGAGAGGTAGACAAGCAGACAGACCTACAGTCAGACAGTGTGAGAAGTAGACAGACTTACAGTCAGACACAGACAGCGAGAGAGGTAGATAGACTTACAGTCAGACACAGACAGCGACAGAGGTAGATATACTTGTAGTCAGACACAGACAGTGAGAGAAACAGATAAGCAGAGAGACCTACAGTCAGACAAAGACAGCGAGAGAGATAGATAGACTTACAGTCAGACACAGACAGCGAGAGAGGTAGATAGACTTACAGTCAGACAGAGACAGTGAGAGAAACAGACAAGCAGAGAGACCTACAGTCAGACAAAGACAGCGAGAGAGGTAGATAGACTTATAGTCAGACACAGACAGTGAGAGAAACAGATAAGCAGATAGACCTACAGTCAGACAAAGACAGCGACATATGTAGATAGACTTACAGTCAGACACAGACAGTGATAGAAACAGATAAGCAGACAGACTTACAGTCAGACACAGACAGCGACAGAGGTGGATAGACTTGTAGTCAGACAGAGACAGCGAGAGAGATAGATAGACTTACAGTCGGACACTGACAGCGAGCGAGGTAGATAGACTTACAGTCAGACACAGACAGCGAGAGAGGTACACAGACTTGTAGTCAGACAAAGACAGTGACAGATGTAGATAGACTTACAGTCAGACACAGACAGTGATAGAAACAGATAAGCAGACAGACTTACACTCAGACACAGACAGTGACAGAGGTAGATAGACTTACAGTCAGACACAAAGAGCGAGAAATGTAGATAGACTTATAATCAGACAGACAGCGACAGAGGCAGATAGACTTGTAGTCAGACACAGACAGTCAGAGAAACAGATAAGCAGAGAGACTTAGAGTCAGACACAGACAGTGAGAGAGAGAGATAGACTTACAGTCAGACACAGACAGTGAACGAAAGAGATAACCAGAAAGACTTAGAGTCAGACACAGACAGTGAGAGAGGTAGACAGACTAATAGTCAGACACAGACAGTGACAGAGGTAGATAGACTTAGTCAGACACAGACAGCGAGAGAGGCAGATAGACTTATAGTCAGACAGACAGCGAGAGAGGTAGATAGACTTACAGTAAGACACAGACAGTGACACAAACAGATAAGCAGAGAGACCTACAGCCAGACAAAGACAGCGACAGATGTAGATAGACTTACAGTCAGACACAGACAGTGATAGAAACAGATAAGCAGACAGACTTACACTCAGACACGGACAGCCGCAGAGGTAGACAGAATAACAGTGAGACAGACAGTGAGTGAAATGGATAAAAAGACAGATACAATGGGACACAGATAGTGAAAGAAACAGACAAGCAGAGAGACCTACAATCAGACACTGCAGTGAGAGAAGCAGATAAGAAGACACACCTACAATCAGACACACAACTAGGGAGACAGATAGCTAGATCGACAAACAGTAAAATGCAGAAAGGCAGAGAAACAGATATGCAGCAAGATCTACAGACAGTCACAGACAGTTAGAGAAAGAGAGGTAGACAAACCTACAGTCAGAAACAGACAGTGAGAGAGGTAGACAAGCAGACAGACCTACAGTCAGACAGTTTGAGAAGTAGACAGACTTACAGTCAGACACAGACAGCGAGAGAGGTAGATAGACTTACAGTCAGACACAGACAGCGACAGAGGTAGATATACTTGTAGTCAGACACAGACAGTGAGAGAAACAGATAAGCAGAGAGACCTACAGTCAGACAAAGACAGCGAGAGAGATAGATAGACTTACAGTCAGACACAGACAGCGAGAGAGGTAGATAGACTTACAGTCAGACAGAGACAGTGAGAGAAACAGACAAGCAGAGAGACCTACAGTCAGACAAAGACAGCGAGAGAGGTAGATAGACTTACAGTCAGACACAGACAGTGATAGAAACAGATAAGCAGACAGACTTACAGTCAGACACAGACAGCGACAGAGGTGGATAGACTTATAGTCAGACACAGACAGCGACACAGGCAGATAGACTTACAGTCAGACACAGACAGCGACAGAGGTAGATAGACTTATAGTCAGACACAGACACCGAGAGAGGTAGATAGACTTACAGTCAGACACAGACAGCGACAGAGGTAGATAGACTTATAGTCAGACACAGACACCGAGAGAGGTAGACAGACTTAGAGTCAGACACAGACAGCGACAGAGGTAGACACACTTATAGTCAGACACAGACAGCGAGAGATGAAGTGAGACTTGTAGTCAGACACACAGTGAGTGAAATGGATAAAAAGACAGATACAGTGAGACACAGAACAGACAAGCAGAGAGACCTACAATTAGACACGGCAGTGAGAGAAACAGATAAGTATACAGACAGTCAGGCACACAGCCAGGGAGACAGATAGCTAGATTGACAAACAGTCAAATGCAGAAAGTCAGACAAACAGATATGCAGCAAGATCTACAGACAGTCACAGTTAGAGAAAGAGAGGTAGACAAACCTACAGTCAGAAACAGACAGTGAGAGAGGTAGACAAGCAGACAGACCTACAGTCAGACAGTGTGAGAAGTAGACAGACTTACAGTCAGACACAGACAGCAACAGAGGTAGATAGACTTACAGTCAGACACAGACAGCGAGAGAGGTAGATATACTTACAGTCAGACACAGACGGCGAGAGAGATAGATAGACTTACAGTCAGACACAGACAGAGACAGAGGTAGATATACTTGTAGTCAGACACAGACAGTGAGAGAAACAGATAAGCAGAGAGACCTACAGTCAGACACAGACAGCGAGAGAGATAGATAGACTTACAGTCAGACACAGACAGCGACAGAGGTAGATATACTTGTAGTCAGACACAGACAGTGAGAGAAACAGATAAGCAGAGAGACCTACAGTCAGACAACGACAGCGACAGAGATAGATAGACTTACAGTCAGACACAGACAGCGAGAGACGTAGATAGACTTGTTGTCAGACACAGACAGCGACAGAGGTAGATAGACTTACAGTCAGACACAGACAGCGACAGAGGTAGATATACTTGTAGTCAGACACAGACAGTGAGAGAAGTAGATAAGCAGACAGACCTACAGTCAGACACAGACAGCGAGAGAGAGGTAGATAGACTTAAAGTCAGACACAGACAGCGAGAGAGGTAGATAGACTTACAGTCAGACACAGACAGTGAGAGAAATAGTTAAGCAGAGAGACCTACAGTCAGAGAAAGACAGCGAGAGAGATAGATAGACTTATAGTCAGACACAGACAGCGAGAGAGGTAGATAAGCAGACAGACTTACAGTCAGACAGTGTGAGAAGTAGACAGATTTACAGTCAGACACTGACAGTGAAAGAAACAGATAAGCAGAAAGACTTAGAGTCAGACACAGATAGTGAAAGAAACAGACAAACAGAGAGACCTACAATCAGACACTGCAGTGAGAGAAACAGATAAGTAGACAGACTTACAGTCAGACACACAATGAAGGAGACAGATAGCTAGATCGACAAACAGTAACATGCAGACACTCAGAGAAACAGGAAAGCAGACAGACCTACTGCCAGAAACATTCAGTAAGAGAAACAGATATGCAGCACGATAAACAGTCAGGCACAGACATTTAGAGAAATAGATCAGCAGACAGACTTACAGTCAGACACAGACAGCAACAGAGGTAGATAGACTTACAGTCAGACACAGACAGCGAGAGAGGTAGATAGACTTACAGTCAGACACAGACAGCGAGAGAGATAGATAGACTTACAGTCAGACACAGACAGCGAGAGAGATAGATAGACTTAGAGTCAGACACAGACAGCGACAGAGATAGATAGACTTACAGTCAGACACAGACAGCGACAGAGGTAGATAAGCAGACAGACTTACAGTCAGACAGTGTGAGAAGTAGACAGATTTACAGTCAGACACTGACAGTGAAAGAAACAGATAAGCAGAAAGACTTAGAGTCAGACACAGATGGTGAAAGAAACAGACAAACAGTGAGACCTACAATCAGACACTGCAGTGAGAGAAACAGATAAGTAGACAGACTTACAGTCAGACACACAATGAAGGAGACAGATAGCTAGATCGACAAACAGTAACATGCAGACAGTCAGAGAAACAGGAAAGCAGACAGACCTACTGCCAGAAACATTCAGTAAGAGAAACAGATATGCAGCACGATAAACAGTCAGGCACAGACATTTAGAGAAATAGATAAGCAGACAGACTTACAGTCAGACACAGACAGCAACAGAGGTAGATAGACTTACAGTCAGACACAGACAGCGAGAGAGGTAGATATACTTGTAGTCAGACACAGACAGCGAGAGAGATAGATAGACTTACAGTCAGACACAGACAGCGAGAGAGATAGATAGACTTACAGACAGACACAGACAGCGAGAGAGATAGATAGACTTAGAGTCAGACACAGACAGCGAGAGAGATAGATAGACTTAGAGTCAGACACACACAGCGACAGAGGTAGACAAACTTACAGTCAGACACAGACAGCGGGAGAGGTAGACAGACTTACAGTCAGACACAGACAGCGACAGAGGTAGACAAACTTACAGTCAGACACAGACAGCGAGAGAGATAGATAGACTTACAGAGCGAGAGAGGAATATAGACTTACAGTCAGACACAGACAGCGAGAGAGATAGATAGACTTACAGTCAGACACAGACAGCGACAGAGGTAGATATACTTGTAGTCAGACACAGACAGTGAGAGAAACAGATAAGCAGAGAGACCTACAGTCAGACAAAGACAGCGAGAGAGATAGATAGACTTACAGTCAGACACAGACAGCGAGAGAGGTAGATAGACTTACAGTCAGACACAGACAGTGAGAGAAACAGACAAGCAGAGATACCTACAGTCAGACAAAGACAGCGAGAGAGGTAGATAGACTTATAGTCAGACACAGACAGCGAGAGAGGTAGATAGACTTACAGTCAGACACAGACAGCGAGAGAGGTAGATATACTTACAGTCAGACACAGACGGCGAGAGAGATAGATAGACTTACAGTCAGACACAGACAGCGACAGAGGTAGATATACTTGTAGTCAGACACAGACAGTGAGAGAAACAGATAAGCAGAGAGACCTACAGTCAGACACAGACAGCGAGAGAGATAGATAGACTTACAGTCAGACACAGACAGCGACAGAGGTAGATATACTTGTAGTCAGACACAGACAGTGAGAGAAACAGATAAGCAGAGAGACCTACAGTCAGACAACGACAGCGACAGAGATAGATAGACTTACAGTCAGACACAGACAGCGAGAGACGTAGATAGACTTGTTGTCAGACACAGACAGCGACAGAGGTAGATAGACTTACAGTCAGACACAGACAGCGACAGAGGTAGATATACTTGTAGTCAGACACAGACAGTGAGAGAAGTAGATAAGCAGACAGACCTACAGTCAGACACAGACAGCGAGAGAGAGGTAGATAGACTTAAAGTCAGACACAGACAGCGAGAGAGGTAGATAGACTTACAGTCAGACACAGACAGTGAGAGAAATAGTTAAGCAGAGAGACCTACAGTCAGAGAAAGACAGCGAGAGAGATAGATAGACTTATAGTCAGACACAGACAGCGAGAGAGGTAGATAAGCAGACAGACTTACAGTCAGACAGTGTGAGAAGTAGACAGATTTACAGTCAGACACTGACAGTGAAAGAAACAGATAAGCAGAAAGACTTAGAGTCAGACACAGATAGTGAAAGAAACAGACAAACAGAGAGACCTACAATCAGACACTGCAGTGAGAGAAACAGATAAGTAGACAGACTTACAGTCAGACACACAATGAAGGAGACAGATAGCTAGATCGACAAACAGTAACATGCAGACACTCAGAGAAACAGGAAAGCAGACAGACCTACTGCCAGAAACATTCAGTAAGAGAAACAGATATGCAGCACGATAAACAGTCAGGCACAGACATTTAGAGAAATAGATCAGCAGACAGACTTACAGTCAGACACAGACAGCAACAGAGGTAGATAGACTTACAGTCAGACACAGACAGCGAGAGAGGTAGATAGACTTACAGTCAGACACAGACAGCGAGAGAGATAGATAGACTTACAGTCAGACACAGACAGCGAGAGAGATAGATAGACTTAGAGTCAGACACAGACAGCGACAGAGATAGATAGACTTACAGTCAGACACAGACAGCGACAGAGGTAGATAAGCAGACAGACTTACAGTCAGACAGTGTGAGAAGTAGACAGATTTACAGTCAGACACTGACAGTGAAAGAAACAGATAAGCAGAAAGACTTAGAGTCAGACACAGATGGTGAAAGAAACAGACAAACAGTGAGACCTACAATCAGACACTGCAGTGAGAGAAACAGATAAGTAGACAGACTTAAAGTCAGACACACAATGAAGGAGACAGATAGCTAGATCGACAAACAGTAACATGCAGACAGTCAGAGAAACAGGAAAGCAGACAGACCTACTGCCAGAAACATTCAGTAAGAGAAACAGATATGCAGCACGATAAACAGTCAGGCACAGACATTTAGAGAAATAGATAAGCAGACAGACTTACAGTCAGACACAGACAGCAACAGAGGTAGATAGACTTACAGTCAGACACAGACAGCGAGAGAGGTAGATATACTTGTAGTCAGACACAGACAGCGAGAGAGATAGATAGACTTACAGTCAGACACAGACAGCGAGAGAGATAGATAGACTTACAGTCAGACACAGACAGCGAGAGAGATAGATAGACTTAGAGTCAGACACAGACAGCGAGAGAGATAGATAGACTTAGAGTCAGACACACACAGCGACAGAGGTAGACAAACTTACAGTCAGACACAGACAGCGGGAGAGGTAGACAGACTTACAGTCAGACACAGACAGCGACAGAGGTAGACAAACTTACAGTCAGACACAGACAGCGAGAGAGATAGATAGACTTACAGAGCGAGAGAGGAATATAGACTTACAGTCAGACACAGACAGCGAGAGAGATAGATAGACTTACAGTCAGACACAGACAGCGACAGAGGTAGATATACTTGTAGTCAGACACAGACAGTGAGAGAAACAGATAAGCAGAGAGACCTACAGTCAGACAAAGACAGCGAGAGAGATAGATAGACTTACAGTCAGACACAGACAGCGAGAGAGGTAGATAGACTTACAGTCAGACACAGACAGTGAGAGAAACAGACAAGCAGAGATACCTACAGTCAGACAAAGACAGCGAGAGAGGTAGATAGACTTATAGTCAGACACAGACAGCGAGAGAGGTAGATAGACTTACAGTCAGACACAGACAGCGAGAGAGGCAGATAGCAGATAGACTTAAAGTCAGACCCAGACAGTGAGAGAAACAGATAAGCAGATAGACCTACAGTCAGACAAAGACAGCGACATATGTAGATAGACTTACAGTCAGACACAGACAGTGATAGAAACAGATAAGCAGACAGACTTACAGTCAGACACAGACAGCGACAGAGGTGGATAGACTTATAGTCAGACACAGACAGCGACACAGGCAGATAGACTTACAGTCAGACACAGACAGCGACAGAGGTAGATAGACTTACAGTCAGACACAGACGGCGAGATAGATAGATAGACTTACAGTCAGACACAGACAGCGACAGAGGTAGATATACTTGTAGTCAGACACAGACAGTGAGAGAAACAGATAAGCAGAGAGACCTACAGCCAGACACAGACAGCGAGAGAGATAGATAGACTTAGAGTCAGACACAGACAGCGACAGAGGTGGATAGACTTAGAGTCAGACACAGACAGCGACAGAGGTGGATAGACTTACAGTCAGACACAGACAGCGACAGAGGTAGATAGACTTACAGTCAGACACAGACAGCGAGAGATGAAGACAAACTTACAGTCAGACACAGACAGCGGGAGATGAAGTCAGACTTGTAGTCAGACACACAGTGAGTGAAATGGATAAAAAGACAGATACAGTGAGACACAGATAGTGAAAGAAACAGACAAGCAGAGAGACCTACAATTAGACACGGTAGTGAGAGAAACAGATAAGTAGACAGACTTACAGTCAGACACACAGCCAGGGAGACAGATAGCTAGATTGACAAACAGTCAAATGCAGAAAGTCAGACAAACAGATATGCAGCAAGATCTACAGACAGTCACAGACAGTTAGAGAAAGAGAGGTAGACAAACCTACAGTCAGACACAGACAGTGAGAGAGGTAGATAAGCAGACAGACCTACAGTCAGACAGTGTGAGAAGTAGACAGACCTACAGTCGGACACAGACAGCGAGAGAGGTAGATAGACTTAAAGTCAGACACAGACAGCGAGAGAGGCAGATAGACTTACAGTCAGACACAGACAGCGAGAGAGGTAGATAGACCTACAGTCAGACAGTGTGAGAAGTAGACAGACTTACAGTCAGACACAGACAGCAACAGAGGTAGATAGACTTACAGTCAGACACAGACAGCGAGAGAGGTAGATAGACTTACAGTCAGACACAGACAGCGAGAGAGATAGATAGACTTACAGTCAGACACAGACAGCGACAGAGGTAGATATACTTGTAGTCAGACACAGACAGTGAGAGAAACAGATAAGCAGAGAGACCTACAGTCAGACAAAGACAGGGAGAGAGGTAGATAGACTTATAGTCAGACACAGACAGCAAGCGAGGTAGATAGACTTATAGTCAGACACAGACAGCGAGAGAGGGAGATAGACTTACAGTCAGACACAGACAGCGACAGAGGTAGATATACTTGTAGTCAGACACAGACAGTGAGAGAAACAGATAAGCAGAGAGACCTACAGTCAGACAAAGACAGCGACAGAGATAGATAGACTTACAGTCAGACACAGACAGCGAGCGACGTAGATAGACTTGTTGTCAGACACAGACAGCGAGAGAGATAGATAGACTTACAGTCAGACACAGACAGCGAGAGAGGTAGATAGACTTACAGTCAGACACAGACGGCGAAAGAGATAGATAGACTTACAGTCAGACAGAGACAGCGACAGAGGTAGATATACTTGTAGTCAGACAAAGACAGCGAGAGAGATAGATAGACTTACAGTCAGACACAGACAGCGAGAGAAACAGACAAGCAGAGAGACCTACAGTCAGACAAAGACAGCGAGAGAGGTAGATAGACTTATAGTCAGACACAGACAGCAAGCGAGGTAGATAGACTTATAGTCAGACACAGACAGTGAGAGAAACAGATAAGCAGAGAGACCTACAGTCAGACACAGACAGCGAGAGACGTAGATAGACTTGTTGTCAGACACAGACAGCGACAGAGGTAGATAGACTTACAGTCAGACACAGACAGCGACAGAGGTAGATATACTTGTAGTCAGACACAGACAGTGAGAGAAGTAGATAAGCAGACAGACCTACAGTCAGACACAGACAGCGAGAGAGGTAGATAGACTTAAAGCCAGACACAGACAGCGAGAGAGGTAGATAGACTTACAGTCAGAC
Organism: Lumbricus terrestris; assembly: GCA_949752735.1. Lineage (NCBI taxonomy): Eukaryota > Metazoa > Annelida > Clitellata > Crassiclitellata > Lumbricidae > Lumbricus > Lumbricus terrestris. The sequence continues at coordinate 15,871,386 of OX457047.1, read as the reverse complement.
ACAGACAGTGAGAGAAATAGTTAAGCAGAGAGACCTACAGTCAGAGAAAGACAGCGAGAGAGATAGATAGACTTATAGTCAGACACAGACAGCGAGAGAGGTAGATAAGCAGACAGACTTACAGTCAGACAGTGTGAGAAGTAGACAGATTTACAGTCAGACACTGACAGTGAAAGAAACAGATAAGCAGAAAGACTTAGAGTCAGACACAGATAGTGAAAGAAACAGACAAACAGAGAGACCTACAATCAGACACTGCAGTGAGAGAAACAGATAAGTAGACAGACTTACAGTCAGACACACAATGAAGGAGACAGATAGCTAGATCGACAAACAGTAACATGCAGACAGTCAGAGAAACAGGAAAGCAGACAGACCTACTGCCAGAAACATTCAGTAAGAGAAACAGATATGCAGCACGATAAACAGTCAGGCACAGACATTTAGAGAAATAGATCAGCAGACAGACTTACAGTCAGACACAGACAGCAACAGAGGTAGATAGACTTACAGTCAGACACAGACAGCGAGAGAGATAGATAGACTTAGAGTCAGACACAGACAGCGACAGAGGTAGACAGACTTACAGTCAGACACAGACAGCGGGAGATGAAGACAGACTTGTAGTAAGACACACAGTGAGTGAAATGGATAAAAAGACAGGTACAGTGAGACACAGATAGTGAAAGAAACAGACAACCAGAGAGCCCTACAATTAGACACGGCAGTGAGAGAAACAGATAAGTAGACAGACTTACAGTCAGACACACAGCCAGGGAGACAGAAAGCTAGATTGACAAACAGTCAAATGCAGAAAGTCAGACAAACAGATATGCAGCAAGATCTACAGACAGTCACAGACAGTTAGAGAAAGAGAGGTAGACAAACTTACAGTCAGACACAGACAGCGAGAGAGGTAGATAGACTTAAAGTCAGACACAGACAGCGACAGAGGTAGACAAACTTACAGTCAGACACAGACAGAGAGAGAGGTAGATAGACTTATAGTCAGACACAGACAGCGACAGAGGTAGATAGACTTACAGTCAGACACAGACAGCGAGAGAGGTAGATAGACTTATAGTCAGACACAGACAGCGAGAGAGGTAGATAGACTTAAAGTCAGACACAGACAGCGACAGAGGTAGACAAACTTACAGTCAGACACAGACAGCGAGAGAGATAGATAGACTTACAGAGCGAGAGAGGAATATAGACTTACAGTCAGACACAGACAGCGAGAGAGATAGATAGACTTACAGTCAGACACAGACAGCGACAGAGGTAGATATACTTGTAGTCAGACACAGACAGTGAGAGAAACAGATAAGCAGAGAGACCTACAGTCAGACAAAGACAGCGAGAGAGATAGATAGACTTACAGTCAGACACAGACAGCGAGAGAGGTAGATAGACTTACAGTCAGACACAGACAGTGAGAGAAACAGACAAGCAGAGATACCTACAGTCAGACAAAGACAGCGAGAGAGGTAGATAGACTTATAGTCAGACACAGACAGCGAGAGAGGTAGATAGACTTACAGTCAGACACAGACAGTGAGAGAGGTAGATAGACTTACAGTCAGACACAGACAGCGACAGAGGTAGATATACTTGTAGTCAGACAAAGACAGCGAGAGAGATAGATAGACTTACAGTCAGACACAGACAGCGAGAGAAACAGACAAGCAGAGAGACCTACAGTCAGACAAAGACAGCGAGAGAGGTAGATAGACTTATAGTCAGACACAGACAGCAAGCGAGGTAGATAGACTTATAGTCAGACACAGACAGTGAGAGAAACAGATAAGCAGAGAGACCTACAGTCAGACAAAGACAGCGAGAGAGATAGATAGACTTACAGTCAGACACAGACAGCGAGAGAAACAGATAAGCAGAGAGACCTACAGTCAGACAAAGACAGCGAGAGAGATAGATAGACTTACAGTCAGTCACAGACAGTGAGAGAAACAGACAAGCAGAGAGACCTACAGTCAGACAAAGGCAGCGAAAGAGGTAGATAGACTTATAGTCAGACCACAGACAGCAAGCGAGGTAGATAGACTTATAGTCAGACACAGACAGCGAGAGAGGTAGATAGACTTACAGTCAGACACAGACAGCGAGAGAGGCAGATAAGCAGATAGACCTACAGCCAGACACAGACAGCAACATATGTAGATAGACTTACAGTCAGACACAGACAGTGATAGAAACAGATAAGCAGACAGACTTACAGTCAGACACAGACAGCGACAGAGGTGGATAGACTTATAGTCAGACACAGACAGCGACACAGGCAGATAGACTTACAGTCAGACACAGACAGCGACAGAGGTAGATAGACTTACAGTCAGACACAGACGGCGAGAGAGATAGATAGACTTACAGTCAGACACAGACAGCGACAGAGGTAGATATACTTGTAGTCAGACACAGACACCGAGAGAGGTAGACAGACTTACAGTCAGACACAGACGGCGAGAGAGATAGATAGACTTACAGTCAGACACAGACAGCGACAGAGGTAGATATACTTATAGTCAGACACAGACACCGAGAGAGGTAGACAAACTTACAGTCAGACACAGACAGCGGGAGATGAAGTCAGACTTGTAGTCAGACACACAGTGAGTGAAATGGATAAAAAGACAGATACAGTGAGACACAGATAGTGAAAGAAACAGACAAGCAGAGAGACCTACAATTAGACACGGCAGTGAGAGAAACAGATAAGTATACAGACTTACAGTCAGACACAGACAGCGAGAGAGGTAGATAGACTTATAGTCAGACACAGACAGCGAGAGAGGTATATAGACATACAGTCAGACACAGACAGCGAGAGAGGTAGATAGACTTACAGTCAGACAAAGACAGCGACAGATGTAGATAGACTTACAGTCAGACACAGACAGTGATAGAAACAGATAAGCAGACAGACTTACAGTCAGACACAGACAGCGAGAGAGGTAGATAGACTTATAGTCAGACAAAGACAGTGATAGAAACAGGTAAGCAGACAGACTTACAATCAGACAGCGACAGAGGTAGATAGACTTGTAGTCAGACACAGACAGCGAGAGAGATAGATAGACTTGTAGTCAGACACAGACAGCGAGAGAGAGAGATAGACTTACAGTCAGACACAGACAGCGAGAGGTAGATATACTTAAAATCAGACACAGACAGTGAGAGAAACAGATAAGCAAAGAGAACTACAGTCAGACACAGACAGCGAGAGAGGTAGATAGACTTAAAGTCAGACACAGTCAGCGAGAGAAACAGATAAGCAGAGAGAACTACATGTACAGTCAGACACAGTCAGGGAGAGAGATAGATAGAGTTACAGTCAGACACAGACAGCGAGAGAAACAAAGAGACACCTACAGTGGGACACAGTGAGAGAAACAGAGCAGCAGACGTGACCTACAGTCAGACACTGTCAGGTTTCTTTCTCTGCCTCTCTGTTTTCTGTTTCCGGATCACTTGAACTTACCATAGGTCTCTTCTCAGTTTCTGGTTGTTTCAATGCTGCTGCTGTCGTCGTTCTTCACTCTGTTTTCTAATGACCTGTTTTTCTGATGACCTGTTTTCTAATGACCTGTTTTTCTGATGACCTGTTTTAATGACCTTTTTCTGATGACCTGGGTTCTCTTCCAGACTCCACGACTGGTTTTTCCTCATCACCTATCTTCCAGTCTCTGGAGTTTCAATGCCTCAAGTGATTCTCTTCTAATCATCATGATTTTTAAAATTCAGTTGTACTCATGCACAACTCTCAGCAACAATAGACAATAGTACAATAGTAGCCCCATATATATTAGCATTTGATAGATTAGATTATTGATAGCCTTTAAGCTGACATTTTTCTGTTCGCTACCTGTTGCAGCTTCTCCACTCGAGATTTCACCTTTCCTATTCATCTTGGAAATGGAATTGTGAACATGCTACATGATCTTCCAGCCTATTCGGCTACATCCTCTACAGGAGTTGCAAAGGGAGGCACTATGCAAATGTTCTTAGAGTTCTCTCAAGATATTGCAAATGGGAGAGGGCACTCCATTTAGAAAGGTGCTATGCATAGGCGCAACCACCCTATGGGACCCACGGGACGCGTCCCCCCCAACTTTTGAGTAGTCTCATTGACTTTATCATTATGGTCCCCCCCAACTTTTAGGACGTGTTTCATTTGGTCCCCTCCAACTTTTAGGACGTGATTGCGCCTATGGTGCTATGCACATTTTCTTAAAGTTCTCTCGAGATATTGCAAAGGGGAGGGGCACTCCATTTAGAAAGGTGCTATGCACATGTTCTTAGAGTTCTCTCAAGATATTGCCAAGGGGGGCACTCCATTTAGAAAGGTGCTATGCACATTTTATTAGAGTTCTCTCGAGATATTGCAAAGGGGTGGGGCACTCCATTTAGAAAGGCACTATGCACATTTTCTTAGAGTTCTCTCGAGATATTGCAAAGGGGAGGGGGCACTCCATTTAGAAAGGTGCTATGAACATTTTCTTAAAGTTCTCTCGAGATATTGCAAAGGGGGACACTCCATTTAGAAAGGCGCTATGCACATTTTCTTAGAGTTCTCTCGAGATATTCTTACGACTGTCCCAACAGTGCAGAGGAACAGCAGCTGTCACCAGGTGTCGGTCGTTGTTCCAGCCACCACTAGTGCCACCTGTGGACTGATGTCGATTATCTTGAAGGATCGCTGCAACTTCTGATGTCGACAGTGAAGGTCAAAACTTTCGACCTACAACGAAAAATAACAGACAGATGTTATTTAAAGAGGTCACCAAGTTTGAATGAATTGGACAGGGTGTGAATTACCACAGGGTTGTGGGGCTTTAACCTCCCCCCGCCCTAGTCTTTCCTAGCCTCTTAGGACGCCATAATAAGGGCCTCATTGCACATACGCACAAATCAACGTCTGACCCCCGCTCCAGTTATTTTTCAACAATTCTCATACTGTATCCGAGCTTATGACTACTAACAGAACAGACAGCCTGTAATAAATTATAGCCTAATGGCGCTAATAGCAGCCTACAAAACACGTCTATCCTACGTGGCTTCGGGAATTGAACTCGAGTCCGCTGATCTCCATGCCAGTGTGTTATCCAATGCCCCACCGCCCCCTACCCCAAATTCAGACGGGGGAAAAAGGTAACCTTCTACATTGACAACAGTACTGTTGCAAACTAAGTTGTAAAAAAACTTTCACATTTTGGATGCTGTAGGCCTAGAATAGACCTACTCGTGATTACAGTCGGATAATATTGAACTGATTTTCTGGTACATGCTACAAACAGCATTAAGGTCTGGACTCCAATCAAAAGAAGCGTGCTATAAAGTATAAAACATCTTCCATGTAAATGCAAACTGCCTCACTAAAACGAAATCTTGCGTTATATAGGTTGTATGTATGAGCACCTGTTAAGATGTCTACTCAGAGGTGCTCCCGACTATAGCGTGGACACATCGAAGTTTCACACCGAAGCGCATGAGCAACCGTGAGTGAAAGACTTGCTACAGGTCCCCACATGTCGGCTTGAGGTGAATTCGAACCCGTAACCTTCTGACTCCAAGGCACCAAACATAACCCTACACCACTGCACACCTAAGTTATTCAGTTTAAGCATGAGACTGCGAGCTAGTTCATGGTCTTTAGTTAGGCCAAAGTGACCAGTTGATGAGCAAAAATAATTTTATTAGAATAATCAAACATTCACCTCCTTCAACCAGCTTCCCATTCAACCGTCCTCTCGACTCGAAGAAAGTCACTCGTCTTCCTGTGCTAGCGACGATGTGTAGCCTGTTATTGAAGAGAAGCAACGTACACTTAAAAATGAAATCTAAAATAAAATGTTTTAATGAAAAGTAAATTACTTAACTGCCGTTGAAGTCACCGAGTCTCACTATATCTTACACAATATAAGAATTGTAGAAATATAACTATGGGATCAACTTATGATGCACTGTGGAGTTTTGGGGTGGGTAAAGAAGACATTACTATGGGGCACTAAGATTGATTGAAAGTTTTTAACCCCACCCTCCCCCGGCCCAATATCTCGCTGATTCTTACCATGAGCTTATGCAAATGCAATGAAGAATTAAAAGCTTCAATTGTGATGCTATAGTATTTTAAATACAGTTTCACAAGTTAAATTGAAAATTTAAATTGCAAACTTTAATTTACAAATTAGAAATGTGGTGCTACAAAGGCCACCGAGTCTCACTACCGGTAACTCATAAAAGCAAAATTAAAATAAACCAAAAAACTTACAACTAGAAAATACAAAAACAATAAATAAATAAAAACAAATAATCACTGTAGAAATTCCGAGTCACGTGGATTGGTAGTTTTACCTATAACTGGATCTGAAAGTTGAAAATTTCGATTTAAAAATCGATGTTTTGTAGTTATCTGGGTTGATCTCATACCTTTCGACGAAGAATCAAAAGAAACAGCAGTTGGTGCCAGGGGGGAAATCGCAGCAGAAATCGTATGAAATTCGATGAAGAAAGAGAAATTTAAGAAAATTTCGGAAATGTTGAAATGCGTCTTTCTCGTCTTTCTCCTCCGACAGTAACAGTTCCCAGAAATCAAATCGCGACAATGCAATGACGTCATGTTGGCATTTCTTTCAATTGTTGGGAGTTTATATAGAGCCTAAACACGGAACTGACCGAGGGCGCATCATTATTAGGCTCCATTATATCTGTAGGCTACAACTGTAGACTAGGCCTATGTAGGCCTATATAGCAAGTCTGTTTGAAATACATAGGCCTACAAGCAAGTAGGCCAATGCACATTTACAGAGGTTTTACCAACCAGTAGGCCTACTCCGACATTTGGAATTGTATTATACTGCAGATGAATCCTTCGATGCTGTTCGTCTTAGAGACCCGGCATTATTATTATGTTCGTTTAATGGTAGCCTAACAAAAACTGATAGACACCGCTATCAGGTACAAAAAGCAGTTGATCAAATACAATATAACACCTATAGAATGTCTGTAGCCTTGTATGTTGGATTTGTCTTGGAATGAGAGCATAAAATAACAGAAATTACCAAAAGAATGATTCTATGTTTATATAGGCTACTATAGGCTAATGAGATTAGACAACTTGTTATTATTATATTATTAGTGAGCACATGGTGCCTTTCTATGCAAAATCCAAGAGATGTAGCCTAATTAATGTTTCTCATCTTTGGTTGGCAATACAAATTAAGTTGTGAGGGCGTGGCCTCAATTGGTATAGACGATCATCAACCGGTTGGAAAAGCGGTCGAAGAACATGGGGCCGTCCATAAAGTACGTCACGCTATTTTTGACCATTTTTGACCCCCCCCTCCCCCCTGTCACAAACTGTCACAAATCTCGGACCCCCCTAAAGTAGGCCTACGTCACACTTTCGAACAAAAAATTTAAAAACATAACCATTTACCTAACCCTCTAAACTCTAGGATATTCTCCATAATCCCTCTGATAGTGACGTGTGTCCCTAAACGCTTTGATAGTGACGGGAAATCAACTTCTATCCCGCCAGGCCGGGTTTAAGACACGCCTGGCCGGGCCGGGTCAGATTTTAGGTACTAAGAACAAAAAAATATAAAAGAATTTAAAAAATAAATGTGTGACGTCACACATGGCCTGACCCCTCCCCCTGTCACAAACTGTCACAATTTCCCACACCCCCTCCCCCCCTGGAGCGTGACGTACTTTATGGACGGCCCCATGGAAGTCCTTCATGATCTCCCATCTGAACGGATTGATGGTTATTTCCTTAAGCCTCCCTTGCAGATCATAGATGGTTATTCAGACAGGCTGGCAAACTTACAGCAATTATTGTGATTATTAGTCCAGCCGAAAGTGAATTCTGTCATGGTTTATTAGACCAACTACCTGGTTGTTTATCCTCAGGCCTACAGAAAATCTAATTGGCCAGTCGGACAGCAATGCATACAGTAGAAACCAGGGCCTACTATCCCCCCCCTGGAAGCTGGAAGCATTCCCCCCCTAACAGAAACTTTTTGCCTATATATATTGCAAGCGCCGAAGGCGCGAAGCTGCGAGTGCCGAAGGCACGAGACCCATATAGCGACTAGGGGGTCTGGGGAGCGCCGTAAGGTCCCCAGCGGGGTCTGGGGCGGAGCCCCAGAAACCAACGCATTTTTAGCTGTTGGCATCGACTAGAGCGCATGTTTTAGGTTCTTGTTTGCTAGCTGTTTATGAACGATAAAGTCATGAAAATTTCGCTTTTTTGGATTTGCACGTTGTAATTATACCTTTTTAAGCTGTCATTTTCACAAAATTGCTCGTGAATTCAATGCTCAGAAACGTGGTTTAGGATATCATAAAATGTAGCCTCTCCATTATTTAATTTTTTTTAATTTGCACAATATAGCCTAATGGTAACATTTTAAAATTTCTCATTATGGGTTAACAGTGCGACACTGTAGTACTTAGTCCTATGAAGTTTGGAAAGGTTCAGCATTCAGTAAAATATAAATTTATTTTGGTATATCAAATTGTTTAGTCAACCATCAGCTGTACAATACTCAGCAATATCCATTTTGGGATCCAAACAAATCCCATGGACATTTCCCTGGACCACTCCCCGTAATTTCCTCTCTGGATTCCACCAGAGCGTTTCAATGGAACAATTCCTTCGAACATTTCCCTCAAATGTAGGCTTCAAAGTGTAAGCAATTTGCATTTGTACAGACTTCAATATAAGCCATTTGCTTTACTTGCTTTTGAACTTCAATTGTTGACCAACCAAGCTTTTATTGCTTGATTGATGTTTACTTAAACAGACTAAAATCCTTCAGGCCTAATATAAACAAAAGTAGGCCTACTAATTTACTGTTGCTTCTTTGCCTCATATCACTAAAATTCATTCTGAAAATATCGTTCATTTTATTTGAAACCTATATTATAAAACAAGTGCAGTGTCAGTAGATATAAAATATACTTTAATTTTTTTTAACAATTAATGTAAAATTAAGAGTTGTGAGAGCGAGTTCCATATACGTGCAGGGACAAATGTAAGTGAATAAAGCAAAGGCCATACTAAATGAATATCTACCCTTGAGATGGCGGGATGAACGTTCAATGGGAATTTACCGTGGATGGGCAGGGAGGAATGGTAGGCTACAGAGCGAGATGCCGGTGGATATGTCCAGAAGGAAATCTCTTATGCCCATCTATCAATAGGAGGGGGATTTCCCACTGGCACAAGTTGGATCAGGCTACTTACTCCCCCCTCACGTGGCAAGACCTGATGCGCGCGAATGTGATGGAAGTGCAAGGACAAATTTATGTGAGTGTTAAGCAAAAGTCAAATTAAATGAAAATTTACCCTGTGCTATGATGGGGAGGAGATTGTTTGGGGGATTTACCAGATGGAAGTCAATGGCAGATACTGCATGGGGAATACCGGGGGGGAAAATGTTCTGGAGGAAATCTTCTATACTCAACTTTATCATCAGGGGGGGAAACCTTTCCCCCCCTGGCCCAAATTGGAAGCAGTCTGCTTCCATCCCCCCATGGCGTAGTAGGCCCTGGTAGAAACGAAGAGAAAGCAAGACAAGGCCAGTGGCGGTGCTAGAGGGGGGCTAGGGCCCTAGGGGGCTAAGCCCCCTTACCGAAGGCTAAGCCCCCTAAAAAGGCAATATTTTCACGATTTTCTTCGATTTTCGGCTTGATGACTTAAAAAAGGTTGTCAGAAATTTCGGCGGATGAAAAATGGAAAATTTCCCTGAGATTTTGGTCAATGACTAAAAAAGGTCTTGATCGAAAATTTTTATCGAGGCTTCAACCCCCCAAAACTGAAATCCTGGCGCCGCCACTAGACAAGGCTGTGAGAATTACAGGCAGGGTGAAAAAATCAAGTGCAAAATGAAAAAATGACGGACAGAAGACACGCTGCTAGGCAGATACCAAGGCGAATTTAAATCCGGCCAACACAGGGCTGTTTTTAAGGAATTTTTAGAGCTGCACAACCCCTTCTTTCCTTTCCCATCCTCCATGGTAAATTACTCCCAATCATAGGAAAATGGTCTTTTTCGACTAGTTTTAACTGCACAGAAGTGCTTCCGCAATGTTTTTACAACTCCACAAATCCATTTAGAGCTACACATTTTGTGTACAACTGCACGTTAAAAAAAAAACCTGGGCCAACAGATGCAAATGTGTATGGAATTCTTGTAAGCCTATCCGATTTTGCCTCGACCCTGCTCAGTTTCCAGTGAACTGATTGGGTGACACGATGACATCCTTCACCACCTTCACCGCCATATGAATTTAAGGTCTCCATTACTTTTAGACACCATAGTACTACATTGCAAGGGCGGATCCAGGGGGGCCAAAATGGCCAAGCCCCCATTTAAAAATCCCATGGGACGTGGCCCCCCATTTGGTTTCAACAAGCCATGAAATAAATGCAGCGGGTGAGTAAAACAGGATACGATGCCCCCTCCCATTAAAGAAATCGCATGGGACGTGGACCCCCGGCCATTCGATTTACCACACACTCGACTACGATGACCGACGACTAAAAAAGTCATCAACTTTTTGGCGGCTGACTTGGTATCTTTTTCCTGAAAAATTGGACGGATGACTAAAAAAAAGGTCATCAACCTTTTTGGCGACGAACAACACGAAAGTTTTCCTGTCCCACCGACCAACAAAAGCGAAAATGTTGCCCCCCCCCTTTGAAACGTTCTGGATCCGCCACTGCTACATTGCTATAAAACAGACAAAATGTAGTTATATATATATATTCGTTTTAATGAGAAAAAGACAATCTGACAATAACGCAGAAATGCTAACATGAGTGATAATGAATAATTAGAGTTCAAAGTTCGATAACACTGGTCAACAAATTTTAACTTTTTTTTTGTTTCCGAAAAAACTTTGACTGTTTTCTATAGAAGTTGACGTGCTGAACACGGTGGTGTTCTCAGAATTTTTGTATCACGTAAGGTTTTTGAGAAAACGGGCATGCAAGATTTTAACTGAAATGCTTGTTTATTGCATACATTTGCAATATACTATAATTTAATTTCATTGGAAAACAAATCTTTGTAACAGTTCTTCCTCATAATATTGGGTGCTGATGATGACTGTATCACTTAAAAATATTGAGAAACATGAAACTGAAGGTTTTTCATAGTTATTCCCTGTTCAGTTGCACATGTATACAATGTATACAAGATGCTGCTAAAGTTTCATAGATCTAAAATGCTTTGATGCTAATTTTCGTTTGTATTCTTTGTCTGCACATCTCGCTGCAGTGTCAAATACTTGTCAGACCAACACTGCTGGATTCCAGTTTCCCTTATACCGTTTTTCCACTGTGGCAATTTCCTGGTGTTCATCGCTAGATTTGTGAGGAACTAGGGAAGAAGTTCAAGTGGAAATGCAAGATGTGAATCTTAAGTGACATGTTGCCTTTTATGTCCGTATGCTGTAAGATTTTGTTACCAAGTTTATTGTAATTTGGAGTTCTATAGTTACCAAGAAAATTCTCCACAACATCCTTCAGTGCTTCCAGGTGATTGTCTCTGGTCCCTCCCCCTCCCAAAGATGTTCAAACTGCTTGTCATTGATGATGTGTCTGATCTGTGGACCCACAAAAATGCCTTCCTTGATCTTGGCATCACTCATTCTTGGGAATTTCTGTTGTAGATAAAGAACATCTTCAGTCTTTGTGCAGAAAATCTTCAGCATCCTTGTGCATGGCTTTTTAAAAATGTATCAGTTCCAGCTTTAGGTGAAGAGAAGGCAGAAATATTTGTTGGACCGATTTCTGTCCAATACTTGGTGGCAGCAAACTCCAGTCTTGAATCCAGTTGTTCTGCTTTTGCTTTCGACAAACCTAAGTCTCTACAAGGTGGTTCAATTCAATTCCGACTATGTGAATGAGATGATGCGCGCCAGACATTGGCCTACCTACTTCAAAATCCGGATCACTGTCAGCAGCTCTATACTCGTTCCTGGCTCACGCTCACGCTTCACCAATGGAGCAGCATCTTCATCTTCGTCGTCATTTCTCTGGTGGCTTCGCTATTTGAAGACTTTCATTGTACGGCGCTGGTATCATTGTCGAAAGAAGATCTGGGCATTCAGTTTCCTTTCCTATTCTTGCAGAGAAACCAGAAACATTAGTGAGACAAACTTAGCAGCCCATCACAGTCATTATCTTTCTGCTCTCGCCAGACCAGCATTGCTTTTGCAGGACCCCCGGAGTCAAACTCTAAGATCTGCAGCACATCTTCCACAGCAAATGAGAAGCACCCATTCCTTGGCTTTCTCTCCTGTCTTGCAACCAAAGTACAGCTCAAAGTCTTATTGACAAGTCCAGTCATTGTGTTTCTCTGAGGCTTACTCATATAGCATAGCCTACTCTCCACAACTGTAGCAAAATGTACATGTATCACATTTCATGCAACACTGGTGAGATATTTCTGCTGCCAACAACCGTCTTAAAACATATTATAGTTTAAAGCTTATCTGAAAATAAGCTGGCTGACTTGTTATGCATCTTGAATACATGTATACTAAACTTTGGAAATGCGACTTCAAACCACAAACAAACTGATGTCAACTTCCTCAGTGGGATATGCATGTAGACCTATGCAGAGAAGCGGCTCTAATAGTGCTTAGAACTTTTGCAGGAAAATTCTAACCAGCATTAATGCATATGCAGACCCAAGTTTATATTTTATTATGCAAGACAAACATATATGTAAACTGTCCTAAGTGCATGCCTGGACATAACTCAGTTACACGAAGCTTATTATAACGTTATATCCGAAAAATGGAAATAAATAGAAAAAAATGAGATTTCTCAAAAACGGTACGTGATGGGACAATTTCAAGGTCATTTTCGTGATCAGCAGCAGAAACTGTATAAGAAACACCTGAAAGCGTTCAGGAAACAAAATCACTGTTCACCAGTGTAATTAGTCTTAAAGTTAGCTAGTAAATATTTTTATATAGCGATCGTGGGATAAATTGAGAATTGTCCTTTAATGGGAGAGTATGGTTGTGAGCTCTAGGTCTAAGTTGGTGAGAGGAGGGGGTCGGAGAGGAGGTAGGAGTTGGTAGAGAACATGTTTGGGGTTGTGTGTAATGGAGAAAAGGAGTTTTGCATCAGCTGAGTTGGCTAGTTCGGAGACAGTAGGAAAAGTTTGCTCTAAGTATCCTAGGCGTTTAGCTCTTTTTATGAGTTTTTCAAGGCGTTCTTTGTCAGACGCCAGGGTGAGACCCCACCATGATGGGGAGGCATAGAGTAATTTAGCTACAGTAGTTGCTTTGGTAACATTATGGATAGATGGAGAGGAGAGGCCATGGGTTTTGAGCTTTCTGATGGCATAGAGAGAGGATGAGCAGGTAGCTGTGAGGTGGTCTATATGGGCTGTGAGTTTGAGGTTGTCTTGGAGGATAACACCCAGTACCTTCATGGTTTTAACTCTGGTTATGTTTGGTAATGGTGGAGGAGGGTCATATTGGTGACGGGGGCGGAAAATGATCATTTCTTTCGATTTAGAGTTATTTAGGGTAAGATTGTTGGCAGAAGCCCAAGTAGAGATCGAGTGGAGCTCAGATGAAGTTGTGTTAGCTTGAGTGGATCCTATGAGGAGGTAAGTGTCATCAGCGAATTTGATCATGAGGTTAAGTGGTTGAGCAGGGTGCAGGTCTGAACCAGTGATGGAGAAGTTGGTAGGTCCTAAGACTGAGCCTTGGACTATAGGAGTAGTTGTTAGACTGTTTTTATGAAAACAGTCCGTGTGTTTTTCTGTGTGTGTCTGTCTGTGTGTCTGTGTGTTTGTCTGTGTGTGTCTGTGTCATTAAAAACTCATTAAAAAGCAATTAGCCACGCCCCCTTAATTAGTATGACTAGCGCAAACAATAGAAAGGTCACTTAGTACACTGTTCTCATTAGTATGCACAAAACAGTACACTGTTCTCATTAGTATACACAAAACAGTACACTGTTCTCATTAATATACATAAAACAGTTCATTAATATTCATATATGCAGTGACGTCACACTGTTCACATTGGTATGCACAAAACAATACACTGTTCTCATTAGTATGCACAAAACAGGTCATTAATGCAGTGACGTCATTATTCCAAAGCCTTCTACAAGCTTCCACATAGAAAACGCAACATTTTCACTTTTATATTTTAATGCAGTGGATGTACTACAGTTAATGATTTAATTTAATAATTAAATGCGTACAAGGAGGAAGTTTGTTAGATGGCGCCACTTGTTGCAATTACTTTATTAAAAGATGATACTTGTATCTTTAAGAATTATTTGTTAACCATTCTTTGGGAGTGATACACGTTTTGTGCAAATATGTGTCCGTCGAATGTTGAATGTGAAATGGATGTGTTTGGCAACTACAAGTGCGAATGCGACATTTGTGGAATCGATGAGCGAACGGAGGATGAGAAAGCTACGAAATATCGCCTCATGAGATTGAAAGCGGAGAATGAAAAACTCAAAAAAGCAGCTACTTGCGCGGTATGTAAAAATAAGCAAGTGGAAACACTGCTACTTCCATGCAGACACGTAAATATGTGCGACCCATGTACAGATGAAGCTACAGAATGTCCTCAATGCAAAGAACGCATATTGGGCTTTGTCAGAATATATATTGTATAAAAGTTTCTTACAACATTTCAAGAACTCACTTTTCGTTATGGATCCAACTTGGCAACACCCGTTTTCGGCTATAGTGAGCGGACCTTCTGGATGTGGAAAAACACAATTCACGCTACGATTTATAGATCATTTACATTATATGGTCAAACCTCAGGTAGAAAAAATTATCTGGTGTTACGGAATATACCAAGAGATTTTCGACAAATATTCGCAGATTCAATTTCACGAAGGATTACCCGACTTGAATATTTTCGATGGTAAGCAGAAAACGCTTCTGTTATTGGACGACCTTATGAGCGAGACTGATGACCGCGTTACCAAATTATTTACAAAGATCAGCCACCACAGGAACGTTTCGATACTGTACCTGACGCAGAATCTATTCTACAGCAGCAAACATACGAGAACCATCAGTTTGAACGCGCATTACTTTGTTCTTTTCAAAAACGTGAGAGATTCGACTCAGATAGCAAACCTGGCAAGGCAGATGTTCCCCGGCAAGTCGAATTTCATGATAGAGGCGTTCGGAGATGCGACCATGGCACCTTTCGGATATCTGTTGGTTGATCTCAAACCGGAGACGGATGAACGATGCAGATTAAGAACGAACATTTTCCCTGGTGAGACACATTTTGTCTACGTAAGAAAGTGAATATAAGGTCGTGTAATCGCTCGAACGTTCATTCGTTGAAAATGACGGCTCCACTGAAGGAGAAATTTGAGAAACTGAGATTGCTTAAAGAGTCGTCACCCAAAGTGAGGAAACGTATTTTGAAAGATTGCAACACCTCTCTACTTTACTGTCTCTGTGAGTGTGCACTCAACGTTTTAAAAGGAGTTGTTCCTTTGGAAAAAGCTCAGAAGAAGAGACTTGGTCGTTTCAAACACAAGTTAAGAAAATTGGCTTCCAAGAAAACTCGTGTAAAGATTAAGAAACGATTAGTACAGACTGGTGGTTTCATAGGTGCATTACTTACCCCCGTGCTTTCCTTTCTGGGTACCTTGCTAAGTAATAAACTGTAGCATGGAACATACGAAGAAGATGGTCTTGGTTGAACCTAGACAGATTGAAAAATGGAAGGAAACCATGTTGGACAAGACTTTGTCCAAATTGGATACGCAGATGTACGACATTCTGCATCGCGATATTGCCGATGACGATAAAGCCAAACTCTATTCCAACAGTCTGAGTCGCTATTTGAACATTGATAAACCTACTGTACTTACCAAATTCGAAAAGAAAGAAGATGAAGTGACAGATGCTGAGAAGGCGCAGCCGGTCAAAACCAATAGTATAGAAGCTCAAGTCTTGGAAACCGTGCCAAAGAAATGGAAAACGCAGGCTGCTAGACTTTTGACTCACATGAAGAGCAACCCGGACGTATCGTGGTCTACTAAAGGCGAACTTGTGCTGAAGAACGCGACGGTTCCGAAGACGCACGTGGTGGACTTGGTAAACGACCTGCTGAGAAAACATACAACAGCTTCACCGCCTACCGGATGGATGCAACTGGCCGACGCGTTGAAAGATTCCAATATTCCTCGCGAGTTGATCGGCAATCAAGATCGCTGGAAATATATTAACGGTTCGATCGATGAAAGCCAGTCATTTGCATCGAAAAGTATACACGGAGAACAACATCAACAACATCATCTGGATGCGAGTTGGTTACCCTACTGATGGAGTCTTACTTCGATCCTAAACAACCGGCTAGCTTCGGCGGCGTATCTTCCTTTCAAAGACATATTAACGATAAATTTAAAACTAAGGATGTTAAAAATTGGCTTTCGAAACAGGATGCTTACACGCTGCATAAACCTGTCAGATTGAACTTTAGGCGTAGACAGACTTTTACAGTAGGAATTGACGATCTATGGCAAGCTGACTTGGCCGATCTTTCTGCATTGTCGAAACATAATGATAAAAATAAATATATTTTAACGTGTATAGACGTCTTTTCTAAATATGCTTGGGCAGTTCCGCTCAAGTCAAAGTCGGGAGCCGATTTGACTGCAGCCTTTTCGGCCATTTTGATAGATAGACACCCCGCTCATTTACAGACCGACAAGAGAACAGAGTTCCTTAATAGAAGCTTTCAATCCATGCTGCGCAAGAATTCCATTCGCTTTTACACAACTGAAAATAGCGACATAAAGGCTTCTGTAGTAGAAAGATTCAATCGCACGCTTAAGACGAAAATGTGGAAGTACTTTACGTATAAGAATACGTATCGTTATGTAGATGTTTTGCAAGATCTTATGCAATCGTACAACAATACATATCATAGAAGCATAGGTATGATACCTAGGCAAGTGACAAAGGAAGACGAAAATGGTATTAGAAGTCGTTTGTACGGTCAAAAGAAAAGTCCAGCAAAGTGGAAATATGCAGTAGGTGATAAAGTGAGAATTGCAAAGGCTAGAATCGCATTCAAAAAGGGCTACCTTCCCTCTTGGTCCGAGGAGATTTTTAAGATTATAGCTCGCATACCTTCCGATCCAGTAACTTACGAATTAGCTGATTTAAAAGACGAGACGCTAAAGGGTAAATTCTACGAAGTCGAATTGCAAAGAATTTTGAAAGATGATGACGTGTACGGTATCGAAAAGGTCTTAAAAACACGTAAGCGCCGTGGAAAGACCGAATATTATGTCAAGTGGAAAGGTTACGACGACAAATTTAACTCTTGGACTCAGGATATATTCGATGTCTAGCACTGACAATGCGCATTCTGTAATAGTCTACATGCGAGTATGGCTCACTTTTATCTAGCGCTACCAAGCAACAGCTCCATGCAGTATTATCCAAGCAATACAGCGGCACACTTTACAACAAAATTGGAAAACGGCATTTCGTTATCGGGCGATTGGGAAGTTGGCTTGATTGAAATACATTATCCGCACACATGGAACAATATAACATCCGACGATTGTGAATTTATTTATTGGCAAGAATCGAAAAAGTATTCTGACGGTTTGGATTGGCCAGGCGATCAAAAGACAATACAAATACCTACTGGCTATTACGAAAGTATGCATGATATTGTACATGCTGTAAATACGAATATACAGGAGTTTGCGGTCGAACATAATCTTGATAAATATTCGCATTTTAAATATGACACAATAACGAAAACACTCAAAGGTGAAATAAATCTAGGAGCGGGAGTAAGATTCTCCACAGCATTATGCTTTATTTTGGGCATAGACGAAAGTCAGAATCCTATTGTTAACCACAATTTTGGTAAATATGACGCTGAAGAGAATGAAGAATATTATAAAGAGCATTACGAAGAGTTTAATAAAGTATGGGATGAGGTACCCGATGTGGAATGGGAATCTGAGTATATTGGAGATATAAATCCAGCATTCTCAAGCATACACGTTTATTGCAACATTCTGTCACATGTACCTGTTGGCGATACGACAGCCCCATTACTTCGAATAGTTCACATTGAAGGCAAAAATGGCGACATTGTGCATATCATGTACGAGAATGCAGTCTACGTACCCCTTCAGCAGAAAAGCTTCGATTCGATAGAAATAGATATTAGGGGCGACACTGGGAATGCAATACCATTCGAGTATGGGAAGTCGTTCGTATTACTTCATTTCAGACAGTGCAAGAAATCGCATCTCATTCAATAAAATATGGCTCACTTTTACCTTACGCTCCCCAGCAATAGTTCCATGCTGTTTTATCCAAACAATACCGTAACACATTTTACCACGAGATTGGAAAATCCCATATCCCTAACCGGTGACTGGGAAGTCGGGCTAGTTGAATTACAGCACCCTCATAGTTGGAGCAATTTAGAAAGAAGTGAAGGTAGAATCTCGTATATGCACGTCAAGTTTTCTGAAACGGGTGACATACTACCAGGATCGCTGCATAGAACTACACGACTGCCAACCGGATACTATGAAACACCTCAAGATCTTATCGATTCCATAAACAAATTTATAAGTCTTGTTGTGGATGAAATGGAATTGACCACATTCCCAAAGTTCAAATACGATCCTATATCGAAGCGACTCAAGGGAGATATAAACAAAGGTGCAAATATTCAGTTTTCACCAACCATATGTTCAATGCTGGGCGTTGATGCACGTCAAAATCCAATTCTCAATTACGATGAGGAGGATGACTACATTGTTGATTTCGTGGGCGACAATGCTTGCGATGTAAATCGTGGGTTTTGCTCTCTGTACGTATATTGCAATGTGTTGGAACAAGTCCCTGTGGGAGATACGAAGGCGCCATTGCTCAGAATTGTAAACGTGTCTGGGAAAAGTGGCGATAGCGTGCGTACGACTTACGAAAAGCCCGTTTACATTCCGTTGCAACAGAAGACTTTCGACTCCATCGAAGTGGATATAAGGGGCGACACTGGAAGTCCTATCCCATTCGAATACGGGAAGGCAATTGTGACACTACACTTTAGACATCGTAAGATACCTTATCTTTTGCAATGAAAAAACAATTTTGCTGCGATGCAAGTCGTTTGGCATACGAGGACTACTATGTACAACAGAGTGGCAATGGCATGCCAGTTTTTCAAGGTGCGCGCATGCAACGTGGGCATGGCGTGGGCAGCTTTCTTGGCGGTCTGTTTAGAAGTGCCTGGCCGCTTATTCAGACTGGCGCTAAGGCAATTGGCAAACAGGTTTTTAGAACCGGTCTGCAGATTGCCAACGACGTCGCGGACGGTGGTCAGTTGATAGACTCGGCCAAACGACGCGTTCCAGAAGGTATAAAAGCGTTTACATCTCCCAAAAATGACAATGTGCAAAGCGGCGGCGGCAGGAAGAGACGTAAAAGATCGTTGAAAAGAATTAACAAGAGAACCAAGGAAGATATTTTCGGCAAAGTTTAAAAATGGCGTTCGTTCATCCACAATCTTGCGAATGTACAAAGAGCGAATTGGATCTGTTTACCGTACCTCCCACGCAGACCAGTATCGAAACTGGGTCGTACGTAGAGTATAATCCAATAGCCACCATTTCGCAAGGTACGCCGATCGAATTTAGCATTACAGGCGCCGGTCAAGATTATTTGGACTTGTCGATTACACAGTTATACGTCAGAGCAGCTATAATAAGAGCGAATAACGATCCGACGGATGCTGGCGATCATGTTGGACCTATCAACCTATTC
Organism: Lumbricus terrestris; assembly: GCA_949752735.1. Classification (NCBI taxonomy): domain Eukaryota; kingdom Metazoa; phylum Annelida; class Clitellata; order Crassiclitellata; family Lumbricidae; genus Lumbricus; species Lumbricus terrestris. Next base: position 15,851,533 of record OX457047.1, on the reverse strand, counting down.
CTACACAGCCTGTTTTCGGAAGTCGACATCACTTTAAATGACACGCTCGTTACTTCTTCGAACAACACGTATGCGTATCGTAGCTATATGGAGACCATCCTTAGTTACGGTGATGCAGCCAAAGCTTCGCAACTTACCTCTGCGCTCTTTTACAAGGATACAGCAACCCACTTGGAAGATGCCAATCCACACGATGACAATATAGCGAATGTCGGTTTTAAGAAACGCAGTGCATTGACCGACGAAGGGCGCGTCGTTGATATGATAGGAGGAATTCACAACGATCTCTTCTTCCAAGAACGGTTTCTCCCCAACGATATTAATACAAAAATCTGACTCGTAAGAAATAAGGATCCATTCTGCTTGATGTCAGCGACGCAGGGTGCTGCATATAAAGTAAAAATCTTGGAATGCAAGTTGTACGTTAGAAAAGTAAAACTAAGTCCGTCGGTGTTTCTAGCACACGCTAAAGCACTTGAGGTTGGTAATTTGAAGTTTCCCATTCGAAGAGCCATTTGCAAGACTTTCACGGTTCCGGCTGGAAACTTGGATGCGTCGCAGGAGAGTCTCTTCTCCGGTCAGATTCCTACACGTATCGTTATCGGTTGCGTGGACAACGACGCGTTTAACGGAGTCTATACGAAGAATCCATTCAACTTCAAACATATGAATCTGACCCAACTAAAAGTATACTTGGACGGTCAACAGCAAACGATCAAACCTTTGGAAACGAATTTCGCAAACAATCAGTTTGTGAATGCTTACGCTTCGCTGTTTACTGGTACCGGAAAGTGGATGCGCGACGAAGGAAATCAGATAGCGAGAGAGGACTTTGCCGGTGGATACGCTCTTTACGCATTCGATTTAACACCGGACCTGGCAGAAGGTGGTCACTTTAACCTCATCAAACCGGGAAATATTCGTGTTGATATGAAGTTCGGCCAGGCTTTGGCTAGAACCATAAACGTCATCGCATTCGCAGAATTTGAAAATATTCTGGAAATCGACCGCTCCAGAAACGTGATTTTCGACTATACCAACTGAAATGGACGGTGACACGATATATTCGATACTACGTGCAGATGCAAAGTGTGGTCCCATGTTTCTGGGCGTGTTTCCATGCGACCGCTTACCTTCAACGATAAACAGAAATCGTCCCTCCATTCTCGTGTGTAATACAGATACGTACGGCAATCCAGGGAAACATTGGATCGTTATTTACATAGAGAATTCTGCCTATGGGGAATACTTTGACTCGCTGGGCGCACCACCCGAAGCTCCGTTCAGAACATTTTTACATAGACATTGTACACGGTGGATCTTTACTGATCACCAATTGCAAAGCTTAGTTAGCAAATTTTGTGGACATTACTGTATTTTGTATTCGTTGCATAGAGCTAGAGGTAGAAATATTAATGCTGTAGCGAACATGTTAACTTTTGATACTGGATTGAACGATTATTTGGTTTATAATTTCGTTTCCAAAGTATAAGAATAAAGTTACTTGAACTTCAAAAGTGTTGTAGTTATTTCTATGCGCGAATCTGAATGCTAGGGATTGAAAACATATCAAAGTCCTGCTATTATCATTTAATAATGCACACACAACAGATGACGCCAACGCTGTAACAAACTTCCTCCTTGTACGCATTAAAAGATAAAATTGAAAAAAATCTTGGGTTTTTTTTCTCTGGGTGGAAAATCATGGGTGAAAAATCTTGGGTTTTTTCTAGGTTTTTTTCTGGGTGGAAAATTTGGCTTTTTTCTAGGTTTTTTTTTCTGGGTGGAAAATCTAGGGTTTTTCTGGGGTTTTTTTTCTAGGTGGAAAACCTGACTTTTTCTAGGTGGAAAATCTAATTTTATTTCTAGCTTTTTAATTTGCTGGTTCTAGCAGATTTCTTTTTCTCGAACATACGTCGCGCGGCACAGATTCTTATCGCAACAAATAAAGCCATTCATGTGCCTTTCTTCATCAACGTATCGCATCGCATGACTGGAGACTGTGAATGCTACAATGACAGCAGTCAAATGTTGCCTGCGGGCATAGAGTCGACGATCTCGTCACGGTGTAAAGGACTCCTGTGTGTATAAAATTCATATAGCTCAAATTTTAAAACGCATGACATACAGCATTATTGTCCAAGTAAAGGAGATGAATGCGAAGGATTGAATCTGCGTATAAGTCATGTAAAATTGATGTTTGACAAATTTTAAAGTGAGCAGCAGCTATCATTACTGTCCAAGTAATAAATGTTTGAAGTGCCTCTGTCTATGACTCTGCATATGACTCCACTGAATGAACCAGTGTTTCAACCGACATCTTTGTCATATTGTCGTTAGAGCGGAAACGCAAGCGTTCAAATAATATGCCTGCGGCAATTAGACGGACACCTACTGCTGGTCTTTTGTTGAGCGGGTCGGTCTCGCCACGGTGCATTGCTTCGGGTGCTTTTGATCAGTGCTCTGGGTATGCAACAAAATTGAGCGAGCGCTGACAGAGACCTATGGAATAATGCTCCATTGCGTTCCAATTCTGCCCTAAGAGTCCCAGTTCGCTTGTCAACTGTGCTTTATGCAAAAATAAATGACTATATAGCTTTGCCAGTGCCAGACAAAATTGTGTATAAACGAGGAGGGTGGCCCTTCTTCTTCTTCTTACGACTCAGTGATGAATATGCTTAAATTTTAAGAAACACCTCTGCTGGTTGCATTGCGCTATTGTCTATAACAAGTGTGAATAAAGGATTATGGCAGTGCCAGCTGCACGTACAAATATATAATAGACGTTTAGACGTGCGGAGAAGCTGTTGGAAGCCCTGCCAGTACATTATTGTGAGCCACCTTTACACATGCTTTGCGCTGGCATTACATAGCTAAGCCCCTCTGCTGTTGGGTGCCAGTTCCAAGGAGCCTTAAATGGAGAGGGTACCTGTATAAGGTGATGGATTCGTGCTATATGTGACAGCGGCAGACGTGTGGCTACGTTTAAGAAATCCTCTATTAATCTTTATTATTATTATCAAGCATCTGCACGTGCTATTGAATGCATAACAGAGTCTACCAATCTAAAGAGCATTGTCAGGGCCAGACCCGTGTCTACGTAAGGTTGGAGGTCACAACTTCTGACTGACAAGCATTAGTGACGCTCTCCTCGTTTACGCAGACGTGGGACTGGCGCTACATAGTTGCTTCTGTCATGTGCGTGCTATTGAATGCATAACAGAGTCTACCAATCTAAAGAGTATTGACAGGGCCAGACCCGAGTCTGCGTAAGGATGGAGGTCACAACATCTGTAAGAATTAGAAGACTGTTGTCGTTTGTTCTTTAACAGACTCATTAAGCCCATTACAATGAACCTTCTAGAGAATTCTGCCCTTAGGGCATTACAATAATGGTAAGGACAGCCGTTTGCATAGACCCCACAGTGAATGGCGTGTGTGTATAATAATGATAGATCATTCGAAACGTTCCAGCCTTAACAATAGCTTAAACATATAGGTATACACATAGGTACACACAGGTACATAGACAGGCAGTGAGACATACGCGTAAGCATACGCATTCTGGAAGCCTGTGGAAACTTGTGGCAAATGACGTCACATCATGAATATTAATTAGGTAGGCTGCTTAGTCAGTTACGTATACACACAGACAGACACAAACAGACAGGCAGTCAAAGAACAATGGAAATGGTGGAAGCTACTAGAATATTATTGAGCTGTTTTGTGCATACTAATGAGAACAGCGTACTGTTTTGTGCATACTAATGAGAACAGTGTACTGTTTTGTGCATACTAATCATGTAGGTATACACACAGACAGACAGACAGACATATACACACATACACACACACATAGGTCTTCCAGAATGACCCAGAAAGTTCTCCAATTATGACGTCATAGCATTACATGAATATTAATTAGGGGGCGGGGCTAAGGACACAGACACACACAGACAAACACACAGACACACAGACAGACACACACAGACAAACACACGGACTGTTTTCATAAAAACAGTCTAACAACTACTTATAGGCCTATTGGCATTGATTGGGAGGAGAGACGAAGTGTGGCCTTTGAACACAGTGAGGTGAGAGCGTTCAAGATGATATTAAACAAGCCAGTTAGGCCTATAGATTTGGTCTGGGATATCGAGAGTGGAAATTTTGTCAAAGAGGGCAGAGTGCTTGACAGAGTCAAAAGCTTTGGAGAAGTCAAGAGAGATTATTGAGACATAATCATTGGTTTTTAGGAGGATTTGTGTGTGATGTAAGATAGATATTATGGCGGCGGAGGTAGAACCAGTAGGTCTGAATGCAAATTGATCGGAAACCAGGGATTCAAGAGGGGGTTGCGTAAGAGTTGGGTATATGTATCTCTGAACGATTTGCTTTTCAACTATTCTGGAGAGGATAGGGAGGATGGAAATTGGGCGGAAGTCTGCTTTTTGAGAGGGGGGGTTTGTTTTAGCTTTTGGCCGGATGATGGCTATTTTCCATTGGGGGGGGATGAAGTGGGATAGGAATGAGAGATTGATGAGAATGAGAGTTCTGATGTTTCTGACTTTGGTTCCATTCAGCCAAACTTCTCTTCGATCCCCTCTTTAGTCGCTGAAGTTTATGTCGAACACAATGAAACACTCAACTTGTTGGCCTGTACTTGTATCTCAGTAGGCCACTATCTTCTAAGACAAAGGCGTATGCAATTATGCATGCACTTTGTATGAGTGTGTATCATAGAAGGTCCTTGAGTGCGATATACATATATTGCATTGTATTGTAATAAATCTAATCTAATCTAATCTAATCTAATCTAATAAAGCATTTGTAAAGCGCTTCTCACAGCAGAGCTATTCAGAAGCGCTCTCAGCGTGACAGGCCCATGAAAAAAGAAAAGTCTTCAAGCAGCGAAAAGATGCAGGTGAATTTCCTACAAGAATCCTGCCACGAATTTCAGAAGGAAGGTGATTCCAAATTAAAGGACCAACAATAGCAAAAGCTCGGTGTTGGGTTAATGATGTTCGTGATCTGGGTACAAATAGATCAAAGCGGTCAGCAGAACGAAGAGGGCGTGAAGATCTTGCAGAAAGAGGCTTACACATTAAGTCACACAGGTATTTAGGCGCTAAGCCCTGCAGGGACTTAGTAACTAGAAGCAAGACTTTGTATCTGATTCGGGCAAAGATCGGAAGCCAGTGAAGGTCATGAGTCATGAATGTAGAGATGTGCGAGTATCGAGGAAGTCGTGCAATAAGTCTAGCAGCAGAATTTAAGACAGATTGTACAGATGACAAGCGAACTTTAGGAAGCCCAATTAGTAGGGAGTTACAGTAGTCAATTCGTGAGGAGATAAAGGCATGTACCATAGTAATAAAACATTGATGTCATGTCATGTCATTCCGCCATCGTCGCTCTGCGACGGTTGGCTGCACGAATGGATGAGCATTTTCCACAGTTGTCTATCTCCTGCCATGTTCATTAACCTCCTCCCCGAAAGTCCAGTCCATTTCAAGATGTTGTCTATCCATGCCATTCTTGGTCTTCCTCTTCCCCTTTCTCCCTCCATCAGTCCCGTCATCAGGTTGTTTTCTATGCTTTCCTTTTTCTGTCTCATCACGTGTCCGAAGTATCGCAACTTTCTTGTTTTTACGTGGGTCAACAGTTCTTGCTTTGTTCCTGCTATGAAGTACACCTGTTCGTTGGTCAATTTTTTTGTCCATGGAACTCTTAATATTTTTCTAAGACATTTGTTCTCGAATGCTTGTATGCGTCTTTCCTCCTCTTTCTTTAAGGTCCATGCCTCACACCCGTATGTCGCCACTGGAAACACCAATGCCTTCAGTAGTCTCGTCTTTGTTCTGTTGCTGACAGCTTTATTTGATGAAGTGCCTCTATTAGGGTGAACCGTTCAGAGGTGCCCCCATGGCAGTGTCCCAGTGCACAAGGCGAAGACCACGACAGAAAACAGGTTTTGAGAAAAGTAAATGTGGAGGAAGGGTTTACCAGTTGTAATTTTAGATCGATTAGATGGGGATAGCGTATTACAAAGAGCCATAGCTGTTCTAGTATGAAGAAAGATCGATGACTTAACATAACAATTTTACAGAAATTATAATATTGCAGTTGTATAAACGCTGCATGAGATTAGTCAAAATAATAAGAAAGCATGAACGCAAGATAAATACTAGCACTACCCTCGAAGTTTTGAAATGGGTTCCACTGATTAAAATCCAACTAGTCTGCACTGGGTCTAACAATAATAACTTTCCATTTACAAGCCATATCAAAATCTGTTAAACAGGTGGGTTGTGCTATGATAAGGTTATGCTTGAAGCATATGGTAACGTCGGAATTCTCTTGTGGTGTGACTGGTGTCCAGTGCATGTTGAAACATTGAGCAGCAACTGTTACTACAGTAGATGGTCTCTATGTTCTACAGTTTTTGACTAAAACTTGTTGCCGAAAAATCAGAACACTCAAACGGAAAGTAAAGACATTGTTTTAGATGTTTAGCAACTTGAAATATCCTAATTGTAAATTTAAAATTTCCAAGCAATTCGAAAAAGTTGAAATCATTCAGTTATTAACAGTGTTACTGTAGGCTAATTAAAATAGCACATTATTCAGACCCAAAACTGAAAATCATTCTAGCTGAAATGTAACACAGATGTAGTAGGCTACTAAGCATAAATTGGAACAACTCAAGATCAATAACATGAAGGTTATGCAAAAAATTCAATGACAGTATCCCAAGTTAGATTATCTATCATTTTAGCGTTCTAAATTATTCACCCAATGTAAGTGCAATGTAGTATTTATATATCAATCTTTTATTCACCAAATGATGGTAGCACAATTAATAAAACAACAAAGAAATACAGCATTCACAGGACAGCATATCTGCCTGCATAGCACTAAAGACAGAAAACAGACTAAGTTTCCTTATTGTCAGGTTCCACAATCACTGACGATTTCTCCAGTCTCTTCTTACTGTTCTGTAGCGCAACCTAGCCCTAACCTATTCCCTGTATGACGGTATCTAAGGCTAGTGTATAAGTTTCTAAAGTTCTTAACTTGTTCACTTACAACCAAGATCTGTTTCTTGTATTTTCTTCTTCGTTTTAATATTCGCAAATAACACAACAATGCATCAACGACGACAAGCGATTCAATTCTGTGACAGCAACGCAACCTTAATATCTTACTGCTCTCTAAAGTTTTCAACACACACTCCACTGTTCTCTAAAACGTCTTACACTACTAGCACTCCTTCAACAACTTATATCACTGTCTGGGCGTACACTCTTCCCCTGCCGCTCTGTCCTTTCTCTCTGCCTCTCTCCGTCTGTCTGTCTGTCTGTCTGTCTGTCTGTCTGTTTCTCTCTCTCGCGCTCTCCGGCGACGGTCGGCCGAGCCGCGCCAACTTTCCCGCCAGTCTGCCACCTGCAAGTCTGTCTGTCCGTACGCTTAACAATTAGCTGACCTTGAGCTGGTCTATTCGTACGCTCACCCCTTAGCTGACCACATACACTATACAAAAGTAGCTCACACTTATTATAAAAGTTTGCATGCATAGGACTTCTAGGTTGACCTAAGCCATATATAAAATGTAGGCTACATTCCCAGACAGTGGTGGTTATACACAACAAGAATATAATTATACACTGAAAATAACAAGCGCTCAAACACTTAAGGCGTGTAAGAGAAGCATGATGCAAAACTGACAACAACATTGTTGTGTGAAAGGCATTTCTGGATAAAACGCAATCTTCTGGATAACCAGCAGTCTGTAATATTAATTTCATGCATGAAGTGCAGTACAGATGCAACACTACTATGGGAGACTTTAAAAATTTTACATACTGCAGAGCTGTAAGTGTACTCTAAAGAGTTCAGCTCACTTTTGGTAGGGCTCACAGCTTCCATTCCATAAAGGAGAAACGGTTTACAGTGGGCAGCAACTAAATGCAACAAAACTGGTTCACTGAGTTTGTAGCATTTACTATACAATGAATTAAATGACCTGTAAAACTTCACACGCATTTCATGCAGACTAATTTTAAATGACTTGGCTGCAGTCAGAAAACAGCCCAAATATTTTAATTTGTCAACAAAACTGATATCTACTCCATTGACCTTAATGCACTTACATGTATTACGAAACCGTGTTCCAATCCTTATAACTTGAGATTTGGCTACATTAAGTTTCATCTCAATACCTTTTAACTCGGCAAAGCAAATATCAACCATTGATTGGAGGTCACACAGCGATGCTGAAATTAAGATGAGATCATCTGCGTACATGACACATCCCAAGTAAGTATCGCCAATTCTACACCCATGACTAGACCTACTTAATTTTTCAATAATGTCATTCACATAGACAGCAAACAGCACCGGGGATAGAACACCACCCTGCCTAACCCCACATGTTAGGGTTATCATCTCTGATAATATGTTGTCCCATTTCACAAATGCTGCACTCAGACTATACCAACTTATAAGTATTTATGTTTGTTATCAATCTGACATCTACTCTGATAAAAATCATTTTTCATTCAGCTTCCATTTAGGCAAGAATTCTTTTCATCAATCCACCTTCTATTTGAGCAACAATTATTTTTTAATCAACACAACTTTTTAAATCGGTGGTTTCTCAAACTTCTGCAGGCCACGGACCGGAAATTGAATTTTTTTTGGAGCCACGGAACGCTAACTCAAATTGCAGGCGCATAACAGAAGCGAACTGTGCTATAAAAAGAATATTATAAGGCTATTTATTATTAGGGAATCGTTTCATTACTTAAATCACACCCCTAATAGCATTTAATATATTTCTCAATTTAATTCTCATTTGATACTTTATTAAAAATTGATAATTAGGCAACAACTTAGTTTTAACTAAGACTTCTTCACGCACTGGTGATCAGGTCGACGGACCACCAATTTGAGAACCGCTGGTATAATTTTTTATTAGTCAAACTCTAATTTAAGCAAGAATCTCTTTATCATATCCAGCACGTATTTAAACAACCATCATTTTCATCAATCCGGTTTCTAGTTAGCAAGAATTCTTTTCATCAGTCCATCTTGTATTCGCTAAAACCCATCAACAGTTTGGCAGCTGAGAGCATGGTTCCGACATGATGGTTTAGCAGTGACGTTAACGGTATCGTTTTCTGTTCTTGAGAGGTCTCTCTGCGAGCTGCAGAGGTTGTTTGCACTGCGGACATGAGTGGCGGACGTCCTGACAGCTCTTGCAATACAATGGCAGCAGACACAGTCCAAACAGCAAGATCCTGCACGAAAGAAGCATTCCAAAGCATTAACGTATAAACAGCATTGCTTGTTACATGTTTAACGGCTCCCGTCATATAAAAAATGATTAGTGTCGCCCTCCTCCTTTATCCAGGCTTGGCACTGGCACTGGCAGAAAACAACCAGTGACAGAGTTGTATAAACATCATCTCAGCTGCACGCATTATATGCGGTCGCACACTATCCGATCATGTGACTGATCTGTTGCGTGACAACCTGCACTGGCTCCGTATCCCCCCAGCGGATTACATAGCCTACAAGCTGTGCCTAATAAAAAGCACTACATAACCTCATGCCGGACTACGGTAGCTATCTTCCTGTGCAGCGATAGGATATCGTAGTCTACGTCAGTCAATTCAACTGGATGTGGATGGTACGTAGACGGATAGTTTTGGATACATTAATTTTACTTCATGAACAACTCCTATTGATGAGAAACAGACAGGGCCGGATTAAGGCATGTTCGACATGTTCGGCCGAACAGGGGCCCCCACACTTTAGGGGGCTCCCACACATGCAATAGGAATTTTTTCAGCATTGCTATTTATAATATAATTATTATAATTTGCTATTAAATTATAATAATAAACTGAGTTCAAAATAGGCCTACATGAAAAATTGTCAAATTATTGAAAACTAGTGACTTTAGCATTATGCAACTTTTTAATGTGGGGGCCCCTATTGCAGTTTTCATTGCCAGGCAGATTGATCTTAAAATAAGTCAGAAATGCTAGGAAGAGTTATACGCTTTTTGCTCATTTAAAAACTGTGGGGCCCTTTTTGCAGTTTTCATTGCCAGGCAGATTGATCTTAAAATCAGTCAGAAATGCTAGTAAGAGTTATACGTTTTTTTAATATTTAAATATTGTGGGGGTCCTTATTGCAGTTTTCATTGCCAGGCAGATTGATCTTAAAATAAGTCAGAAATGCTAGGAAGAGTTATACGCTTTTTGCTCATTTAAAAATTGTGGGGCCCTTTTTGCAGTTTTCATTGCCAGGCAGATTGATCTTAAAATCAGTCAGAAATGCTAGTAAGAGTTATACTTTTTTGCTTATTTAAAAATGTGGGGGGCCTTATTGCAGTTTTCATTGCAAGGCAGATTGATCTTAAAATCAGTCAGAAATGCTAGCAAGAGTTAGCCTATACGTTTTTGGCTTATTTAAACACTTAATACATCGCCTAATCGGAACTCTAGTGCTAAGCTACGCATTATGAGATGGCGTGATAATAACATTGAGTAGGTCTACATGCAGTAGCCTACGCACTCTATTTTTACGAATTCAATCAATCTCATAAATTTATATAGAGCCCCCTTGAGATTTTCACTCAAAGGCGCTCCCAACGCAGGCGTTGTCATAAAGAAGTTGAGACGACGAAATTGTTAGAATAATGATACACATTCTAGATGGCGCTAGCATAGATGACTGTAGATGACTCTATATAATTTAGTCTATGTTATACGTCACTTCCTCCTTCTCCTCCGTTCCGTGTTTTGTGCTATTAGTTAAGATGACATGTGACAATCTTTATCTCCTTTAATCGTGAATAAAGCTCTGCATTCCAACAGGTTATGTGCCCAGGTCGAACGCAGGACGACTGGTTAATTCCCAGGACGACTGGTCGACTAATATTTTTCGAGTTTTCTCGTTAATTATCCGAGTCGATAGAAGCTGAAGTTTCTTCTTGGTCTCGCGTCAAAATGGCGGCATTGGAAGAACTACAGCAGCAAGTTTTGAGAATTCAGGAGAAAATTAGCACAGGAACAGGTAATGTAGCGACAACAGTTACTACAAATTCCGTCGGAGGTTTACCGGAAGCGAAGCATCTTGATGGCAAAAATTATGGTGATTGGAAATTCTGGATGCAAAATTTCTTAATTGACGCAGGTTTATGGCGCTGTGTTTCGCCAAAAGAGGGCCAGACTGTTGATCCGGATTTGGACTTACGTGCGTTAGCCAAAATCAATCTCAGCCTAAAACCCTGTTCAACCAGAGTCACGAAGAAATGCCAGACTGCGAAAGCTGTTTGGGACGCATTGAGAGGTGAATATGAAAGCACTGCTCTTGTTCGTCTGATTGGACTGTATTCCAGTTTGTTTAAGACAAATTTTGAGAACTTTCCTTCGATGCAGCAGTATGTAGATCACATTTTGTCAATTGCAGAACAATTGGAATCAATTGGTCAACCTTTTCAGGACAATGTTGTTGGAGGCATAATTCTTGGAGGTCTTCCAGATCAGTATAGGCCTTTAATATTAGGCATCCAAGGATCAAAGCAAGACACAACAGTTGAGTTTGTAAAAAGTCTTTTGCTTCAGGACAGTGTTATGGAGCTAGGAGCAAGTACGACTTCGGTTGCAACTCATTCAGCATTTTCAATGGGCAGGTCTCAAATGAGCAGGTCCCACAAGGGCATGTCCCAGATGAAAAGTAAGCCAAAAGGACCACGTTGTTTTGAATGTAATCGTTTTGGTCATATTCGTTCGCAATGTGAGAAGGTCAAGGTTAAACCCCATAAGAATTCAGCCAACGCGAATTTTGGTGCTGTGTCAGCCCAAACGAATTTTTCAGTTTCATCGGTGCAGCCTACCTCGATGAATGATGATTGGTATCTTGATTCAGGTGCCACGGTACATCTAACATCTCGACTTGACTTGCTTAAGAATTTTTCTTCAGATTCTAGTCAAGAGGTTGGAATTGCAAATGGAACAAAGTTAAAAAGTACTGGAATGGGAACATTATCGATTCCGTTGTCAACAAAGAAAACAATGGAAATTTCAGATGTTGTTCATGTACCAGATTTGGCTATAAATCTCTTAGCAGTTAACAGAATTGCTCAGGAGGGTAAAACTGTTTTGTTTGACAAGAAAGGCTGTCGCATAGTTAATCAGCAGGTGAAGGTCAATCCAAAAAGTGTCATTGGAACTGCCACAGAAGTCAATGGACTGTATCGTTTGAACTGTAAGCAATCTCGTATGTTTGCTGCGCTGTCAACGAACTCTGTAAACTTATGGCATCGTCGCCTTGGACATCTTAATCGGCCTTCTATGCGCCTACTTCGAAGCACTATGTCTACTGGTGTTCAGTCTGAAGGGACGGCAGATATTCCTTGTGAAGTTTGTGTGAAAGGCAAACAGCATCGCAAACCGTTCAAGAAAACAGGAGCCAAACGAGCGAAGCACGTTCTTGGTCTTGTTCATTCTGATATTTGTGGTCCAATGCATGTTTCATCAGTTGGTGGAGCACGGTATTTTCTGACATTGATTGATGATTTCACGAGACACTCGGTTGTCTATTTTCTGAAATCAAAGACTGAGGTACTGGAGAAGTTCAAGGAGTACAAATCTCTTGTTGAGAATCAGACTGGTAAACGTATCAAAACTCTTCGAACAGATAATGGTACTGAATATGTCAATGAGAATTTTCTGAGTTTCTTACGACGTTGTGGAATTCGTCACGAAACCACGATTCCGTATACTCCTCAACAGAACGGAGTTGCTGAACGTCTGAACAGAACTTTGGTAGAAAGAGCTCGAACAATGATTCTAGAATCCGGAGTAAGCACAGATTTTTGGGCAGAAGCAGTAAATACAGCCAATTATCTGAAGAATCGGTCACCTACAAAAGTCTTACCAAATATGACACCTCAAGAGGCATGGACAGGAGAAAAACCTGACCTAAGCCATCTTCGTGCTTTTGGTTGCAAAGCTTTGGTGAAAATTCCTGATAATAACCGCAAGAAATGGGACTCTAAGTCAAAAGAGTACATCTTTGTTGGTTACTGTGAAGAAAGCAAAGGTTACAGAATGCTTCATCCTGTTACAAAGAAATTCACTCGATCCAGAGATGTTGTTTTCTTTGAATCTCAGTTTCCTGTTCGACATTCGTCTTCAGATGATCCTTTTCCAGATGTTGCGGATGACAACTCATCGCAAACTGTCACTTCAGACATTCATAATCAACAGCAGTTTCAGAATACCCAAACTCATGTTGAAGTGGGGGAGTCTGATGGTTCAAAGGAGTTTGGTGGATCAAAGACTAATCTTACTGATGGCTCGAACACTGGCTTGGAAATAAACTCTGTGGAAGAAGATTCTGATGGAACAAATATTTCAGTGGTCAATAAGGACATAACTGATGATGGAGAAGTGATACGAGACACATTTGAGAGGCCAAAAAGAACTCGTATTCCAAATAAGCAAATATTCAATGAGAATTTTGTTGTGCATCAAGCTACATTGTGTAAAAGTACTGATCCAGCAACTGTTGAAGAAGCACTTACTTCTCAATATGCAGAAGAATGGAAACGTGCAATGGAAGAAGAAATTCAGGCACATGTTGAAAACCAGACATGGACATTATCTGATGTACCTACTGGGAGAAAAGCAATTAAGTGCAAATGGGTCTTCAAAACAAAGCTGAAATCTGATGGTACAGTTGAGCGTTACAAAGCTCGTTTGGTGGCTAAGGGATGTTCACAAAAACCAGGCATTGATTATGAGGAAACGTACTCGCCGGTTGTACGTTATACTTCCATTCGTCTTCTGATGGCATTGGCTGCAAAATATGACCTTGACATTGATCAAATGGATGTCACAACAGCATTTTTGCATCCTGAGCTCGAAGAAGAAATTTACATGGAATTGCCAGGTGGTTTTCGGCTGAATGGTAAAACTTGTCGGCTAAAGAAGTCAATTTATGGTCTGAAGCAAGCAAGCCGAGCCTGGAATAAGAAATTGGATAAGTTGTTGAAAGAACTTGGATTTGTGCAATCAAATTTTGACACTTGCATTTACTACAGATGTGAAAACGGAAAGATCTTAATCATTGCAGTGTATGTTGATGATCTTTTAATTCTCTCGAACAACAAGGGGGAGAAACAGAATTTGAAAGCAGATCTAATGAAACGTCTCAAGATGAAGGATCTTGGAGAGGCACACTATTGTGTGGGCATTCATATCCAAAGAGATCGTGATACAGGAACGATATCACTTGATCAAGAGAAATATATTGAACAAGTGCTCAACCGCTTCAATATGACTGAGTGCAATGGGGTTTCAACTCCACTTGATTCGAATCAGGATTTGTTTGGAGAAGAATTTTTTCCTAACAGTCAACAGCAAGAAGAAGAAATGAGAAACATTCCTTTTCAAGAAGCAGTGGGTAGTCTTATGTATGCAGCACAGGCTACAAGACCAGACATCGCATTTGCAGTGGGGGTCATGAGCAGATTCAATAACAATTATGGAAAAACTCATTGGGTTGCAGTGAAAAGAATCTTTAGATATCTTCGGCAGACTGCAAGTACCAAACTAGTGTACAGGAGAACCAATGAAGATTTGATTGGGTTTTGTGATTCTGACTGGGGTGGTGATAAAAGGGATCTGAAATCAACCACAGGATACACTTTTGTTTTAAGTGGTGCCGCAATAAGTTGGAACTCAAAGAAACAACCAACAGTTGCAAAGTCAACAACTGAAGCAGAGTACATGGCTTTAAGCATGGCTGCTACAGAAGCTATCTGGTTAAAGGGACTTCACAAAGAACTTGTTCCTCAAGCTTCAGATGTGGTGGAGATTTTCTGTGATAACAAAGGGGCGATTGATCTTGCTAGAAATCCCGGATATCGACCCAAGACCAAGCACATTGCTGTGCAGCATCACTTCATTCGAGACAGAATTGCAATTGGAGACATTCTGGTTAAACAGATTGAAACAACAAACATGGTTGCTGACTGTTTAACGAAAGGACTGTGTAAAGATTTGCATAACAAATGCATTTCTGGGATGGGGTTAGAAAAATAACACTAACCTAATTTTCTGAGTGTGTATAAAGTGGGGGTGTTAGAATAATGATACACATTCTAGATGGCGCTAGCATAGATGACTGTAGATGACTCTATATAATTTAGTCTATGTTATACGTCACTTCCTCCTTCTCCTCCGTTCCGTGTTTTGTGCTATTAGCACAGAATAGATAAAGCGTAGCACAGAATAGATAAAGCTACGCTTTATCTATTCTGTGCTATTAGTTAAGATGACATGTGACAATCTTTATCTCCTTTAATCGTGAATAAAGCTCTGCATTCCAACAGAAATAAAGAGCCAGCAGAGTCACGGGAGGTGAGAGAGCCACGGGTAGGCTATTCCAGATAAATGTGCCCACTATAGAGAATGCTCGTCGTTGCATGGTTACAATACTCGAAAAAAGAACAAGGAATTCTCCACGAGCAGCTGAGCGCAGTGAACGGCTGTCTAGAGAGACACACACCGGGGTGAAAGCTCACATAGATCTAAGCAGGATGGAGCTTGAGCCATGGTCTACTACCGTCATAACCGCGAAAATATATTCTAGTTTTCAAACAGTGTGGGGGCCATGCTACACAGCAGGACAAATCAGGCCAAATGACCTGGTAAGAACCATTTGCCCTGGCCGTTATTCTGCCGCAGGTCTACCTGAAATTTTCATAGCCAAGAATTTATTTGGGGCATGAAAATCGCTTCTGCACTGTTTGCTTGCACGACTGCTGTGCGCTAGTCAGGAGAATGACTGACCATGAATCATTGAATCACTTTAATATTCTTAAACCGTAAAAGGTATATCGGTTGTTTAACACTATTAAAAGACCTTTTGATATTGTTAAAAATAATATAAGTAATGAAATAATAATTATAGACGAATGTTGATTCGTTGAATATAACACGTTTTGTGAGTCGTTTTGTCGTGCTTCTGTAAGGTGTGGGCCCCCACATTTTACCGAACAGGGCCCCCACATTTGTTAACCCGGCCCTGGAAACAGATACCCAAAAAAGTGAAGATGAGGTGAAGCAGAGAGGCAGACTTAAAATGGATCAACTTCCGATCAAGGATTTCATAACTTTTAATTCATCATTCATGAACAATTCCTAGAAAGAAGACAAAAGAGGCACACGGAGACAGATAGAGACGGACAGGTGAGAGAGAGACAGACAGACAGATAGACATACAGGGAGGGAGGGAGGGAGGGAGGAACAGGCAGCAAGAGACAGAGAGACTTACAGCGGCATAAAGATTCCGCAGATGGCAAGGTAGATGCAGAAGAATCGTGACGCCTTTCCTCTTACGTGGCTGATCTCAGTAACGATGCTCTGGTTGCACATGGGACACTGCGTCTCAACTGGCTCAAAGCCAAACACAGGCTTCCCTTCTCCAGCAACAGCTGACGACTCCTGGGTCGTCATAGCAACTCCATCCATGGTCGTCGACGGATCGCGTTGTGGAGTGATGGAGACAGACGCCATCTACTGCAGCTGTTCCTTCGAGAAACAACCTGTTGCAAACTCAACGCAAAAGACTCATCATTGGGTCTTAGACCAGGCTTGTAATTGTAATTGTAATTGTAACCGTACATTTATATAGCGCCCCTTCAAGAGAACTATTCAGAGGCGCTCCCGACCTGACACCAAACCACAATCAACGAGAATGGTTTTCAAACGCTTGCGGAAAGGGGGCAAAGAAAGACAAAGAAGTAGAAGTTCATTACGGAGACTAATAGGTAACTTATTCCAGAAAGACCAAAGTAAAGCTTCTGTGCAGCACTGTGGAAGATCGAGCCATAGGGACAACCAGCTGGTCACCATGCGTAGCAGAGCGGAGGAATCTACGACCTGGAATGGATAGCACAGGTACACAGAGTTCCATAAGATAGACCGGAGCTTGGCCTGCTAAGCAATTACGCATGAACATTAGAATCTTAAATTCAATACGTTTTTGCATAGGCAACCAGTGCAGTTCTTCCCGTATAAAACTTGATATATGCCCAAACTTTGGTATGCCGCCAATCAGGCAAGCCGCAGCATTAAGGACAGATTGTGACTTATTAATGCGTGAAAGGGTTAAGCCCGCATAGATGGCACTCGCATAGTCAACTCTCGTGCATATAAATGCATGCATCAAAGTAGTGGCAGCTTTGGTTGTAAGTGAGCGACGCATCTGACGAAGATGGTAGAAGCAGGTGCGACATAGGCCTACATGTACATTCCTCACGTGATCAGAAAGGGTCAATTCCTGGTCCAAGGTCACACCCAAATCACGCACAGTGGTAGAAAAAGTTATGCCAGGAAAGCAATGCTGCAGATTTTGCATATCAACTTTAGAAACTTGTACGCGACTTCCAACCCAAATAAATTGTGTTTTCCAGGATTTAGCCTGAGGCCGTTGGATGACATCCAGGCACCAATCAGGCTTGGAATCTAAAAATTACACTGTTAGAAGCAAATCATGTAACAATTTGCTAACCGGTGTTTCTAGACTAATTTGACCTCCTGAAAACGAAAATCGCGGCTAGCAAGCTGGATTTTTAGCGGTTCCATTGGAAAACAAGATGGCGGACAAAATGGCCGCCAATTACTTCAAATGACTAAGAGTAAAGTATTGTATGTGATAGGAACACGGTTTTAGACTCTAAATTAAGACTGTAGGGTTCAAGAAATGCAATGGAATAAAATACATATATGTAGCACTGCAAGAAAATCAAAATGGCGGACAAAATGGCGGCCAGAATCTTAAATGGCTATAAATGAAGGTATGTATATGCAATAGAAATAATACGATTTAAGAGTCTAAATCAACATTTTCGAGGTCAAGGAATGCGATGGAAGCAAGATCACAGCATTTTCGAGGTCAAGTAATGATGGAAGCAAGGTCACATATGTAGCACTGCACGAAAACCAAAATGGCGGACAAAATGACGGCCAGAATCTTAAATGGCTATAAATGGAGTTATGTATTCATTCATTCGAGTATATATAGCGCCTTTTCAAGGAAACTACTCAGAGGCGCTCTCTGTAATGGAAATAAGACAATAGAGTCTAAATCAACATTTTTAAGGTCAAGGAATGCGATGGAAGCAAGATCACATATGTAGCACTGCACCAAAAACCAAAATGGCGGACAAGATGGCGGTCAGAATCTCAAAATGGCTATAGGTGAAGTCATGCATGCAATGGAATCATGATTTCAGGGTCAAAGTCAGCATTTTCGAGGTCAAGTAATATGATGAAACCAAGGTCACATAATTATGTAGCACTGCACGAAAACCAATATGGCGAAACGGTTTATCTCGCACATAGGCGCCCGCAGCATATGTCAAGGGGATCGTGTGACCCCCTGGAAATCATGAAAAAATATTGATAGTAACACTTCTTTCTGGAAAAAATGTCAGTGGACAGTGGACAGGATGCCAATCACGCGGTCATTGTGCTCTTTTACTTCATCAACTTCGGCATTGGCCTATAATAATATATAGTCTGTAGACCTAACCTATGAATTGTTTACTCGAGTATACCGTAATAGAAGCGCGAACGTCGTTTTGCCGCAGAGTAGGTGGGTTACCCCAGGTCCCCAGCCACCGTCTGACACGGAGCAGAGAGCATACAACGTCATAGGCCCAGTGGAATCGCCTTTCGTTTCCCCCAACACCGCGAACTGTGATGAGGGCGAATAAGGATCTATGTGCCGCACACGTCCGACGAACATGAGGGAAATGCTTATTAAGGGAGAGAGGTGAAGGATGGGATACACAAAACCGACAGATTGAGGAGGATTAGTAAAATTGGACCACAGAAGAGCAGACAGTGGCAATTTAATTAGCAGTGACTTCATGATAGAAGTCACTGCTAATTCTATCCGTATACAGGGCAGGGCGGCCGCAACTCGACCATCATTATCTGCTTGCTTTTTCCAACTCAAGTCCTTTCTGCTTAGCCTTAGCTGAGTGGACTGGGAGCACCTCTGTGCACTCTTCTTCAAGAGCCACTAAACAGCCTTCTTGAATGAATGCACGAGTGAGTAGTACGTGTAATGCATTATGCATAACAGTATTATATATTAGACTATATAGCCTATATAATATTACATATATTTATTTATGGTTAGGGGCTATGTTACGGATTATGTTATGCCTGAGTCAGGGACCATAAATCCATAACTATAGGGATTTCGACATAAATAATAGTAATAGCCTAACGATAATTATTTCACGCACGTGTATTTTACTCCTAGTGCATTCAACATACAATGATTGATGCTCTATTAGCTGTTATTAATGACAAGCTAGGATACTTACTGAATGTCGAAAATCACGGAATTCGTAGCTTTCGTTATTTTCTCCTATTCCTAATGCAATATCGCCCCTCCCCAAACATAATCTAAATAGCAACTGTGATAGGCTATTCCAGAGCGGCTGTGGAAGCCCGAGCAAATCGCCTTAAAACAATTCTATACAACGCGTTCTCTTGTCTTGTACAAATACCGTTCTCGGTCATTCGACTGTGATTAAAAAATCGAGAATAAAAACTCTGCAGAACTAAGGCAGCAGCTGGGTTTCCGCTTCACACCTGCGTGCACATGACCTGCCTACTAATTTGCATATGTACACAACGATCGATCGCCTCTGTGACAGTTCATGCGCGACAGCTTCTGCCTGTGTAGCCTACGCCTATAGGTATAGCCTATAGGCACCATCAGCATGAAATTATAATATTATTACACATCCAATGACGCGTGTCAGTTTGTCTTCTATGTCTGCTTCTATCTGAATATTTAGTAGATCGTCTATTTATTCTTTCTATGGCCAACACATATTTGCCTTTTCTAGGAACAGAGACCGTTACTATGACGACGAATTGAATTCCTACACCTGATCAGTGGTTCGCTAAGTAAGTACGACGAGCTATATTTGCACATGACTGCATTTGATTTTATTGCTTATATGACTGTAATAAAATTCGGTTGTTTGCAACCGTTAGAAACGATTAACCATAGGCCAATCTTGTAAACATATCTAAAACAGAATCAGCCAACTGTTCCTTATAATAGGACATAATTATTATTAGCGCGATGCTCGGTGTGAGTCGGTGTTGCGCTTGTATACGCTAATACAAGCGCAACACCGACTCACACCGAGCATCGCGTTGAAAGCAATTGAATTGTCACTAGCAGACGATAATTATAGCAAAACCAACACAAATTTTGATTTTTCTGCGAACAAAGGCCGTTACTATGACGACGAATTTCGTTCCGACAGCGGAGGGGTTCGCCAAGTAAGTTATTTCGACGAGCGATATTCTCTCCACTCTGAAGAGGATTTTAACCTGAGACCTATTTACAATTATACATGTATGCACTGACTGATAGGCCTATAGACGATCATCTTCCTTGCTTGACCTTAAGTTATTTTATCGGCAAAGACAGGATTGAAAAATTGAAAAATTCTTTCATGATGCTGAGTATATAACGAATGTTTGTTTAAACATCTCTTGTAATTATAGCAGTCGAGTTCTATGGCCCGCTTGATGCCACTAGTGAAACTAGCCACCAGGTTGGCACCACGTGGGCCAAAAAAAAGACTGCTGAGCTGGCTTAACAGAAGACGACTGGCTGTGTGTGACAGCATAGTAAACTAGTTACTCGTTGTTGGTACCAGCACAGTGGACATTTACTACTGGGTGCAACAGTAGAATATTTTTGTTTCACCGCGTCATTTCCTTGGATGCTGCCCACTAAGCGAGCATCCTCGCAACATAAACACCTGGAGCGTTGGCGTACAGTAACTGAACGGTGGAATTTGCGACCATCTGTGATAACACGAAAGCGGAAATGGCGGCTATGCAGTACTCATGAAAGAGTGTGGTTAATGAGCATTTTGTGAGCACTAAGAAAAGGAATGATTCATTAGAAAGACAACTTCATGTGATCATGCTCCCGAGTATTGAAACTGCAGGATTGATGCCATGCTGTGGTTCAGTGGTCTATTTATAACTATTCTGTGAGATTAGAGCAACAATCGCCTCTCCTATTGGCGAGAAATAATTGCAGACGGTCTCTGTGGTAACGATCAATTTATACCTATACGTCACATAATGATTAATTATTAACCATCCGACCTGTTAGTGCAAGTATGACGTAATCGTCGCCTTGGTAACGAGATTGGTGTCCTTCCTAACAACGGTCTTTTCTAGAAAGGCAATCGCCATGGAACACAACGCTGAAGTGGCTGAACCTGTCTGAAGTTAGCGTCGCATATAATTATTATTATTGGTCATTTTTAACGCGACTGCTAGAGAAACGAAAAGGCCATTGACAACATGGAAAACGAAAGAAAAGTTGCCTGACTATCATACTATGACATGACAAAGTCCGCCTAAAAATCAAATAAAGATCAAAAATGGCCTAATTGACTACATGATGCAGACGCTGTTGTGCTGCATAGATTCGAGACAGTCATCACGGACATGCGCACACCGTTTGCATCCGGGTAACTCGGGTGAAGAGAAGCGACGGTGGGTCTTTGAATCGCATTCAACCGTTGGTCACTTGTGAGTTGTGATGCCTTCATCTGTACCAACCGTCACGCGACCAATCCTCGTCTAGCTCCTGTAGAAGAGGGATCGAGGGATGACCAGGCGCGTGTCATGCATGCACCACTCTGGACGGTAACGAGAATTTATGTAGCGCCAGCAGTAACATGAATGAAAAAATAATTTGAGAATTTATATAGCGCTACGTGACCTTAGGTAACATTATGATCGTGTGCTTGATCAGTCATGTTATCAGCGCCCGTGAATATTGATTGATTGATTGATTGATTGATTGATTGATTGATTACGAAAATTTATGTTGAACCTCTTAAAGAAATCTACTCAGAGGCGCTCTCTGCGCTGGAACATGTCGGTGATAAGAGCCGTCAATTCTAGCGAGGGATATGTGCGAATATCCTCCCTATTTTTACACTTGGGGAGGTAGCGTGAAGAAATCCCACCCACCCACTAGTGGAAGTTTGGAATATTGTTTTTACACGATGCTTTAATTAAAAAAATCCGATTCCTAGACAATGCTGTTCTGTGGGTTTCTTACCATGCAGAAGTACAGGAGTAGGCCTACACACTTTCGAAGGACAGTTTCCATCTCCATGCACATGACGTCCAAACACTGTAAACAGATTAGGCTACGTCCCTGTAGTGTAGGCACCCTACGTCTGTCTAACAACTCTTACGCCAGAGTAGCACCATAGAAATGTGATGCTTACCATACAGTCATAATGTAGGCCACCGGAAGTATATCCTGTTCTATGGACCACAATGCCATCTGTCGAGTTTGAAAAAACTATTTTTGTTGGGTTTTCGCTCAATATGAAGTGTTGCCTGTTCTGGGCCATAGTGACCCTTCCGGTATCATCACGCGCATTTTGTCATAGATAAGCTTAACTATTTCATGATCTTCTTAATATCTGGAATCCAGAGGATTGCGAGGAACCACACGATTCTGATTTTCTTTAATACACGGCGCTGTGTGAATTCATATTTATAACTATTGCCTGTTCATTTCAACACGTGCTTTTTATACAGTGAAGAGCCACATGCAAGTATCATGGAAACATTTTGACATGTGACACTGACACACATAGGCTGCATTGATCCCACAAAGATTTGTAGCGCAACGGTTTCAGCAAGAGGAGTGTTTACTCAACGCGCATAAAATGTTTCCTTTGATCGACTCAGACACTTGACGGCGGACGATTCAGTCGGACTCCACGAGGACTGATCTCATTGGACGCGGCGGATTCTTTGGAACTACACGTCCGGAGAGATTGGTGACAGGAGGACGACAACAGACAACGGTCTGATCACCGGAGCAAAGGACTCGGACGATCGCTGATTCGCTGGAACAAGGATTCAGACGATCGCTGGAACAAAGGAGGCGGACGATCAACGGACAAAGGATTCGGACGATCACCGGAACGAAGGATCCGGACGGGACATCAAGTGACGCGGGACAACTTGGAGCTCTGGGAGATCTTTCCATGCTGCAGTCGTGCAGAGAAATCGAAGAGAACGACACATCCAAGACACCTGGAGAGACACCTGGTGAGCACGAGCCATTTTGTTTGACTGCTCATAGTCACTTGGTGCTGTTAATGTTTATAGTCTGAATGGTGTTTGCAGGAGAATTATTTGCACTGCAGAGACAGTAATTGATTTATTGGAGAATGTGGTTGTAAAGCACGAAAGGTGCGAACTACTGATTGCTGTGAAGCGCTCCGGAGCTCATTTTATTGCGAGCGGAGTCTGCATGCTAACTGATGAACTTGTTGTGTTTGTTATTGATGAACGAAAGGGGTGATTGAAAATAACCCGTTCCGTGAGAAAGACTGCTTTTGAGTTTAGTGTTTTGTGTAGTAGCGTTTTGAAGGTCAATTGAACTTCTTGTGTTTTTGAACTTGTTTTATTGTTGTGCTTTGGTTCTTCTGCTTAAAATGTTTGAGAGAATGAAGAAAGCAGAGCTGCAGGAGGAGTGTAGACAGAGAGGCATAGATTGTGAAGGCCTAGATAAAAAGGCCATGATCCAAAGGTTGAAGGCAAATGACGATGCATCAGGTGGTGACGATGGATTGGATGAATATGAAGATGCAGACCAGGCTAGCGTGAGCGAAAACCAGATGAAGCTTGACCTAGTTCAGGCGGAAGAGAGGCGGTTGTATGCGGAAAAAGAAAAGATGGCGGCGGAATTGGCCCTCTTGCGAGAGAAAGCGAACTTGGGTTTACTACAGCCAAGCCCTTCATTTTCTGTTGGTGACCCCGTCGGTCCGTCGGTTTACTCTAAGCTACCAACCATGCACGAAGGCGAAGATATAGTGTCTTATTTCCATGTTTTCGAGAAAATTGCCATTCTTCAGGGCATTGAGGAAAACAAGTGGGCTAAGCTACTTCCGGCTTTGCTTAACTCGACAATGAGAGTGCACTATAATAGACTTTCCTTTGACACTTGTTCCAACTACAGGGACACAAAACGTGCACTTCTCGATGCATGCAGATTGAATGCCAAACATTATTTGGATAAGGTTAAATGCATGCATAGGGCAGGGAAACAGTCTTACGTGCAATTTTTGGCCCAGTTAAACGATGTGTTTGATTTTTATCTTGAATGCAAAGAGATAACTGATTTTGAAACCCTAAGGGATGACATTATCATGGAGAGACTAAGAGAGTCTCTTGCGAGCGACTGTCGCTATTTTATTGAAGCAAGAAAGCCTAAAAGGGCTGCTCAAGTCGCTGAATTTGCAGATTTGCACTTTGAATGCACAATGGAAGGGCGCAAATCGAGCCAGGGTGATCAGAAACAGAACAACAGGTTCAGAGCGCTCAATTCTGATCACAACGTAAACCCTTGGGAAAGGAAGCCCACTGGCATGAACCAAGGGGCATTTGCAAATAGCACCAATGATAGACCGCGAGATACGAGTGCAAGACCAATGCAGTCTGGGTATGGTAATCGAGCAGATAATGGATCTCAGGCCCATAACCGAAATCACAACAAGTCATGGCCACAAAAACAGGGACATGCACAAATTAAGTTCGTAAAACCGGGTTCGAATCTAGAGAGAATTGTAGATTACCAGAAACGATTTATTGTGCCATTGTTTGTGAACAATCGTCCCGTTGACGCTCTGAGGGACACAGGGGCCCAGGTTACGCTGGTTAATTCTGATCTTGTGAGAGATAACTCGTCTGCCATGAGGGATCCCATAACCGTGCAATGTGTTTTTGGGCTGTTAAAATGCATTTCGACTTGTGAACTTGAAATCAGCTCCCCACAATTTGGCACAGACCGTATTGTAAGGATCAAAGCAGGGGTGGTGAAGGACCTCCAGGTAGACATGCTAATTGGCCACGATGTATTTGCAAATAACACTGACTTGATCGATACTGTTAGCCCCCGTACTGCTGATACGTCTAATGACATTTCCCAGGCCTACATAGCCACTAGGAGACAAGACTACGGACCGACTGCTAGACGGCGTGACTATGACGGTAAGATAGACAGTGACAGTCAGAGAGACAAGCAGACAGCTGACACGATCAAAGCGCTCGGTAAACTGCAAGCAGCTGGGAGAGGTACACAGACGCCCGACGGACGACAGGTGGAGAGCGGGATTTTAGCGACGCCTTGCGAGCGAACGACTTTGAAAGGAGGAATAGAATCGGACTTAAAAGACACTAATGATATCAACAAAGTTGACGACCGAGATGGACAGAGTCATTTAATCGCACCTGACGAAAGGCGACTACCAGAAAATGACCCACCGCCTAATCGACAAAGCACCGGGGTCATAAAACCATCTCAAACGCTCCAGCCGATCAACGGGAGGTCTTCGGTGACCGATGGAAGGGGAGACGGTGGCCCGACCACCGACTTCAGACCAATTAACGACTCCTCGGGAGAATTGATAAGCACGCCTGGTCAGTCACTTCAAACGCCTTCAACAAGCAACAGATGCCCCGTAGCCGGATATACCGTCAAAGATTATCCAGATGATCGACCAGAGGATTTCAGTAACCGATGCTACGATGAAAAGGCAGGTGATGAGTTGGGAGGCGCCATCTCTAATGAAGGGGCTAGGCCGGCAAACCATAAAGACACGGCCCACGAAGAGGAGGAAGAGGAGAAAGAGGAGGAGGTAATCACCGCAGCAAATGGGGCGCACACGACGCCTGGTCATAGATCTCCGACGAACGGACCGAGAGCCAAGGAATGTATATCTGATCGTTCACAGGCCGAAGACAGAATCACTTTGAAGACACCCGAATCAGATAACTTCAAAAGGGCACAGCAAGAAGACCCCACCTTATTCGAATCGTGGAAGTTAGCGAGGGAGGGAGACAGCAGATATTTAATCGAAGAAGGCTTTCTGTTTCGGAAAGGTAAACCGCACCAAGTAGAAGAAGAAGGAGAAAGCGGACGTAAGCAATTAATGGTACCGCCAGGGTACAGATCAAAGATCTTACAGCTTGCTCATGACTCTGCGTGGGGAGGGCATCGAGGCATCTATGCCACTTCAGCGCGTATCAGCAAGGCGTTCACCTGGCCTACTATGACAAGCGACATTCAGGCTTATGTGAAATCATGTCCAGAGTGCCAATACACGGCTGGTATAAAGAAGGCTGATAGAGCGCCTTTAATTGAGGTTCCCATAATTGAAACTCCGTTCGATACAATAATAATCGATATAATGGGACCAATGTGCATAAAGTCATCTTCAGGGAAAAGATTTGTCCTAATTAACGTCGAACAGGCAACGCATTGGATGGAATTTATTCCTCTTTCTAATGTAACTGCTAAAAGCATTGCAAAAGCACTTGTTGAGACTTTTGCTCGCACAGGAATTCCAAGGTTCATAAAATCAGATAATGGGACGCACTTCAAGAACCAGCTTGTACGAGGTCTAGAAGACTTGCTTGGAATCTCACCAGTTTTTTCGACAGTCGACCATCATGAAACGGCGGGAAGCGCCGAGCGTATGATTAGAGTTTTGAGAGAAATGATGAGAAAGGTTATAGATGACGACCCGCGTTCATGGGAGCAGGCTCTTCCATTTCTGGCTTTCAGCTGCAGGCAAATACCATCAACCGTCACTGGTTTCTCGCCTTTCGAACTGCTATATTCACATGACGTCAGAGGCCCACTGCAGGTCGTACAAGATTCGTGGACAGGTAAACTACACACAGCCTCCAACAAGAGAAGCGTTATCGATTACCTGACAATGACACAGAACCACCTTAGGAAATGCCTAGAGTTAGCTACAGAGAACGCGAAGAAGGCACGTCAAGCAGAGAAGGCTTATTATGATAAGAAGTCAACAAATAGAACGTTGGAAATTGGACAAGAGGTCTTGCTACTCCGGCACTCTACAGAAGACAAGCTATTGGCTAGGTGGGAGGGGCCGTTCGTCATAACGAGAAAATTATCTGCGGTCAATTACGAGATAATGAACGAGAAAGGTCCCAAGACGTACCATATAAATCTTCTCAGGGTGTGGCATGCAAGGGAGTCAGACCCCCACATTCCCAGAGTAAATGTGATCCAGACAGCCGAACCGCACAAAGTGCATTATAAGGCGCCAGACCAAATAGACGACGAAGGACAAGAAAACGACGAGTTACAATTGTATGACATACATGTAAGCGAACCCTACCAAACAATTAACGAAACGCTAAGCTACATAGACAAAGGGGAGGGGATGCACAACTCTATGGCAGACGGGTTGTCTCGGTCATTCATAACCAATTGAAGCTGTTAAATTATACATGCATGTATAACGTATACAGTTCAAGATCTGAAGTTTGTATAGTTAAAAATTTGTGTATGAGTCATATTAAGCGCTAACCAATTGCTATTATGTTTATCTCACAGATATTACTCGTTTTTGTGTTTCTGCTTTATGTTATAGATTAAATCACTTAGGGATTCATGTGATAGCCAGCCTGGCGACGTCGCGGAACAACGGTGAAAAGACATTAAGATAATTGCCGTGCGACGATTGCCTGTGCTCTTGTAAAAACCTCGTCGACCCGTGACGAACTCTCCTTCAAGAGTCACCTACACGACGTGCTGTTGACACAATTCTTGTGCCATCAGCTAAAGAAAGTGTGATGATGTAGTGAGGGAGTAGTCGGCGATGATGCTTATAACTATGTATTGTTTTTATGTTTTATGACTCTTATTTGATTAATTGTTGGCCTAATGATCATAATTATAGGCCTAGATCATTTTCTGTGAACACTTAGCCTATTAGTCATTACCAATATATAGAGAGGAGAGAGTGGGAGAAAGAGACAGAGAGATGCGGTAGGCGGGGAATTGGTGCCACGCAGGGTCTGAAGGGATGATTGGCAGGAGGAAGAAATGGGTTTAAGAAGGAATGCGACAGCAGAGCAGGGATCATTCGCCCAGGGATCGTTGACGGTAGAGCATCGGCCGCAAGGGGGCGAAGGGATCACTCACGAACGACAGGCCAGCAGACACCCGGAGAGCTAGATGTATAGCATCTCTTAAACGGGTGCCTTTGCAAGAGAAAGGCCTGGAGCGAGCAAGAAATGAAGAATAGTTTAATGACAAGTGTAATCGTTAGTCTTCTTATATATATGATGTAAATACGTGAAATCGATGATAACTGTCACCAAGAAAGATTGAAAACTGTTTCGGGTTAATTCTCTGTGCGATTGAAGTTGAACGATAACCCACGTGCTACGCTGCAACTAAAGTCCCCCGAAGATTTAGCCTGCTGCTCAATTAGCACCGCTCGCCACCAAACCTGAAAGAGTACGAACAATCGTCTCTTCCAGTACATTGTGCCAGCTGGGATTTTGTTCGAGAAAGCAGAACTTCAACGCTGCGGATCTCAGACAATTTTTAACGGAGCAGAGACTTTGTGCGACGACAGCAACGGTTGACAAAGAGACGAAGCGGAACAACGATTCCAGACAAACGGAGAAGCAGACGAGAAAGCGACATTTGACGGCGGACGATTCAGTCGGACTCCACGAGGACTGATCTCATTGGACGCGGCGGATTCTTTGGAACTACACGTCCGGAGAGATTGGTGACAGGAGGACGACAACAGACAACGGTCTGATCACCGGAGCAAAGGACTCGGACGATCGCTGATTCGCTGGAACAAGGATTCAGACGATCGCTGGAACAAAGGAGGCGGACGATCAACGGACAAAGGATTCGGACGATCACCGGAACGAAGGATCCGGACGGGACATCAAGTGACGCGGGACAACTTGGAGCTCTGGGAGATCTTTCCATGCTGCAGTCGTGCAGAGAAATCGAAGAGAACGACACATCCAAGACACCTGGAGAGACACCTGGTGAGCACGAGCCATTTTGTTTGACTGCTCATAGTCACTTGGTGCTGTTAATGTTTATAGTCTGAATGGTGTTTGCAGGAGAATTATTTGCACTGCAGAGACAGTAATTGATTTATTGGAGAATGTGGTTGTAAAGCACGAAAGGTGCGAACTACTGATTGCTGTGAAGCGCTCCGGAGCTCATTTTATTGCGAGCGGAGTCTGCATGCTAACTGATGAACTTGTTGTGTTTGTTATTGATGAACGAAAGGGGTGATTGAAAATAACCCGTTCCGTGAGAAAGACTGCTTTTGAGTTTAGTGTTTTGTGTAGTAGCGTTTTGAAGGTCAATTGAACTTCTTGTGTTTTTGAACTTGTTTTATTGTTGTGCTTTGGTTCTTCTGCTTAAAATGTTTGAGAGAATGAAGAAAGCAGAGCTGCAGGAGGAGTGTAGACAGAGAGGCATAGATTGTGAAGGCCTAGATAAAAAGGCCATGATCCAAAGGTTGAAGGCAAATGACGATGCATCAGGTGGTGACGATGGATTGGATGAATATGAAGATGCAGACCAGGCTAGCGTGAGCGAAAACCAGATGAAGCTTGACCTAGTTCAGGCGGAAGAGAGGCGGTTGTATGCGGAAAAAGAAAAGATGGCGGCGGAATTGGCCCTCTTGCGAGAGAAAGCGAACTTGGGTTTACTACAGCCAAGCCCTTCATTTTCTGTTGGTGACCCCGTCGGTCCGTCGGTTTACTCTAAGCTACCAACCATGCACGAAGGCGAAGATATAGTGTCTTATTTCCATGTTTTCGAGAAAATTGCCATTCTTCAGGGCATTGAGGAAAACAAGTGGGCTAAGCTACTTCCGGCTTTGCTTAACTCGACAATGAGAGTGCACTATAATAGACTTTCCTTTGACACTTGTTCCAACTACAGGGACACAAAACGTGCACTTCTCGATGCATGCAGATTGAATGCCAAACATTATTTGGATAAGGTTAAATGCATGCATAGGGCAGGGAAACAGTCTTACGTGCAATTTTTGGCCCAGTTAAACGATGTGTTTGATTTTTATCTTGAATGCAAAGAGATAACTGATTTTGAAACCCTAAGGGATGACATTATCATGGAGAGACTAAGAGAGTCTCTTGCGAGCGACTGTCGCTATTTTATTGAAGCAAGAAAGCCTAAAAGGGCTGCTCAAGTCGCTGAATTTGCAGATTTGCACTTTGAATGCGCAATGGAAGGGCGCAAATCGAGCCAGGGTGATCAGAAACAGAACAACAGGTTCAGAGCGCTCAATTCTGATCACAACGTAAACCCTTGGGAAAGGAAGCCCACTGGCATGAACCAAGGGGCATTTGCAAATAGCACCAATGATAGACCGCGAGATACGAGTGCAAGACCAATGCAGTCTGGGTATGGTAATCGAGCAGATAATGGATCTCAGGCCCATAACCGAAATCACAACAAGTCATGGCCACAAAAACAGGGACATGCACAAATTAAGTTCGTAAAACCGGGTTCGAATCTAGAGAGAATTGTAGATTACCAGAAACGATTTATTGTGCCATTGTTTGTGAACAATCGTCCCGTTGACGCTCTGAGGGACACAGGGGCCCAGGTTACGCTGGTTAATTCTGATCTTGTGAGAGATAACTCGTCTGCCATGAGGGATCCCATAACCGTGCAATGTGTTTTTGGGCTGTTAAAATGCATTTCGACTTGTGAACTTGAAATCAGCTCCCCACAATTTGGCACAGACCGTATTGTAAGGATCAAAGCAGGGGTGGTGAAGGACCTCCAGGTAGACATGCTAATTGGCCACGATGTATTTGCAAATAACACTGACTTGATCGATACTGTTAGCCCCCGTACTGCTGATACGTCTAATGACATTTCCCAGGCCTACATAGCCACTAGGAGACAAGACTACGGACCGACTGCTAGACGGCGTGACTATGACGGTAAGATAGACAGTGACAGTCAGAGAGACAAGCAGACAGCTGACACGATCAAAGCGCTCGGTAAACTGCAAGCAGCTGGGAGAGGTACACAGACGCCCGACGGACGACAGGTGGAGAGCGGGATTTTAGCGACGCCTTGCGAGCGAACGACTTTGAAAGGAGGAATAGAATCGGACTTAAAAGACACTAATGATATCAACAAAGTTGACGACCGAGATGGACAGAGTCATTTAATCGCACCTGACGAAAGGCGACTACCAGAAAATGACCCACCGCCTAATCGACAAAGCACCGGGGTCATAAAACCATCTCAAACGCTCCAGCCGATCAACGGGAGGTCTTCGGTGACCGATGGAAGGGGAGACGGTGGCCCGACCACCGACTTCAGACCAATTAACGACTCCTCGGGAGAATTGATAAGCACGCCTGGTCAGTCACTTCAAACGCCTTCAACAAGCAACAGATGCCCCGTAGCCGGATATACCGTCAAAGATTATCCAGATGATCGACCAGAGGATTTCAGTAACCGATGCTACGATGAAAAGGCAGGTGATGAGTTGGGAGGCGCCATCTCTAATGAAGGGGCTAGGCCGGCAAACCATAAAGACACGGCCCACGAAGAGGAGGAAGAGGAGAAAGAGGAGGAGGTAATCACCGCAGCAAATGGGGCGCACACGACGCCTGGTCATAGATCTCCGACGAACGGACCGAGAGCCAAGGAATGTATATCTGATCGTTCACAGGCCGAAGACAGAATCACTTTGAAGACACCCGAATCAGATAACTTCAAAAGGGCACAGCAAGAAGACCCCACCTTATTCGAATCGTGGAAGTTAGCGAGGGAGGGAGACAGCAGATATTTAATCGAAGAAGGCTTTCTGTTTCGGAAAGGTAAACCGCACCAAGTAGAAGAAGAAGGAGAAAGCGGACGTAAGCAATTAATGGTACCGCCAGGGTACAGATCAAAGATCTTACAGCTTGCTCATGACTCTGCGTGGGGAGGGCATCGAGGCATCTATGCCACTTCAGCGCGTATCAGCAAGGCGTTCACCTGGCCTACTATGACAAGCGACATTCAGGCTTATGTGAAATCATGTCCAGAGTGCCAATACACGGCTGGTATAAAGAAGGCTGATAGAGCGCCTTTAATTGAGGTTCCCATAATTGAAACTCCGTTCGATACAATAATAATCGATATAATGGGACCAATGTGCATAAAGTCATCTTCAGGGAAAAGATTTGTCCTAATTATCGTC
Organism: Lumbricus terrestris; assembly: GCA_949752735.1. Lineage (NCBI taxonomy): Eukaryota > Metazoa > Annelida > Clitellata > Crassiclitellata > Lumbricidae > Lumbricus > Lumbricus terrestris. The sequence goes on along the minus strand of OX457047.1, from coordinate 15,819,321 downwards.
GAACAGGCAACGCATTGGATGGAATTTATTCCTCTTTCTAATGTAACTGCTAAAAGCATTGCAAAAGCACTTGTTGAGACTTTTGCTCGCACAGGAATTCCAAGGTTCATAAAATCAGATAATGGGACGCACTTCAAGAACCAGCTTGTACGAGGTCTAGAAGACTTGCTTGGAATCTCACCAGTTTTTTCGACAGTCGACCATCATGAAACGGCGGGAAGCGCCGAGCGTATGATTAGAGTTTTGAGAGAAATGATGAGAAAGGTTATAGATGACGACCCGCGTTCATGGGAGCAGGCTCTTCCATTTCTGGCTTTCAGCTGCAGGCAAATACCATCAACCGTCACTGGTTTCTCGCCTTTCGAACTGCTATATTCACATGACGTCAGAGGCCCACTGCAGGTCGTACAAGATTCGTGGACAGGTAAACTACACACAGCCTCCAACAAGAGAAGCGTTATCGATTACCTGACAATGACACAGAACCACCTTAGGAAATGCCTAGAGTTAGCTACAGAGAACGCGAAGAAGGCACGTCAAGCAGAGAAGGCTTATTATGATAAGAAGTCAACAAATAGAACGTTGGAAATTGGACAAGAGGTCTTGCTACTCCGGCACTCTACAGAAGACAAGCTATTGGCTAGGTGGGAGGGGCCGTTCGTCATAACGAGAAAATTATCTGCGGTCAATTACGAGATAATGAACGAGAAAGGTCCCAAGACGTACCATATAAATCTTCTCAGGGTGTGGCATGCAAGGGAGTCAGACCCCCACATTCCCAGAGTAAATGTGATCCAGACAGCCGAACCGCACAAAGTGCATTATAAGGCGCCAGACCAAATAGACGACGAAGGACAAGAAAACGACGAGTTACAATTGTATGACATACATGTAAGCGAACCCTACCAAACAATTAACGAAACGCTAAGCTACATAGACAAAGGGGAGGGGATGCACAACTCTATGGCAGACGGGTTGTCTCGGTCATTCATAACCAATTGAAGCTGTTAAATTATACATGCATGTATAACGTATACAGTTCAAGATCTGAAGTTTGTATAGTTAAAAATTTGTGTATGAGTCATATTAAGCGCTAACCAATTGCTATTATGTTTATCTCACAGATATTACTCGTTTTTGTGTTTCTGCTTTATGTTATAGATTAAATCACTTAGGGATTCATGTGATAGCCAGCCTGGCGACGTCGCGGAACAACGGTGAAAAGACATTAAGATAATTGCCGTGCGACGATTGCCTGTGCTCTTGTAAAAACCTCCGCGACCCGTGACGAACTCTCCTTCAAGAGTCACCTACACGACGTGCTGTTGACACAATTCTTGTGCCATCAGCTAAAGAAAGTGTGATGATGTAGTGAGGGAGTAGTCGGCGATGATGCTTATAACTATGTATTGTTTTTATGTTTTATGACTCTTATTTGATTAATTGTTGGCCTAATGATCATAATTATAGGCCTAGATCATTTTCTGTGAACACTTAGCCTATTAGTCATTACCAATATATAGAGAGGAGAGAGTGGGAGAAAGAGACAGAGAGATGCGGTAGGCGGGGAATTGGTGCCACGCAGGGTCTGAAGGGATGATTGGCAGGAGGAAGAAATGGGTTTAAGAAGGAATGCGACAGCAGAGCAGGGATCATTCGCCCAGGGATCGTTGACGGTAGAGCATCGGCCGCAAGGGGGCGAAGGGATCACTCACGAACGACAGGCCAGCAGACACCCGGAGAGCTAGATGTATAGCATCTCTTAAACGGGTGCCTTTGCAAGAGAAAGGCCTGGAGCGAGCAAGAAATGAAGAATAGTTTAATGACAAGTGTAATCGTTAGTCTTCTTATATATATGATGTAAATACGTGAAATCGATGATAACTGTCACCAAGAAAGATTGAAAACTGTTTCGGGTTAATTCTCTGTGCGATTGAAGTTGAACGATAACCCACGTGCTACGCTGCAACTAAAGTCCCCCGAAGATTTAGCCTGCTGCTCAATTAGCACCGCTCGCCACCAAACCTGAAAGAGTACGAACAATCGTCTCTTCCAGTACAATGATGATGATGATGATGATGATAATGACGATGACGATGACGATGACGATGACGATGACGATGGCGATGGCGATGGCGATGGCGATGACGATGATGAAGATGAAGGTGAATGATGTTGATGCTGCTGCTGATGATAAATATATTGATGATGTTGATGATGTTGTTGCTGCTGCTGCTGCTGCTGATGATGATGATGACGACGACGACGATGATGATGATGATTCCACCAACCCGTTCTAATTTCCAGTAACCTCTGTTATAGGTCAACTTTCTCCCCTCCACTCTCCATACCTCTCTCTCTTCTCCACTCTGCCTTTCTCTCTCTTCCAATTTTCCCACCTTCCTTTCTACCTCTGTTCCTCCTCCTTCCTATCCACCTATCCTTGCAGACTGGAAGCCATAAGTCAATCGATAGACGTCGTGCCTTAGAGACTCTGCCGGTCGCTCTCTCGATGGCTGAGCGACAGGCGAAGCATCGCCACCTCAACATCGTCACGTGGACAATGAGACTGTAAACAAGGTGTCAGTGAAGAGATCACTCACTCGACACACGAGTCTCTGCATAGCAGACGACATCACCTGAACTCAGCAACATCAGCAACCAATCATCAACCATGGCATCGTCGTCTATATTCACCTCTTGCGACTATACACACACATACACGAATACACGAACACATACAGAGACGCAAACAGACACACACAGACTCACACAGACACAGACACACACAGACACACACAGACACAGACACACAGACACATGCAGACACACACAGACACACACAGACACACACAGACGCACACAGACACATACATACACACACAGACACACACAGACACACGCAGACACACACAGACACACACAGACACACACAGACATACATACACACACAGACACACACAGAAACACACAGACACACACAGAAGCACACGAACACACAGACACACACAGACACACACAGACACACGCAGACACACACAGACACACACAGACACACACAGAAACACACAGACACACACAGAAGCACACGAACACACACAGATACGCACAGACACACACAGACACACACAGACACACACAGACACACACAAACACACACAAACACACAGACACACACAGACACACACAGACACACACAGAAGCACACGAACACACACAGATACGCACAGACACACACAGACACACACAGACAAACACAGACACACACAGACACACACAAACACACAGACACACACAGACACACACAGACACACAGAAACGCACAGACACACACAGACACACGTAAACACCCACAGACACACACAGACACACACAAACACACACAGACTCACACAGACACACCCAGACTTACACAGACATACACAGACAAACACATACACACACAGACACACACAGAAACACACAGACACACACAGAAGCACACGAACACACACAGATACACACAGACACACACAGACACACACAGACACACACAGACAAACACAGACACACACAGACACACACAAACACACAGACACACACAGACACACAGAAACGCACAGACACACACAGACACACACAGACTCACACAGACACACACAGACATACACAGACATACACAGACATACACAGACACACACAGACACATGCAAACACACAGACACACACACAGACTCACACAGACACACACAGACACACACAGACACGCAGACACACACAGACGCACACAGACACACACGAACACATGTTACTCACGCTAGCATATTATAATGTGGGGCGTGGGGGTATACGGGTATATTCGGCGCCTTGGGGTCGGAAGGTTGTGGGTTCCTCGAATCCACCTCCCTGAGCAAGTCCTTCACTCGCAATTGTTCTTGGGCTTCGGCGTGAAACTCTCAGAATTCAGTGTCGGCGCTGCAGTCGGGAGCGCCTCTGAGTAGCAATCCTGAAGTGACGCTATTGCAAGTGCTCATACATATATACAATTATGCATGCATAAATATATATGCACATATAAACACGTGTATTCTATTCTATTCGCCACTCACAGTCAGGGCCAGTGACATATGACAGATATGCTGAGTCCCAATGGGGCCTGGGCAGAGCAGTCACGGGCCCCATGACAATACTATCTTTGCTAGAGAATTCATTAGATAATTATTTTAAAAAGCAAAAGTGAAATAAGACAAAGTGTGGGTACGAGTCGTGCAGCCTCGCTATGCTATTATATATATATGTATATATATATATATATATATATATATATATATATATATATATATATATATATATATATAAAACTATGATTTTATTCAATCGTTGCCGTATTTAACAAATAATATACATGTACAGTAGTTAGACAGGTATACCTGGTATAGTCTAAGGTACATTGTATATTTAGTAAGCCTACTAAAAGAATGGGTAGAAATTGTAGCGTGCCCGGACACTTAATTGTTTGCATAGGCCTATATAGTAAGGCGTTAAAACCAACCAGGTGATTCAACATTACTGTATACACCAGTTCGGTAAAAAAAATATTAAAGAAGTAATTTGAGAATTTATATATCGCCTGTCTGTGTGGCAATACTCAAGGTCTCAGTTGTCGGTCGGCATTGATGAGAAAGCCAACTTCCAGCACGAGTCCTGCAGCAGCTGTTGAAAGCTGAGACTGCCGGAGTCGAAGCAGACGCTGAAACAGAACACGAATTATAGATGAGTCCAGGAAATAAGTTTTTAACGGAGGATTGAACGACAAAATAGACTTCGCAGAACGAGCCTTCGCTGGAAGAAAGAAAGAGATAGAGAGGGAAAGCGAGACAGACAGACAGACAGACAGACAGACAGACAGACAGACAGACAGACAGACAGATAGTCAGACAGACAGAGACAGACAGACTGCAGGGAGAAACAGAGAGAGACAGAGAGAGGGGGAGAGAGTGTGTGTGAGACAGACAGACAGTCAGACTAACAGATAGCCAGCCAGACAGACAGAGACAGACAGATAGGCACGCAAATAGAGACAGAGAGAGAGAGAGAGGGGAGAGTGTGTGAGACAGTCAGACTGACGGACAGCCAGACAGACAGAGACAGACAGACACACACGCAGAGATATACAGAGAGAGAGAGAGAGAGAGAGAGAGAGAGAGAGAGAGAGAGAGAGAGAGAGGGGGAGATAGTGTGTGAGACAGACAGACAGACACACAGACAGACACACAGACAGATTGATGGACAGATGGACAGATAGACAGACAGAGACAGACAAGGACATAGACATAAAAACAGACACAGAGGCAGAGACAGTGAGACAGACTTGTGCAGCATCTGCGGTCAGCTCGAGAGGAACGGCTGACCTGCTGCTCTCCTTGATCCTTAGATCATTAGACGGTTAGATGGACACGTTTTTAGGGCAACACTCTGGCACGAAAGGCGCTCAGGCGCCGCACGCGGAATCGCTTCCCTCTACCCACCAAAAATGCCACTCAACCTTCCAATCGACAGATGGTGGAGGTGACATGAGTTCTAGGACGTCAGGGACTGCTGACAGTTAAATTATACTCATGTGATAATTTGTGATTATCCGCCATCGTGGGGCGCGGTGGTGTAGTGAGTATGTTCGTCGCCTTGCAGCCGAAAGGTTATATCTTAGCCTATTATTGTCATATTTATAAATGTATGATCAGTGGCGTAGCTACCATGTGTGCAATGTGTGCAAAGCACACGGGCCCACAACCTCCAGGGGCCCACAAAGATGATATAGGCCTAATTAATTATTTTTATATCCTAATTAGTAATTCACAATATTTTGTGACAGACCTAGTTTTTGTGAGCACACTTGCATTAGGTCACTTCGTTACTTTACTAACTCCTGTCAACCGTCAGGCAAACTATACTTAATCTGAACTCCTTTTAAATTATGTTTTCGTCTTGAGCCATGACTGTCAAATTGCAAGTTGACATTAGTGTGTGTGTGAACGATGATGAAGAATAGGTCCAACACAGTTTTAAGTTGAGAACATCGAATGAATCATACCGGTGACACGAAACGGAGTATTCCCCCTGAAAGCTATCCGGGGGGATGAATTAGTCTATCCCCCAGGATGGAATTAACCGGTCTATACTATCCGGGGGATAAACCATTCTATCCCCTTTTTTGAAAAATGCGCATAATAAAAAAATGTATGCTGTAATCAAAATTTAAAGTGACTCTAATTGTTTTAAGTGTCCGAGGCAATGCTCAGATAAAGGCAACTCGAATTTATTTAGCGACTCTGAGTGTTCTTAAGTGTTTTTAATGTTTTAAGTGCTCTAAAAACAGGGCAAAACAAATTATCTAGTAGGAATAAACATACCTGTTAGTGTCATTGTTCAAAACAAAGCAGATGAAAATTAATTTGCAAAAACAAAAACGCGCGGAAGCGGTTTTTTCGACTTTTTTTTATTTGAGGGGATACAATTAATACGGGGGATACTTTATTTCGTGACACCGGCATTTAGGCCTCTAAGATTTTCATTTTTTCACTTTTTCGCTTTCCTATGCAAGGGTTAAGGGCGTGTCTATGATATATTATAGGACAGGCATGATAATTATATGTCCGTCTATCTGTCACATTCGTGTATTGTAACTAAATGGTGCGCTGCAGAAACCTCATACGTCTCACACTCTCACAGGCATGCTCGTGTATTCCGGTCCTTTGCCATGGATTTGGTAACGGCAGTGACCTGACATCTCTCTTAACCAGGGTGAAAATATTGCCGGGGAGGTTTTAGGTGGTTCAACCCTCGCTAGTCATTCTTAGGGTCAAATAGTTGTCTTTTCGCCTTTTCATGACCAAACTGCAGGTAGTTTGACCCCAGTTTTTTCCTACAATTCTCACACTGATCTCACCTCCTTTCAGCTCTCACTCCAAAATCAGAGAGACAACAAATCGAGCGCGTGTGTATCAGGGTCATAGAGAATCATGTATTTGCTCCAATTTTGGCACTTGTAAAGAATATTGGTAATTGTTTTTAGGTACTATGAAAATTGATGATTGTAGGCCTATCGTTTTTGGTGTCTAAATTGAATTGATAGATGATTGACATTATATGTTGAACAAAATACAAGAAAGAAAACTCTATGATGCCGTGACACTGTTTTAAGTAGGCCTACTAGTAAGCCTACAAATAATAAGTGGATAAGTATGCAACGTGATAAATTTTAAATTTCGACTGAAAAATCACTGCAGCTATAGCAATAATTTGGGTAATCTGTCTCATTCTGAGTTGTATTGCAAGTGTTAGGCCTAATGGCAAATGCCATTGATTGATTTTGGTGATCTTAATTGCAAGAACGCAAAGATATCGGCCCTACAAGGCCTAGATAGGGGCCCACGCGGACCATCTGCACACGGGCCCACACAAAGCTAGCTACGCCACTGTGTATGATCATTCCAATATTTTTCACGATTTCAATATTTTATTGTACAGATACACCTGTACATGACAGCGCGGTAACGATAGTCTACTATGCATGTGTTCAACTGTTTTTGTTAGCGCAAAATTGAAATTATATTATTAGATAGGCTATAGGCCTAATTATTGTGAGCACATCTAATTATTGATGTCTATAGTTAGAACGCCGTCATGATTGCGTGCTTCCAGGAGCATGCAGGTAGTGACACCTCGTGATTATGGCGACACTCAGACATCTCATTTCATCCGGGTCATTTGGGGTTCAATCTATGTCAGTCAGTCAGTCAGTCAGTCAGTCAGTCAGTCAGTCAGTCAGTCAGTCAGTCAGTCAGTCAACTGGTTATGAGTACACCAACATGATTACATCAAACTGGAAAACATGAGATACATACATGTAAATCATATAATTTTGTTGCAGTCACTTTGTAAAACCTGAGATTTTGCAAATTTCCTACAGAGTGTGTACAAATACAATGAGGACACATCTATTTGTAACCAACCCTCACTCGAAACAGATCCTAAATTAACCCTGACCCTAACCTTGAACCCAGACCCCCAAACCATAACCTAACCATATAGATCCTAAAATCGTACCTATGCCCTGACATTGCCTTAGCACTGTACAAGACAGTGTACATGTACTTGCTTTGCCTGCATAGGTCTCGCTTTCTCTATGGAATGAACTTTGTGCAATCTGTTCGAATCCGCCATCCTCTCTGGTAGTCTTTACTCATCTTTCTCTCGCCTCAAACCAAAGCCTTATCTCGAGGGATAGATCGCAATGGAAGCGTTGATGACAGAAGCGCTTTTTAAATGGTCATATACAATATCAAATCAAATCAAAATCATTTATTGATCCCACAATAAAAATAACAAACAGAAAATAATGCAAGACAATTGATATTTAACATAGTAATGTATTCGGTAGAGAACTTTATTAGATAGAGAAGGGAGCAATAGGCACCTCCAGAAGGGACAAGTCCCGCTTAGTAGGGGGCCTATATATACCATGATTAATTTAAGCAAGATGGTGGGGTATGATTAGATGGGAAGAGAACAGACGCTATAGTATAGTAAATAATAATTATTATACAGTATGAATAATATATGGATACATATCTTAACTAAAGCTTAACTAAAGTATTGTGCAATACAATACAATACAATACAATACAATGCATTATGACACAATACAACATAATCCATATTATGCAAGAGTCAGGATCTAGGGCTAAGATTGGGTTACGGTTTGGGGTTAGGGTTGGGACCATGGTGAGGGATGAGATTATTTAGGGTTAGGGTTAGGGTTGGCGTTAGGATTAGAAATAGGCCTACATGTGTCCTGATTGTGCAGTACACGTTCCATTTAGTAAAATCCCTGGTCTACAAATTGCCAGTAAAATATACATGCGCTAATGTATTGGAATGTGCTGATAAATGTGATTATATCTTCAGAGTCGAAATGAAATGGCAGCAGGCCAAATAAACCTAATTAAGGAGTGATCAAAGGGGAAACGTACAGTACGTACATGTGCTTCTATACATGTATATCTGACTGAGCTATGATATAATACAGCCAGACGAACGTACGCACTAACCTATCCACAGACAAGACTTCAGATTTGGTCAGAGTCTTTAATTATGCTTATCGATTTTCTTCCCTTTCAATTTTGTCCTCGGTATACGAAGTAGGCTATAATGTGAGTGCAAGATGGTGACTTCGAAAGCCATAGAAGATAACATCGTTGGAATTATGTATTGATGCGAGGAGGTGCTTGCTTCCTATATATGCCTATAACTACTATATATACACAGCGCTATATTGAGTTTCTAATGGACTTGTAAGGAGAGTGGCCATTAACGTGCAGCTGCATTAATGATGGAGCCGGTGTCATACAGGTCTATATATTCTAAGAAGAGGAATGTCGTCAGAACTGACTATCAGTTCCTAAACTCAGTTCTCTGCGGTCACCAAAAAAACACGAAGTCCAGTAATTATTGTCCTGCGGCATTTTGCTATGAAATTTTGCACCGTAAGGAGAAAACAATTCCAGCACACTGCATGCAACTTCCCGTGCAGTATACCTAGACTAGAGACTTACGTTGTATTTGATGTAGGTCTATTATATTCATCTGTAAGACAGAAGATTTGCTGTAAAAACTATAGCAATAAAGCCATCATCAAAACTCTATAATATGGACCTACATTTCAAGCGCCAGTCCCATATGAGCTTGGACTATAATTGTATAGGCTACGTGAATCTCTGCTTAAGCTTATAACCACATAAATGCCCAGCACGCACAATGGCAAACCATGGGTTAAAGTGATTTGCTTGATCAGTGGGAACGTCGAATGTAGGATGAGCAGTGGGAACGTTGAAGAGAGTTTTATTGGAACGCATGACATGCATTTTAGGGTAGGCATTCGAAGCCTTGCATGGATAGGCCTAGCCACCTAGGCCCATTCTTATGTCTGTTTCTTTGCAGTACGCCTACTTAAACAGTCCAATGCACGATTTTTGTCATTTAGCCAAATGATTTTCACATAACCAGTCTTATCGCAAAGTTAAGAATTATAAACGTACATGAAAAAGTCCAAATGCAAAATGACCATAATAAATTGCCCTTGGAAGCACAAGCTATAGGCAAAAGATGCGAAAGTTTTAAGAGTCAGAAAGTATATGTGAGTACTTTAGATATAAACACGACTGAATCGGATCGACGTCAACCAAAATTTCCATTTATTTCATAATTTCAGTGCAATAATCAATTTTCGTTTTTATTCTAATCTTCGTTCAGTGTGCTTAATTTCCGTTCTATTTCAGTTTTTGTTCTTAAAATAATTTCAGTTACAGTTATACTTAACGAAAATCAATATTTTCAGCTCTAACTTCACTTAACGTTAACGAAAATATCACTGTTAAAAAGGCGCTTAAATATCCGTGAGTAGTAAGACTTTCAGATGGAGTACATGTACGACATTATCTGCAAAGCAAGAACAAAGTATAATCTCAGCTGTAAGGTTTCTAGACTTTGCGACTGTAGCGCCATGTTGCCGTGTGAAGATTAGCAAAGACATGGAGCACAAGCAATCGATCAATGTCCGACTATTACGCCTGCCTCTTTCTCGTCCTCGTCCTCGTCGTTTTCATCTGCTTCTTCCTTTGATCATCATCGTCCAATGGTCGCTGGTGACGGGAAAACGCGACAGATTATGTACAATGTAGGCCTAGGCCTATATATTCCGGATAGAGAGAGGTTTGGGAAGGAGCGGTGTTGATGGGCAACATAAATCTCACAGGGAATGGGGAAGCGTAAGGTCTGAGTGTCATTGAGGCGTCGTTTATCAGATGGGGGAAGACAAGGGAGGTAAGGACGGGGAAGGGATAGGAGGATATAGAGAGGGAGAGAAAAAGCGGCTGCTCTTGAGAAGGCGATGAATGGCTAGAGGAAAGAGTTCAAGCCATCTGCAGAGCAGAAATACGATGACAAACGGAACAGCCTAATGTACAGCAGAAGAAATAGAAGAGGAAAGGATGAGTGGAGAACGGCAACTGTTGCCATCATTCTGAGCCGTCTGCTTCCTTAAATATTCAGGCGCGTCCGCGCGTCCTCCGCTGAATTCGTCCGCGCTGTGCTTCGGCTGCAGCTTTAAGTATTCATACGCGTCGTACGTCGGCGCAATTTGCATCCGTCCTACGTGACCACGTGACTCTGGCGATGCACCGCGCGAGCAAAAACATAGATGGGTGGATAGATGGATGGATGGATGGATGAATGGAGAAAGAGATGACGATGGATACGGAATTGAGGAAGGTATGGAGAAACCGGAGTCCGTTTGATTCTCGGATTTTGCGGATGGATGCAACAACGATGGAAATGGCAAAGAATAATAGGCCTATGTAATTTCAGACTGGAATTAGTGTTCGTTGCAATATCCATGCTAAACCGTTCGCAGAGAAGAATGTTGTTGTTGCTTTTGCTTCGTAGAGATTAATGAGTAGATCGATTGCAAGGGGATTACGGGTTTAATTTGCGTTTCTGCTGTAGTCATCGATCTATCAGGAGGCGCAAATCGATTTCAATCAGAACGATCGATGGATTCAGGTAAAGCAGGACGTAAACAGTTTAGAAAAGCTTAAGCGATGTCTCTGACAAAATCGAGAAAACTTCGACGGATTTAAATTCTAGAAGATAAGATTGACAATACGAGTTCAGCAGCTATGGCTGATTGGAATCAGTTTGGATAACACTGTAACAACTGGAATATAAATGTTGGAAAGCTATAACACACAGTCTACATCAGTTAACGATTACCAAGTCGCTTCTGCGTCATTACAGCCATCCTAACGGTAATTTGACGCTTCCACGACATGACATTGTGTTGGGCAATGACAGAGCGTGTCTTACAAGTGTAGGCTATATATCAACACAATTCTATAAAAAATTTATTAGGATCGGGTGCTCAGTGCAACTGTCAACTGACGTTTAAATCTAACAGAAGCTTTCTTATTAATAATAATTAGGTGAGATTTAAAGCTTCGTTTGAAGTAGCTCAGCCAATGGTCAGCAATTAGTCTTTGAGAAAGAAGCACTTCACCATTATGTGCGACTGAATACTATTTATCATACTGTGGAATATACATTTTGACTATTGCTGAAAATTCTGTACTATCTGTTAGGCGGGTGGAGCAGAATTTCTAAGTGAGAGTAGTCTAGATTTCTAACCAATAATATTATAGCTGAATGATATCATTGCAAGTGTAACCGAAGACTAACACAATTATTCACACGACGCCAGCGGCGCCGCAATGCGTTGTCAAGTTACGCTGACGTCAGATTGAAGATATCGTCTCATTTTCAAAGTGGATTGCAAAGATGTCACGTGACGCTGTCCTGCGCTTCATCCAGATCAGCTCGGCGACGAAGGACTCGCTCCTGGTGTCGTGGACCGTGAGGAAGGACCCTCAGGCGACGGTCTCTGGATACCGGATCGGTTACCAGGCCCTCGGAAGCTCAGTGGTCCAGTTTACCCAGAAGTTGCGCCCCCTCGTAACCCACTACGACATCACGAACCTCCACGAGAACACCGTCTACAACGTTTGCGTCGAGGTCATCTCCAACACCTCATCCTCATCATCCTCTGTCCCTGACGCAGCGAATGACATAGCCAAGGTGAAGGACTTCCGCGGTCACTGGGGGGCGATGTGCGTTACCGGAACGACCAACACCGACTCCCTGTCCGTCGCTCTGGGCAGCACCGTCGGCGCATTCGTCGCGCTGGCCGTCATCGTCGCCTTCGTTCTCCTCGCGAAGTGGCATCACTCGCGGCGGAAGCGGAGACTCGAGTTCCTCGAACGACGGTTTATCACTTCCGGTGACTACTCCTTCGACGATGAGTTCCAGCGACGGATCAGCTGCAACGACGACGAGGACGACGATGGACAGGGGGAGCCACGGATGATGGCCACCGGAAGTGGACTGCTCTACTCAAGCGGAGATCTGCGCAGAGCTTCCGGTTCCGGTTCACCCGCGATCCTTGTCTACGTGGACGACTCTGGGCAGTCGCAGCAAGAGGGCGCCAGCGACGGATCGAGTTCGCGGCTGATCCTGGACTCTTTCGATCCATCTTCGTTCTTCGTGACTGAGCTGGGCGATGGACAGGGGTACGGACTCCTCCTGCCGCTGGCCAGGGCCTCAGAGCTGCTTCCGTTGATCGTAGAAGACACGACCAGTCCGTATGGTGTGACCACTAATGAACCAGGGAACAGTCGATTGGGTCGAGTAAGACTTCAGAAACACATGACGGTGGATTATGGTATCCACTGGGATCCAGAACTTGGTCCCGGGTCTGGGACGTTCCTGACCAGTCACCCGGAGGATCCGGTTGGTTACGAGGAGCAGAACGAGGGTGAGCCGTGGAAGACAGCATCCGGGTTCCTCCGATCAGACGATTGGGGAGCAGATCTGTTGAGGCGTCGTCAGTCGGGGGTTGAGTCCCCCATCAGAGGAGATCACGAGACAACCAAGGCAGAGACTCAAGCGGTCATAGTCGGTCTATCGATGGCTGCTCAATGGCAGCAGGAAAATAACTTTAATTGCAGAGCCAAATGGATTCGCGCTCGTTCACTAAGTGTCTGACTCGCACTCGTTCACTAAGTGTCTGACAGACAGTCACTAAGTGTCTGATAGACAGTCAATAAGTGTCTGATAGACAGTCACTGGGTCATTCAAACTAATTCGTCTAATCTATAATTCTAATAGTTAGGGTTGCACCGAATAGACGTTTATCACTATTCGGCCGGATATAAGAAATTGGACCGATTATTCGGCCGAATGTGTAGGCCTACTGACAAAATTCGAAATCTGAAATATAAGCAACAGTTTCGGTTTATTAATTTAATACGTGAACTAAAGGAAGAATGTGTTCTACATGCAATTTTTGCACTCGCTACAGCAGCCGCATATGCAGAGACAGATGCTATAGGCCTACATGACCGTTTTTCGTATTTGGTCTGAATATCGAAATAGCTATATTTGGTCCGATATTCGACCCCGAAGCGAATACGGAGCAAATTCATTACAGCTCTAATAATAGTGTATGTTATGTCATACGCATGTCAATTACCAAAATATGCTTCTATGGAATCAATAGTTGTCTCCAACGTAATGCGTGTCAGCGATAGTCGCTCGTCGTCGTCGCTGTCTATATACGTTTACGCGCTGACAGTCAACGTGCAGTCAATTTCTCAATTATTTCTCTCGTCTGATCTAAATAAAGACAATTCAACACCGCAATCAACGAGACAATTATTACTATTATGTTCCCAGGTGCCATAATTATGCTCGCTTTCACCTTTGCAAAACGCTCTTTCCCTCAGGCTTGGCTGTCTCCCAAGGCTTGGCTGTCTTTCCCAAGGCTTGGCTGTCTCCCAAGGCTTGGCTGTCTCCCAAGGCTTGGCTGTCTCCCAAGGCTTGGCTGTCTCCCAAGGCTTGGCTGTCTCTCAAGGCTTGGCTGTCTCCCAAGGCTTGGCTGTCTCTCAAGGCTTGGCTGTCTCACCCAGGTTTGGCTGTTTATCGAGGCTTGACTGTCTCCCCGGTTTGGCTGTCTCCAGAGTGTGATTTGCCGGGGGGGTTGGGGGGGTCGGACCCCCTCTTTGCTATGGCCTGACCCCCACACTTCCACCTCCAAAAAAAGGTGTGGGGTCCAATTTCGACCCCCTCTTAAGAACCTACGTGAAGAAGGTGCCTTCATCACTGGTAAAGTAGATGCTAAATCAGCCAAAACATTGTTAAAGAAAATTGACAGGCATCGTGAGTCTAAGCTGCATATACATTCTGCTGATGTAGTACAATCTGCTGCAGCTCATGCATTGCCCAAAGCCGTGGACAAGGCCCAGGCATTATTTGAGCTACAACACAAAGCAAACATTGAGAAAACGGAGATTGCATTTAGAACCGCATACGAGTGTGCGAAATCCAATTTGTCATTTGCAGAATATTCCCGCCTAATGACACTACAGTCAGTTAATGGATTAAATACCGGTGATATGCTTGTGTCTAATCATTCATGCATAAATATTGTTGAGCACATTGCGAGCGAAATGCGGAGTGAGTTGATACATCATATTGTTGCAAATGATCTTCTATTTTCTGTCATGATAGACGAAAGTACATCTGTTGGAGATAAGCAGTCTATGATCATTTACATAAGAACCGAACTGGAAGGAGAGGTCCAGTCATTTTTTCTCGGTTTGGTACCAATCAGTTCAGGTACTGCGATAGAGCTGCATATTTTGTTGATGAATTATTTGGAATCGGTTGGTTTAACTGATGCGATATGTTCAAAGCAGCTTGTAGGCTTTTGCAGTGATGGAGCGAGCACCATGATAGGCAATTATAGAGGTGTTGCTACGCTGTTGAAGGAAAAATTTCCACGTGTTCAGAGCTTCCATTGCATGGCACACCGTTTGGAATTAGCTATCAAAAATGCGGTCGATTCAGTGAATGGTGTGTCTCATTTCAAAATTTTCATAGACAGTTTGTACAAATTCTACAGTCTGTCACCCAAAAACCAGAGGGAACTCGCTTCAATAGCTGCAGACACCAATACTGTGTTGCTCAAAATTAACAAAATTTTTGAAGTGAGATGGGCCTTTTCATCGTTTCTTTCCATGCTGACTGCTGAGTATTATTCTCACTTTGCGTTGTACTAACTATAGTGCAACATAAGTGAATATTATAGTGCCACTATGGCACTATAAATGAATACCCATATGTCTTTGCTCCATGTTTATGTGTTTTCCATGTTAAACAAAAAAAAAGTAAAACAAAAATTTCAATTGGACTTTGTTATTTTTCTCATATTTTAAGTCCAATTGGGAGTGGTTTTTGTATTATTTTACTTCTAATTTAGAGCAAGTTTATGCAGTACTGTGTTTGTTTACAATGAAAGTTGCTAATGACAAGTTAATTAAACTTGAAAACTACTGGGTTAACGAACAGAAAAACTTCAAACCCTTTAACATAAATAACATGTTAACTGATCTTTAAGAAGGTGATATTATTCAATTCATTCAATTCACTTTCAATAGAAGATTTTGCTTTGGATTGCACCAAATCAATAGCGGCCGGGGCTCCGCCCCGGACCCCGCTGGGGGAGCTTACGACGCTCCCCAGACCCCCTAGTCGGATATGCTCCGCAGTCGCCGCGGCGTATTTTGGCCCCCCCCCAAAACAAGGACATTAAGCCGACCCCCACACTTCTTTTTTGACAAATCACACACTGGCTGTCTCCCAAGACTTGGGTGTCTATCTCCCAAGGCTTGGCTGTCTCCCAAGGCTTGGCTGACTCCCAAGGCTTGACCGCCTCTCCGATTTTGACCTAGCACTGACTTTGACCCAACGACTTGGCTGTTGCGGACGTAATTTGATATAGCGCTGGCAACTATAACTATAGGCATGTCTCCTTCACTCGGCTTTTATGCGTCGCTGAAAAAAAACTTGATAGATTTACATTGAATTATAATCTATAATTCAAGGCTGCTGACACCGTAGTATATAGTGCTTCCGGACCAAAGCATCGTGAATACTTTATCAATGGGTCCAATGACTGTCGTAGCCATTTCCCTTGGGAGTGTCGTCATGTGCTTTGCATTCATGGGCGAAGCTCCTTTGGGATTTTGGCACTTCCAGCAGAAAGACATTGGCATTAATTTAGTCTACATATACCGAGACACTGAATTTGTTAGACTTTTATTGCGCATTTGCAGTAATCCTTTGAAAGGTTGAGGAGAGTAGTCAGCAGATGTTCAAATGCATAATTAAACATCCTTAAAACATCACCATCATCATTGAGATCATCATCATCAAGATCATCATCATCATCATTGAGATCATGTAAAACAGCTAATTAGGTAGAGCTCGATAGAGAGCTGCTTCCGGTTTCAGAGGTGGCACCGGTGGCAGATTTTTTTTATCGGTATTATAGGCCCAGGGGCGGATCCAGGGGGGGCCAATCCGGCCATGCCCCCCCATTTAAAAATTGCATGGAACGTGGCCCCCATTTGGTTTCAAAAACATGTAGTGGGAGAGAAAAACAGGACATCTGGCCCACCCTATTAGAAAATCGTACGGGACGTGGCCCCCCGTTCGGAAATGGCATCTCCTTTTCCCGGAAAATTGGTCGATGACTAAAAAAAAAAAAGGTCATCAACTTTTTTGGCGGATAAGTTGGTATATTTTTCCCGGAAAATTGGTCGATGACTAAAAAAGGTCATCAACTTTTTTCCCGGAAAATTTTTTCCCCCTGTTCCACCAACAAGACCGAAAATTTTGGCCCCCTTCGAAACGTTCTGGATCCGCCACTGTATAGGCCTAGAAGAATGTATTTTTTAAAGTCGGTTGAACCTCCGTTTCAGTCTTTCTAACTATCCATGGTATCAAGATATCGATCTCGATATTTTGTATCTTCTTCACTTCTTAGCCATTAATATAGTCTTTTGTATATCCTAAATCTCAAGTTTGAAGTGTTTTATAAATTTTTCATCTTCTTAATCTTAAGTTTGTAGTGTTTTTTTTATCTTCTTCATACTTAGGTTTGTAGTGTTTTGCGCCTAATTTTCCTTACATTTGCTGTGTCCAAAGCTCGAGGGTACGTACCATACGTATTCTATTTTGTGAAAGGTACGTGCGTATTTTAACGTAGGCCTACCCTATTTTAGGGTACGTAAACAATAATAAAATACGTCAGCGTCGTCATTGCTCATTTAAGAACGTTCAATTTAATTTAAGCAAACAATCACAGACAAGTTGGCCTACACAACGTAGTGAATCGTTGCAATGCTATATTGTAGGTCTATGTTTATTCAGCATACATTGCACCAGTTAGTCGGCTCAGTTCTGCTGCAGCGCTTAAAATTACAACTCTAAGGAAAAAGTTGACTAGTTGCATCTAATTAATTATAACAGAAGAATTTATCGAATTAAATTTACTGCTACGCTACTGGAAATACCGATTTCAATTACGCATACAGTAGTCTTACTGTTGACTGCATTATACGTGCATGTATAGGTTATGGGTCGCCGAGTAAGCCATAGACGAAATTTTCGTGCACATGTATGGTAGGCTACGTACCATACGCGTATTGTATTTTTTGAAAGGTACGTACGTATTTTAACGTATTCTATTTTAGGGTACGCGTACCCTCGAGCTATGGCTGTGTCTATGTCGTCTTAACCCTTAAGTTTTTTGTCCAAGTTCAACGTCGCTGTTTTGCGTTATAACGTAAACTTCAACTTTGCAATGCATGTGCACATAACTTTTTATTCTACACTAAAATTATCTTGTCAAAACTTACACTGCACTATGTATTTAACTGTAATAACTTTTAATTCGTAAGGACCTTGGGCAAGTCCTTCACTTGCGATTGCTTAGCGCTTCGGCGTGAAACTCCGATTCAGTGTCCGCGTTGTAGTCGGGAGCGCTTCTGAGTAGCTCTGGAGGGGGCGCCATGACAAGTGCACATATACAAAGAAAAACTGTAATGGTAAAGCTCTTACAACATCTCTACGTTTCGATATATAGCCTACTCGTACACGCTTAACAGCATATATAGAGCACTTACTGGATTGGCATTTGGACCAACAATGGTACAGCTAAGAATGTCTATAGTATCTGCCCAACAAGTTCTATTTTGGATCAGTTGTCGGAAATTTTTGCGCGAGAACCATAATTTGTTGGAAACATTACAAACTTGAGGATAAAATTTATCCTTAAGTTATGCTAACTAAGTATGGTGAACAATCAACATTTTCGCTTAGACACACACACACACACACACACACACACACACACACACACACACACACACACACACACACACACACACATATATATATATATTATATATATATACTCTATCACTATAGGAGAGTCAATGAAGCTGTAGACCCTATATCTGGGCTGCGTCTAAAATGCAATGACACAGTCACACAGGTGACTGATTATAATTAGTTTGGTTTAGTGCTGGCCCAACAGTCGTGGCCCAACAAGTAATCAAAATAATGCAAGACATTTTACACAGTAACATACATACATGTAGGCTAACTATAATGCAATTATCTGGGCATAGGACCTTCAGAAGCATAGAAACAACCAAAATATTGCAGATGTGTTCCAGGATGCGAACAACCTTTACAGCTGAGCAAGTGACAAGTGACAATCAATAAAATTAATTAATGCCGTCTCCACTCTTCTCAACGTCTGTGCATAATGCATATGGATTGTCGTTGCGAGCAAGCTACCTTCTCTTCTATGCCAATTGTTTTTCTCAGCTTACAATTGTAGACGTCTGCAAAATGAGCAAAACACACGTGGCTAGAATAAATTGAGACTTTTTCTATCGCTTCTTAATGAAAATCTTGCAAGCATAAGAAGACTGCAGAACAATTATGGCGCGGATGCATGGACAAGCAAATTCCTGCGAGCATGTGCGTGCGTGCGCGCGTGCGTGCGTGTTTGTGTGTGAGTGCGTGTTTGTGTGTGTGTGTGTGTGTGTGTGTGTGTGTGTGTGTGAGTGCGTGTTTGTGTGTGTGTGTATGGGTGTTTGTGGGTGTGTGTGTGCAGTTGTGCAGGTGTGTAGATGCGTGTTTGTGTACATTGTTTTGAATCATAATGATCCTATACCCGAAATGAGAAGCAATCGATTTACATTACTAATTTCAAATGGCGCTACAAAAATGCCATAGCGCATAATGCTTTGACGGGCATACTAAGTAAGTATGGTGAACCTTTTCGCTGCTAGACATCTACTTTTAGGACAATCAACGAAACCGTATGGCTGGATACGTGTAAACTGCAGTGCAATGGAACAGGCGCCTGCGCGCCGGTTGATGACCTATAGTGGCCTACATTGTAACTGCTGCTTAAAATAACAATTGATGTAGTATTGTTTGCATGTTTGTATGTGCACTTGTTATAGCGCCCCTTCAAGCTCCCTACTCAGAGGCACTCCCGACTACAGAGCGGACACTGCATCGGAGTTTCACGCCGAAGCGCTGAGCAATTGCAAGTGAAGGATTTGCCTAAGGTCCCAACGCGGCGGCTTTATATGACGCCCCCTCAAGAAATCCACCAGAGGCGCTAAAAAAAACTCAGATCTAGATGACTTCGCAATGGTAATCGTAAGCGTCGTATTTCTGAAGCGCTGCTCTGAAGCTAAGCGCAGGGCACCAGTTTATTCAAGAGCGCTGCGTCGTATCAGAGGGTTTCCCCAGCAGTGATGGGTGTGAAGTGCAGGTACGGTTCGGCAATGGTAGCTAGAGAGACCAGAGTGAGGATGCAGAGCAGCTGATACGGAGGGTTCGCTAAGGACGAGGAATCTTGGAAGACTTGTCCAATGTATGTCCGTCCCTCAGGCACAACCTGTATTGGAACTTATGACTGAACGTATCGTACGTATATTCTGCACAACATAAGAGCAGCTCTGAAAATAATCTTGTGTTAAACTATAAAAGCCCATCGACGATCGCTCATCACTGGAAGAGACTTGCGCATTATTTCTGCTTCAATGATGATACCATTATTTTCGTATACTATTAGACGTCTGCGAGATAGCAGATAGGCAACACCCGATTATAACCGTTAGTCTATAATTATTACTTGCACGGAGAAACTAGCTCTTAGACTCCTTAGAGGAAAGAATCTACTCGATTAGACCATGGTTCTCCAGCGCGAATGCCATATTCCTTGTATACCCTGAATATCCTTATAAATTACCGATTTATCCGTTGCTCTAAGGGTATCCAGGGCCACCGTCCCCACCGTTCTGCACAGACGGAATTGCTCTCGGTCCCATTCGCACGAACTGCAACTATGCAGAATAGAGCCTTTTCTGTGATGTCAGGAATTGGCTCCCACAGGAGTTACGTCTGCTTCCTGGGGTTCTTACTGATTTAAAAAAATTAAACTCAAAACTGTCTATTTTTGGCCGTTCTTGAGTCGGGAGCGCTTCTGAGGAGTACTCTTGAAAAAGCGTTAAATAAATTCTGGAATCAATGAATGAATATCCGGTTTATATACAGACTTTTTCTTCGCACGGGCATGATCTCCTGCCTGATCTAGACCGCAATAATAAACCATGCTACTCACAGAATATACCGAAAAGGCCCCTACTATGAGTTGGGGACCTGTTGGAAATGCAGGTTGCTTTGATCAGAAACACAGACCGATATATCTTTCAGAACGGGTGTCAAGAACATTTAAACCGCGAGGTCGTTAGTGCAGCAATAATTTATTATGGAGGCAATGCTGCGTTAGACAAAAATTAGATAAATGTTACGAGTATACACAGCATCAACACTGGGCCTGCCGATACCGGGAAAATCGTGGCAATAAAGCATGACCATAGGTCTAATTGGTGTCCTACTTTTCAAGTGCAATTCTCATGTCAATCTCGAGAGCTACACAACGTTAATGATGAACGATAAGTATATATATGCCAGTCTGCTTACCGCGAAGGCCATTCCACTGAGACTGCCCTTGTCTCTACACTTGATAACATATTCTCGTCTATTGACAATGGGAAAGCCTGCCTCTCAGTTTGTCTTGACCTCAGTGCAGCATTTGACACTGTTGACCATCAGTTACTCCTTTCAAGACTTGCCAATAGCTTCGGTGTCTCTGGGACAGCCCTAAACTGGTTAGCTTCTTACCTGCGTGACCGCAATCAGCAGGTCGGCATTGGGACCGCTCGGTCTGAGCCTACTGTTTGCACTGCTGGAGTTCCACAGGGATCTGTCCTTGGCCCCTTACTATTTACTGTCTTCACTTCCCCAATCAGTCGCATTGCTAATCACTTTGGAATCCAATTACAGCAGTATGCGGATGATACCCAGCTCCATATTGCTTTATCACACACTGATCAGTCTGGCAAACTTAAACTTGAAGAGTGTCTGTCATCTATGTATTCCTGGTTTTGTTTCAATGGTTTGGCCATAAACCCTGACAAGTCTGAGGCAATTTTGTTTGGGTCACGCCAGCGCCTGCGCTCTTTCCCTCCACTTTCTAATATTGACCTTGCAGGCACTGCTGTTCATCTGTCAGATACTGTCAAAACACTTGGAGTAACCCTAGACAATAAGCTCACATTTCGACCTCACATAACTAGCATTTGTAAATCTTGTTTCTATCACATTCGGGCAATACGTCACATCAGGTCGGCCCTGACTATGGATATGTCTCAAACCATTGCCTGTTCTCTTGTCTCATCCCGCCTTGATTATGCTAACGCCGTTTTTGTCGGTCTCTCAGTCACTGAGCTCAACAGGTTGCAACACATCCAAAACTCATTAGCGCGTGTTGTGCTGTGCGTCCCAATACAAACTAGTTCCTCAGTCCTACTCCATCAACTGCATTGGCTTCCTGTTCAGTACAGGATAAAATTCAAATTGGCATGTCTGACCTTCAAATCTCTCAGCACCAACGCACCTTCCTACCTTCAGTCACTAGTAACTCCTTACATTCCTCCTCGTTGCTTGCGTTCATCGGGCACAAGTCTTTTATCTGAACCTCGATGCAAAACAGTTATGGGCTTGCGTGCATTCCATGCCTCTGCACCCAGGGAATGGAATCGGCTTCCGCTCTCTCTTCGAAGCTCAATTTCACTTTCTTCCTTCAAAAAGCGGCTAAAAACTTACTACTTCTCTTTGGCTTTCAAGCATTTGGATCTTTAATTGCATCTTCATCTGGCGGCTGACTATCCGCGCCTCAGATTCACATTTCGGTGTGGCATTGCGCGCGTTACAAATTTATTTAATAATAATTTTAATAATATTGAGGCATATAAATAACTTGGCCATAGTCCTACTTCCTTTTTACAAATGTAGCCTAATTCACAGACTAAAAAACTCTAATGTCGAGGCGGAAGTAGACCCTATTTACGGTTAGCGCGCTAGTTTCTTTGTAATACAGTTAAACCTTTCATAAGAGATAAGTGTGAACCCTTCGGTAAACTTGAAGTTTCTGTTTAGACTGCATTCGTAATCGTAATCGTAAACTTCAAATGTCTAAAGTGCTGTTTTAAAGTTAAGCGCATGGCGCCAGCCTATTCATGAACGCTGCGAAACAACATGATGATGTTAATGATACAGTCGAGAAATACAAAGGTAGATACAAGTACGATTGGCAGTTTATCGACCGGTCATGATGTGGACCACATGTAGGCCTATGCATAGGGTGTCTGCTTTGTACAGTCATGGATGAGCAGCATCTGGACGTTTCGACATTGGGGCCAAGGACCCAGATGGAGGGAAAAGACACGAGAAAGACCAGGAACAATGCTGCTGGACTGGATGATGACGAAGGAAGGCTACAGTGAAATGAAGAGAGAGGCGCAGAATAGAGATGAGTGGCGTCGTTGTAGACTACGTAATTATGAACCTGCCTCATGAGGACAGAGAACGAACGAACGAACGAATACGTCGTCACAATAAAATTTCATGTGTCCTTTGTTGTGATTCTGTGAAACTGTATGGGCCCACAGTTTTTCTGAAGAGGAACGGGGTCACCACATTGGCACATTTATTAATCCGGCCCTGTGCGACCCCCTCAAAACTTTGGGCCTATGTATTGCAACACTCTTAACATTCACAAAACGTGCTATATTCGACGAATCTTGCAACATTCGTCTGTTAGTGATTCGTTACTTTTTTGGCAGTATGAACAGGTCTTTTAATATTCCAGTCTAGTGCAGTGTCAGCGCACTCGTACAAGTAAATTATCAGCGGTGCAGTAGTGATTTATGCTGAGGGCAAAAGGCTTTCACCAAGCATATGAATTTGGCCTGATTTGCCCTGCTGTAGCCTAGTGTCGCCAATGATTACAAACTAACATATTAATTCTTCGCGGTCACGCCAGTAGTAGAACTAATATTTGAAAAAACCAAAGAGTGTATAATGTTGCTATTTCATAATTGCATCGCATAGCACTTGAATGTCGATCGGATGAGGTATAACTCGATTCCTAATCATATTAAGCGAGCATCGAGTTTACAAAGGGCTAAAACACTGCTACGCGACTACTTGATTAAGGACTACGAAGATATTTAACTTTGTAGGCAGTGATTTTTATTTTATTTTTTTTATTTTTTTGTCGTTTGTTTTGTGTTCTTTAGTTAAGTTTACTACATTAATTATTGTCATCTCATGCTGTTTTCTTTTAGCCTACTGTTCAACCCTAACCCTAACCCTAGCCCATCAGCTAAAATTGCACATGTAAATAGGTTCCCTGCTAGCAGAATATTCATCCCTTAGGGCCTTCCTTGTTGCCATCAGATTATGTGAAGCATGTTATACAATGTCTATTGTTTATGGTTGATGGTTACAATAAATGAATTGATTTGAATAAAGTTTTTAAAATTATATAAGCAGTTAAAATTGATAATCATTGGCATTGCTAGCATTGATGAATCTGCCCGGAAACTCCAATAAGGGCTCACACATGTGCAATAGTTAAGTGGTTTCAAATAATTTGACAATTTGTTCTCAGATTTTTTACTCATTTTACTATTAAAATTAGCAACGATGAAAAATATTCTCATTGCATGTGGTGGGGCCCATAAACTGTGTGGGACAGAAATGTTGAACATGCCTTAATGGATGGATCCGATTTGACCAGGGTCTATGACAACAGAGGTCGTTACCCTGGACAGAAATTTGCTCGGCATACTACAGCACTTGGGAGCTTTTTGCATGCCTTTTTTGAACATGCCTTAATCCGACCCTACAAACATGTTATAGTAGCATAGACACCGAAGCAGGACATTTTGGCGGCGCCGTTTTGGCGATAAGCTCATTCCCGAATGTTGTGGAGTGTAGACTCTATCTTGACGACAATTGCATCTTTCAACAAGACAGTGCTCCTTCACATCGTTGCAAAATGGTCTCTATTAGACGACACATAAATGCAGAAGTCAATAGGACAGTGAAAACAGCGCCTTCTTTTATCGTTACAAGAGAAGGCGGAGGATCAATCAAACATTTGTTCGCGTAAAACATCATTAAACAACTGTGCAAAATTTTGACCATGGGTCATACAGTTCTAACAACAATTTCTCTCAACCTGTTGAGTATTTTGGGCTAAAGTTTGGCTGTCTTGTACAAATTAGAATTATGATTAGTTTTATATACCATGATATCAATTTACTTTAAAATTGTTTAATTGCCAGGTTTTGCAAAGTTTGGGAACGTTTTTTATGCGCCACCCGGTATATATATATATATATAATATTATATATAATTATATATATATCTATATATATTTGTAAGCATTGTGATCTTAGTCAACCTGTACAGTTTCTTAGACATGGAGATGAATAAATAACCAAATCTAAGTATCCGCGAACTGCATCATATAAAGCAGTTTTTCTGATTTTTACTCTGCCAACATAGGGTCCATATCGAACCCGTATTACCATGTGAGATCAGTATAGAACCCACACTCATTGACATCCAACGCCTATATAAATGCTGGCTGGATGAGCCTGAGGTTCTAGACCTAGGCCACATAAACGCCTTATCATAGGCTAGTAAATCCTTGTGCAGGCGACACGGTTCAGTGTCGCGGTGTTTGGTGTTATAAGCGAACAGCAAGTAGTCTACATTGCAAAGCGGCATATCATATAACTGCCACTTCGAAACTAGTTGTCTTGTAAATTGTTTTGGGTAGGAATCCAGCCTCGTGTTGTTTAGCATGTCAGCAAGTAGCCTATAGACCTAGATTATTTACTCTTCGCTGTTTACTAATGAATAGAATTTATGACGTTTTAGATCACAACAGCTTCAATTTAAAGAATGTATATTGACCATAGGGAATTTCCAGCTGCTTTAGAGCGTTTAATGACTGATGTCTTCAGCTGTGCAATAACAACGCTTTAAATAAAGCGCTATCCATCAAACCCATAATTAAATCAGATCGACATTCGGTATCCTTGGTTGTAACCTGTCGTTGTTTTTACTGCACAATATATCACATGCTCGCAATGATCTTCTCCCTTCTCAGAAATCCAAATTGCCGGATCAGTCGCAAAATAAACGTTGTTGCCTATGAGAGAATAAAGTTGCTTTGTACAGTTATGCAGGTCTAACTATTACCAAAAGCGGTGCGTTACAGCATCATGAGTTTGTCATAAAATTATAATTATTTCAGGCCGTTTGCTTGACTGGTCGAGTGCTGCAAACAACTTTGACGAACCATGGTTTAGTGACGTTAGTCTATACTTCTTCCAAAAAAACCCAACTCTTGGCACCGCGCTGCCAAAGTGACCTTTCGAAATAGCATGCATTGCCATGCAAATTATTTTATCTTAATCAAAGATGACCGAAGTTGGTAATGTATTTCTGTAAAGAAATTGAAGAATGTGGAGATGGAACAGTAGGTTACGATTTAGGTCTAGGCCCTACTGTAAATTTTCTTGGTTAGGTCAATAGGCCTACTCTCGTACATAATTCATCTTATTAAGAAGATACTGTAAACGTCGCAGAAACAGGATAGGCTACTTTATGCAACACGTTGAGTTTGAAGTGGAGAAAATGGTTTGAAATGTAGTTAGTAAAAGATCATAAAGCGCTTCAAACCCAAGAAGTGCCGTAACTTCTTAAGCCACCTACTTGTACCCGACAGTTACGAGGTCGTTGATGCTCTATTTAATTGTGGAATTTCAGAAGGACGCCAGCACATTCGGCAGGAGACATCGTCGTGCAGTAAAGGATGCAGAAGGACGAAGGACAATCTGAAGCCAGCGACGAAAAGAACGAGAACGAGAAGACAACGGATTTCAGAAGCGCTCCTTACGTCTTCACCTCCACGGCATCCATAACCGACGAAGTATGTATCGTCGGCCTAGCAGTACGTAGGTGTACAGTGTACACGACTCGAGCATGAATTAGTCGTTTCTCTATAGAGTCTAAGCCTATAGAAAGATTTTCTACCTATATGTACAACCATTATTATTATTATTATTATTATTTTTATTTTATTTTATTATTATGAACATTTATTCAAGAAAAAGTTTTTTGTCCATTACATTCGAACCACCCTAATGTCTAGGCTATTATCGACATATTAATGTGCCACACAGTCTCATCTGCTGCAGGCATGGGCGCCCGCACATAGGGGCAAGGGGGGGGGGCACTTGCCCCCCCTGGAAAATTGAAACCTATTTTTCTAACTACTACTTTTGGGGTTTAAGAAATTTCTTCCCATTGAAATACTAATGTTGCGAATGATACACTTTAGTGAAAGTCAGAAATTTAAGTAATGAAATCTCTGTAGAAATAAAGAAGCTCTTAATTTTCTGCCTTGCATTTTTTCAAGCTCTTGCTGAAAACGGTAACAATGACTTTTAACCCTCCAGTATACGTGCCCATACAAATAGTATTCCTATCGATTATGGCCTACTTGTCTGGAATCTCGCTGTAGGCTAATGCAATTTTTCACAACAACGCAAAAATTAATTATCAATAAATTACACTAATGGAAAAATTTGAAATTTATCAACAGTCCATTGAAATTAAGTAATGGAGATCTACATATTCACCAGCGTTATATATGGAATCAAGTCTGCTTTAAGTCATTTTGTCCATTTTGCATGCTGCCAGCTAGTACAGAATTTAGGTAGGTCAAGCTGTAGAGAAACTTTGATAATTTACTCTGGTTATCACGCCTCGAGATTTTCTTCCAAAACCAGAGTCTCCTCTGTTCAAAAGAATTGATACCCCATTCTTCTGATCCTCGGGATCCCCCACTTTCCTAAATGACACCTGCAATAACATCTGACTCTCTTGATACAGGACTCGGACCTCTTTCTTGACTACCATTTGAACAGCCTGATGACTCGATGCAGCGCTTCTGCCCTCCCTACAATTGACTTTGAAGTGGCACTTTAGAAGTTTAGAAATTACGATTAAAATATAGAAGTAACTTGATTGAGCACTTGCCCCTTTAAAACTGATACCTGTTGTTCGTTCATTTATTCATTCATTCATTATATAGCACACCTTCAAAAACCTACTTTTTAACATTCTACTTTTGATTTTTTATAAATTTCTTCGCTCTAAGAAAACTATTCATATTGAAAATGATAGGCCTGCAGCCCTACACCAAATGAAACTGAGAAATATGCATTAAGAAACCTCTTTGAAAAATACCCATATTCTCACTTTCCAGCTTTGCAATTTTTAAGCTCTTGCGACTAGGAAATTTAACCGTGACCAACCTAAAAATTTTGCTCCCCCCTGCAAAAATTTCTGCGGGCGCCCATGGCTGCAGGTCGCTTCCTTCTGTCGTTCCACGGCTCGTTTTGCCGGATTGATTATTATTATTATTATTATTATTATTATTATTATTATTATTATTATTATTATTATTATTATTATTATTATTATTATTATTATTATTATTATTATTATTATTATTATTATTATTATTATAGTTGCGGTTGCAGGAAATGCAGGGTAGGCCTAATTGTCGTAAGCAGAGACTATGGCGCTGTCTCGTGACAAACCAACTGAAGGCGCTCTCTACGCTTGTCTAAATTGTGCTAAATATCATTGAGAGGAGAAATTTATTTTATTAGCAGGGAAACAAATGAAAAAATCTAAACATCGATAGTGACAGGTTCACGCATGCACGTAGGACTACCCAAGCAATGGATTCCAATCAATTTTTTTCATTGTAGGCCTATCGTATATTATTGCGCAATGCGCAGCATTGTATACTATAGCATTTCTCAGAAGAACTATTTTTCTGCCCCAGGAATGTTAAAAATTATTCAAGAATTGACAGCGTAAGTTTCAAATTAAAATCAGTGGGACACAAATTATGTAGCACAGCCAGTTCGTAGGTTCGTAGACGGAAGAAGATTGTACATGGTGGTGGAGTAGAGGTTGAAGCGTTCTGATACTGATGGCCAGGGGCTTCTATCCCTATACATGGCGGGCGCAGCTTGCGCCCAGTGAAAAATAGGGGGGGGGGGGGAATCAGAAGACAGCGAAAATTCACGTCGGTTGGGGGGGGGAAGGTCGGACATGGAGGGCAGCGTTCAATCTAGGCATTACTAGGAGGAAGATACCCCAGAAAATACTTCCCCCTCCATATAAATTTGGACAAAATGGTAGGCCTAATAGTTTTTAGCAAAATGTATACACTTTATACACTTTGAGTTTTTAGTTAGGCTACTATCTGCATTTTTGAATTACATGAACTGCTATAACAGCTATAATATACTATAAAAAAATCCACATGATTATAATTATGTTCCTACTATTTTAATAAATAATACAATCATATTATAATTGAAAAAATTATGTTAGGCCTATACAAATACTATTTTGCACAACTAAATGGCTTCTCTCCAATGTTATCTTTCAAATTTCAGACAGTCAAATTTGGTCCTTGAACACTTAGTAAAGCAACATCATTATTGCGTGGGCTTACAATGTAGGACCTACATTGTATTTTATTGTATTGCATTGTGCTCTAAAAATTTATGTAACGCCTCTCGAGTGCACACTGATCAGAGGCGCAAAACATATGGCTGCCCAATTTTGGCGGCAATTCCTCCACTGAAACAGCAGAGTAATTTTGCTAAGAGGACAGCTTAAAATGCTGAAATTGCAATGCGGAAATCGCAAAAATTTCTGATGGGGAGGGGCACATTCCCTCCCCATACCATATCCCTTCTCGGCGCTACACATGCTTCGGCGATCGTCTGCTGGATGCTCATTTGTCCCTCTCCAAACAAACCTTCATTCCCACACTAGAGGAGGGCATGCGTTAGATTGCATTGTATTGCATACATAGAGGAAGGCCGGTCCAGAAAGGGGGGGAAGAAAATGGATTGCGCCCGGTTGCTTAGGGGGATAGAAGCCCCTACTGATACATCAAGAGAGGAGGGTTTGGAAGCGAGTGTTGAGCGACGCAATGCACTACTCAGAGCTTGATAGTTAACAGATTTCCAGTCCGCATCATACGAATGCTGTGTATGGGTTGGGAGTAGAGGGGAGGAAGAGTAGATTCCACGAGTGAGTGATCCGATGAGGCTGGCGGGTGAAGAAATAAGTCCTGAATAGTAGCTTCATCGGAGGTGCATGATGACCGGGTCGAGAGTTAGTCAGTTGATTCGGTTTCTTGTAGCCTAAGTTTTAGGCTTGCTCATGATCGAAATAAAATCCTGGCTACGCCTTGTAAGGCGCTATGCAAATCTATGAATGCAGCACAGTTACACTTAGCGACCGACGTGACGTTGAATACCATGAAAAATAGCCTACGTCGTGTTAAATATTCACTTTCCTGTATAGAGGACTCCTCCTACATGTAAATCCTAATAAGGCCCAGCACCCAAAAATCGTGCTTTCTGCTTCTTTCCCATGCTGAAACTCGTACATTTTGCGAAATCACACCCATGTATGTAAGAGCACTTGTTATAGCGCCCCTTCAAGATTTCTGCACAGAGGCGCTCCCGTCTACTGCGCAGACACTGGATTGGAGTTTCACGCTGAAGCGCATGAGCAATTGCGAGTGAAAGACTTTCTCAGGGTCTCCACGCGGCAGTTTGAGGTGAGATCGAATCCGCAGCCTTCCGGCTCCAAGGCACCGAACTCACCACTACACCACCACACCCATGCGTACTTACAAATAAGCTTCTCATTAAATCGTATCGATTGCTTTTAATCCAACGAAGTGACAGAGAAGGCGACCGAGAGCGACGTGGTCGCTGGAATGACTGTAACGACTAAAATTTTAAGCTTAGGCCTAAACCAAGTATTTTAGCCAATCAATTAGACCAAAAAATAATTCACATTATTTGCCATTGACTATATTTATTACAGTCGTCCATTAAATTCTTTTGAATCAAAAACGGATCTTGCAGAAAAACGCGTCCTATTCATAATAAACCTTCAAAAAATAAGTCATGGGCCTAAGGTTTTTCTTGAAGAGCAATTAAGAAGATGATAGCGAATAAAGTCCAGAAGTTTATTTAATTCAGCATGGTCGGCTAGTGCTAAAGCACGGTTTCCAAATTCCGCTTGAATTCTCGTGTGATAACAAAATCCGCATGAATTCTCGTGTGATAACAAAATCCGCACGAATTCTCGTGTGATAACAAAATCCGCATGAATTCTCTTGTGATAACAAAATCCACATGAATTCTCGTGTGATAACAAAATCACCTTAATTGAGATAAAGATCGTAGACCTCGTCTGGATTGGAGGGATGAACAATTGAACATGGCAAGACAAGTGAGCCACAATGAGATGATTAATTTTAGCGTGTACTCGGTACCATAGGCGTAGGAGGTGAGCAGTGGCGGCGCTAGGGGGGGCTAGGGGGCTAAGCCCCCCAAAACGGCCATCCTTTTTTCCCATGTAAAAATAAAAACTTTAGACGATTAACCCCCTTTAGCCCCCCAAACTGAAATCCTGGCGCCGCCACTGGAGTCGAGGTTCAGAGGGGTAAATGCCTCCCCATATTTCGGGCAAATGTGTTTTTGGGGCAAAGCAGGCATGGGCGGAAAAATTTTCGAAATTTTTTCGGACAAACAGATACGGGAAGGATTTTTTCGGGCGCACAGGGGTAAAACAGCTGTATTTTCTGAAGATTTATAGGAAATGACTGAAAAAGGTCATCAGATTTTTTCCGGGCGAGCAATCGGAAATTTTTTCTATGTGTAAAAATCTTTGCCCCCCACTGCCGAAATGTCCCCTACGCCTATGCTCGGTACAAATGAAGAAAAACAGATTTTGAAAGTTACTCGTGCTTGCACGAGAAACGAGTGCAGTTCATGAAGGGTGGGGTCATGTGGTCACGAGGATTCAAGTTTTTTATGAGCTTTGCAGCGTATCACATGGAGGACTTAGAGGACTGAATTGCAGTAATCAATCTTTACAGGGTGGACCATAAAAGTAATCCCTACGTTTTTATGTCAATACCTTGGCCAAAAATAAGAATTCTTCAAATCACTTTTCTCAGCCTTAAAGGTAACTCATAATCTACGCACAATGGCCATATATTACCAAGAAATTACAAACCGAACAAAAGTTATATCACTTTTAGTGAGCCCACCCAATGTTTTTTGACGATCCAAAAACGTAACCAGGCAAAAGTAGTAAATAGGCCCAACGATTTTTATTAAGTAACATCTTAAATAACTACTACCAAATGAACTTTATATTGCCAGACAATCATTATTGCTACTATTTTCAAGTCACTGTGAAGTCGCTTAGCAAGGTGACGATCAAGGAAATGTAAATTGCAGTTGGTCAATACGGAATCAGTCAGATGAATAATTTTGTCATTAAAGCAATGAAATTCAAATTGCTAAAAAAGCGAAAATGGCTAATGTATGTATGTATGTATGTATGTATGTATGTATGTATGTATGTATGTATGTATGTATGTATGTATGTATGTATGTATGTATGTATGTATGTATGTATGTATGTATGTATGTATGTATGTATGTATGTATGTATGCGCACTTGTTATAGCGCCCCTTCAAGCTCCCTACTCAGAGGCGCTCCCGACTACAGAGCGGACACTGCATCGGAGTTTCACGCCGAAGCGCTGAGCAATTGTGAGTGAAGGACTTGCCCATGGTCCCTACGCGGCGACTTGAGGTGGATTCGAATCTCGAACCTTGCGGCTTCAAGGCAACGACGCCACCACTACACCACCGCGCCCCACAATGTGTCAATAACAGACAAATGTGTATTCAGACACCTCATGAGCAGTGCCTTGGAGCTTAATTTGGTAGCACGACATTTAATCCCGCGACACTTAATACCGCGACAGTTAATCCCGGACACTTAATCCCGGCGACATTTAATCCTGCGTCAGTTAATCCCACGACATTTGATACCGCGACACTTAATACCTGTACACACGTGAGTACGAATAATTGTACGACTGTTCAAAGTGTCCAGGTTTTCTGTTGTACATCTGTAGGCTACATAAAATTATACATCATAAAGGGCTTTAAACAGGATTTGCTAAGTTCAGTCTACGATAGGGCAGTGACATGGAGGCGAATTTTGGCTGCCATTTTATAGAATTTTACTGGTTTTATAATATTTAACTGCAAAGGCTAAACTCTTTTGAACAATACTCATTCATGCATTTCAAGAATTTATATAGCGCGCCTTAAAGAAAACCACTCAGAAATGGTGAATATTGCTTTGAATGTTGTTTTTATAGAATTTAACTTCTTAAAATGTTATTTTACTCTCCCGGTATTAAGTGTCGCGGGATTAAATGTCGCCGGGATTAACCGTCGCGGGATTAATTGGTCGCGGGATTAAGTGTCACCGGGATTAAATGTCGCCGGGATTAACTGTCGCGGGATTAATTGGTCGCGGGATTAAGTGTCGCGGGATTAAGTGTTCGGTACTAACTGTCGCGGTATTAAGTGTCGCGGGATTAAGTGTCATGGAACCGCTTAATTTATACTCACCACTTACTCTGAGGAACAGTGAGAGCGGAGAAATTACGAGTTTAATTGAGAATTAAGAAATAGTCTATGTTGTTGATGAAAGGAGATATCGAGTCAACGTCAATAATCAATATTGTACTGGTTTCATTGAGAAGAACCAATGGCTCCCTAATCTCCGAATTTTTCTCAGATAGGTTATCAAGTGTGGAGAGCTATGCCTGAGAAATACCATAATCTGCGGCCCAAATCAAGAGTGATAAGAGAATGAAAATTGATGACCGCATCGGTATTGATATAGAAAGACTTATACCTCTCGAGCACATCGACAAGGCCATCAATAACTTTACGATAAGACTGAGGACAACTTCTGAACAAGTGTGAGCACTGGTGCTGAACACATTGAACACAGATTGTGAAACTATATCAAGTTCACTTGATAACAATTATTTGAGATGCGACTTCATAAAATCGTTTTTGTTCCTTTTTGTTGCGGTACGTTTTTGGATCGTCAAAACACAGTGGATGGGCTCACTAAAAGTGATATAACTTTTCTTCTGTTTCAAATATTACGATGAAATTTACCTATTGTACGTGGATATGAATTGCCTTAATGCTCGTGAAATTTGATTTGAAAAATTCTTATTTTTGACCAAGATATCGGCAAAAAATCGTAGGGAATACTTTTTATGGCCCACCCTGTAGAGATAACCAAAGCCTGCAAAGTGTGCGAAGACATTTTTGTTTAGACAGCTTGCCGTGCAGAAACTAAAAATAGAAGAGGCAGTCAAAGCAGCTCTTAAGGTGGTTTTGGCAATCGGTGATATCGTCCAGCCATTTAAACGAATTAACACATAAAATCATAAACGAATGGTAGGCTAGAGCCTACTAGAGGAAAAGTATCCTTGGCTCTACACATTTAATAATAAAGTGAATCGCTGTTACAGTAGATCTCGTCGAAATACCTTGATTTGCACTGTGCTGCTGTCATCATCATCATCAACATCCTTAGGCTCAGCGCCCGTAGGAGTCCGACACCACTCTCTGTCTGAGTCTGTCTCGCGTCATATTGCCCAGCTTCAACCAGTCCGGTCAGCAGGTCTGCTCCATACCATTAATATCTTGGAGCAGCTATAGACCACCTTGTCTGAATGAAGAGAGTATTGGGAGAGAGGCACGAAGGACAACCTGGGTCAATGCCCGTATGTGTCCCACGCTCTCTCCCCCGACTCTCTCCACTGGTCTGTCCTGACCGGCCTGTGCATGTCTGCTTCACATCATGACACCTTGAAGCATCTGGGTTGCCATGTCACTTGTGCCGTGGTTTTTGCGGATTTCAATCGTCTTGTTCTTTTACTGCCAGTGTATCGCCACCCATCTGGCAAACCTGCCTCCTTTTGTCCGGGCTTATAGGACCGGCACAGGGACGTTGTTGGTTCCCTGTGGCGGAGGATGGATGCAGTTTAACGTCGTGCCCAGGACAGCTGTGCTGCTGTAATGTTGGTAAATGCGTGAGAAGTGTTTATAAGAATGTTGCATACTTTCTTGCAGAATACGATGCTTAGCAAGAAGTTGTGTGCCACGAGGACGCTTGTTATCATCGGGATTGTTGTTGTGCTCATTGCTGCCATTATAACAACAGGCGTCCTGCTTGGAATTTTTCTGGTTACGGACTCCCAGCTGGAAATCGTTAAGGTATTATAAGCGTGACTCGTTACGAAGAAACTTCGGTGATTTAAATGCTGTTGTCAGCTATGCAATTTAGTACAATTTATATTCGTATTTGCGCTGCAAGTAGCAATTCTGTTTCGATTAGCCTACCGACTACTTAATTGAATGAGCTATCAGAACGCCGCAATTGCGTTTTGGATATGGTGCATTATAAGTAGGCTAGATGCATTGTAATTAAATTTTCTACTTTTGCAAAGTTGCTGAATAATTATGTCACTACAGACAAATGATTTCTATGCTAATTGCTATAGTCAGTGAAGATCACAATTACACGATTGGATATGCATTGAATGTACGCCATAGACAAAAAACTAAGTCAGTGGTGCCGGGTACATTTCTCTCTCTGTGCATTACAGTGGCGTAGGCAGGAATTCATGATGCAGGGGGTTTAGTTTTTTGGCCTGGCCGGATGCCCTATTCTGACACCAACCAAACAGTATTACAGTGAATAAAAAAGGAATAAAGTAACAAAGGGAATAAAGTAAGAAAAACAACAATATTTTTATTGTTACTGCAAGAAATTGCTTTGTTTTTCTTATTTTAAGTAGATAAATAACCTTTAAAAAACCTTTTTCCTAGGCCAATGGAGTTTTAACCCCCGAAACCCCTTGTCTACGCCACTGAGTGCATTAGGCCTACTCACGGATAAATATTTTTGAATTTAATGCTTAATGTCGTCATGTGACATCAATGATCGTTGACGAATCTCGGACAATTAATTTCTTTTTACATTAATTTCGTAAAGAAACAACCCAGTGAATATTATTTAAAAGAAAATGTAATGAGATGCGCACCTGTCCAAACTACCCCATTTCATAAAGCGTAAATTAAGTAGACTCAGAGGATTGTATATTTAGGCTACTACTGCCGGATGGGGAGATTTGGATAACACACTGCAATGGAGACCAGCGGACTCGAGTTCGATTCCCGACAGTTCCATAGGATATACGATTACACGTGCTTTGTAGGCTGCTATTAGCGCCCTTGCATTGTATTGCACTGTAGGCTGTCTGTTCTATTAATTACACTACGTAACAAAATTTTACTTTTTGTCTGTTCCTGGGTATTAAATGTTATTTCCTAATTGCTTCTGCCTCAAAAGTATAGAAAATGGCCATTATACCCCAGAGACTTTGCTTTTGAGGCCAGGAGATTGATTATTCTGAAATGTAACTGCTTCTTCGGTACATTGAAATTCATGTGTTAACTCGGAGTAGCTATACTGCTTTTGTGAACTTTCAGGGATATTCTAGAATGTGCGAGAACCTTCCACACATATAAATAAATAGCTAGTTAGTAGTATAAATAAAGAAAAAAATGGATCAGTATCATGTTCTTAAGTGCTAACGTTACATGCCGAGCAAATTTCTGTCTAGGGTAACGGCCTCTGTTGTCATAGACCCTGGTCAAATCGGATCCATCCATAAATAAAGATGCCTTGAGCCCACCATGCACTTCAGTTTAGTTGTGCGTCTGACTAGGTGCATAGCCTGTAGACACAACTAATATGGCATCAAGAGGCTGCAAGTATCCGGCTGACGCATTCTGCTATGTTTGTACTTTCTTGCGACGGATGGTACAGAGGGGAAAATAAAGCCTTGAAGTCTGCAATACCAAGAATCTGGCGAGAACCCACTGACCACTCAAGCAATTGCTACTTCTGCATGGTGGATCCTTCCAAACGAAAAGAATGCAGCTCCTATCATACATCCCCCGACCTTCCTTCATCCATGGCTCCCAGTGCCACACAGTCCTGAGCTTCTGGTACCCACTGTTCGGGATAGAAATCATTCGCCTTCAGAAGAACAAAGTATATCAGAGTCAGAGAGCGATGAAGACGTTTTAGATCCATACTATAATTTTCTAGCTCATGACAAAAATCCGTACTATCCAAACCATAAGACCTCAACGACTTGATGAGAGGTACTCGTCTCACCAAGTCCAATGCAGAACTTTTGACGTCTACATGTAGACTCAATCAGTGGAACCTGTTGGATGACAGTGTTCAAATCGCTGATCAGAGGAAGCGTCATCAAGCATTTTCAAGCTTTTTTACCTGTCAAGATGGACTCTGCTTCTGTCACAACATGACCGGTCTTTTCAGGAAATTGGAATCGACTGCAGCCCGAACGAGTGGCTTCTCTTCATTGACAGTTCATCTGGGAGCCTCAAAGCCGTGCTACTCCATTATGGGAATATCCTCCGTCTCTTCTTCTGGCTCACTTCAAAAAGGATTACAACAGCGCGAGAACCTTTTTAGCCGCCTTGAAGTTCGATGAGTATGGCTGGGATGTCATAGGAGACTTCAAAATGGTATCATTCCTGATGGGTCTGCAAGGATTCGGACAAAGTTTCCTTGCTACCTTTGCCTTTGGGACAGCAGAGACAAAAGGCGCACTACCACAAGCGGGACTGGCCCCAGCGGACCGAGTTCATTGTGAGTAGCCAAAATGTCAAGTGGGAACCACTGATGGATCCTCGAAAGTAACGATGCCACCACTGCATATTAAATTGGCCTAATGAAACAATTTGTCATGGCTCTGGATAAGGAATCGGTAGCTTTCAAATACCTTCAAGGTTTCTTTCCTAAGCTGTCTGAGGCAAAGGTCAAAGCTGGTGTATTCGTCGGACAAGAGATAAAAAGAATCATGGAGTGTACGGATTTCTCCAAGATGCTTTCTAGGAGTGAGAAAGCGGCTTGGAATAGCTTTGTGGCGTTGGTTAGAGGATTCCTTGGTAATAACAAGGCCGAAAACTTTGTAGAGCTGGTTGAGACTCTAGTGAAGAACTACAGTAAATGGGATGCAGGATGTCCCTGAAAGTTCATACCCTTGATGCTCACCTTGATAACTTCAAGGAGAGCATGGGAGCATACTCGGTGGAGCAAGGCGAGCG
Organism: Lumbricus terrestris; assembly: GCA_949752735.1. NCBI lineage: Eukaryota > Metazoa > Annelida > Clitellata > Crassiclitellata > Lumbricidae > Lumbricus > Lumbricus terrestris. Next base: position 15,781,219 of record OX457047.1, on the reverse strand, counting down.
CTTCCACCAGGATATACTAGACTTTGAACGTCGCTACCAAGGACAGTACAATGAGAACATGATGGGAGACTACATCTGGAGGCTGATTCGAGAAAGTGATTTACAGTAGGCCCTATAACTGTAAATCTCGAAAAAGCAAGCATTTATAAATTTCGAGTGGTCAATTTTGTTATCATTCTAGTATTGATACATGTTGCTTTAGAGTCATTTTGTGGTTTCTTGTGACCTATATAGTTTTATTCTGCCTTTACGTGAACAAAAACAAGCAAATTCGCTCGTTTGTTGTGGAAATAGGTTTTTTCTTTTAAATATCATTCTCCAGTCCACAAAAGCAAAGTTTAAACAGAATAACCACCATTTCCTATACTTTTGAGGCACCAAGAACCAGGAAATTACACTCATTGCCCAGGAACAAAAATCGTGTTACATAGTGTTATTGATATAATTAAGTGCCGGTGTCACGAAATAGAGTATCCCCCGTATTAATTATATCCCCCAAATTTAAAAAAAGTCGACAAAACCGCTTCCGTGTGTATTTTTCTTTGCAAATTGATTTTCATCTACTTTGTTTTCAACAATGACACTAACAGGTATGTTTATTCCTACTAGACAATTTGTTTTGCCCTGTTTTTAGAGCACTTAAAGCATTTAAAACACTTAAAAACACTCAGAGTCACTAAATAAATTCGAGTTGCCTTTATCTGAGCATTGCTTAGGACACTTAAAACAATTAGAGTCACTTTAAATTTTGATTACAGCATAAATTTTTTATTATGCACATTTTTCAAAAAAGGGGATAGAATGGTTTATCCCTCCGGATAGTCTAGACCGGTTAATTCCATCCGGGGGGATAGATTAATTCATCCCCCCGGATAGCTTTCAGGGGTGATACTCCGTTTCGTGTCACCGGTAGTAGTTAAGATTTGTGATCTATGCCTATTTTCGTTTGAATTATTTCACTTGCATAATTGTACATTGTATGAAACCGGTTGCGATCTGTCAACCGGATTGTTCAATAAAGAAAATTATTATTATTGCCATATTACTTGGTGTTTACATCTGTTTTTCATTCGCGAAATAGTTTACCAAGCAAAGAAACGAGAACCAATACCAAGATGTGGTTGACGATCCCAACACCAACGTTGTAGAGTATCATGTTCATGATGGTGATCAGGATGCCTGGGTCGTCAATGACTTCAATCGTGTAAGCCACATAGCATTTCTTCTGCTTTGGCTATGAATAACAATAATTTTAAATATGATAATGATGATGATGATGATGATGACGACGACGACGACGACGACGACGACGACGACGACGATGATGATGATGATGATGACGACGACGACGACGACGACGACGACGACGACGACGACGATGACGATGACGATGACGATGATGATGATTATGATGATGATGATGATGATGATGATGATGATGATGATGATGATGATGATGATGATGATGATGATGATGATGATGATGATGATGATGATGATGATGATGATGATGATGATGATGATGATGATGATGATGATGATGATGATGATGATGATGATGATGATGATGATGATGATGATGATGATGATGATGATGATGATGATGATGAAGTGTGTGTTCCATAAGTACATAGCGGAGAAAGTGATGAAACAATATTTGCTTCTGAAGGGAAGATCTCGCTGTATGGGTACTACCGTACTTTGGGTAGTGGCCGTTGGTGTTGATGTGCGGTAGGCTAACGCAGATGATGAATGAATGTAGGCCTTCTTTAGTGCTTTATTACAGGATTGGAATTATGGTAGAATTAAGCAGGGATAAACATTGTTGGATGTGAGTATAAATGAAATTAGGACAACAGAAAATAGAAAATATCATTGATAGTAACAAGTGAAATAATGATAATTTCATATTCTTGCTGCACGCGCACGTATCAAATGTACAATTAACAGTGACATGTGATCCCGTGTACAGCGCCCTTTCCTTCGGCCTCGGCTGAGCTACGGCGCTATATAAATCGTCTTATTATTATTATTACAAATCTATATTGATTTTGCGTAGCTTGTGTTTTTTTGTATCAGGATATCGAAACGATGAAACTACGGACTACGACAACCACCAACTGCTACGTGACAGCGCTTAACCGTACCATTGCACTCGCTCCTTCTGAGATTAAAGGACCAGAAAGCTTCGTAAGCTCTCGTCCTAATTACAGTCGAATTCCTATTTTATTGTCTGTTCGTAGTCGCTGCAATTTTTATTATCTCAGGCGTTTTGCGTGTAGGCTATGTGTGTATGTAAGTGCTGTACTCAGAACTTATCAGGTGAGTACACGTTGCGCCGGAAAAAATCGACTTTTTGGGCCAACAAATTTCTCACGACCCTCTTTTAGTCATCGGAAGCTTTTTCTAGGGATTTTCGCCCGGGAAACCTTGAAAACAGCGAAAAACGCTCTACTTTCATGATTTCTTGCCTTCGTAAATCGCGATTTTTGCCTGCGCATACCCGCTTGATCTTACTGAGGTGGGCGTATACGCTGTATACCCGCGTATAGGCCTACCCTCTTTCTTTGAGGTGATTATACGCTGCCATTTTTTCCCGGAGGTGAGTAGGCCCCTACGCTTTATACCCGCGTGTACAGGGTGGGCCAAAAATACCTCTAGGTTTTTGCCAATATCTTGACCAAATGTAAGAAATTCCAAATGAAATTTAACACGCTTATAGACAATTCATATATACACATGATGGCCAGATTTCATCAAAATATTTCAAACAGAACAAAATTTATACCACTTTTAGTGAGACCAACCACCATTTTTTGACGATTCAAAAACGTAACGCAACAAAAAGTAGCAAAAACGCGATTTTATTAAGTCACATCTCAAACAACAGTGTTGTGAAATGAACTTGATAGTGCTTCACAACTTGTGTTCAATGTGCCCACCACCAGTGCCAAAACTTCTGTTGAGTCTCTTTGCAAAGTTCTTGATGGCTCTTTTGATGCGTTCCAAAGGCAAATCTTCCCATTTCAACTCCAATGCGCTCATCAATTCTTTTATCGCTCTTGTTTTGGTTGCAGATTGCGATATTTCTCCAGCATAGCTCTCCGCAATTGATTATCAATCCATCCAGTTCAATTACGGAGACTTGGGACCATTGGCTTTCTCAATGAAACCAGAACAATCAACATTGAACCGATCTCCTTCCATTTTACGGCAAATCTCTTAACTCTCACCTTAACTCTTAATATTATTTTGCGCTCTCACTGTTTATCAGAGTAAACGTTGCTCATAGCCTTATATCTCCAGGATCTTGCTCAACAGGTGTCTGAATACACATTTTGTCTGTCATTGACACTTTGGCTATTTTCTTTCTTTTTTAAAATTTGAATTTCATTGCTTTAATAGCAAAATTATTGATCTGACAGATTCTTTATTTACCAACTTGATCGTCATCTTGCTTAGTGACTTCACAGTGACTTGCAGATACGCTGGAACCCTTTTTCTTTTTAAAATAGTAACAATAATGATCACCTGGCAATATCAAGGCTATCTGATAACAGTTATTTGAGATGTAACTTAATAAAATCGCGTTTTTGCTCCTTTTTGTTGAGCTACGTTTTTGAATCGTCAAAAAAACGGTGGGTGGCCTCACTAAAAGTGATATAACTCTGTTCTGTTTGAGATAGTTTTAGGAAAGCTGGCCATCATAGTTATGTAAATATGAATTGCTATATAAGCCTGTAAAATTTCATTTGGAAATTCTTACCTTTGGTCAAGATATTGGCAAAAAAACCTAGTGGAGTTTTTTTACCCACCCTGTATATGCCCTTGAGTACAGCCATAATGTAAACATTTACATAGCGTCTTTTTAATCCTTTGAGAACCATTTAGATCTACACAGCGATCCTTGAATCCTTTGAGAACCACCTACATGTATATAGCGACCTTTGAATCTTTTAAGAACTATTTACATAGAGATCTTTAAATCCTCTGAGAACCATTTACATAGCGTCCATTGATAGCGCCCTGTCGAAAATAGGATATAAAATTTTGAAGATAATCGCCTACTGTATGTAAAATACATTAGCACGAAGGCCACATATATTATGTGTTTAACTTCACCAGATTTTCGAAGCTCACTTTTTAGGCTATATTGTCTTTACCGAAATTGTCTTGATATTTGCACCTAGACCCACTATAATGACGATTTGTTGATTTTTCTATTTGAAACAGAATCCTAATCAAACGGTGTCGTTGTACTATCGATACACGAACTCTCCAATACCAGACACTTCGTTTCTACACGAAACTGCTCAGAAACTCTGCAAAGGAGTCTCTGTGTACTGGCTTTACCCACAGATAGCAGTATCATCTGCTTCCCAACAAAGCAGTAAGAAAACAAGCATACATATACTGAATTATAGTATGGTCTATTGTTTATTTGTGCTATATTTTAAATTGATTGTAAATGGAGCTTGATATACGGATGCACGTAGCCAACTGACAATGGCGAGAGTGCACTGCTTAAGAGCGGCGGAGTATACTATAGCCTACGCTAGAGCGGCTATGGTTTTGAGGAGGTGGCTTGAAGAAGAGAGAATGAAACAGGACACTTGGAAAGTTATTTAAAAGATCGGCCACAATGTCATGGTAATATGCTTATGGCATATAATTGAAAAGTAAAAGAAGAATGCTCCGAATGCATCCTACTCAGAGGCGCTCTCGACTGCAGAGCGGACACTGCATCGGAGTTTCACGCCGAAGCGCTGAGCAATTGCGAGTGAAGGACTTGCCCAAGGTCACTACGCGGCGATTTGAGGTGGATTCTAACCTCGAACCTTCCGGCTTCAAGGCAACGACGCCTCCACTACACCACCGCGCCTCCGGATGGAATTAACCGTGTAGGGCACTGTAGGCTAATATTGCGTAGGCCTTATGCTAAAGTTTAGTTACGGCAACCACATAACAAATTCAATCGATAATTTGGTGTCCCTATATATCTTTATAGTATTTTTTGGTTCTCCTTGTTTAGCAGGACAGTCGCAGAGGATCCGACGACAAGCTGATTCAACCGGCCAATATACCATTACGTACATCGACAAATTCACGACACGCTCATTTTTCTGCATCCTACTTTGCTGGGGATAACAAATGAAAGACGAAGGCAGCAATAAAATTGTAATCAACAACATTTAAAGACAACATTTTTAAAGTTTTACTGAGAATCCTAGCAGTAGGCCTATTCAACGCTTGAAAAGATGTTGACCTGTTACAGTAGCCTACTATACACTAGATCAGTGGTTCCCAACCTTTTTGGACTTTAGGGCCACTTTTTCTAAGTTGGAGGACACTTTTTCTTAGTTGAAGGAAATTAGGGGCCACAAGGCTAAAATTTAATTAACTGAAAGCATATAAAAATTTTATAATTGAATCAAAATACTAGGCCTATGTTTGATGCTATTCATAGAGTCAGAATAAAATAATTTGTAATAGAAAATAATTCTTAGTTCTATCCTATTCAAATTGTCAATTTTTTCTTATTTTCAAAAATTATTTTATATTTTTTGGCCTGGCGGGCCACTTTGGGCCCGCAAGCCACGGGTTGGAAACCACTGCACTAGACCTAGGCTTGCATCCACATACACACTTTGCAGAATCGTTAGAACCGATCGACTAGGCCCTATTGTTGGGATTTGTCGACGCAGTGGCGTAGCTAGCTTTTCGTGGGCCCGTGTGCAGAGGTTCAGAATGGGCCCCTGCTTGGCCTTATTATAAGTGGGCCTACTTAAAACGGTGTCATATGGCATCATAGAGTTTTCTTTCTAGCATTTTTTTCAGCAAAAAATGTCAATCATGTGTCAATTCTGGTCCATGATTTGCAATTTGCACACCAAAAAACGATGCAATCATCAATTTGTCACAGCAGGCCTACCTAAAAATAAATAGACCTACTTAAAAACAGTGCTTAAAGTGTAGAAAAAGAAGTGCCTGGACGCCCCTTACCTCTCCAAAAGAAGTGCCTGGACGCCCCTTACCTTAATTTCCAGTCATTGCTGGCAATAAGTGGCTGGACGGCGTTCAGATTTTAAAATAAGTGCATGGACGCCGTCCATGACCGTCCAGCCACACTTTAAGCCCTGCTTAAAAATAAGTTCAACAATACTCCTTACAAGTGCACAAATTTTGGCAAATAGCCTAAGTGATTCCTATGAACCTGACCCTGCTCAATTCTGGTCTTTCTCTGATTTGGGGGGGAGGAGAGCTGAAAGGCAGGGCTGTTTTTAAGGAATTTTCAGAACTGCACAACTCCTTCTTTTCTTTTCCATTCTCCATCGTAAATTACTTCCAAACGGATGACAATGACCTTTTTTACTAGTTCTAACTGCACAAAACTTGTGACAGAAGTGCTTCTACAACTGCACAAAGTCAAATATATAACTGCACATTTTGGGTACAACTGCACGTTAAAAAAAGCCCTGCTGAAAGGAGCTTAGAGCAGTTTGAGAATTGTAGAAAAATAACTGGGGGTCAGACTATAATCTACATGGAGTTTGGTCGTGAAAAAGTGAAAAGAAGACAACCATGTGAACCTCTGAAAGACAAGCAGGGTTGAACCACTTCAAACCCCCGGCAATTATCACCCTGGTTACCAAATCCAGCAATGCAGGCCTGCCGTAATACACGAGCATGCCTGTGAGACGTATGAAGTTTCTGCAGCGCACCGTTTAATTACGATACACGAATTTGACATATAGACGGACATAATCACACATATCCTAGATAGCACAGGCACGCCCTTATACCTTATGCATAGGAAAGCGAAGCAGCGAAATCAAAATCTTATGTCGGTATATAGGCCCTATATGATTCTTTCCTGTTCTCAGATTAAAACTATAGCATAAGCTTGTTGGACCTATTCTTTATTATCGTTCACATAGGCTACATGTACACTAATGTCATCTTGCAATGTGACAGTCACGGCTCTATAGGAAACATGGAGTTCGGACTCAGTAGGCCTATAGTTTTGCCTGTCAACAGCAAGGCGGTTGACAGGAGCCAGGAAAGTAACAAAGTAGCCTAATGCAAACTTGTGTTTACAAAATACACATCTAAAAAATAATGTGAATTACTAATTAGGAAAGCCTATAATAAAAAAATTAATTTAGCAATCTGTGTGGGCCCCTGGAGGTCGTGGGCCCGTGTGCTTTGCACACATTGCACACATGGTAGCTACGCCACTGATATAAGTATATATAACTTCCCTTCCAGTGCCTAAAGTGTGGAAAAAGACGTGCCTGGACGTCCCTTACCTCTCCAAAAGAAGTGCCTGGACGCCCCTTACCTTAATGGTCTGTGCTTGCAAATAAGTGGCTGGACGGCGTTCAAATTTTAAAATAAGTGCATGGACGCCGTCCATGACCGTCCAGGCACACTTTAAGCTCTGTTCCCTTCCATGTTACTGAGTTGCGTTCTTGTCAACCTGTTTTTTCACATTAAACGAATATATTTATATATATATATATATATATATAAGTTGTTCAGGTCTCCCTGATTCAACAGCAGTTGAGGGTCTTCTTCATCCACTTCAGGGTGAAAGGACTCATCCAAATCACTGGTGGCACACTCTTTACCTGAAAGTTCTTTCCAATGCGGATGTGGAAGGAGGAATCGGTGCAGGATTCTCCAAATCATGTGGAAATGGTTTCATATCAGAGTGGCAATCAGGATACACAATTTTTGATTTATTCTGCTTTGAGAATCCGCGAATGGTTGTCATGCAAAAATAACAATCTGAATAGTGATTCGGTGGTTCTCGCCACACTATATGTAGGCCCAGGGCCTACTATCCCCTCTGTAAGTTGGAAGCAATCCCCCCTTAACAGTCTCTTGCCTCAAAAACCGCCTGTTTCTCTCGAGGTCGCGCGCACAGGGAGCGCTCCTGAAAGGTTTCTGCTGCAAGAAGCGCTTTTTAAAATGGTCAGATACAATACAAATATACAATATAATATAAATTTATTGATTGTGTCTACAATACTATACAATAATTATAGCGATCGACAGTGGCGGCGCTAGAGGGAGTTAGGGGGCAAAGCCCCCTATAAACGGTTCAGCCCCCCTAAAAAAGGCCATCGTGTTTTTTCGCATTGAAATATTTCCGATTTCGACCGGATGACTAAAAAAATAAAAAAATAAAAATTTTAAAAGTCAGAAATTTTGGGCGGCTGAAAAATGTGAGTTCCCCATGAGTGAGATTTTGGCTGACTACTAAAAAAAGGTCGCTAGAAATTTTTGCGGATGTCAATTTCCTCCGCGAGGCTTCAACCCCTCCCCTCCCAAGCTGAAATCCTGGCGCCGCCACTGACGATCAAGGTGACGTTGAACACAATGAATAATAGCCTACTATATACGACATGTTAAATTCACTGTTAATATGAAGGACTCCTCCAATAAGTCCCATCAATATGTTAGGCCCGCAAAAATCGTACTTCGACCCCTCTCCTGTTGCAACTGAGTTGCAACAGGAGAGGGGTCGAAGTACGATTTTTCATACATTTTGTGGAAACTCCATGCGTAAGAACATATAAACTCCTCGCTAAATCGTATATCGAGTGATTTTATTCCGATGAAGTGACAAATATCTTAAACCAGGCACTTAGGCCTAGATCTGAATCAAGGAATTAAACAATTTGCCATTGACAATACTTACTAGTCTACACTCGTCCGTTGAAACTTTTGAAAATTGTTTTAATTGCTAGTATAATAGCCTAGGCCTAATGCTGGTTCAAACTAGTCTGCCAAATATAAATTTATGACGTAGCCTACATGTTAGCTTAGACCAGTGCTGTCCAACGTGCGGCCCGCGGGCCGCATGCGGCCCGCGAGGGGATTTCAAGTGGCCCGCCCAGGCTCACTAAATTTGTGGACTTTGTGTAAAATAAAGTACATGAATGCATTGGTCGACTTGAGCGTATATATTTTTTATTAATTTTCTGACAGTCGCCGATTTGGAATGCAACCAGGAAGGCCAGTTATATAGGCCCTACTATAGGTTCTTTCTTCTTTCTTTTCCTGGCGTTAGGTTCCCGTAGTCTATCTGGTGATTGAAATACGACTTCTGGTTTTAACAGCTCTTATCACTCTACTCAACTAAACGGACCTCGCAAACCCTCCCAACAGTTCACTTCTAGTCAGTTCCTGAGCTGTGTAGGCTACAGAGTTAGGCTACAAATACGTCTGCAAGTGACTGAGACCAATCCTACGAGAGACATGGTCGAGTTCTAGTTATAGGCCTAAGTATTAGAAAGAAAAAATCGATAAGATACTCAGGACCGACGAATAGCGGTGTCTTGGCTCTTTCTGGTCCGACGACTATGACTGCTAGCTCTTTAGACGGAGACTCTGTCACCGACGATTTTTTATGAAAGCCAGAGCAGTAGGATGGAAATTCGCCCTAGTCATAAAGTGGATCTTAGCCAAGAAATTGACTGGGCCTGGGCGACGTGATGAAGACCTGAGCTGGAAAAACTGTTTTTGGGCGACGAAACCGAATGCAAGGCAGGGATAAACGCCACCTTGCACATGTTGGTGCTCAACTATTTTGAAGCATGACAATCGTGGTTTGTGCTGTCCATATGCTATTGTTCACTATTATTATTCATGTGGGACTTGTCGAACTCTTTAAAAAACCCTGCTCTTTGGCCATTTCTGGGTCAGGAGCATCTCTGAATAGCCGTCTTGAACTGGCGGTATATCAATTTCATATATGATATATCGACAGCTAGATTCATAGACATATAGATTATAGCCTAATTAAGCATTCCATATTAGGCCTAAATTTCAGTACTGGTTTCAAAATTAATATAGCAGGTCCTATATTATCAATAAATGCTATAGCTATTGCTTCTAAGTTTACTGCTGCGGCCCTAGGTTTTAAGAATCTTGCATATGCGGCCCGTGGTACCAAAAAGGTTGGACAGCACTGGCCTAGAAGACTCATAGGAAATCTGTATTTGGGTCAAAAAGTAAGGATTAGAATAGAAGGTGTATGCTCAGAACCAGGATTAATATTATTGGCAGAGGAGTAAGTCAAGGATGACCGCTCTCACCACTGCTATTCAATATTTACATCGAAGCACTGATAAGAGAAGCATTAGAAGACATGGAGTAGGGAATAAAGGAAGGAGGCAGATTGGCGAAGACTTTGAGATCTGAAAATTAACATAAAAAAGACCGAAATGATGAAGATCAGTAGAAAAGAGGGAGCAACAATGATGATAACGTTAACAGTAATTAATGCAATGCTATACAATATGAAAATTAACATAAAAAATATCAAAATGATGAAGATCAGTAGAAAAGAGGGAGCAACAATGATGATAACGTTAACAGTAATTAATGCAATGCTATACAATATGAAAATTAACATAAAAAAGACCAAAATGATGAAGATCAGTAGAAAAGAGGGAGCAACAATGATGATAACGTTAACAATAAATGGCGAAAATAGTTGAGCAGGGGAAAAATTCTGGTATGGGGAGCCTGATCACCAGGGAATGCGAGATGCCACATGGAAGTCAGGAATCGGACAGTGATGGGAAAGGAGTCGTTAACGAGGATGAAAGAACTGTTAAGAGGAGGAATGGGCAGAGACCTCAAGAAAAAGCTGATCAAGACGCTTATATGGAGTGTGACTCTGTATGGATTTGAAACGTGGACCATGAGGAAGACATAAAGCGATTAAAGGCTTTGGAAAATTAATGTGGATATGGTGGAGGATGGAAAGGATAATGGACGGAACACGATGTAACGAACGAGGAGGTGCTGCGGATGGTAGGGGAGGGCGGGGGAAGCGATAATCACCACAATAAGGAAAAGACAAAGAAACTGCATGGATGGATGACATAGAGGAGACACCCTTATGAGAAAAATGATAGAGGGAAGAATGGAGGGACGTAAAGAAAGAGGAAGACCTATACAGAAGTTTCTGTCATGCCTGGATGATGCGGGAGCGATATCAACAACCAAAAGAGGAGGCTCAACAACGAGAGGAGTGCCTGCATGGAGTGGTGCCATCGGACGTACGAACCTGCCAAGTGCCAACTGGTAGAGCACAACATGATGATGATGATATCAGTTACAAATTACTACATCATTAGAATAAGAAAAACTCATACTGGAATCGTATGCCTCTTTCTTCTTTTGGTAGCAGCATATTCGCCGTACAGTGTTTAATCTAGACGTCTCTGGCGGGGGGAAGTTCCCCCCAGGATTGACATTTCCCCCCCAGAAAAATTTGACGAAATGATATTGGTTTTTAGTTACTGTTTTCATCATTGTTTTACTTGAAGTGTTATAATATACCGTGTTATTATTTATTATTATATGATTATAATGACATAATTTGATACTATAATATATGATACTATCAGGTTAAGATGACACCTTAAAATGCTGCCATTGCAATGTGGAAATTCAGAAATTTTCTAATGGTTCACTGAAAGAGTACAGCTATGTTGTTAAGATGACACATTAAAATGCTGCCATTGCAATGTGAACATTCAGAAAGTTTCTAATTGATCACTGAAAAAGTATAGCTAGTTTGTAAAGATGACCCCTTAAAATGCTGCCATTGCAATGTGGAAAACAAAAAGTTTCTAATGCGTCACTGAAATAGTACAGCTATTTTGTTAAGACGACACCTTAAAATGCTGCCATTGCAATGTGGAAATTCAAAAAGTTTCTAATGGGTCACAGAAAAAGTACAGCTATTTTGTTAAGACGACACCTTAAAATGTTGCCATTGCAATGTGGAAATTCAAAAAGTTTCTAATGGGTCACAGAAAAAGTACAGGCATTTTGTTAAGATGGCCTGTCAAAATGCTGCTATTGGAATGTTGAAATTCAAAAAGTTTCTAATGGGTCACTGAAAAAGTATAGCTATTTTGTTAAGACGACACCTTAAAATGCTGCCATTGCAATGTGGAAATTCAAAAAGTTTCTAATGGGTCACTGAAAAAGAATAGCTATTTTGTTAACACGACACCTTAAAATGCTGCCATTGCAATGTGGAAATTCAAAAAGTTTCTGATTGGGAGGGGCGCATCCCCTCCCCATACCCCTTCCCCTCCCAGTCTCGGTGCTACGCGCATCACGAGCGTCCTTCGGACGCTCAATTGTCTCCCCCCCAGAAACCTCAATTCCTTCCCCAGAGGAGGGGGACTAGATTAAACACTGTTTGCCGTATGCTATACATGTATGGGCCTTACAATTATGCCCGGAGAACAATAGCCTATGGCCTATAGCAGCTGGCAAATTTTTTAAGCGCACTGAGTCTTGTTCCTGAGTAGTTCCAAATGAACTAGACATCGGAATCCAGCATGCCACAGTAGTTTCATCAGCCAGGATGAAGTAGCTGCTTGATGAAGTTTTCACAGATTTTGCAACTAACGAGGCCATAAAGTTTTGTTTTGAGTCTGCGCGCGGCATTAATGCCGCGCAACAGACTCAAAACAAAACTTCCATCATCCATGGTGTTGATTTGATTCAACACGCTAAGGGCCTTCTTCACAACATTTCACCAACTCCATGTTTTGTTACAATTCAAGATTTCTTTTGGGCGGGAGGCGCTTGCCGTTATACAGTGTCACTGGCTTAGCGTAGGCCTAGAGTGAGCTAGGTAGCCTATATATAGTATATAGGCCTATGCTAGTAAGGTCTGACAATGATCACATTATTGTTTGGGGCGGAAAAAGGTAAAGCGAACTTAGCCTAACTACCAATGGTTATTGTCTAACTTAGGCCCTAATTGTCTATAGCTATAGTCATTTTTTAAATTAGGACCTATAGATTTCTACACAGTGGTGTAGCCAGGAATCTGATGGGGGGAAGGGGCTATGGCCTGGCCGGATGCCCTTTCTGACACCAACCCAACAGTATTACAGTAAATAAAAAGGGAAATAAAGTAACAAAGGGATTAAAGTAAGAAAAACAATTGTTATTACAAGCAATTGTTTTGTTTTTCTTATTTAAGTGGATAAATAACCTTTAAAAAAGCTTTTTCCTAGGCCAATATGGGGTTTTTAACTTTTAACCCCCGGAACCCCTCCCCATGTCTACGCCACTGTTTATACAGGCCTAGACAGCCATATATAGGCCTAATATTCTTTACGTTCAGCTGCAGCGTGTCGCATGTATCATGCATGGCCTAAATGGGAGATACTTAAAATAGCCAAGCATGAAGTCACCAAACACCAATGGGTATCTTAACCACAGTCACTGCCTTCAAAAAACTTTTGTCCTCAAAACTCGTGCGTAGCAGGCCTACGGAAATTTTCGCTCCACCCGCAGATGAATAAGCGTCGCGCCCATCTGACAACAACCAGCAGGCAGCGGCACTCTGTTTCAAGGTAGTTGCCCACGTAAGACACGTTTTCGACCCATCCTATTCATAGCCATGAGCTGGTGCCCTGCTAGTGAGACATCGTTTATGTGACAGACAATTTTAACCTGTGAATAGTAGGGTACCAGCGTTGAGGGCGTGGCGCCGTTTTGAGCGTTTGCAAGACAGAAAGGAAACTCTTTCAAAGTTAATTTATTTAGTCGCTCATACACACGTCGATCGATTAGTTGCAATATTAAGATTTTGTACATAGCAGACCTGAAGAAGGTTGAAATCATTATAATCTATACCGGTGAAGGCTTCAAATAAAACGTTTTTTGAAGTTCAAGTAAGTTTTTTGTTCAGTTTTATGCTCGTAAACTGTGTGTGTGGAAATTGCTCAACTGTTTTCATTGCTGTGACCTAATCCTGCTTTTAACAAACTGAGGCAATAAAAGCGACTTCCGTGTTGGATTTTGGCAAACTCATCTAAAAGGCACATGCTCGATATTTGAACCAAGTTTGGCCATGATCATTTGTTAGGTGCGCGTTGTATCGAGTGTTACATTATACGGATACTTCATAGCAGTCGTTAGTTTGCTACGTGGTAGGTACTGTCAGACGATTATTTTTTATTAAACCGTGGCATAGCCACACCCGGGCAATTATGGGCAATGCTGGGTTGGTTGGTACTTCTGCCCGGGGTGTACAGGCTATACCCGCAAACCCGATATCGAGATATTCATTAATTTTAAGTTTGAGTTTTTCATTTCCATGTATTCACGAACTTGCCACGAAGTCCGAGATGGCGAATTAAGAGGCATTACTTTAATTATAGACCTAGATTGTAAGCTTGGGGAGGAACTCGTTCCCCAAAAATCGTTATGGCGGCGAGGCAGAGCCACAGAGACATACACGACAAGCTAGACGACTGTCTCTTGAACTTGTGCCATGACATATTGCAACAATCATGGATAATGGAAACCTTATACTCTCTGACTTGGCCAAAGGCTACTTTTATCTATGAGGTCCATGGCCATAGGCGCAACCACCCTATGGGACCCACGGGATGCGTCCCCCAACTTTTGAGTGGTCCCCTAACTTTATTATTATGGCCCCCCAACTTTTAGGACGTGATTGCACCTATGTCCATGGCCTGATTGAACTGAATGGCCACACCATATAAAGTTGGTCGTTGACAGAGAAATTTTCTAGGGAGACAGAGCATCCTTGGATGGTTTGATGAGAAATTTGACATGCAATATTAATATATTATTTTATCAAGCTTTGTTTGTGAAAGAGTTAAGAGTGTGAACATTTAATTATTAAAACAGCTGTGACATATTAAACAGCCTATATGCATACCTATTATATATTATATATGGGTCATGGAGGTGTAGATAAAGTTATATAGTCATATTTCTCATCATGGCTAAATGAAATTGAGAAGTTGTAGTTGTAAATTGTTTTAAACTATTTAATGTGCAGATGCAAATTAAACACTCTGACTGCTGATGTTATTGCACACTATATAGTTTTTTGTATATAAATTATCAATGTAATGAACTTGAATGTTTATTTCGGTTTTCTTTTCTACTTTAGTTTCGATTTACATAATTATGGTTTGTCTAACTCTTGTTTATATATGAATAATGAGTTGTCTTTGCATTTGCAGTTCTCATAGATCAGGATAGTTTGCTTCAAGTTTTATTTATGAATTTACTGCTAATTGTACAGGGTCTGTTTCAGTTTTCTTATTTTTTCGTCAAATTATTTGCGGAACAGTTTCATATTTTAAACGCGGTTGCCCAGTGTTAATTGGCAACCCTATGTAAGCAGGACGTTGGTCCTTTCTGGGTCTCTGTGTATCCCAGTTGGTCTGCATGACCTTGCATTTCATATCATATGTTAAAGAGCCTGCATGTGAACATGTATGCTGAACTTGATATTAAGTTTTCTGAGACCAATGAAAATGATTTATTGGCAAATTGTAACTGTAATGAGGAGCTGTCCAATGGTGTCCATTAACAAACCGAGCATGTTGACTATATTTATACGTGATTATGACCCACAGAGTCAGTGAGGGGCCAGATATTTTTTGCAGCCAGGGCAGGCAAATGAAATAACCAGGGCAGAGGGCGATTTGTTTTAAGCGTGGTTAAACAGGATTGTTATGGTGGTCATAATAAAAATCTTGCCATATTATAGTTTCCATGCACTACTATGATTGACTGGTCAGAGGTTAGATGGGCGATGTCCGTTAAGCTGAGCGCTTTCTTATATTTGTAAAGCAAATTTTAACAGTTAATTTCTTTTGAGGCACTACAAATCCTCTTTTGGTAGCCTACACGATACTTTTAAAATACAACAGTTCAACAACATAGAGCCACTGAGTCAGGTAGGCCTATTGTTATCGCAAATGTTCAAGTACATGCATTACATGTAACTCGTGGCATTTAAAATGTAGTTAGGCAACATTTGAACCTATGGGCCTACTGTCAGTTGTATGCAGCAATTATGTGGTCCCGTAAACTCGATGCCACACTTGACTCCTTTACATTGAATGGAGCACATTATCTAACCTGACCCGCTCTTACTGCTTTTTTCACCTGAGTCGGCTCAACGCCATCAGAAGATCAGTCTTTGCCAACATGGTTCATACATTTGTCTATTCCCGCCTGGACTGTTGCAACTCACTTCTTCTTATCTCCCCTCCCCCAAAACAGCATCTCCCCCTTCAGCTAGGCTCATACCCTTGTCTTCCTCGCTTTGAGCACATCTCTACATATATGCCTGTTCTAATGAGCAACAAGACACTAATTTCTTGAGAGTAATGGATTTATTAATCACAATGGTTACAATGCTGGTGGACCTTATCAGTCAAATTTGATTGTTCAAATTGTTTAACAATTGCATCAACTTTTGCAGCCTTTAATTGTTTTAAATTAAATAGGTGGTGTGGTAATATAGAAGGTTGTTGGATGAGCTTTCACTTTGAAGTCATCATGGATGCGAATGCAACACCGTCTAGTCCAGAGGTCTCAAACTCAAGTCAGCATGTGGGCCGCATGTGGAAATTTTGATGACTCGCGGGCCGCAACATAAAAATATAGGCTAATCGTGCACGTGAAACTGGAATTAGTTATGTGTCGTTGCAGCATACAATTATTATACTGTAATGATGGTTATAGCCCTGTGAAATTCGCATAATATTATATTTTAAGTGTAACTATAATGGTACTACAAACAAAATTGGAAAACCATTATATAGTAATTATCGAAAAATGCGTGGGCGCTATAATTGAAGAAATTATGCTGTAATCAAAATTAAAAATGACTAATTTTTAAAAGTAGGCCTATCCTAAGCAATGTTCAGAGTAATTCAGCTCGAATTTAGTTAGGCCTAAAGACTCTGATTGTTATTAAGTGTTCTGAATGTTCTAAGTCCTCTAAACCAAAGTCACCAAAATTATAGGAATAAGCATGTTGGTATCATTGTTCAAATCCAAGCAAATGGAAGTTAACTTGCAAAAATAAGCACACGCGGAAGTGACATTTTTCAACTTCTCATCATCTGGGAAGATACCAATCGACGATTATAATTCCGGGGATACTATATTTTGCGACATCGGCATGCAAAACTTTGCTGTGCATTCTTCTGCTTCGGCGTTGCATCGCACTGAAGGTCCACTAATTCCATCTGCATATATAGTATGCCTATATCTGCTGTTGTGGACTCAATGTCCAATCAAAAGAAGTAGAAACTAGAAAGCAGTTTAAACATTGGTCCAAATCGCAAAGGAACTGCAAAATTCTTTTAAACCGATTTCTAGCTTGAAAAAAACCCCCAAAAACCAGGTAGTTGTTCGCGGGCCGCATTAATCGGGTTCGCGGGCCGCATGCGGCCCGCGGGCAGCGTGTTTGAGACCCCTGGTCTAGTCTATTTGTTTTAATCAGCATGAAATGCAAATATATGTTGCTCTAGGACTGAGACGATATTTATATTCAAGAATTTACATTACAGTTCTAGGTTTTACGGCTGTATTTTCTACAGGATTTTAGACTATAATTGAGATTATTGGTTGCATTTTTCAATTCAATTCAAATTTGTTTATTCATAGAGATAAACAATAAAATACAATAATCAGCAAAATGAAAAAATAACATTGTACAAAGTGAATAAGAAGCTATACCGGCATTAACTCACAAGTAGGTAAGGAGAGATCCATGATAAAGGGTTACCCCGAAAGGGAATGATCCCACTAAACTTCTTCTTTAGTTCTCTGCCGTCAGGCAGGTTCATATGTCCAATAACGCCATGCGCAAATTGCGCATCTGTTCTGTGCATCCTCCTTTAGTTCCCTGTAACTGCCCTTTCTCATCATCCAGTCCAGTAGGCCTAGCATTGTTCTTGGTCTTCCTCTTGTCTTTTTCCCTCCCATTCTTCCTTCTATGATGTCTCTTACTATGGTGTCACTCCTCAAGACATGGCCAATCCAGTTTCTCTGCCGCCTCCGTATTGTCTCCAGCATTGACCTTCTATCTCCGACCATCCGCAGGATTTCTTCGTTCATCTTGTGCTCCGTCCAGCTGACACGCTTCATTCTTTGCCAAATCTACATTTTCGAAAGCTTCCAATCTTCTTATATCATCCTTTCTCATTGTCCATGTTTCTGACCCATACAGAACTCCATACCAGTGTCTTGACCATTCTCTTTTTTAGGTTCAAATTTAGCTTTCCTCTGAGGAGTTCCCCTCTTTTGTTATCCCACTAAACATGGGCTATAAAAATAACGACAGCTGTTAAACTCAGCAATAAATATAGCAGATGTTTTAACTTTTCAGTATGATCAACAACTTTGGGGTCCAGTTACATTATGTTCATAGAGAATATTGATCGAAAGGCTGTAAATGTATGATTTCAGGAACTATATAATATTTCCTAACAATGTGCTGCAGTTGTAATAACAACCCAATAGAGAAGCCCGTTCAAGAGAGATTCATTTGGGTTACTACTAACATATAACATCAATAACTTTAACATATCACTTTTGGATGACGTAAACCGTTTCTCTCTTAAAATGCCCCCAGAACCCAGTTCATTTGGTTTGACAACCTGAAAGAGCTTTTGAAGATTGATTTTGTTCTCCTCTTGGAAATATTTTCTGACTGCTCCTTTTTCTCGACTGCACGTTATCTAGGTCTTACCATAGATAGCTCTCTTCTTTTAATAGACCACATCTCTACCCCTACACTTTCTTCATATTTGCATTTTTGAAGCCTTGTGGTCATCCACCATACATTCTGTATACAATTGAGAGGAGCTTGTAAAGGTGGTATAGTGGACGTTTGAGCAGAAAAGGTTCTGTTAGATGCTTGCTGCCCCATTTGTAGCAGCATGCATAGGCATATTGGCTTAACAATGTAAAGTTAATTATTTTTGTACTTTAAATAAAAATGTGGAAAATGCAGATCTGTATCTAAGGTGTGATGTCGTAAATTTATTGGTCAGGGTAGTGACTTAAAAACTTGTTCACAAATTCAATGCAACATGTAGCAAAATTTTAACTTGTAATAAAAACTGTTTATACTTGACTTTAATTTTGTATTATGTGCTTAGCTGTGTCACATCCTATAGAACTCAGTGGTCAATAATTTTTGTCACACAATGCCTTGAAACAGAAACCTAACTTTAATTATAAATTCTAATGTTTGCATTTGTTTAATATTGATTTTTGGTTTTCTTATGAACAAACAGAGTCTGGATATTTAAATATGCCTAGAATAAATAAAGCCGACTATGAAAACAATGACCAGAGTGATGAACCATATTTTGCTGAACACTAAATTTAGATATTTCATACGATCATATGACTACTTTCCCCATGTCATTTTTAAGCTTCACTAGTAGTAGTAGCCCTACATTAGCTGTTGAAAGAGCCTCAATTAACAGTCACGAAATCAGGCTAATAAACTTGAAAAGAAATGTATCTGTGAACCATACTTTTAGATTTTGAATTGGATATACAAAAGTGTGATCATCTACTTGATTGTGTAACTGATGTTCTGTCTCCAGTTTCCTTCTGATGCTATACCGTCTCGTAAGACCATCTTAGCCATTGCACTATTACAGTTACTCCACCCTTACGCAATATATTTAATATATGTATGTTATATAATATATAATATATATATATATAAATGTATATGTAATTATTTATAGCTAAGATATTTGCAATTTTCCATAAGGAAGAAATACTGTTGGGAAACTGTTATTTAAATATTCTTATAATTGTTGTTATTATTGTTGTTGTTGTTATTATTATTATTTAAAATTATTATTATTATTGTTATTATTATTATTATTATTTTTTTATATTATTATTATTATTATTATTATTATTATTATTATACAACAGTTGGATTATATAGCATTGTTGCAAAGGCAATGTGAAAGATAAGCAGATGGCGTTCCCCCGTTGGACTGCTCTGAGATTCTTCTTATTATTATCTTTATTGTTGTTATTATTATTATTATTATTTTTTAATATTTTTTAAAATTATTATTATGTATTATTATTATTATTATTATTATTATTATTATTATTATACAACAGTTGGATTATATAGCATTGTTACAAAGGAAATTATTATTATTAATTATTATTATTATTATTATTGTGAAACCAGAATGGTAGATAGCTTTCGAATTTAGATTTTATAAATTAATTTTAGATTGCTTAGGGTGGCCAGTACATGGCCCCGGGTAACCCAGACAAGTTGCCTGGTAGGCAGCAGCATTGTAGCATTGGATAGTAAGTTAGAGGCTCCGGAATAGAAATCCTGTTTCGCGTAAATCTCCAATTGACTTGTTGTTATTGTTATCAGTCTTGTTTTTATTTTGCCAAGGAGAGTAGTCCCTCAGGAAAGAAAAATTGTCCTGAAACTATTTGTTTAACATTTGGAATGATGACTTGCTTTTGATTGATTGGGTTTAGACAAGGAGAAAGTGCTGTTAAAGTTGCACTAAGAAGATAATATTATAAGTTCAAGATCACAGAATTCCGCCTGTGAAGGTAGCTATATCCAGTGACGGCAGGTTACAGAGAAGCATTGTGAAGTGAGGCAGACTGTGAAATAAGCCAAATATGCTCTGCAAGTTAATGTCGATTGAAATTTTTGGAACCTTGGAGAACTTTTATATTTGCAGCAAATGACTTTTTTAATAATGAACTGTCTCGGATAATAGGCTCTGTGTGCTTTTCAGATCAGCTTTATTTCTCAAAGATGTCACGACCACCTCCACCACCACCAGGTCCACCAGCACCACCACCGTCCCGACCTGGAGCAGCCCGACCTGGAGCAGCGGGAGGCGGTGGAGCGAGAGGTGGTAGCAGTTCATCAGATAAGCCTGAGCGGTCAGCGCTTCTTGGTCAAATCCAACAGGGAAAACGACTGAAAAAGGCAGTCACCAATGACCGAAGTGCTCCAATAATTGAAGGTTTGTACATCCGTGGGGCTGGTAAGCGAAACAAAATGACAGGGGACTATAAATGTTTTGGGTTTCTAACGTGGGTGGTTGTTCAATTAGTATGAGCGCTTAGTATTTCATTGTTGATCGAGTGATTAGTTATCTGATAAAATTTTATGACACTGAGGCCCATGAAATTTTTACTTCCAGTACAGTTGCACAATATTTTCTCTGGCACTCTTCTCCTCTAGCTGAAATCCTCTCTTAGTGAACAGTCCATCTTACTGGCCGCGTACCCGAATTCAGCCACATCTCTAGCTAGACATGTGTGACGCTTTCCACTGGCTCCCTCTCAAGCAACGAAAGGTAGATGGGATCTCTGTTCTGTCTGGTGCTACCTGCTGGTCCTCCTCACTTCTTAGCGAGCTCTGTAACCTTGCTCTTTGTGCTCATCTCTTGCGCTCCCTTTGCTTCTTAGAAAGTCAAATCTATCACACATCAGGTCAAATAAAGACTAAACAGTACTCATATAATTTTCAGAATAAATTATTCTACTTGAAAATCCACTTCAGGTCAAAATCAAGGCACGACATAGATATTATTACATACTAGCTGAACTACCCGGCGTTGCCCGGGAAATTTCGATTTTTAGTTCCCAGCCACGCCTGACCCCGCTCCAACGCCGCCCTCCTCACCTCGCCTCACATCAGCCCCAATCCGGTCCCACTCTGGTCGCCATTCTCACCTCGCCTTCTTCCATCGGGCCCAACCCGGTCCAACCACTTTGAATGCCCAGCGTTGCCCGTGACATTTAGGTTTTCGGTCCAACTCAGCTCACACCCGTTCATGTTTATGCTATATATTCAGCATTTTTGCGAAACCGCGTGTCAAAAGATATGCCCTCGGCGAAAAATGAGGTTAAAAATCTATTGGTTCATTGAAAACCGATCGGCAAAAATTATTGCGTCTTAAATAGGCTAGTGATACATACGATACGGTATAGATATTAATAAACGGCATAATGCGCTATAATTTTAAAATAGGCCATGACGTCATTAATGTACTGGTCTCAATCATCAATATATCATCGATAGTTTCAATGACTTTTGAAAATATGTTTGAAAGCAAATGGCGTCTTTATATATAGATATTAGTCCCAGCTTAAACACAGCGTCAGGATTGGGTAGAAAATGAAAATTTTCAATCTCGGAAAGAGGTAAGATTTTTGGATCGCGAAGCCCGATAGTGTCGTCCAGGGGTGCTAAAAAGTATTTTTGTAAATATTGAGAAAAATCGGTCGGGTGGATAAGAAGAAAATTGGTTCATTAAATTGTTATGACTTGTATTTTATAGGTTTAGATAAAGCTGCTGAATAAATATGGATTAAATGTTTACATTACCTGTCGAGATGATATTTGTAGCATTATTTATAAATGAGTCAATTTGTCAATAGTAATCTTAATATAAATATAATATCGGTTTTTGTTTAATTAATTTTTTGTGATGGCACAGGTGCCAAGAACAATGCTGGTGGTGGTAGTAGTTCATCTTCTGGGGGCAGTGGACAAAGAGCCATGTTACCACCAACTTCAACACATGGAAATCGTGTTAGTTCTTCAGGTACTGTGAATCCACTTGATCTGCTGCAGATTCATTTGATGAAGTTCCGCAGTTATCGGTAATTTTATTATAAGGTTTTGATAGAAGTTTCAATTGTCCGCACTAGACAGAATAACACAGCAAGGGAGTAAACAATTACTGAGTCCTCTGCAGTCTTTTGGTAATGATTAATATTTCATATCATTTAATACTACCATGGTTGTATTTTAAATTCAATAAATTAACTTGGACAGCCTGCAATAGTTGCTGCACCAGTTTGAATTGGAATGAATTTGTCTCACAGAAAATAAGATATCTTAAGTTCAAGTTGCATTCTGTGAAAATTGCGGAAATTCAGCTGAGTAGGAAAGATTTCCTTTCAACTGTCGTTCATCTGGATTTGTTTCTTCAGGATCTTCCACCACCAGTCGACCGCCCCCACAAATGCCTTCAGGGAAAGCAAAACCCAGCGCTGCTCCACCACCAAGCTCTCGAAATCTTCCGGGGCCACCTGCGGCAGGATCAGGCAATGCTTCTCGAAATGCTCCATCAAATGGACATGCTCCACCACCAAAAAGCACACCGCTTGGGCCAACCAAAAGCTTCGGCAACAGGCCGCCCATGAATGGTATCGGCGCTTCTCAACCACCACCTCCGCCGCCATCATCTATGAAGTCTGCGCCTCGTCCTCCACCTAGCAACACAATTTCTAGGACGTCTGCAGCGCCACCACCACCGCCACCTTCCATTCGCAGTCCACCCCCGAAGTCAGCGCCACCACCAGTATCCAAGGCACCACGTAAGTTTACAAGTTTTGTTGAGCTTCTTTTAGTATCAAATTTTATTCTTAGTGATTATTTGGAATCAAATGTTCCACTGCTTTGGAATTGTGCTTTTCTTGGTTGCAGACTGGGTTTATAACTTTTCCATGTCCACTTAATGGACTGTGTGAAACATGTGATATGAGCTTGTGAAAAGCATAGAATGTATTCTGCAATGCGGGTAATATTGCATTCAGTATGAGGAACATGAAACAAAGCAACGTGCAATATTTTGCATCACTTTGCTTTCATACACAGTGATGAGAAGGCAAGTCCTGACTTGAAATTCCGGTTTGAGGAATTTTACAACAGTCTTAGAACTAACATATTTGCTCTTCTTGACTGCAATTTCTGCTATTTTGCCAAGAGCAAAGAAAAATGTTGATGTGTCTCGCATGACTGCTTTCCTGTGATAATTGGCTAATTAACTGCCTTACAGCAGAGATGGTTTGATGGTCACATGGGGCGGCATTAAGGTTAGTGCGGCCCGAGCGCTGTGATTACCCTCCAACGGCCCGCTGTGAAAACCCTCCGGTCAACACCACACATACATTTTATAAGTGCAGCCCCTGAGAACTGCGGTCCCGGTGGGCCCACCTAAACGCGGTCCTTTGGCTACATATTGTAATGAGTGATGTATCCAGTCATTGACATTTAGTGCATGAACTTTACAAGTAGTTTACTGCATGTGCTTTTTGGCTATGCACATGTGCTTTTTCAGTAGTTACTTGAAATTGGAAATGGTGCGTATTACTGACAAATTATGCGAGTCCATGATGAGATGGTGTGGTCATTATGATGAGATGGTACGGTCATGTGATGAGAAGAGAAAATGAAAGCTGCCGGAAAAGAATTACGAGAGCAGAGGTCACTGGACGCAGTGGACGCTGAAGTTAGAATTGCAGAATAAAAGATGGAGAAACATGATGCAACAAGATTTAAAGAAGATGCTGTGACAGAAACAAGTGCAGAGGAAGGATTTGTGTTGCTGACCATTCTGTGTGCATGACAGGTGGAAGGGTTTGAGGCAAGTGTCGTTGGGTGAACAACATGAGAGGTGAAAGATAGGTGTCGTGTAATACCAATACCTAATTTGTGACAATTGTGAGCTATATGCATATCCATTAGTGCTCAGTGTTCAAATTGTTCATATAATTATATCCATAATCCATTTGATTTTTTTATATACATATTATTGTTAATGTGAATTGTAAATAAGGAGTTGAGGCTGATTGCTATCAGCTTCAGTGCAGTCAATGGACTCGAATTAAAAGGAGTTCATGGTAGATCATTAACATACTGTATCTTCAGAAGATTTTGTGGAGGTCTGTTTGATGATATCCATGGCTCAACTTTAGATAAAGTGCTCCAAATATATGAATCATAGGATGGTAGTAGGACAAACCAATTAAGTGTAAGGTTGAATGGATAATAATGCACTACAACTCTGAAGAACAAAAAAGTTGACGATGAATGATTATGAATAAGGATGCTGTTCTTGCAAAGGACAGAAATTCTCATCTGCAGCTAGATTAAATTGTTTAAATATGAAAAAGTCCTTTATGTGGTCTGAGGTCACAAATATTTTTAAATTAGCTTTCCAATTGAGGCCAGCGCATAATTAAGCCGAAGCTGCATCTTGTGTGAAATATCAACAATTATAACCAGGATGAGACAAATAATTTTAATTGGTTAAACCGGATGATAACAGCGACAAATAGGGATCTAATTAGCTAATTATGGTCCGTGTTGTCCAGTCTTAAGTTAACTGGCAAACACTTATTGAACAGCTTCTGAGTACCTCAACAACACGTGAAAATGACTTCAATGGTTCAGATAAAATTAATAAAATTTAAAAGATTACTTGCAGCTGTAGTGTCTGGATCAAGCTTATGAAGCAAACCTATTCCAACCTTACTCACTTACTCATCCTCCGCCTTTCTCTGTGGCAGCCTAGTGTATTTTCTCATCTTTATCTCACCCAAATCTTGCCTTTTCTCGCAGGTTGATTGGGCTGGGAGTGCTTCTGAAAGGCATTGCTGAGAGAAGCACAAGTTTTAGAAATGGTCCCATACAATTCATTACAATGTTTACTCGTGATACAGCTTGCACTGTGTGTTCATGAATTGAATTTATTGTCTATTTGCTTTTGGCCTTCAATAATTATCAGGATAGTCAACCAGGAAGTACTGAAGCTGTATTGATAACTTCATTCACCTGTAAAAGCGAAAATAATCCAAACACATCGGACTTGGATGAAAGTAATTTCTTACAGGGATTCAAGTACAGAACAAATACTTTTGTAAAATCCTGAGGAAATTTTGGCTAGCGTCTTGCTCATATACAGTAGCGTAACAATAGGGTAGACTGGGTAGACAAAGTCTAGGGGGGCCCCGAGTGTAGAGGCCCCAGAGGGGCCCCCGAGTTCCTATAGTTACGCCACTGTAAGTGATAACACATTTAAATATTCACATTTTGTCTAGGGGCCCCCGAGTTCCTAGTTACGCCACTGCTCATATATTATATACTGTTCTCTTATTATCTTTATTTTATTGCTTGCACTATCTGAGTATGTGCATGTATAAGGGCTTGCATGTGTGTATGTCTGCATTGATGTATGTATGTATGTTCGCATTTATGTATCTATCTAGTGTTAGGCGCATACATGTAGCCTATGTTGCATTCTGTATTACCATAGCTAGGTGTTTATGGGGTTTTACAATACTTTGTAAGGGATGTTTTGAGGAGCTGTCAGTTGTGCTATCAGAAAAACCTACCAGGTAAATAGGTGTGACTTGAGATGTTGCTGTGTTGTATGTTCACGTGGTTGGTTTGGGTGTGTGTCTCTGTGTGTGTGTGGGGAGGGGGTAATATTATGAGTAAGGGGAATAATATTATTATGTATGACGTGCATGACAGACTGATGAAGGAGGTAGGGTGACTTCACTAGACATACAGAGCTATACACATGCTTCACGGTTCACGGAGTATGCGTCTGGCTTGCCTGTTTTGTTCTGTATGCCTTGTTACTTTAATATATGCAGAGAAATTGAGTTGCCTCAAGTTGCCGGTCTTAGCCAGCCTGAAGACATTCGAAACTCACCTCTGAGCCAAATCTGTTTTGCCAATGTGTGAGTTGAGTTCAGGTCAAATGCAGCAGAGTGCATGATGTCTGCTTTGCTGTAGTTGTTTTGTACAAAACCTACCCGTGCTCAGCTGAACTTTTGTACACCCCGTTTTATCAAAAATATGATTGGTGACTCGAGTGTGCCAGCCGTTTTTGGCAGATACAGAAACCTTATCAGTAAGAAGTTCATATGTTGGATCCCCACCAAGTAAAGATGCAATAATTGAAATACCATTTGTCAAGTTGTACTTGTCAAATTGGTCACAATTCATCTTCATGAGCTGACAGCTTTTGACAATATCAGAGCACTGTACGTCAATACAATTTTCGCATTTTTTTAAAGATAAATTATCTTGAATACGTCAGAAAGCAATGAAAATTATGCTGGTTTTCATGCAATCACATTATTCAGTTAAGTTTTTAATTTTCACTTTCTTGTTAAATGAAATTTATTCATGTATCAGAATATGATAGAGATGCACTGTACTAAGTTTCCTCTTTGGTTCAAGATCCCTTTCCTGGATATGATTTTGTTGGTCAACTCTATGATAGCACATATGGAAATACTACTTTCTGGCTGTGAGCCAGTTGCAAGCCAACCATGTGCTAGTTTGTTGTTGGAGGTCTTCTGGTTTCTCGTTTTTGTGTAACTGAAGAATTGCACACAGCACAGTGAAATACACTGATTGGTCCATCCTAATTAAAGTCAACAATGTCTCAGTTCAGTTTACATTCTTCTTGCATAGGTATAATGCACCTGTTGAGATCACTTAGACAGCAGTTTTGGATATAATTATGCATCTTTATTTTATTCTGTAGAGGTACATCTGTAATACACCAAGTGGTCAAATTGTCTTCTATGAAATGCTGGATCTCCAAATTTTTCAAATCTGGCGCCTTAGCCTTATCTTATCTTATGATCTGTGTAACTGATACATTTGTTTTCCTGCTATTCGGAACAAACATAAAATGTGTGAAACACAATACAGTAAATTATATTATTGTAATCAAAACCACATTTTAATGTTCTAAAAAAAAGCATTAAATAACAAGATACAAAAGACTGCTTTACATACAGAAAACAAACAGCAATGAAATAGGAGACCGGTCTATTTTTGCATCTCAAATCTTTAGTGTATCGGATCTGGTCGGATCCGGCTGAGCGATATTCAATCAGTGCACATAACTTTGTTGCTGGTGTTTTCAAAATTTCTGCCTAGCGAGTTTTGAGAGATATAACTTATTCCGTAACTTGTGGTCCAGCAAGTAATTCTCTACCAGTGGCTTGTATTTACTCTACCAGTGCACGATTTTGGAAATGTTCATGAATGAATGTGTAACAACCATACACCAACGGTAGTCAGCTTGCACCATATGACATCCGTGCACATGTCCATGTGTGCGTCTAAGAATGTTTGCATGTAAGCATGTAGAATGCATGTGTATGTCGAAGTGGGCATGTTTGTAATTTTTATTTGTATGATAATGCGATATCCGGCCAACGGTTGAATCTGGTAAATTTTTACGCAGATAAGTCCCCTTTGAAGTGAGAATAGTTCAGTGATGATATTGTATTTGTTTTTATTTTCAGCACCGGTCCGTGGGCCGCCCCCACCTCCTGTGAGGCGATGATCGACCATTAGAGACGCCAAACGTGGATGGCTAAATCGGTTAGCCACTCTGTGCCAGTGATGTTCATTTCTGCTGCAGTTGTCACTCTCTTTCACCATGTGTCTAAATCAAAAAAAGAAAATGCTTTGCTTTTAAGATGAATTGTTTAAGTCAATTATGGCAATTAAAACTGATAAATGTATATTTTTTTCATCTTTATGTATATACACTACTGCTTAATATGTAATATATTGAAACTGGCTATATACTGAAAATACATATATATCTATATATATATTTATGTATATATATAATATATGTATATATATATATAATATATAGATAGGAGACTCGAATTACATCACTAGTTGCTGTCAATCATCATCAGAGGACTGGCATATGGTGAGGATGAGAAATATAAAATGGCTAGCAAATCATTATTGTCTCTGGAAATTAGCTTAAAATGGATTGTTTTTCTTCAAAGTCACATAATACACATTATGATTTATGATTGGTCAGTTTTTATTAGCGTCCTGGAAGTGCTATGTACGTAAATTCCCGAATACATTTCTTGCCATCAGTCGTAACAATAGGCAGAGGATGTTTTTCTTTCCCTAACATCTAGAAGCTTTGTCCAGCAAATGCTCACTCAGCAATGGATTTTTTGGATTTCGGATCTTAGCTAAATATTCAATTCGTCCTAGGCTCGCATATTCTGTAGGTCGTTTCGGTGTATTCTGAGATTCCGTTCTTGGCTTTCGACCGAATGTTGACACGAATGTCTTTGTAGCAAATCTAGCACCTATCAACTCCTCGATGCATTAAGCATTTACTGCAGTCACACTATGGAAGCTCTCAAATTATTAATTGTTTTATGCCCCAAGGTACATATTGATCTCTTAGGGACCTAAGCGTTAATTAACATTAATAGAAGAAAAACCTCTGGAATGGCACTTATTCATCGTTGAGATCCAGTGCTACTATTTTTTTTATCCAAGGTAGATATAATCCATCAGGAAAAATTATGCTATTATTTTTTCAAAATATTATTATTACTATTATTATTATTATTATTATGGGTGAGCTCAAGACACATATGTTTATATACTCGGCGCTGAACTGTGAAAATGATGCTGTTTGCTGTAGCCTAAGTCCAGAAAAGAAGTCTAGTACACAGATTATGATTTTGTAAATGTTCATATACTTGTCCACGATTCTGTATTTTGGATTGTTTTAGTGACGTTTGATTGCAAAATTTAAGCAGTATGCCATTGATCTGTATGTAAAGAATAAAGATATAATGCACTGTAGTTAAGAAAATTATTCTGTTTGTAAATGGACATTTGTTGGTAATTTTCATGTTAAAAGTATTTCACACTATAAAGTTATTCTTTATACATGACACACATGCAGTTTATATGTAAATTACCAGCATTGTCAATGTCTGAGCTAGTGGGAAATGGTCTCCAGTTTATTTACACATGCTGTGGAACTAAGTAAAATTTATCATATATGCCCAATATTTTTTTAATGGGTGCAGACAGGTGTCTGCCTGTCCTATGAGTAAAGAAGTTGGTAAATGCACTTCATGGATAGATGGACAGAAGAATAGTGTCATCTGTTTTGACTTGTGACAAACAAGGCACTTGTGCATTTATCAACCTAATTATTTAAAGGATAGACATTTAAACAACCATGAGCTCCATAACTTATAATGATTTTTTATTACATTGTGTGGCAATACTGCATTGTACAGTGTACACATTGGATCATGTGCAGCTTCTAGTGGCACAATATGCACATTTTGGGTTGCAACGTGATGCACACCAGTTATGAATAATATACATTCGCTTTAAGAGGCGGGAGGGTAGGGGCGTTTAGCCTGAAATTCGGCATTGTGTTTTTCAGGAGAAATCGAAAAAGGAATATGTCAAATTTCACTTCACAAAAAAGAGGTTACCGGTTAGCGCAGTTAGTTTTAATTATGCACAATGTCAATTTGCGTTTTGTTTTGTTTCGGGCTGAAGGGAAAGCTTTCGGCTGTTGCTTGCTCCATCACTGAAATTTACTCTGCAACTATCAACATACAGTTGAATCTTATTGTCTATTGTTTGTATATCATCTATAATTGCAGTGGCATGATTATTCACCAAGAACCTGCTACGAAGAAACCAGGTCGCTGTTTTAGGTTACGATGTTCCGGTTAATATTATGGATGAAGGCTGTTTTGGGCATATTGAAAGAGAAAGATGCTTGGACTTTGCAGGGGTGATCAATTAACAATTATTTATGTACTCAGTTTTTGTTGCTTTTCTGCACTTTTTTGCAGATTAGTTCTGTTACTTTTTAAACTTCATTTAAATTGAATTGTTGGGCACGGTGGTGTAGTGGTGAGTTTGGTACCTGGAGACGGATGGTTCCAAGTTCGAATCCACCTCAAGCTGCCGCGTAGGGACCTTCAGCAAGTCCTTCACTCACAATTTCTCATGCGCTTTGAATTGAAACTCTGATTCAGTGACCCTGCTGTTGGGAGCGCCTCTGAGTAGAGAGCTTAAAGGGGCGCTATAGCAAATGCGAAACGTAAATAAATAAAAATATATTGGTCGAACATCTCCTCCCAACCAGCACCCATACATACATTGTTGTAGAGGAACTAAATGATCCTGAAATGCTGCTGAATATTTGTATATTTTGTTGTCAAAATATATCTTTGTTTCAAACTGCAGCATGCTTACCGGTTCTTTTATTTTTATGCTGAATAAATTGGCTACTTTCTTTTCGAACTTCATATCTGTAGCTTGCAATTTAATGTGATGTGTTCTTACTGTTCTAACACCAACCCATGTGACATTATAGTCGTTCAAAGGCTAGTAGGCCCTCGTTAGCGTGGAAGTGTGAGACCGCAAGGACATGTTCCGTCAGTTTGGTTATCGACTTTCGTATAATATTTCAAGAGAGCATTGCCAAGAATTACATATAATTGTTTCATCAGTGTTTTGATATTTTTTTAAGTTCAGTGTTGTGTTAATTTGTTTAACATGAGACCTGGGACTAATATCGATATTAGTCCCAGATGAGACTAAAATGGCCAACA
Organism: Lumbricus terrestris; assembly: GCA_949752735.1. Lineage (NCBI taxonomy): Eukaryota > Metazoa > Annelida > Clitellata > Crassiclitellata > Lumbricidae > Lumbricus > Lumbricus terrestris. The sequence continues at coordinate 15,750,118 of OX457047.1, read as the reverse complement.
AGTAGCATTTTGGTTATGATACTGATGGAAAGGTCTGTTTATATTGTACAGGACCTGGTGCAGCAGAGAAGTAAATAAATAAAATAAATAAAAATGAATATGTAACCCTACATAAGGAGCAATGGTTCCTGTCTGTCCAAAGAGTGAAACTACTTGATCGTTAATAAGCAATTCTTAAGTTGATGCTTAGAGGATGTGAATTTTTATAATATTTCTGTGAACGACACTCGTACACAACAGTTCAAATCAGTGGTTACCAACCCGTGGCCCTCGGGCCAAAATCGGCTTGCAAGGCCTTAAAAAGTGGCCCTCATCTCAAAGAATTACCAAAAATCATATGCAAAAATTGACAATTTGGACCGGATAGAACACATAATTATTTTTCTCATTACAAATTATTTTATTTTTATGTCTATAAATAACATCAAACATTCTATTTTAATTCAATTATAACAATTTTATATGCTTTTAGTTAATTAAATTTTTGCCTTGTGGAAGTTGTGGCCCTCTAATGTCCTCCAACTTAGAAAAAGTGACCATAAAGTCAAAAAAAGGTTGGGAACCACTGGTTTAAATTAATTAATATAATTTCTACAGTTGTGAAGATCGTGTGCGGTTTTGATATGCGCGGTTTTGATAGTAAACCCACCACCGCGCCCCACAAACTGGTTAATTGTGCCGCATATAGGCTATAGGATGTTTATTTACTGTAACCCAACACAGGATGCACGATCACGCACCATTTAGCCCTTTAGGCTAAGGTTATAGCTGAATAGAATTTTCTCATAGCTGTACACCGTCCACTTCAACTTCTTACCATGATTCATCGACTCCTTCTGTATTCTTATTCCAATATCCAAACGTTATTCGTCATAGCCGTCTATTTACCTGCCTCACGGTAGCCTATAATTATAATTATGTATACCGTAAGATCTGGAACCGTCACAGGAACAATGTTTAGACCTAGGCCTTAAGTTACGGGTCTATCAGAAGACGAAGCCCTGAAGAAATTTCTGCACTTCGATTAGGCTACAATAGCGATTCAATGTTTATACTATCTACAGTATAGACCTGGACAGGATGAGAATTGCCGGGGGGGTTTGGGGTTTCAACCCCCCAGTCTTTCTTAGAGCCCCATAGTAAAATCTGTTTTTCACACCCAAATTTCAAGTGGATAATGGTCCAACCCCCCCGTTATTTTACCACAATTCTTACACTGGACCTGGCCCTCTCACAGGGCTTTTTTTTAACGTGCAGTTCTACACAAAATGTGCAGTTCTAAACAGATTTGTGCAGTTGTAGAAGCACTTCCGTCACGTTCCGTGCAGTTAAAACTAGTAAAAAAACTAAAAATAGGTCATTTTCCTCAGATTGGGAGTAATTTACCATGGGGGGATGAGAAAGGAGAGAAGAGGATGTGCAGTTCTAAAAATTCCTTAAAAACAGCCCTGCCCTCTCACTTAGCAATCTGAAGTAGGCCTCTAGTAGGCCTACTCCTTTCCAAAGTGGTAACTTGAACACACCGGTGCCATCTGGAGAGTAAGCCTATAATTTATCATTCTGTTAGTTTATTCTTAGCCCGCAAAAGATTATTATTAGGCCTACCGAGTTTTGATTGCCTTAACAAACGAAGGATATTTTTGTTTTTGTTGAATATAATTTTTTTTTAACATCATCGTACATGTATATGTATACATACAGTAGGCCTATATACATACTGTATACATCCAGTATGCCTATAGCACAAACAAACAGTAGTTGAAAATGTCACATGCATTGATGTCAAAGGGGTAAGCCCAAAGGAACGTAAGGTTCCGCTAACAGGGTCGCCCTAATTACATGAGGAATCAATAAATCATTCATTAACTTTCTGCATAACAGTATGCATTGTATGTTTATAGACAGTTGTTTATGATCAAGGTGTAACACATTCGGCCAATCATATACCTAACTCACCTACCTTGAAGACGCAGAGTGACAGACAGTTTGAAATAAAGTTATAAACGGAACCTTTATGCAATAGAAATTGTTCCCACGAGAATAAAATTAATCAGTTTCGTCGTTACTGCTTGTTATTGTAGGCTAGCCTATAGTAGGCCTAAATCGTGCAATAGCTCCCAGAGTCCCAGCTGACGGATTCCAGATTTACTCCATAATAATTACTGTGTACTATCTATCTCTGTCTGTCTATGTCTGTCTGTCTCTATGCCTCTGTCTGCCTGATTTCTGTCTGTCTGCCTCCCTTTCTCTTACTGTGAGTGGCGCTATATATAAGTCTCAAATTACATCAAATTACATTACCTATGCTCATGGATTAATCGTCTGTTTGGTGAGTTCGCTCCACAATCATATCTTTTTCAGAACTTCTCAAACCTATCATGCACAGTGGCGGCGCCAGGATTTAAGTTTGGGGGGGGCTAAAGGGGGTAAATCGTCCAAAATTTTTATTTTTACATGGGAAAAAAATGGATGGCCTTTTTTAGGGGGGGGCTTAGCCCCCTAGCCCCCCTCTAGCGCCGCCACTGATCATGCATTCATGATTCATGTGCATCATTTGTTCTGACATCTCTGCATGCTGACATCCGCAAATTAACTCCAGTCGAACAGAGTGGAGGATAGATGTACCGGTCTACTTGGTTGTTTTTACGACACAGTGACGTGTCATATCAAAGATGTCTAGTGTCGCCCTTCTCCTTTATCCAGGCTCGGGACTGGCACTGTCTGTGTTTGTGTACAAACAGTGGCGAAGTTCCATAGAGAATGGATGCCTGGAACAGCTTTTTAAATAAGCTTTCTTCTCTTCGGCTTTTGCCACCATGCATATGACCATTCCCACTCAAGCAGCTTAGCTGGAAACTCTGGAAGCGACGCAGACTAAAATCACGTGACTAACAATGGGAGTCCAAGTCCAGATCTAGACTGACGTAACTGCCTCCGGAGCTTCATACGGAAAGGAGCGGAAGTGACGCAGACAGACAGACATCTCACGTGATTTACCCTCCTCTCGATTCGACTGCAGCTGTGTAAGCAATCGTTGTCAATCAACCGACCAAAGATGTTTAATGAAAACCGGACTTATCCCCACCATAGGGGGCGCAGAACCGAGAATTAGGTAGCCTCCTTGTCACGTGTTCATCGGTGGCTCCGCCCAGCGGTGGACCTCTCCAACGAAGCGCGAGGCTTAAGAGGAGCCGCGCTGCTTCTGTTGTGTACAGACGAATGGAAGGACGGCTGGGAACGGCGTTCATTTTTAATGAAACTGTTAATCTCTCCGCTAATCTGATTAATTAATCCACCGATGCCAAAGCAATCCTGGATTATTGCGGCAGCCGTTCGCCATAGATCGATAAACGCCGGCGGCATCATGAAAACGGTTAGACGACGAATGCTGCTGCTGCTTCGGCATTCGACCTGTTGAGCCGTACCCGGCCAGGCGTGACTTTATAGAGCGGAATAATATCGAACCCTATAGATACAGTAGCTTTAGCGGAAGGCAGGAGTTTGTTTGTTTTGAATGGAGCAGTCGAATTGTTTTGCCGTTGTCATTAAGCGCCTGTATACATCATGAAATTGTTCATATTAGGCTATGTTGGCAGCGCTCAATGCATAGGCATAATAATTCAGGTGGGCTTTTCTTTGGCTCTGACCAGGCAAGCGTGACACACGGGCCATGGTGATCCCTGGATCGCCAAATGGACTACTGTTGCAGTAGCGGATGATTTTCGATGAGTAGTTGTTGAATGTTGTTCGTCTATGATTGGACGATGGCCGAATGTTCGTTTCGCAGTTTTCTGACGTTTTGTTTGGTTCTGCGTTCCTTCGGAGCCGAAAGTGCCGTTGATGACGTCAACGATGACGTGATAGCTGCTGCACGTTGCAGGATTCGGTGTCTGACGCTGCTGAAGGCAAGTGCCCCATCCAGAACGGTGCTGTAGCTTCATTAATTAATCTTTAGTAAATTAGCAGAACGTATGGAATCAACCAATTTGCGTGTCTAACTCAAATAACATTTTTTTTCTTGGGCATTGAGTTGCAGCCAAGTGTAGGCCTAAGTCAGTGATTGGTCTGTCATAGGCCTTCGTTAATTACTAATTTATTAATTTAATTTTAGGCCTGATAATTCATTGCAGGTAATTATATCCAGACATTCAGCTCTAGAGAGTGCCATATTGGAATGATTTATTTGACTGCCAGAATCAGGGCTGTAGTTGAGGGCATGCACACATACTGGTAGTAGGCCTAGGCCTATACAGAGTGTATACTCACCTCACAAATATTCATGTTTAGTTTATATGGAAATGGCCTATGCAGCTGTAGCATACTCACCTCATATTTTTGCCAGTACAGCCCTGATCATGACATTAATCTACATATTGAACTTTCTGTGTTGAATTGTTTTCAACGAAACACTTCAGGTCTCTATAGTGAGTGTAAGATGATATATTTTGAGGAACACCACTAACCCAAATATCCTGATGATGAGACTTTGGCCTGTGTACTTTGTAGAATTATTGATTTAGTTCTTTGGTTGTCTTCTTGTCTTTTCTTCAGCCATGCATTATTAATGCCGACTTTAAAGCATGATTAGCAATTGTTTCCGGCCGTTAATGCAATTGTCAGCTGGCAAGCTGTTCGTCTTGTAGTATGGCCCTCAGCTGCCTTCAAAGTTGGTTGGAACTTGCTATACCAATGTCTTTTATGCCTATAAAAATTATGTACATATCTTGTCCAGACTAAAGACTGCAGGGACAAGAATTTATGTCATTCATCAGGTGTATAGTGCACAAATGCTCTAATGTACATCTTTGAGTAGGTTTTCTGAATGAATGCTATATCAAGTTCCTTTAATGAATGAATCAATGAATAAACAAATGAACGAATGGAAGAATGAACGAACGAATATGCAACGAATGAACAATGCACCCCAAATGCATCCCAAAACATCCGTGTCACACATGCATACATATAGATGCCCTTACGTACATGTATACATCAATACTTACCATTTGCATGTAGGCCATAATACACAGAAACAAAGACATGGCCAGCAAGAAAAAAAACAGCTTGTGTGCCTGCCTGTCTGATTCACTGTCAGTCTATCTCTAATCTCTATCCTCTCTATAGGGTTGTCTCTGTCTGTCTGTCTATCTGTCTGTCTGTCTCTAATCTCTATCCTCTCTAAAGTTGTCTCTGTCTTTCTGTCTATCTGTCTGTCTGTCTGTACAGACTACAGACTGGCTGTCTGTCTGACAGTCTGTATGTCTGTCTGTCTTGTCTGTCTGTCTTGGTAGCATTCTAACTCTATTTGCTTCTGTCAGACAGAGGCTGGGTTTTTTCTCCTTTATAATTTCTCACCTTGGCTGCATGTGGTGTTTATTGGTGATATAATTCGATTCTTAATCACTGTCATGTGTGTCATGTATTCTGGATCAACCACGCTCGTGGCTGCAATGTATGCATAGCTTTTCCCATTGCTGTCCTTCTATAGCAGACATTGTGCTACTGTACGGCATTGTTCTTCTCCATTTGGGTATTGCATTGTTGATTATGCTTATGCCTATACAGGTCATATGTTCTGTCTATAATGTATTTCCACCTTATAAATCCAAGTGTGGCTCCGTGATGCAATCTTCAGTATGCAATCTTGTGTTCACCTGCTGAAGATTACACATGTACATGTGCGGACTGTTTTCTATTTGGAGAACTTTGTTTATTTGATATTCTTAGCAAATACTCATTACTGCTTCCTATGTCAACAAGTGTCATGCTGTACGATATTCCTTGCACTTCCAAATTTTCTTTTGTAATTTTTTTTCGAAGTCTGAATATACAGCCATCAACTATTAACGTAACTCAACCTTTGTTGCTCTTTACAAATTTTAACTTCATTCTCTCACTTTTTTGCCACCTCAGTTTAAATTTACTGCAACTCGAAATCTCTAAGATCCTTTTTCACATATAGCTGCACTGTTAGTTTAAAACTGTCCATTTACAAAGGCTTTAAGACATATTACTATCATCAAAACCCAGCAGATACCATTATAGTTAAAATACTGAAATTACATGAAAGGATTGATAGCTACATGTAGATAGTATATGCTTTTTCATGCGTGTGCATTTCTCTTTCATGTACTGTCTTTGAACCAGAACCACTGTGAACGTTCGATGCTCGCCCTTTTGATTGTCGCCCTTTTGTTTGCTTTGCCTTTTGATCTGCGCCTTTATAATCGGTGCCCTTTTGAACTCGCCTTTTTGATGGTCACCCTTTCGAAGTCGCCCCTTTGATAGGATGAATATCCGTGCTATGACACTTTCATGCCCAGTAATGGCGGACCGACGCTAGAGAAGACCAGTTCCGGTGCCCACGATCAATCCTTGATGTATTAAAGCTTTGTGTAGTTTCCCAGATGAAATCAAGTCGCTTGGTCATTTTGATTTTATAGATAGTTTAAGTTTACATGGCATTAAACAGTGCAGTCTAATGTACATAATGTATGTATAGGGAAGTCCATCTGAAATGACCTCCCTTCAAAGCTGCGGTTATTTATTTCATCTGACCATTCAAACTTTGTGTTATAAACTCTCAAGTCTTTTTTATTTTGCCATGGCTGGGCTGGAAGGGCTCCTGATTAAGTTTCTTGCAGGTGCTATACGAGTCCATAGAATGAATGAATGAATGAACTAATTAATATATAATTATGAATTTGCATAGTGCGGAATATTTGAAACGGTCGTGTTCTTGACGATTGTTTCATACAAAACATTTAATCAACATTGATGACAAGTGCAATGTTCTTCCGATTTGCATGTAGCAAAACAAGGACGACGTCAGTGTAGGATATGGGGAAGATAGTTTTATGCACTCCATCGCCCATTGCAGCTTGGAGGATAGCTGTTTAGTCCCAGTTTTAATCCTATTTTACTTCACAGAGCCCTGGGGAAATTTTCTTCAAGAAGTGCGATGTAGGCTAATAAATTGGGTTGTTATATTTATGATTTAAGAGATGGGTGGGGACAAAAGTTTCTATTGCCTAAGATCATTTGTGCATGTTTTGACCCAATTAAGACACAATCCTTTTAGTCTCACTTTTTGGTTGTTAGTAAGCATTTCTTTATATATAGGGTGTTTGACCTTTTATAAACTCTGAAAGCCATTTATTGGTACGACCTTTGCCCCTCTTGATATAATCCTTACATTTAAGATTAAGGAGTCAGAGGACTTGTGCAAAATCGGTTTTTACAAAACCATGATTAATGAAACAGACGATGTATGTGGTGAGTTACTTGCATTTTGCCACTGTCTGGTCCAAGAAATTAATTTTCATATTCTATTACAGTCTCTGTGGCAACATCAGAACTCTTACCCCCAACTCATTTTAGGATCTTCCACTTTACAATTCTCAACCTAAACGCCACCACCTCAACAGCTACTCTGCCACCTCTGATCTTTGGTGACCGGACTACGACCTCCTTCGCACTATACTCTTGTGGACAACCTCTCTGACCAGACACAGCACTCGTAAATAAGTTGGTGCCCTGCGCCCACTTTCGAGTGGTGGGTTAGAAAATTGGGATATTACGATTTTTGTTTTGTTTTGTTTGTGCACTTTTTATAGTGCCCCTTCAAGCTCTCTACTCAGAGGCGCTCCCGAATGCAGAGCGGACACCGCATCGGAGTTTCACACCGAAGCGCTGAGCAATTGTGAGTGAAGGACTTGCCCAAGGTCCCTACGCAGCGGAGTGGATTCGAACCTCGAACCTTCCAGCTTCAAGGCAATGACGCCACCACTACACCACCGCGCCTCACGCGGTGGTGTAGTGGTGGCGTCTATGTGATTATGTGATTACGGCACAGGTTCTTCGGCTTTTTTTAACGTGCAGTTGTACACAAAATGTACAGTTCTAAATGTATTTGGTGCAGTTGTAGAAGAACTTATGTAAAGTGAAAACTAGCAAAAAAGGTCATTGTCTCTAGATTGGAAGTAATTTACCATGGAGGATGGGAAGGGAAAGAAGAAGTTGTGCAGTTCTAAAATTCCCTTAAAAACAGCCCTGCTCGGCTGGCGTATGCTAAAGCAGCTATAGGCGCTTCCGCAAATGGTGAATCTGTCGAACAAGGCCAAGAAATTCTTCTATATATGTAACCTAGTTGGTGCATTTGTCGCTGCACCTGTAATATTGGATGTTGGACAGAAATGACAGGAAGAAAGCGTCACTATGATAGCGGATGTATTTGACGCCGCCGCCATGGTTTGACGACCGGGATTTCTTTATCGTCTGCTTCGCTGGTTTGCCGCTCTGCGTACGTCATATCCGTTCGACGGACGAGCAGACGACCGAATGACGTATCAGTTTATGTGTGCTGTGTATAGGTGAGATAAAGCCTACAGTCGCTTTGTCATCCGGGCACAGATACAAGGAGTCATTTTGATGAGCAATGAAGCAGCTAATGGACAGTTAGTCTCCACGAGTCTTTGCACGAATTAAATGCGCCTCCTCCTCGTTTGAGAATTGTGGCCTTTGTGGGGCAGATGTGTGGACAGAATTGATCGCAATAAGAACAGGTAATGAGTAGCAACTTGCAGCAGGTTATCCCAAGAATGTTCTGATTTCAATTGACGGGAGCTAGTTAGGCTGGAGTTTAAATAACTTGTCAGCAGTTTAGCAAGTTAGGCAGCAATTTAGGTAGTTAGGCAGGAGTTTAGACAGTTAGGCAGCAATTTAGGTAGTTAGGCAGCAGTTTAGACAGTTAGGCAGCATGCAGTTTATAATATAATTGACAGCTCTGTAATAATCATGTAGCAGTTTAGATGGTCAGGCAACAATTTACCTAGTTAGGGAGAAGTTTAGGTAGTTAGGCAGCAGTTTAGGTAGTTAGGCAACAGTTTAGGTAGTTATGCATAGGCATTAGGCAGCAGTTTAGATAGTTAGGCAACAGTTTAAGTAGTTATATAGACAGCAGTTTAGGTAGTTAGACAGCAATTTAGGTAGTTATAGATCTATAGACTATATATGCTGCAGTTTGGGTGGTTTTTGCAACATTTTATTGCTGTATACAAGTACATTTCTGTGAGTTGTGTTGCTGTCTTCACTGACTTATATGTTTACAGATGAAGCCAAAGACACCTTGATGTTTTGGATGAGTTATTGAATAAGAAGTTGATGATAATTCTGCTTGGATTGACAGTTTTATACATAGATATACTGTTGATGGACTGAATAGTTTGCTATATCACAAGGTAGATGTGGTTTAAAAGTTATTATTATCAACGAATGGTGAATTTTATAAAATTGTTTGATTGAATTGTTACAAAAGGAATATGTGGCCTTCTGCCAGGCACTCAAGTGTGACCTTCTGCATGCCAAACAAATTCCATGACATTCTGAGATTATTGAAAATGAATGGATTTGTATGGCACTACCTGACAGGAAATGCACAAGCATCATTGTATGTTGGTTTTAGAACTTTCTCAACTTAAAATATTCTAGAGACTCGGGTTTGAATGCATGTTCTGTGCTGTACATGTAGGTAAGGTCCTGAGCTTATCAGCCACTGTCTGACTGTATAGGCCACATTCTCTTAGCTTTCTTATAAGCCTATCTTTATGTGTATACATACGACCATGGTACCTTTAGAGTGCGTATTCACGCATGACATTCTAAGATTGGAAGGGGAAGATGAGGACATATCTATATATAGGTCTGTATAAACCTCCTTCCTTAATCATGGCCGCGTCTTCATCTCACCGTCTTCTTTTCTTCTTCCTCTATGATCCTCGTGATCATGCATCAAGACATCTTCGCAGACATTCACCGCAGTCTCAGCTGCAGTCCCATGCGTGGTGTGTTGATATCCATGCGGCCTATTCTTCCGCCTCCGCCGCTACCGTATATGGAAACGGTAATTTGTCTGGAGACTCGTCCGCTCTAATCCCAAGCGAGTCGGATTCTGCGCTCCTCCATTGACCTGTGTTCCTCGGCAACAGTTGATTGGTCGGCTGGTGACAGATGAGCGCTTGACCACGGTCAGCCGCTGACCAGCTGTTCCAGGAAGTAATGATCTTCCCCGTGCACCAATTAGCTCCATGTGTCCCTCGGTCCCACGGATGTCTTCTTCCATGCAATTGGAGAGGTCGTCGTCAATAGGAGTGTACGGCGGCTCATCTCGCTTGATCCGGATCACGGGCTTTGTGTCGTGGAATTAATTTGCCGAATTTTCAACGTCCAATTAGGTTTCATGGCACCTGCAGTCGGACTTCCATTGAAATAGTTGATTCCTTAAGAAAGGGAGCAAGAAAGTAATCTCAGGCTTCCCTCTCTCATCTTAAGACAGTTTTATTTGGCCGTGCTGAGGTTGGGAGCGCCTCTGAGTAGCCCCCTTGAAGAAGTGCTATATGAGTGCATATATATAATGAATTAGTTATTGTTATTCATTAGCAACTTATATAGCACCCTTGTTTAGTGCACATGGTGTCAACTGTTGCTGCACCATAGTCTAGCCACAGGATCCATTTACTGAGATTGAGAGACAGTATCTATCTCTGTCTGCCTGCCTGCCTGCCTGCCTGCCTGCCTGTCTGTCTGTCTGTCTGTCTCTTTGCCTGCCTGACTAACTACATACCTACCTGCCTGAGGAATTTATGTAATGACCATTCAAGATAGAGATGCTGTCAACCCAGGCGTGTCCAAAGAGGAAGTCTTGAGTTGTTTAATTATGCAGTGAATAGGCTATAGCTGAAAGGTTGGGTTGAAAATTCTTGCATGTCTAGTTGTCCCAGCCACAAGTTCATAGATGTACCAAAGGCCAATGTGCGTTACTAAAATGCATTGGGTGTAATTGTGTGTTTGAACTCGATCCTTAGATGTGTCAATAGTCGAACAATGAAGAGGACTTACTGGTAAAACTCTTAAAAGTTTATTTTCAGATTGATAGCGCAAGCAAAATAAACAATGACATAACAAATGCTGAAGCGGTAGGAAACTGAGAGTTTTAGAAACAAAGCAACGATTATGCAAATAAGGTAAACTGAATCACTGAAAACTGTGTAAGGGTTTAACTCAACTTAACTCCCCCCCCCCCCCCCCAGGTAATTAATGGGAATTAAGTGAAGAGGTCAAAAAACTAAATTGGAGATTGAGCGCTCTCATCCAGCACCCGACAGTTCAATCTCTGGGTAGTGGGTACCCGTAGCATGGTAGATTTTAAGTTGAGAATTTTGAAAGCGAAATGATATAAGAAAAGAACTGAGCAGAGATGTAGGAAGAGAGTTCCATAATAATATAGTTTGCTGAAGTTCATGTTCAGTTCATTTCAACATGGTTACCACTACCAATTATTGAAAACAGGAGATTCAAAGTCAGTGCTAACTCATCGTCTCTACGCCTGTGATAAACAGTCTGCAGAGTAGGAAATCTTGTGAAGACCACTGCCGGTGTCACGAAATAGAGTATCCCCCGTATTAATTGTATCCCCCCCCAAAAAAGTCGAAAAAACCGTTTTCGCGTGAATTTTCTTTTGCAAATTAATTTTCATCTGCTTTGTTTTGAACAATGACACTAAAATGTATGTTTATTCCTACTAGATAATTTGTTTTACCCTGTTTTTGGAGCACTTAAAACATTTAAGACACTTAAAAACACTCAGAGTCACTAAATAAATTCGAGTTGCCTTTATCTGAGCATTGCCTAGGACACTTAAAACAATTAGAGTCACTTTAAATTTTGATTACAGCATAAATATTTTTATTATGCGCATTTTTCAAAAAACGGGATAGAATGGTTTATCCCCCCGGATAGTATAGACCGGTTAATTCCATCCGGGGGGATAGATTAATTCATCCCCCCGGATAGCTTTCAGGGGGGATACTCCGTTTCATGACACCGGAAACAAGAAGATCTTAAAGAACCTTTGGCTGAAGAAGAACAGCGCTCTCTAAGGGTAATCCATTGCTTGACCGAGAAGCCACTATAGAGTACTCAGACTCGGATTCAAAGCCCAGATGCAGCCATATGACGCAGACTCAGAGCCACGTACACTGTAGCTCTGACTCATAGTAACGTAACTCTGACTTGGAGCCACATAACTCGGACTCAGAACCACATAGCTCAGAGCCATGTAACTTGGACCCAGATCCATGTAACTAAAACTCAGAGCCATATAACTCAGACTCAGCCATGTAACTAGAAGCCAGAGCCTCGTAACTCAGACTCAGAGCCACATGCAATGTCAGCTGTCGACCACCACCTGCGCTTCCAATCAGATGCAACGCCTCATGCAGTGTGTATGCCCACTTGAAGATACAATTCTATCGTCACTACAGGACAGAGCATCATCGTTTCCGGCTCTATAATCCCGTTTCAGGTTTCATCACCTCATCTCAATTGTCAACAGATTCCAGGCTTTGTTTGCAATGATATCACTAAGCGAGTATAGCCTACATCCTCTTATTCCTCATTAGATCCGATTTCTTCTACGAAGATCTAATCCTTCGTGGCCCAGTGACTTCTGTGGCGCCAGAGAGATTATGGATGGATTCGTCTGCAATTAAATGGATAAAGATTAGATTAGATTTCTGAGGAAGTCTGTTGCCTGCCTAGCAACAGCTGCCGCGTGATTTGATTCTGGATGGCGCTTTTGTCAACAGCTTTTCGTTTTGTCCTTTGGAGAACTCGGCGTTGCCACGAATCAGGAATTTCCTTATTACGTTTTATTTATCGAAGCCTTTTACTTCTGTGTTGGCCAAATGCCAATAAACACACATATGTGCATGTGGCATTTTATTAAATTCCTTTTTGCTGATGTATCAGCTTATGTTGCAGATATTTACAAAGCACGAGTCCTTTTCAGTCTCTTAGTTATGTCAGCCCCTGAGGCAGCCATTCATATCATGAAGTTTAAGTAAGCACCTCATTTTCTTATCCTCTGTGTATGAGAGCGAGTTGCCATTCCTCTCCCTCACGGTCTCATCTTCCCACTCACCGTCATGTTTGGTCATTGTTCGAGCTGATTTGGCCAATGATAGACCAGATAATCTCAACCCAGATTTCTGCCCAGCTGGGGATTTGAACCACAGGCTCTCGATGGACAGACAGTTCAGCTCACAAACCACTACACTATTGAGCACCTCTTGATGAGAAATAAACAGATGCGTGGTATGAATACATGCAGAAAATCCAATATGACATCTTCAAAAGTCATTTCCCTCATTGGTTTGAAGTTAGTGCAGGGGAAGATAGTCATCATACATGCTCCAATGTTTACCGCAGATCATTTTTTTATAAGCCTGAGTATCGAAAAATTTGCTTTCAAAAATTGTTCCAAAAACTGAAGGATATAGATTAGGGCCCCCAGAAATTTGCGATCTTGCGCCGCGCAACTTTCGCGCAATTTTTTTATAAACCCGCAAGTGCGCAAATTTTAGCAATGTCCGCGATTTTCGCGCAAATTTTAACAATGTCCGCGATTTGCGCGCAAATTTTGGGCTTTCAATGGCTAAATCGTCATTGTGATGCGCGGCAAATTCAACATCGCAACGACAGCATTAGTCTACGTTGCGTTAGACAACAACTGAAAAAATGGCGACCACGGAGTGGGACGATAGCATCGAAGTTATCGAGACTATCGAGGAATCTGTAGTTAAAGAAGATAATTCTGTAAATATTGCGCGTACTCAAACGGTAAATTCTTCTAGAACCGCGATGCGACAAAATACGTTAGACAATGCGTTCACAAAGGAGCCACGAAACCACGTGCGTGACCCGTCGCATAGCTCCAGTGTTTCTGCTCGTGATCGAGCGAAAGAATTTATAAACGTTACTCATGAAGATGGAGGTCTGCTGTTCTGCAGTATGTGCAATCTGGTAATTGATCACACAAGAAAATCGTCGGTTATCAGCCACCTTGAGACAGCTAAACACAGGAAACGATCGCAGACTGCAGTTCCATCGGGGGTGGTTGAGGAGAAGCAGAAAACTAGTTATTAATATGCGAAAATTTGTTGTTTTTTGGTGCGCGTTTTTTGCAATTTCTTGGCGCAATTTTTCACTTTTTCTGGCGCAAATTTTCCGCAAATTTTCACTTTTTCTGGCGCAAATTTCTGGGGGGCCTAATAGATGCGAAAAGCAACGTATCATTATGTCTCAACATCATCTTGTATTGTCATCGTCGTCCTTTGTTGATTGAAACATTGTTACATTTATGCCACCATTGCAAAACTTACACCAGCTGGCCTTGTATTTGTGTCCAATCACTTCAGCCACAATAATCATGGAAGCAAAAAGAAATTCGCCAGTAAATATCTGTTTCATATCTGATGGATATAATAATTATTCTCCAAATGTGTGCTATGATTTATGCAGCCTGGCTCTGCCAGAGTAGGTCTACAAGAGTCGGCCTTTCATTGGTTGATGTGTGGGGTCTTGTATTGCTGAGTCACTATGTCATGATATATTTGATGCTGCAAGTGTTTAATCTAGTCCTCATGCTTGGAGGGCAGCAATCCAGGTTTCTGGAGAAATCGGTCGGTCGTCGGAAGGCAACCTGATATGCATAGCGCTGACAGAGGAGACATTTTCTGTGTCTCATAGCCCATTTTTCGCTTAGTATTTCTTATGTTTCGACTCTAATGTTTCCTTCACTCTGATGACCATTTTTAGTCTTTGTGTACAATTACAAATATACAGATCCCAGTAATAAATATTAATTTTTCAGATCTGATGACCTTTTTTATGTAAAGAGCAGCTGTCAATTTTTTTTGGGGGGGGGCAAATGTTATTCTTGGGAAGAGATGTCTAGATTAAACACTGTTTGATGCAGCAGTGGATAGCTATGCCACAATATGGAAATAATTCAATGCATGATTCATTAAGAATGGATTCAAGACGATGCCCTTAAAGAGTAGGTGAGTGAGTGAGTGAGTGAGTTAGTGAGTGAGTTAGTGAGTGAGAGAGAGTGAGTGAGTGAGTGAGTGATTGAGAGAGAGCGAGAGAGTGAGTGAGTGAGTGAGAGAGAGAGAGAGAGTGAGTGAGTGAGTGATTGAGAGTGAGTGATTGAGAGTGAGTAATTGAGAGTGAGTAATTGAGAGTGAGTGAGTGAGTTAGTTAGTTAGTTAGTTAGTTAGTTAGTTAGTTAGTTAGTTAGTGAGTGAGTGAGTGAGTGAGTGAGTGAGTGAGTGAGTGATTGAGTGAGTGAGTGAGTGAGTGTGAGTGAGTGAGTGAGTGAGTGAGTGAGTGAGTGAGTGAGTGAGTGAGTGAGTGAGTCTGTCAGTCAGTCAGTCAATGAGGAGAGAGTAAGTGAGTTAGTGAGTTGGGTAGAAATCTTTGAGAAGTGAGTTATCTTGTTAAGATATTAAAAACGATATTAAAAACGCTTTAGCATATGGTGGCAATTGGCAGATGTTTTGCTGCTTTTCATTTGTTAAGACCCGTACAATACATGTTGAGCATTGTAGAAATTGTGGAGCAGTCGAGTGAATGCAGCGGCGACTCATTTATTAGGTGCGTTACCTACTAAGCGCTTTTCCGATATGCGGCGTTCTTCCTAAGACGATCTTTTTCTTCGAAGCACGCACCACGTTCGAACGGCCATACATAACACTGTTTGCATTCCCATGTCATACGCAGGTTGATTTACTTCCAGAAACTCAAAGGACTTGGTCATTTTATGATTGCAGCTGCAGCTTTCATAAGAACCGACACCGGTGGGTGGTCATTTCATGTGTGGTCAGTCTTATGATATTACATGCCAGGCTGGTTCTCGACTCACTGTGTGCTTACAAGCCTTCCATAGTAGGCCTGAAATCAATAAGGAGATGGTGATGAGGCTGGTTTGAGCCAGAGGCAGATGAACTGTGCTGCAGTAGGCCTATTGAGTTTCCTCTAGACAATACTGGTACTCAGCTTGTTTATATAAGCATCCAGAATGAGTGCTCAGTTAGTTCTAAGTTATACGTACAGTGATGTATAGGAATCATCAGTCCACTGGTCATCCAACTGAGACAGATCTAAAAATTGTCATCATTAATCATCATCGACATCAACACCATCATCCATCATTATCATCATCATCATCATCATCATCATCATCATCATCATCAATGTAAATGTATCACTATGAGTCTCAGCATCATCTTGTATTGTCATCGTCTTCCTTTATTAATTTAAAACATTGTTGCATACCTAATACTGTTGTCAATTGGCCACATCAGCAGCACCCGTGTTTGGTGTAGAAGTAATAAGGTCAGTCAAGCAAGCAGGCCATTTCTGCTGATGCATACAGCCCATTCTGCGATGGATGAGTCAACAAAAGGCGCTAGTAAAAAGTGAGAATATCTGTTACAGCTGTGTGTGATTTCGTTTAAATTCCATTATGAGGAAGAGGTGACTGACACATGGAGCCAGCCAACTTGAGCCAAGGTCAATCGGGGTCAGGATGGATAGCCGAGCGACATCTGACGAGAGTGGAAGGTGTCGACAGCAAATTAATTTCAAAAATAACAACACAGATTATTTTAGCGACGATTTTGACGTTTCAACGATTCATAATGATGATGATGATGATGATGATGATGATGATGATGATGATGATATAGATGATGATGATGATGATGATGGCGGCGACGGCGTTATTAACTGGAAATTGTTCTTCGACACAAAAGTGCAGAATCTGTCGGCCCCATTAAATCGACCAGGGACGCAATTTGCTGTCGTCTATCCCACGGCGTGGCGTACCGACGACGCCGCCGCCGAAATTGCCCCATAATAGTTTGTCGGTCCCTATGTTACTCGATAGGCTTGATCCTGCTGGGTGACCTATGAACTCTCTTTTCCACAGCGTTGTGTAGTGCGGTTTCAGGTTTTCTTTCCGACCGCTATTGTAACAGACACTGTCTGTCATTAGAAGGCTTCCTGTCTGTTTTCCTGGCTATAGGTGCTCGGAGGTGGGAGTGGTCTCTGCTTTCCTTTGATTACGAGGTAACCAAATCAGATAAAGGAAAAGCAGACTGTTTAAAGTGGAGACACCAAACACGTAATTACTGCTTTGCTTTTCGATGCCATTCCGTCTGCCCAGCAATAAATTATAATGATCGGCTTTTAAACTATTTAAAGGTGGCATACTAGAATTAATAATATGCAAAGAGTAATCAGTGGCAGGGCCTTTTTTAAAGTGCAGTTGTACACAAAATGTGCAGTTTTAAATGGATTTGTGCAGTTATAGAAGCACTTCTGTATAGTTAAAACTAGCAAAAAGGTCATTGTTCTCCAATTGGAAGTAATTTACCATGAAGGGTGGGAAAGGAAAGAAGAGGTTGTGCAGTTCTAAAAATTCCTTTAAAACAGCCCTGACCAGTGGATCGAAGTGTGCTGTACACCCCAGTACTTTTTTGGTGGTTGGGAAGTTCTGAGAGATTTGGTAAATTTTTTCAAACAATGCTAATTTTGTATCTTTAGTTCAGCAAGCGGTAATGTCGTGATTATAGCAAAGGTGTCGACAAGCTTAAGATGCAATAATTTAGATTTCATGGAGCATTTAAGCTTAAGACATGATATTGTGTTGATACTTCTGACTGATAGCCACATTTAGTGCTCCTGTTGTAGGCTCTCAAAGGTTACTTTACTCAGTGGTTAAAGTGGTTTGGGTGAGCAGCGGGAATGCTGAATGTGAGCAGTGGGAACGCTGATGAAGAATTGCATTGAAATGCATGTGTTTTGGCGTTCCATCATGATAAGCAGTGGGAACGCAAGCCAAGAATTTCGAGAGCAGTGGGAACGCCGTTCCCACGCGTTCCCACCCACTTTAAACCCTGACTTTACTTATTGTCATTGTCTTGCCACTGATAGAACTACGCTTAATACATTACTTAATTGCGTTGAAATACCTCTTTGGTGGGAAAACCACCAACCCGCCTTGACGATGAAAATCTTAAAGTATTAATTATTACACTGTAAACTTATTTTACCATGCAACATTATGGTCGTAACAACAAATGATGCTAGTTTTTGATGTATTCTGGTACACTGTTGCCATAGAAATCCTATGTTCTTTTGGTAATTATTTTCAATTTAGAGACATTAGGTGGCAAAAAGAACGTCGATTATTCTAGTTCCTGCATGCCGATGTCTTTTGTACCTTGACTCGCATGTGCAGGCCGTGACTTGACACATTGCTGCCTCTGCCTCATTGTTTTTCAGCAACCATTTTCCTGTGGTCTGTTTTGAACGTCATTGTTGCTGTGCTTGTCGTAATTCTCTTCCTGATTTTTTTTTTGTCATAGAATGTGGAACAAAGTGAGACTGTGTCGCTGTCGAGATGCAGAGAAAACGAACGTTGTACAGCGGTAAGTGCCTGAACTGCTTTTTCTTGACCACATGCAGAGCCGCGTTCTTTGTCGGCTTCTGCATTCGGAAATGTCGGTGAAAGTTTGCTTGGTTGGAAAATATTGTAGTTTTGGCCTCAATTTTGCCTTCTTAATGTTGTGTTCATTGTGTGATTAAAATATTCTTATTTGTTTATTGCTAATGTTGGGAACATTTTCAACATGCACAGTCACTCGGAAATGCAAATATGAGGCACGTTATGTTATGTTTTCATTGCGAATGACTGTGATGTTGTTATGCTGATATAAATGTTTTGTGTTGAGTCAGCAACAATATTTTGGTTTTAGTCATAAGTTCCACAATTCTTTAGTGCCAGAAAACTTAACAGAGGGCCCAGCTTATTTTCCATAGTCACTCCTACCCATAGGTGGAGGATGTTCTGGATGAGGTTTGAAAAGAAAAATTGAAAAACTTCTGATCGACTGCAATGTTATGCAATTTGGTACATAATGGTTGTACGAATGTATGAGAACACTTGACATATATAGCATTTTCAGTAACTCATAAAGGCACTGTGCAATGTACAATGCAGCAATTATGTGAGGTATGCAAATGGTGCTATAATTATGCCTCTTCATACCTGCGCATTGAGGAGAGGCTTTAGGGTGCATGGAAGGATATTGAAGAGTGGAAAGACTACTTTAGATGGTCAATGTTTGATCTGTCAAAACATTGTCACAGGCACTGTGGGCAGCAGAACCTATCACTTCCAGCATTTGAACTCTAGAGGTGTTACTCTGACAGGAAGAGTGCACGATCGCCTCCAACTATACCCTTCCACAATTTGACTGAACCACTAGTTGGCAGATGACATTGGCAAACTGAGCAGAATAGGATGTGATACAAGGCTGCCTAATAGTTGAATTCAACTCCTGTAGTAACTTAATCATTCATTAATTCATACTATGAATTTCCGACCCAGACGACATCCACTTTAGTAGCTGTTCGCCCTCTGATCCTATGGTAACTCGACTTGGCCCACCATTGGAATTGTATATACTCTTACGGACAACCTTTTGACTCAACGCAGCTCTCGTGAATAAGCTGGTTCCCCGCGCTTGGCTTTCGAGTAGCACTTTAGAAATTTGGAGATTATGATTACGAATTGTGATCATACTGCCGTGTGTTCGTTTGGAATGAACAAAGATTATTACTATTATTATCATTATTATTATTATTATTATATTTTTAGTGCTTGGAATTGTATTGGAATTGTATTAGTCTCAAATAGAGTTAGTCTGGATTTCTCGTGGTTTTCTAAGTTTCACGTTAAATGCATGGAAAGATATTGAAGAGTGGAAAGACTACTTTAGATGGTCAATGTTTGATCTGTCAGAACATTGTCACAGGCCCTGTTGGCAGCAGAACCTATCACTTCCAGCATTTGAACTCTAGAGGTGTTACTCATCACACTGGCATAAAGCTCACTGCTCAATGAAATCTTTAGCCAGGTGTCCTTCTGGGTTCCATCAAACCTCTCCATTGTGGAAGCACAGATCCCTGTATAAATAAATTCTTGCCGTGCAAACAAATTTCCCTTCCATTGCTGTCGCAACTCTTCAGACTTGTGTTTATAGTCATCTACTTAGACAAGCAATCAAGGTTTTACATTTGCAAATGTGTTCCTGTGTATATTGGAAGGATACATATCAGTTTGTGTATACGTAATAAAATTCTGCCTGTCAGCGGCATGGAGATTTATTTGCTATGAATCTGTCATTCTGTCAATCAGTGAAATGGACTCTGTGAAGACTGAGTGCTGGTCTTTTTCCTCTGGGTCCGGGTTTGATTCCCAATGGGTGTGTGCAAATTGGACAGCTATTTGTTAGTCAGTGAAACTTGAAGATCTATGTGGCTTTCTGTAATCATCACTGCTCATATGTGTTTCTGGTTTCAGCCTAAGATTTGCAGGGCAGATGGGCATGGTGGCTTATATTGCCAATAGCTTCCGAAATTTGTTAATTAATTAGAATTAGATTAGAATTAGCTACTGATATTAATTTGCTAATTAATTAAAATTAGAATCAGCGAAATCTTTTAGCTCATTGAATGGAATTGGCTAATTGCCTAATTGGTTAGGTAATTGATTAGAATCTTATAGATTTATTAGGTAGTTACCCACTTCTGGACAGGGCGATAAAAGATACTTTACTCAATTGTTGATTTGATAATCTTTCTGCTGATTGTATCATCATGAATGCCTGTTTTGACTTCTGCACAGGTGCAAAATTACCTTGATTAGCAATTGAATCAATAACTCCTCGGAAAGCTTTTCCTTATGTGTTATATGATATGACTTAGAATCTAAGCCAGAGCGTTCAGTTGTATAATTAAAACCCTGGATGTTTGTGAAACATTGCCACATTGCCATTACATTCCACATTGCCATTACATACCACATTGCCATTACATTCCTTTCCCAATGTTGTGGCCTACAATGAGCTCATATTGCATGATTTATTACTAACCACCAAATAACTGTCTGACTACTGGCAATACTTTCTGTCCTTAATTACCAGACAATTTATGTGCAGGAATGTTCCTGCAGCCACTATAGCAATATCTGTTGGAAGAAAAATCGGATAAGATCATCATCAATCTAAAGAAAGCAATGGTCAAAAGAGTTACGAGATGCGTTGGCTCAAGAAACCGTGACGAAGCAGTTGAACCAAAAGATGATGTTGATGAAAGACAAAGACACATCGTTCTACGCTGTAAAGCAAACATCATAAGAAAAGCCGGATGCCGTGGGCGTCAGCAGATTGTGGAGTAAGGAAGCGAGTATTGTGATCGATAAGTAATGGGATTACGGATACCTGGATCCAGAGTATATACATGGAGAATTTGACCGCAATAATGATATGAAGCTGCAGAAAGGGGTGACCATAGGTGTAAATAAAGCTAAGAAAACATTAAGGAAAAGAGAGAGAGCCCTGGCGGACTCTAGAATTTCTATGGAAAACACCTGGTGCCGAGTAAGGTGGGACTGGATGCACGATTGTCTGCAATGTTCCTGTGGAACTGTAGAACATATGAAAGAAAGTAGGAGTGGCTTGTATATCTGACAAGGTATATGAGAAGTCAGACTGAGGGGGTATGGTCACATGGAGTGAGCGGAGGATTCCAACATCAAAAGACTAATGAAGGCAGAGGTGCAGGGACAACGCAGTCGGGGATGGTAGAAGAAGAGATGGATAGACATGATCCACAGACTTCTTAAACTGAAACCGGAAGACAATGGTCATAGAACGATGATAAGGAGACAAAGAATGCGAGTCACTGACCCCTCCCCTCCCCAGTCCCCATCTAGAGATTAATTCACGCCAGAAGGAAAAGAAGATAAACATGAAGTATTGTGATTGTGTTTTAACCATTTCATGACATGCAGTAATTGGTTTCCCTCCCCTCCCCCTGTCACTTTTAGTGCAAGTTCTTTGTCAAAGCATTACATGTAAGAAAAGTGTCTTGGATTTTATTTACCCTGATTTTAAAATTTCACCTTTTATTTTGGTATTTTACTTACCTTTAGCATCAATGCCAGTGGCACGTTGGTAGCAGCTGTCAATAATGTGGATTACATTTTATTTTAGGATGTTGGTTGGTGTTATTAGGATGATGGTCAGTTTGGATAAGTATTCAGTAGATAACCATACAACAGTGAAAATAATCGGTTGTATTATAAGATTTTATATATCATCCACTGACATCCTATGCTGTGTGCAGCATTATTCAGAATCATTGTTACAAAGTGTAGTGATGAATAGTCTTGCTGAGCTGTTGCCTGCTGAGCCTAGCAGGAGGACACAAAGGGAGGAGGGAGGAAGCAGCAAACAATGAGCTTATGCTGGTGCTGTCCTGGCCAAAGAATGCTTCTTGAACACTTTCACCTCTTATGGCCTTTGTTTGAACTTTTTCTGGCTGTGCCTACCTTTTCTGCTATTGGACAATGCTCTTACAAGTGTGATTAATGGAAAAACTCCTGGTCTGTGAAAATCAGTGAACACTGTAAGTACTTAATGGGCTTCTAATTGCCTCATTTATCTTCTCCAGAGATGTGTATTTTGCTGCCATGAATATTCTATTGTCTTTTTTATCTCCATCTGTTTACAGTTCATTTTAGAGATGTTCAGAAATGATTGGTCTTCATCTGCTCTTAACTAGGTCACCAGCTCTGTCTCTGATATATCTTCAGGAAGCAACATGTTTTAGGTGTGTGTGACCAACTGTATTCTTGATACTCAGCATTGTTGACCACACAGGAAAGAGTGGTCTTAGACTCTTAACGTGGGCCTATTTATTAAAAAAATGGCAAAATTGCTCCTTCTTGGTTCATATGTGTACAACTGCATGAGTGTATATCTTTGTAAATGTGTACATGCCATACACTTAGTTGTGTGCATAGATATACATTGTACAGCCGTGTACATTGGTGTACATCTGCATCAATCATGCTGCAAACTGAGGGCTCTGAGATAAAAGCAACAGGAATGCAACAGTTCTATGAATGGCTTATTGGAATCCCCTGTTTTTGATCATATGTAACTTTTTTGTTTAGAGCAGGGGTGTAGACCCATGCGACAAGAGATTTGCTGCATAACATATGACGCAGTCCGTTGTAATTTCCAAGCATTGTGCCGGCCAAATTGAATTCAGAAATTCGTGTCAGAAATTTCTTCAGCGCACATCCTAACGAAGTTGCGCTAATGCACTTGCTGTCCTCGGGTAACGCACGGTGCGAGGATGATGAAGTCGTATACGCTGCACTTGTGCACTGTCTGATGTTCTGCAGTTACACGTGTCACTGATTTTGCCAGTGCGGCATTGCACGAACACTGCACCAGCCTCTAATTCGGTTTCTGTCACGGCCGCGTATCACTGGTGACTGACCATGTTGCGCTGGCCAGAGAGAACACTGCAGCCAAAAGGAAATGTGGCTGGTGGTGTTCTGAACATAACACATGCGGTCTGGTAAAAAATATGACTTGAATCATAGTTGTAAAAAACGTTTTTTTCGTTTTTTATTCTCTCCCAAAAAACGTCGTTTTTTTCGTTTTTTATTTTTCCCATCGTTTTTTATCGTTTTTTTCGATTTTTATGTAACTTTATTTAATTATTTTCTGTCTAATATTATTTTCCTTAATTTAATTTTTTCTGATATTCCATACGTTTTCACCGTACTCTCAAGGATGCAGCTAACTATAAGGTCTTTATGTAATTGTTTAAGTCATTATTTTGAGAAATGCTTCAAATACATATAGTAGATCCCTACAAGAAATGAAACTTGTAAGAGTTATTTTGATATAAAATTCTTGGGTCTATAATTAATATTTATAAGTAACAATTTTAAGCACAAATATACAATATATAATTTAATAAACTTCTGTGGTTTTTGCTTCTGGTTAGATTTTAATTGTGTTATGTCGATCTTATAATGTAGACTTATGTCTACAATTTAAATTTGAAAAGATTTCAATACCTTTAATTTGTCCGAATTTCTTATTAAACCGAAATTATAAGAAAAAAATAACTGTGGTAGATTAATGGTACTTTTACCAATTATTTTGGCCTAATAATAAAGTTGTGTTATTTGCAGTTTCTTGATAAAATTGCATAAGCAAGGTTTGTAAGCTGAAAATGAAATTTCAGATGTAACAAAGACAAATTATTTTCCGTTTTCGTTTTTTATCGTTTTTTTCCCGTTTTTTATTATTTCGAAAAAAACGACGTTTTTTACCGTTTTTTATTTTATTTTCATCGTTTTTTACATCTATGACTTGAATGCTTTTTGATTCTGCTGTCACAAATAACAAGCTAAGAGTATATATACACATTACATGAGATAAGAATATATATACATATGCATTGAATATATGTATAATTATTTATGTGACCCATCTGACCAAATCCAGGTGTATGTCACAAGCCACGCTTCTGATATAAATGTGATAAAACTCAATTTGTTCAATTTTTGGTTTTTGACAGAAAATGATAAATAAATATGTTTTTAAGATATTAAAACAACAATTTGTGGAAAAAATCTTATTTTTTTAGCGATATTTTAGATGATTTTGAAGTGGCTGTTGTTTAAATAATTCGATAACTTTTAGTGAAATTTGCCACTTTTCCACCATTAATAACCATTATATTCGGCGTGAGGCTATAGCATGGCAAATAGAGCATTAATGAAAAATTCACACTTCCTTCTAGCCTATTATGTAGTGATTTTAGCCCAATTTATTTGCTGCGAATTTCATTCAATCCTGAACATGGTTGCTAAGGAATTTTGCTTTCCAAAGTATAAAGAAAACTTTAAATGCATTTTTTTCAGAATTGTAGTTCGAACGGTTGAACCATATTTTTACTCATAACTTTGGACAGGAACATGGTAGAACAATAAGATTTGTGTCATTGTAATTAAAGAAGGGACTTTATTATTTTAAATGTTGCATGATACTCAAATTGAAATTCGACTTGAGCCTGTTTTTGGTCAGACAGGTCACATATATAGTATATTATATACACTGCATACACATAATATACACAGTCAATGGCATATACATAATTTTGTACATGCACACACAAATATGTGTGTGTACTATGTAATGTATGTACTATGTATGGATGCATGTATACATGTGTGCATGTATTTGGTCATTGTAGAGGACCTTAATAGAGCATGAGTAGTTAAGTGCAGAGTATAGTTTGATGTGATCATCATTTTGTTTCGCAGCAGTTTCCACTTCAACAGAGAAGCGTTGAAGTCTTACCATGTTGAAGAAATGCGAGGAATATGTAACTGTTCCATCTTCCCAGTTTTCTAATTGTTAAAAAGTACATTAGTCTTATCCTGGAAATCCTAACATTACCCTTGACATTTTTATCAAATTCAGCATTTGTCATGATATTGTGCCCTGTGAACGTTTAATGGAATATTCAGACAATTATTCTGGGTATAAAAATTATCTGAAAGATAATGGAACGTCCGGCAGTTGAGAAGATGCAAAAGGCAGACAGAATGAAGAGTAAAGGAGCACTTCTGAGTAGGTGGTCTCGAATTGGCGCTATATAAATCCTCCCAATAAATGAGCAGTGTGGTTGAGTAGATGTAAAAACAAACATAGAAAGAATTGAGTTGTAACAGCAAAAATGGTGACAGCAGGATGGAATGCAAAACACACACAGGCAACCAGACAGACAGAAAGACAGACAGATAGGCAAACTAAATGAAGCTGACAGGACAAGGAAAAGCTGATTTTTTTAAAAGCAGCTTTGAAATGGCATGCTGCATAACGATGACGCTGTGTAAATTGTTGGTTTCATCATCGTTTGAATGACTTCATCAAGAACTGAGATCTTATCTTATTTTTTATGCCTCTGTGCACATATATATAATATATAGTATAATTATATATATATATACGTACAGATATATGTATATATATATACAACATTTCCTGTTTGGCTAACTCTAACTCTCAGTCGTACGATAGTTTTTGGCTGCATTCGGAGATTAGCAATCGGCCAATTGGACGTCGTTCCATCCATATGGCTTATAAATATTTAAAACAAAATTACGTCCAGACAATATAACGTATTGCCAATTACACTGGACAACAAATTTTTACAAAAGTCATGTTACAGAAATGAAATTAGTCAGTTCTTATCAATTTTTATGTGCTGAACACGAATATGACAGTGAAATTGCTTAATTGGCTCTAGTTTTTTTGTAATCTCAAATGAAGTAATTTTATATCGCACAATGCATTCCAATAGTGATACACTTACGGTTAATATTTGTAAAAACCAGGTCATAGACTAGTTCTTATATTTTTTTGCCTGTCTCTTGTACAGCTGTTCGGGAGCATCTCTGTGGAGTGTCCAGCAGTAGTCAGCCAACATTTTAGTGGACCATTTTCCCTGGTACCTTTGCTCCATTGTTGCGATATCTTGATGAAAGCGTTCGCCATGTTCGTCACTAACCACACCACAGTTGTCAGGGAAGAAATCCAGATGGGAGTGAAGGAAATGCATCTTCAGCGACATATTGCAGCGAAATTTCTAGTACTGCTTGAGCATGTCTTCTACTAGTTCCTTGTAGTTTTCTGCCCTAACATTCCCCAGAAAATCTGTAGACACTAGACGAAAAGCATTCCATGCTTGTTTCGCATCACCCTCCAGCAAGTTGTTGAAGCGGTCATCTTTGAAAAGTTCTCTAATCTGAGGGCCCACGAAAACTCCCTCTTTAATCTTTGCTTCGCTGAGTCGAGGGAATTTTTCATGCAGGTATCGGAAAGCTGGCGAAGTGCGGTCCATGGCTTTCACGAAGTTCTTCACCAAACCTAGGTAGTAGGATTTTGTGAGCCTCGACCAGAGCTGGGTGCTGGATATTCTTCTGTCCAACTGCCATGTTTTGTCTGGGAGTCCATTCCTTCCGCACGTAGTGCAACTCTCTTGCCCGACTATCCCACTCACACAAGAAACACATATATTTTGTGTATCCTTACTGCAGTCCCATTAAAATGGCAACTACCTTCAAATCACCGCAAAGGTGCCATTTGTACCTGTTATAGTCAATGTAATGCAGTAGCTGTTCTAGAAGATTCCATTGTCGGAATCTTGATCCTAGCAACTCTGCCTTGTTTTTGGATAAGTTCAAATCACGAACAAGGTCATTTAGTTCTTCCTGTGTTATTCTGTGTGGGGTTGATGATGCACCACAGTGAAAATCGGGATCACTGCACGCTGACGGACCAGGAGAGGAGGCTCACCCTTGTCCTCATCAGATGAATCAACGAAAATATATTCTGCTGGAGGTTCTGGAATAGGAAGTCCATCACCATGTGGAACTGGTCTCAATGCAGACGGAATGTTTGGGTAGACTATTGTCGACTTCTTTTGCTTCGTTATTCCACCGGAAAGAGGAGGAACCAAGCAGGAGTAACAGTCATCTAAGTGGTTGCTTTGCTTTCTCCACACCATGGGAACTGCAAACGGCATTGATGGTCTTTTGCCATTCAACCACTGTGAAAGCTGTGTTGTACATGTAGCACAGCATATATGTGGGGCCCATGGCTTGTCTTGGTCACCAACCTTGCATCCGAAGTAAGCATGATATGAGGTGGAATATTACATCATTCTAGACTTATTTAGGATATTGTCGCAGTTCTACTGCATAAATTTACAAGGTGAAACATAAGAAATGAAGTATATGAAATATTTTCAAAACGAGAGCCAATAAAAACTTTTTATGGTTATATTCGTGTTCAGCACACCAAGATGCTACACATTAGGGCCTTTTCCAGTCAGTAACGATTTCTATGTTGACCAGTGTTAGAGGTAAAGTCTTCCATCAGGTTTGAACCCATGCGCGGCGCTGCCAACGGTCAAAGGCCGATATGCCATAGCTAGCATTTTGTGATCACACACGCAGCACACACACACACACACACACACAGATGGGAAGATACAAACAGACGGACAGACAAAGAGACTGTATAGTGCAGTGACAGTCTGATCCTGCAATGACAGTAGCATATTAGATCATCATGGTTGTCATCATCGTCGTCGTCATCATCATCATCGTCACATCAGAGGATAACTTACACGGCTGCGTTGCTCTTCAAGTCTGCTAATGTTACAAGCCTGGGATTTGCGCTAATTAGCACGCCTCTGGCAAGAGACCAGCGCCGCCGCCAAGAGACCCTCCTCTCACCCATCCATCCGTCCTTCCGCTGACCTCTCTCCCCTTCCCCTGCCTCCTCCTCCTACTCTGAGGAGGAGAGGGCACCATCTGTCGCGAATTCTGAAACGATGTCAAGACGTGGAGTAAGAATGGCGGATGAATAACCGATTTTCCGGATAAAGAAGCTCACGGTGTTTTATACCATGAGCATCAGCAGCAGCAGCAGCAGCAGCATGGTGTATACAGCTGCTCTGTTGTTTGTGAGTGCTACTTCATAAACTTCACCATATCGCTGCACTTTACTAACCGCGGCGGCTTCCTTCCTTCCGCGTTTAAGTGACCAAAGAGGTTTTGCTTGATGCACCAGAATCTATTTGTAAGGCCTGCTACCATTAGCTGAT
The DNA here is from genome assembly GCA_949752735.1 of Lumbricus terrestris. NCBI lineage: Eukaryota > Metazoa > Annelida > Clitellata > Crassiclitellata > Lumbricidae > Lumbricus > Lumbricus terrestris. The sequence goes on along the minus strand of OX457047.1, from coordinate 15,721,660 downwards.
GGATGGATGGATGGATAGGTGAGTGGGTGAGTAGGTGGGTGGATAGGTGGATGGATGTTAGATGGATCAAGGACTCCTATATCTTTAGATGCAATGTATCTAGATGTCTATGGATGGATTGATTAGATGGATTAGATAAGATGGATAGATAAATGGATAGATAGATAGATTGATAGATTGATTGATAGATAGTTAGATAGGTAGGTAGGTAGGTAGGTAGGTTAGATAGGTTAGATTAGATTAGATTAGAATAGACAGACACAGACAGACAGACAGATAGATAGATAAATAGATGGATAGATAGATAGGTAGATAGATAGGTAGATGGATACATAGATAGATACACAGACAGACAGACAGATAGATAGATAAATAGATGGATAGATAGATAGATAGATTGATTGATTGATAGATAGTTAGATAGGTAGGTAGGTAGGTAGGTAGGTAGGTAGGTAGGTAGGTAGGTTAGATAGGTTAGATTAGATTAGATTAGAATAGACAGACACAGACAGACAGACAGATAGATAGATAAATAGATGGATAGATAGATAGATAGATAGATGGATACATAGATAGATAGATAGATAGATAGATAGATAGATAGATAGATAGATAGATAGACAGACAGGCAGATAGATAGATAGATAGATAGATAGATAGATAGATAGATAGATAGATAGATAGATAGATAGATAGATAGATAGGTAGCACACACCTGTTTACCCATGGAGTGGCTTTTGTCCTGTGAGTTATGTGCTGTAGAGACCATGCTCTTCCGCCTTTGATGCAGCAGCCAGTGTCTCCTTTGAACAGTCGATGGTAGGAAGAAGTGAAGAAGCACATGCCATCAGTCCTCCGCTGCAGTAAACAACGCACTAAGACATTTCTTTTCAATGCATCATCAATTGTTCCTCTACACTACAGCGACTTGTCTTGAAGACACAGATTTCTGTGTAGAACCATAAATTCATGCCTCATCGTGTGAAGTAACAATAGTTAGTAGCTGATTGTGGGACACGGTTGCCTATTGGTCAGAGCAGACACTTTGTAGCATGGAGAGCATGGTAGATGGGTTCAAAAGCAGCCTTCCCGTATACATAGGCTGTCATCTGTGTGAGGACCTTGGGCAAGTTCTTTACTCAAGCTGCTCAGTGCTATGAACTGATGCCTCATTACTAGATTGTGGCATATTTCTTGTTACATGTTTAACGACACTGCCATATCAAAGATGATTAGTGTCGCCCTCCTCCTTTATCCAGGCTTGGGACTGGCATTGGCACGGAACAACCAGTGGCGGAGTTGTGGCATATTTCATTGACTGTGGGTCTTATATAAGGCACCTTCCACCCACCCATCCACCCACCGACCGACCAATCAACCTCCAGCCACCAGAGCTTCCTCCCCACACCTCCCCCATGGCCCTCACCTGCATCCAGGGGGGAGCTCCCCCCCCCCCCGTAGACTTTCTCATTGAAAGCACAGATGCATAAATCAGAAAGAGCGATGGACGGAGGAGGACGGTTGCCAAAGCCGTTGCATGATGAGACTGAAAAAACGCCAACCACTGAAAAATTATTAATTGCGAGCATTAGGAAGAGACTGGCATGTAGACAGACAAATGCAGACAGGCAGACAGACAGCTAATGAAATAATCAGATTTATTCAAGGGAAAATCACCCAGGTCTTGGGAAGAAATTCATGTCAAAGCTTAATTTATAAATATATACATGTATATATAATTATATATACACACATATATATACATGTATATATCTGCATATAAGTGAGCTTTACAGTATGACTGTTGTTATTATATGCAAATAATAACCGGAAGCAGAAAAACCAGAATGGTTGGGCATTAATTTTCTAACCTTGGTCATCTACCCTCGTTAATAACTTAATAAGCCAGTCCTAATTGCTCAGTTTTTTCCACTGTCCAACAAGGTTACTTGTTTGCATTTCTTGTTCATATCTAAAACTAGAAATTGTTTGTGATCGAGTTCTGCTGTTGTCGAACCCAGTGCTTAAAGTGTGGAAAAATAAGTGCCTGGACGCACCTTATCTTTCTAAAAGAAGTGCCTGGACGCCCCTTACCGTTCCAGTCATTGCTGGTCAATAAGTGGCTGGACGGCGTTCAGATTTTAAAATAAGTGCATGGACGCCGTCCATGACCGTCCAGCCACACTTTAAGCCCTGGTCGAACCTATATTCGAGTTGGCTGTTTGTGTCGTTTCGTTTTTTGTTTCTGCTTAACTGCATTGTGTGATAGTAGAGATCATTAGCGTCACCCTCCTCATTTATCCAGACTTGGGACTGGCACTGCCAAAGTGCAAGCTGTTGTGGAGTTTTTGTATCATTTCAGTTTCAACTTAAAACTTATATATGCTTTAAAATCATTTCAGTTGACTTGAATCACGCTGCTTCAGATTGCTGATAATAATATGTCTTCTGGATCTGATTGTGGCTTCAGTTTCATGTGCCATCAGTTGTTGCCTTGTGCTTGCCATGACCCTACAGCTGTGAACGTAATAATAATAATCATAATAGCAATAATAATAATAATACAAATCTTTATTTGATTTCATACTGACAACGCAGTATGATTGCAATTCAGAGTATGAATGGATGATCCACAAGTTATTACAGGAGTCGAATATAACTGTTGGCAGCCTTGCAGACTGCACAATGCACATTGCATCCTACTACTCAGTTTGCCAATGCCGTCTGTTGATTGGAAGGTTGAGTGGACCTTTGTTATTTATTTATTTATTTGTTATTTATTTGTTTGTTATTTATTTATTCAATAAAGTAATACATACTTAATTACTTATTTACTTACTTACTTACTTATTTACTTACTTACTCACTTGCATGTACTATGACTTAATATCTTATTGACTCTCTAATGACCAGAGTGCAGCACCAACAGCGAGTGGTACTAATCAATGCAGCCTGTTTATTGCTATTTTAAAGTGTTAAGTTGATGATGATTACAATCATTGTTGTCATTATCATCTTTATGTAAATTTTAGTCATTTCTATGATGTATGCTGAACTTGTCATTTATTTTGCCTACGTTGTTGTTTGTTTCAGTGCATGATTCCTTGTGATCAGCCTTCCATCAGCACAGACCTTTGCTCCAAATCTTGCACGGAATTTGTAAGTTTTTCTCTCGAGAAATGACACGAGAAATTCCTTCATTTGACTTTCATTGGGTGAGAATTGCTGGGGTTGGGGTTTCAACCCCCCAGTCTTTTTTAGAGCCCCATAGTAATGTCTGTTTTTCACTCCCCATTCTAAATGTATCATAGTCAAAAACCCCAGTTATTTTTTCACAATTCTTACACTGGGTCAGAGAATTAGTCGAGCTGAGTAGGCTGTAGGAGGAGAAATCTCTAACCAGCTTTCTGCCCTGTTGTGGATTTGAACCCTTGAGAGTCGAGATTGACAGTCGATCATGCTATCCACTACACTACAGCAGAGCACCACCTGCAAATACCTGCAAATTAGCCTATTTATTCGGCCACTGACCATTTTGCTGGTCGGCATTGCTTGTACAGCTGAAGGGTCCACAGAGGATCATGCAGTGGACGGCTGCGTGACAGTGAATTATATATATTTATACATACCTAATTGATATAAACAACTAAGCTTAGGCAATTTAATTATATATACATGTATATTGCTGAAGTATGTAGGTATATATTATATGCTATGCATATATATATATATATATGTTTATGTATGTATTGATATGACTATACATATAAAGATATATATAATATATATGTGTGTATATATATTTATACACAGTATATTGGAGGTAGGATTGAGTGAGCTGTGTGCAGATTGCAGGCATTGGCTAATTAATGGCGGGAGTTGAGTATAATTGGATCCTAAGAGAAGAATATGTTTCTGCAATGTTGGGTCTGCCACAACTCCTCCTCATCCTTCTCCTCCTCGTCCTTGTCCTCCTCCTCCTTGTCCTCCTCCTTCTTGTCCTCCGCCTCCTTCTTGTCCTCCTCCTCCTACTCCTTCTTGTCCTCCTCCTACTACTCCTTCTTCTCCTCCCTCTCCTACCCCTCCTCCTTCTTGTCCTGCTCCTCCTCCTACTCCTCCTTCTTGTCCTCCTCCTCCTCCTTCTTGTCCTCCTCCTACTCCTTCTTCTTGTCCTCCTCCTCCTCCTTCTTGTCCTCCTCCTACTCCTTCTTGTCCTCCTCCTCCTCCTTCTTGTCCTCCTCCTACTCCTTCTTCTTGTCCTCCTCCTACTCCTTCTTCTTGTCTTCCTCCTCGTCCTCCTCCTCGTCCTCCTTGTCCTCCTTCTTCCTGTCCTCCTCCACCTTGTCCTCCTCCTTCTTGTCCTCCTCCTCCTCCTCTTCCTCCTCCTACTCCTCCTTCTCATCCGTCTACGCCTGCACTCCTCGCCACCGCCGCCGCCCTTGTGCGCCACTGTCGTCGACGAAGACAGATTTACTTTATTAAGTCGGTCATAGAAGACAGAGGACGCGTGAATATTTGTCGTCGTCGTCGTCGTCGTCTTCGCTTTGTCAGAGTCGGACGGATGGACGCAGCCAGTCATTGAGAAGAACGGAAACGGACTGACAGAAGAAATGTGACAGGAACTGAACTGCAGACTTTACTCAGCCTACACTTCGTTGGGAAAGAGTAGAAGCCTATAAAGGAAGGGAGGATGGATGAGTTCGGTGGCATGATAGATGAAACCACAGATTTACCCTTGGATTCAATCGAATGGTGGTGTAGGGTACCTGGAAGAAAGTTTGTGTGGATATCTTTGTTTGTGGTAAGACTTGGGAGAGGGAGGGAGACATCCACTGAGAGCAAGGGCAAGTGGAAGAAGACGATGGGATCATTGAACATAATATTGTGATTGTTGAATTCATCATGGTGCCTGGTGTTACAGACTTACAGTGGTGTACATAGAGCTGGCATTCATTGCATGTTGGTTGGTAGATTGAAAGGGACAATGGTCAAGGTCACTCCAGTGGCACATGTCTTTCCCTTACCAAACATCTGAACATAGACTTTGTCCATAGATGTAAAAAACGATGGAAACGGAATAAAAAACGGTAAAAACGTCGTTTTTTTCGAAAAAATAAAAAACGACAAAAAAACGATAAAAAACGGAAACGGTAAATAATTTGACTTTGCTACATCTAAAACCGCATTTTAACCTTGAAAAAATTGATTAGGAACCTACTTCACGCAGGCAATCAGTTAAATGATGATGTTAAACGATGAAATAATGACTTTAGTTAGCTGAATCATTGAGAGTTGGCGGAAAACATAAGGAATATCAGAAAAAATTAAAAATAAGGAGAATAATAACATAAAGTAAATGAATAAATAAAGTTAAAGAAAAAATAAAAAACGATAAAAAACGATGGGAAAAATAAAAAACGAAAAAAAAGACATTTTTTGGGAGAGAATAAAAAACGAAAAAAACGTTTTTTACAACTATGACTTTGTCAGACACAGTTTGTATATTTCTGAGACTTGGTTGCCCATCAGAAGGAAGGGAGAGAGGGCCTACCACATGCATTGTATATGCCTAGACAATTTGTTTCACCTGAAGACCTTTGCACTTTTCACTCAACCTGAACCTGGATGATATCTAGAATGGACAATAAGCAGAGATGTAAATGCTCTAAACCAGGGCTTAAAGTGTGGCTGGACGGTCATGGATGTCGTCAATATGCTTATTTTAAAATCTGAACGCTGTCCAGCCACTTATTGGCCAGCACAGCCTGGACAGGTAAGGGGCATCCAGGCGCTTCCTTTGGAAAGGTAATGGGCGTCCAGGCACTTATTTTTCCACATTTGAAGCACTGCTCTAAACGTACGTAGCAGAACGTCCATTGTTTGCAAGCCAGCCAACTTCAGCATGTTGAAACCACTATGCATACTCCACATTTTGACATAATAATAATCGGTTGAAAATTCTGCAGGAGTCAATCAACAACTCACATGGCTAGGAATAGAAACATAAATGCTAGATGATGCATATATATGTGATAAATATAATTATATATATATATATATATATATATATGAATATGATATACTGAGAAATTAATTATTTCTTTCTCTGGTTAGCTTGGGTAACATTGACCATTCCTTGTAATAGGATTGACCTCTGCAACTCCTTGAACACATAGTTTGCTCTTGTAGTGTTTTAACCCCAGGTGATAGATAATGATTTTCAGCCCAGAACCACACATCTGATATCTGTGATAGACAGTCCTTGGTCAACTAGGGAAAGTGCCACAGAGATTACTTGGAGTTATTACAAGGATTTCAACTATGAAGAATGCTTGAGAAGGTGTAGACTAACAGCATTGGAGAGAAGGAGGAGCAACTATCTAATTGAAGCCGACACTGGAAATGAAACACAAAAGTGAGAGAGGTTCTTTCAATTACCTACTACCAAACAAGGCAGCCGGTGGTCACAGGTATAAAATAAAATGTTATGGCAGAAATTCTTAAGTGCAAGAGTTGTGGAATGGCTTGGATGATATAGAGGATAGAAGACAATATAAAAGCTTTTAAGAGGAAGCTAGGAAGTGACTGACCATACATGTTCTGAGCCACTTAAAACCCTTGTTTTCTGATGCGATGCATACTAAAGAAGACTAGAATAGGGATCACAATAATCGCACTTGGCAGTGGGTGCTGCAGGAGAGCATTAGTAAAGAGCAGTTGTGTGTTAAAGGCATGGAACTAAAGAGGCAGTTGGTTCAGACCAAGGAGTGATGGAGAAAGGCGCGTTGGAGAAGTATAGTGTCGTGGATATTTAGTGTTTGTCCAATCGAATTGGGCAGAGGGAGGAGGAAGAGGATAAGGAAGAGGAGTAGGTGAAGACGGAACCAAGGCACTCCACTAATGTTACGAAGTTAATTGGTTGGCTCAGGCGTAGGGTGGCACTCCAAATTTTTTTCCCAAATTCTTACCTTCCCACCCCTTACTTCTGTTAATTTTACATAAAGATTGAAGCACACCAAGTTTTGGAACATTATAACAACATTTACTGGTAGCTCCACAAAGTCATAGTTTGAAGATTTTGTATTTATTATGAAGCATTGCGACAAATTAGTCAAATGTTAAATTTGACTTTTCTACAGTGTTTTATATGGAAGTAAACTTTTACCTTCCCAAGTTTCCATGCTCTATTGTTGTTACTAGATTAGTCAAAATATTAGTAATAATAAAGAACACAACGTTTTGAACCATTTCAGTAAATCTTGGTCTGGTGCGTTAACATTCAACAATGTCAAAGTTTAATATTTTATCATCAAGTGTCGGACTGCAAGTTAATGTCCAAGCACAGTTGATTTGTTGGCATTAGGGAAGGTCTGGCGATGCTTCTCTACCACCTGCAAGAGGTACTGTTTCTGTTCCTCCTGGTTGGTGCTGACACTTTTGAAGGACTGGACAAGAGCAACACCACGCTCCGCTGCATTGTTCACCACCTTCAACTCTTTGAGCTTCTTCTGACCATCAGCATAGGCCTCATTATTTTCCCATGTGTTGGGATCGTGTATGAGGAAGTCATGTGGGATGTCAAGAGCAGTGAACAGTGTTCTGGTGTGCTGAGACACGAAGTCACACAACTGTTTGTCTTGGATGTCTGCTGCAGTGAGAACTATGCGACGAGGAGGGTCTGGGTGTCCAGTCTTTCGCAGAGCTGCAACCATTGCTATCTTCATTTCAACTGGCACACTGGGATCGAAAAACGCAAGCCCTACAAGAACTTCACTCAAATACCACAAATGACCCGAGAATGTCTAAATTGCAGCGTTGGAAATCGCTACAGTTGTATCCCCGTAGCTGTACAAGTCGCGTAGAAGTTGCAAGTCATTGCTTGGGGCTGATGCAGCACTTGTACATTAATTAGGGTGCCACTCGGCAACTTATTACGGAAATTGATTCTGTTTTTCATAGTGATCAAGGACACCATTGAATGAATCAGCGGCATTGTTGACCACCATCAGACTCTCTGCTCATATTGGAGCACTAGCATACTCAGAAAATATGCTCTCTCAAGTGCTAGGGTGAAGGTCTTAAGGACAGGAAGTCATGTGATATTCCAATTGCCACAAGAAGCTGCTAAGTATGTTGTGACAACCATCGCTGCATTGGTATAGTAACAGTGCCATGCAGCACAACGTGTCAAGGAGTTTGTCCATGAGTTTCTTTACTTACGGCTGTGACCATTGCTTCCTTCCAGAGGAACCATTGTATCAAAGAAAGTAAGACCATTTAGGATTTCACCTAGATGCTACAATTATTTATGACTTCAGAGGGACTTGATTGCTGAATCGGCAACAGTTTGGTTGTTTGTCTGTATGCATCAAACTCATGCGGAAGATTCAAGTCGTTGCGAGGATCATGCATGTGCATACAGACACTTAATGTACAACTTCACAACTGCTTTGAACTCTTGGAGAGCTGACAACTCGCGTTTGGTGACGTTTATTGTGAGTGAAATAAGTAGCTTTTAAAGCTGTATGTGACCTTGCCATCCATCTATAGGCTAACTAGCTCTAGGATGCACGGGCTCCAGGGACATAGATACGCGCATATTCCCCACTTTCCACTCCTTCTAAACATATCAGTGCCAGGTGAAAGAGCTCATAGTGGTCTTAACAGTCTTGGCTGAATATCATTGAGCTGGATGAGTTCGGTAAACTCACTTTGCATCGGATTCAAACCAGTGCAGTTGTTATCACCTTTATACCATTTTCATACCGGATCTGCTTCAAATATGCATACTTGAGTCTCTAAATCTGTTAAATTATATCTTGATGTTATGCCACTGGAGGTCCCATCTGGTGCTGAACGCTTTGGCATCGACTAATTCCATGATTATGGTCTACAAACCAAGCTCATCCACTGGGATACGCTTTTGTACCAGACAAAACACAGGCGTGCACCATCATGAAGGCATGTAGTGCTGGAAGTTGTATGAAGTGACAAATACAGTCTTTATATTTAGCCTTTTTTGGTTTATCTATGTTATTATAACAACAACCAAGAATTGAGAAAGATTAAAAATTACAAGAAACATTATTATTCTTAGTCAGTATGAACAATGAGTCACAGCGCAGCCTGTTCTCTGTAGATATAAGTTATTTCCATACGCGATTTCAAAGAAATGATGTGATTCGCTGCTACAAACTACTAACGCGCGGAGCTACCTCTAAATATTTATCAATCTGAATAAAATTTGCAACACATGAGTTTCTTGTCATATATAAACATCTTTAGGGGGTGGGAAACTGGATTAGGCAAAATTATTTTTTGACCATGCATTTCGTTGTCACCCTACTCAGGCGCATATTGTCATGGGGACAAAGACAGGCGTTATACGTATGTATGCCACCGATGTCTCATTGTCATTGTCAGTCCTTTGACTTGCCATTGTCAGGTGACATTAACTGATCCATTGCGGCTTCTAGAGTTATTCAGAGTGGCCCTTAAGTATGGCCTTGCGCCTGCTCGTTTGTCTGTGTGCATCTGCGTTACTCTGTTGCTAGCACTTCATACAACATGGCTGCCTCAGGGATAGAGTTTCAGCTGCTGTTCTTCTTTCTCTCAAATCATCAGATAATCCAGTGCAGTTGTATTCAAAGTTTTCCAAAGGTTATGATCCCAATATATCAAGATAAACTACTAACCTAAATGTCAACAACGCCATTGATCCTGAACATTTATAATTTATTTTAAAATAATCCATAAGTTTCTATGCTTCTTCCACTGATAATATATATATATATATATAATATATAATTATATATATATATTCGTTTTATTATAAATAGAACAGAATCAAGGTAAACTAGCACAATAAAGTGTAAACCAAAATTGTATAATACACTATCATGATGGGGTCACAAGAAGCACGTGTATTTTTAGATGTTGAGTACTGTAGTGTGAAGATGCTAATTTGTGCAGAGCAGTTCACCATCTGAGCATATGCTGGATTGCTTGAGACAATGATAAAGAATCTGACGGAATAAAATAATTAAAAAATGAGCTGATCTGTGAAACCAATGATCAAAGATTTTGTATGCTGAATCTCGAGTAGAACACTGTTCCGTTTACTCTAGGACCCACAAACGGAATATACACACATGTACATATGTATAATTGTATATGTATTCAAGTGTCAGGGATAAGTAGGCCACGATGCTAAATTTTCCTGTAGCTTGTCGTAGAACTGCATTCAAGCTATATGTATATACGGACATTGATATAGCGCCATACGATAACCTCATGAAGACTAATCTTTAGAGATAAGAGATGACATTGCTATGATGACGGTGCAGTTCTTGAGGACCCTGATCCGTGCAACATTAGTTTTAAATTAAACCATGTTGCCAGACCAGAGATGGGAAGTAATCCACACGATTCAATAAATTGCCGATTTGCATTAGAATTAGCTACTGAAATTTGCTTATCTATTAGAATAAGGAAAATCTTGTAAGCAATCAGTTTCAATTAGAATTAGCAAAGCTTTGGCATACGGCCAATCAATTGGCTAATTAATTAGTTATATATTGCTAATTGACTAGAATTGGTGAATTCTTGTAGCTGATCAAATAGAATTCTAATTAGCTATTCATCTATTCAATTAGCTTAAGTCAATTGGAATCTAATTGAATAGGTACCCATCTTTGTGCTGCCACACAATGAAATTACCTTGGAGCGAAAGCGCCATATTGTCAGACGCCTGCTGCAGTGCAATATAGCCATGGCATGACTTCAGACTGATGATGATTATTATTATGAGAATTATTTTCATTGTTTCATTATTCGCAAAATTCGTAATAATCATAGCGATGCCACTGCGCTTAAAGATCTAGTCGACAATGCAATTCGCCACATTATTAGAACTTTTCGTTTTAAATACAGGTCAGCTATTGTTGTGTTTTGTTTATCATGCATGCTTTTGTCGGTCGTACTCTAGGCTGCTGATGCTATGACTGGGTGCGTTGAAAGCTGTCGCTTCCTGCGCCAGGTGAACTCCATCCGGCCGGGCACCTGTCCTCCCGAGATGCAGGCGACCGGATCAGCCGCTCTCTGCGTCAAGGGTTGCAGCAGCGATGCGGACTGCGGTCCACGACTGAGATGCTGTTCCAACGGATGCGGCTGGACCTGTCAAAGCCCATCGCACACCTTTGATGGTCGGTGGCTGAAATTTCATGGGCGGAGTTTGGTTTCCGTTCTTGGAGGGGCTAAAGTCTTCTTGGGGGGGGGCTAAGCCAGGAAAAAGAAACCCATACACGGTAAAAAAAATTAATCTGGGTCTTCTTTGGCTGGCTTAGCTTAGCCCCCCCCTGATAAACTCCGCCCAGGGGCTGAATCATAGGCACCCTATTGTACTAGTCTCTACCATCTGTTGACGTATTTAACACTGAGGATCTGTTACAGAGTGGCCGTATGCACTGGCAGGCCTAGTGGCGTTTCTTTGTTTCGCCTTTGCACTGTTACCCCCCCCCCCCGCTGCCAAATGTTATCGAGAAGGAAAAGGTCAATCCAGTCTCAGTGGATCCATTTTGACCCTTTTGGATTGATCCTTTGACCCTTTTGGATTGATCCTTTGACCCTTTTGGATTGATCCTTTGACCCTTTTGGATTGATCCTTTGACTTGTGTGCATGAATCACTTGAAAGTTGTTGATTTTGTGCTGATTGCTATTGTTTTGTGTTTGGTTGATGATGCTCTGTCAATAAATGGCTACTATTGAGCTATTGAGATATATACTTCTGCGCGGAAGATGACAAAACATGCAGTTATTGGTCCTAAGTGACTATTCTTTTGCATTGAAAATGATAAAACATGCAGCCATTAGGCCTAGGTGAATATTCTTTTGCATTGAAAATGATAAAACATGCAGTTATTGGGCCTTCCTGGCTATTCTTTTTGCATTGAAAATGACAAAACCTGCAGTTATTGGGCCTAAGTGGCTATTCTTTTGCATTGAAAATGATAAAACATGCAGTTATTGGGCCTAGGTGGCTATTCTTTTTGCATTATAATGACAAAACCTGCAGTTATTGGTGCCACGACCTACTATCAATCAGACACTTACACCTATCTTGTCCGATTGACTCACCTGTTGCATTGTGTGGAGTAGACGTGACTCCTATTTATTGCAGACTTATTTGGTTGCACTGTCATTTACGAAGGTGATGATAACTAATTAGTCTTTTCGTTCAAACCTTCTTCCTCTCTCCGACTGGCATCAGCCACCTTGAAGTCACGTAGTAATACCTTCCTGTCTGCTAATTGCCTTGGAGTGTTCAGCAGAGTCATACCTGTTTGAAAGGGATTTTGCTCCCTGCTGATGAGAGGAAAGCGAGAATTGAATGTGTCGGCTCATTGCTTGACGGTTTAAAAATTATTGTGCTTTATATGTCGATTAGGTCTCTGGAATAAACAAATGATTGATTGATTTGTTGGTTGGTTGACTGATTGATTGATTGATTATTTGAATGATTGATTGATTGATTATTTGAATGATTGATTGATTGATTATTTGAATGATTGATTGAGTGATTTTACACAGGTGCATTTCAGGTTCTAATTGAAGCAGTGGTCATTGACTGATTGATTGATTAATTGATTGATTGATTAATTGATTGATTGGTTGATTGGGATCGATTGATTGATCTTACAAAAGGGTATGCCAGGTTCTACTCACAGCAGTGGTCACTTGACTTCTTTGGTCTCTTCATTTGTTGACTTTGCTGTACTTATATTCTAGGCATGCCAGAGATTCCTGAAAGTCCAGAAGCAATTGCTGAGTCCGATGTTGAAGGCGTCACCGTGAGATGGCACACCGTATCTTCAAATACTTCTGGTCAGATATTGTATCTATTGGAGGCGCGGTCAGTCCTAGGCAGACGGCCTGATGAAGATCAAGCATGGTCAGCCTGGATGCAGACTGCCCAGGTGCTTCTTTCCATTACATTACATTACATTACATTCCTACGTCTGCAGACTGCCCAGATGCTTCTTTCCATTACATTACATTACATTACTACGTCTTAAGGCATGTCCATGAAGCGACCAACCCTCGAATCGAGGATGGTTAAAGACAAGACAAGACTACGTCTGAGTAGCTGTGTGTGTTTTGTGTGAGATGCTGTGTAACTTGTAAGAATTACTTGGCATACTATACCTGAGTTCATTGGAATGAATTGGGAAGAAGGAGAGGGTCATTTGTCAGACATCTAGCAGTTATGCATGAGGTTGGGTTAGACAATAGACTAATTGATTGCAGATTAAGACATGCAATCTAATTTTAGTGGCAGGGTTTCCAATGTTGACTTTGTTAGGGTAGATAAACAAGTAGAAAGACTTGCGTTCAGCCATCAAAGCCTTGACAGACCAATGAACTACTTTGGGCTACCCTTTTTCACCAACCTCTCTGTCTCCACACGGTACTCATGAATATGCTGGTGCACTGAGCTTGGCTTGTTTGAGATTACAATTATTTCAGAATGCACAGAACTGGTTCGAGACTTTCAACCAGCTGAGTTGCTGAATGTAATTCTGATGTGAATCAGAACATGAGTCAAAGAATAATCCATAGATCGAGTACAATGTACAATGTGTATTGTTCTTTGTATTGTATATGACCATTTATGGAGTGCTCCTCTAAGCAGAAACTTGTCAGAAGTGTTCGTAGTGCAATTGAGCCTGAAAGAAAGGCAGGATTTGAGGCAAGAGAAAGATGAGGAAAAACTGACTACCAGAGAATAAGACAGAGCAAACTGATGGTGGAAGGCCATTTCCACAGAGAGGGACCTACTATGACTGCTAATGTAAGAAATGTGCAGGAAGCAGAGTTAGGCTGATTGATTAAAACATAATTTTTTAACTTCAAGACAGATGTTCATCTCAGATTCTCAATCATAGGCAAATCATGAACTTAATCAGTGGCCAAGGCGTCCAGCTGGAGTCCACGATGATAGGATACTGACGATACGCTGCAATTTAGTCGTCAGAAGAGTACTTGTGTGTTAAACTAGAAGGTGTTCTGGTGGTTAGTGCTACCAGGTCTGTTGACGTCACCCTACAATATATTATACAGGATTGGCACTACTGGGGACAGACAGTGGCAGAGTCTTGTGTGTGTGTGTCAGACTTTTGTTTTTGTTGTTACAGACAACTGACGCATCTCTTTTGGTTGAAGGACTGCTGCCAGGACATTGGTATCAATTTCGGATATCCGCAGTTAACATTTACGGAACGCAGGGTCCATCTCTCGCCTCAGAACCGTACACACTACCGAAAGGTTTCTTCATAGATCATCACTTAATAAAATATTTTGTAACACTGAATTATTTCTACTGCATCAGCTGATCGTTTGTCACACTTTTTGCCAGTTATTGATTGTATTATTGACGTGTGTAGCACTTCTTGTCGCTACTTTCTTTTATTATGATAATGTACATCGTTGGTCTTAATAGTTTTTTTTCACTAAATTGGGTTTTGCTTGCGGCCATTGCTAAAGAACGTGGCTTTCTAAATGTGTTTCTATCTGTTTGTGTCTGTCTGTGTCTGTCTTTGTCTGTCTTGATCTGTCTGCCTCTTACTTCACCTTGCCAATGTTATTAGTTGTTGGCTTATTTCCTGTTGTCCGTGCAGAGCCGAGCAGGCCAAACCCTCCATTGAATCTGACTGAAGGTGACACAATAGTGAGCGACGGTGGCATTGCTGTGTCCATTAGCTGGTCGCCTCCAATTGAGTCCGATCTGCCAGTCGCAAGGTACAAGGTATGTAGAGGTCATCAATCATCATCCACACTACCGGTATATTCCTTAACATTTGTTCCTCTTTATATATATATATATATATATATATATATATATATATATATATATATATACATACATACATACATACATACATACATACATACATACATACATACATACATACATACATACATATGTATGTATATGTATGTATGTATGTATATCATTATATGTAGATAGATATATAATGATATATAATTTATATTGTTTGTCCGACTAAAGACTACCTATTCTTGCACTGTAGCAAAATGAAATTTGTGCGTTGCATTCTTTTTCAAATTTCTAAGTCAAAGCAACTGTTTTCAGCTCATAATGTTCTTTCAGCAGAAACGTGGACTATGCGAAAAGCAGAAGTGGAAAGACTTGAGTCATTTGAAATGTGGCTATGGAGAAGAATGGCCAAGATTAGTATTGGATGGACTACAGAACCAATGAAGTGGTGCTGCAACTGGTGCAAGAAGAAAGATTGCTGATTGAGACAATACAGAAGAGGCAGATAACTGACTGGGTCACATGTTGAGGGAGACTCGCTTTTGAGGATAGTACTCAAGGAAAGAATGGAGGGAAAGAAACCACCTGGACGACAGCGAAAGATGATGATAGATTGGATGACGGACAAAGAAAAGGGACGGGATATAAAGAAATCATGGAAAAAGCATAGATTAGACAAGAATAGTGTCATTGGAATCATGGACCTGCCTATTGGCAGAACACTAACAAAAAAGAATGTTCTTTAAATTCTGAGATTTGGACATTTTAAGTTCGCATGTGTTTAAATTCAAACCCGTAAAAAGCACTCCTGCCATTTCTCTTGATACCAGCATGATAAGGAGGTGGCGGTGCTAAATATGCAGATCATGCGAAGTTGTTATTTTATCGAAAAGCAAGAGAGGACAATTATATGGAAGGGTTGAAATACAATAAAAATAACAGGGACAAAGCCCGGAAATTGTCTCATTAGAATAAAACACATGATGACTGGGGTAACGATTTAGATGGGTAAAAATACACGAAAACCTTGGAACAAAACCAGGACAAAGCCGTGAGATATCTCACCTCCTTAACGCTGCTACACTGAGCACTGTGACAGTTATGGCTAAATATGCTAATCAAGCTAAGAGGTTAGTAGGTTTTTGATGATGTTTCCTAGAGAAGGCGGCTACCTGCCATAGTCAAGGTGAGAGTTTACTATATATATATATATATATATATATATATATATATATATATATATATATATATATATATACAGCAAGCGATGATGGTGTTTGCTAAATGAGTTAATTTAATTTAATTTTGTAATCCTTGGAACAAAACCAGGAAAAAGTCGTGAGAAATCTCACCTCCTTAACGCTGCTACACTGCAGTGAAAGTTAGCGCTAAATATGCAAATCAAGCTAAGAGGTTAGTAGGTCTTTGATGATGTTTCCTAGAGAAGGCGGCTACCTGCCATAGTCAAGGTGAGAGTTTACTATATATATATATATATAGAGCAAGCGATGGTGTTTGATAAATGAGTTTTGATTGGAGGTGTGGTCAATTTCTGCAGATCTACTGGAGCAAAAGGGTCAAGGGTCAGTCACTGACTCTGTCATCATCACAGGAATTCCGTCAGGTCCTTTCGACTGATCATCTCTCGTTTCAGCTCACTGACCTTGAACCAGATTCCACGTACCTCGTACAGGTGAGCAACACTGCACTCTATCCAGGTAGACTGAAAAAAATCATTGGACATCTTCATCAAAGCCCAGAAACAGCATTGGTCTGTCAGACAGTTAATTTTAGTGGAACTGTGTTGGTTAGTTTGCTCATGAAATCGTGCCATATGGTTTCAACTATTTGAAGTTTGGTGATGTGCTGAATGGTTATACACTGTCACAAAGATCAAAGGACATTGATTTGATACCTATTTAAGAGAGGAGGACGATATGGAAGGGTTGAAATGCAAGAAAAATAACAAGGACAATGCCCGGAAAATGTCTCATTAAAATAACAAGGACAAATTTGTGTAACTGTTAAGATCAAAAGGACATTGGTTTGCTACCTATGTAATTGTTTTTTAGAGATGTATACCTGTTACTGCTAACTGTATCAATTAGGTTCAGGCTCTGTCGCAGTTTGGTGATGTGCGTCTGAAGAGTGAGCGCACATCAATCCACATCACAACACTCCCTATCAAGAGATCATCAGAACACAGTAGGATCATTCGCTTGTTCAAATCATCTATTATAATTATATTCTATTTACACGTATATTATAATTATTATCAGTCAGTGCTTCTTTTCTGCGCATCATTCTTTTCATTGCAGTTACATTCAGTGAGATGAGAAAGCAACTCTAAGTGTTGAAAAATAGGCGTTGGATAATTAAAATTATTCGCTAGTTATCAGCCAATATACTACAATGCAACTGTATTTGATGCAGCAATGCAAGTGTATTTTGTACAGTGCAATACAACTGTATCTGATTTGATGCAATACAACTGTATTTGATTTGATGCAATACAACTGTATCTGCTATGATGCAATATAGCGATTATCACTCTTATAATTATAACAGTCGCAACAGCCTTAGAATAGAAGTAGCTTTTTAGGCGTTTATTCATTCCAAGAGTTTATATAGCACCTCTTCAAGAAACCTAATTGTGCTGGACTATTTGTATTGGTGTTCTGTGTTTTTTACTCCAGCGTGTACCGGTAAATGTTCAAATACGCCTATTTACATACATACATGCATGTCTACTTACACTGATAACATTGCGCTGCCATGGAATATGCACGACCTTCATCTGACCTTGTACTGATGCGATGGAGATGAATGTACAAGCAGATTGATGGTTTTCTTGATTGCCTGTGTCTGATTCTTCCTCCTCATCCTCCGTCTGTGTAGGGTTGGGGTTGCCTTCTGAGCCGCTTGTCTTGTCCCGATCCTTTGTTACTCCGACCTCGCCGACATCACTCTACGTCACGGCCATCTATTATCAGAACGGTCTGCTCAGGGCGAATGTTACATGGGACCTCTACGAAGGTAATGATGCTTCAGTCACAGTTTCACAATTCCTCTAAGCAATTTAGTAAATGGTGTAAAACTCGTTTCTTTATTTTTGCGACAAGTGAGTTTCGGTATACACTGTTGAATAGTTTGAAACTGAAAGTGTTACATTTTTTATTATTTCCTGACACTATTATTAAATCTGTAACGCACATTACGCTGTAGAATGGGTTTCTTCAAATGTTTCGTTGTGCATATTTGCATGAGAAAAAGAGCCGTGAACTGTTAAATCGATAAACTGTTCTTTACTATTTTTACACTTGTTTCTACAGCTAAATATGCTGTTAACTTAAATTGCGTGGCACAGTGGCTGATTGGTTAGGAATAAAATGTGGAGCGTATGGGTTTGAACCTCTTCTGAGTCAGTGACCTTGTGCTAACACCTTGAGCAAATTGAGCATATTCTTCACTCACAATTGCTCAGCGCATTTGATATTCATTTGCATTTGTAAACTTTGGAAGGATGGCAAAATCAGATAATGGGTTGTATTGTATTTATTTGCCATTCATTGCAGTATTAAACAGCAATCGATTATTCTGTTACTAGTACTTACTGATTACATGCCTGTGAAAATTTAATGCATAAGTTAAGTAAAATATGACAAAAGAAGTCTAAGACATTTGTGACCCCCATCGACCAATACCAGGCGCATGTTGCAACACACGCTTCTGAGATAATGACCAAAATTGTGACAAAAACCAATTTGTTCAATTTTTAGCTTTTGACAGAAAATGATAAGCAAATATGTCTTATACACATTAAAACAACAACTTTTGCAAAAAATCTTATTTTTAATGATATTTTTGATGATTATGTGGTGTTAATTGTTTAAATAATTCAATGACTTTTCCTACCATTTTCCACTTTCCTGCCGTTAATAGCCATATTCAGCATATTGCTAGCATAACAAATTAGGCATGAGTAAAATGTCAAGACTTCCTTCTAGCATATTATTATGCAATCTGTTTATTTGTGGCAAATTTTATTCAATTCTGAACATGGTTGCTAAAGCATCTTGCATTCCAAAGTTATAGGGAATTTTAAATGCATTTTTTTCAGAATTGTAATTCGAACGGTTGAACCATATTTTTACTCATGACTTTGGACATGAACATGGTAGAGCAATAAGATTTGTGTCATTTCGAAGAAGAGACTCTATTCTTTTTGAAGGTATATGACACTTAAATTGTACAAAACGACTTAAGCCTGATTTTGGTCAGATGGGTCACATGTGTCTGAGTTTTGCATCACTAAACCGACTCCTGAGGACTTGACTTTATATCTTTTGTCAGCGAGCAGTGAGTACGCTGTCTCCCTACCACGGTTCATGCATTGTGTAGACAAATTTAGAAGATTTGCAATTACAATAATTTTACCAGATGTCCTCAGGAAATGTTGTCGAATACTTGAGTGGCTTTATGACTGCTGGCATTGCAAGTGTGTGTTTGTCTGTTATGGTATGAGAGAGAGAGATATTTGGTCGCAGTTCCACGACAGAAGAGCACAGGAGTTGGTTTAACCAGATCTCGCAGTGCAAATATCTATCTGTCCGTAAACACGGCATCTGCTGCATTGTGTTTTGATTGAAAGCGTCTTCGGACGTTTTGTTGGTCGGCAAAAACGGTCAACATAATCTGGCGCACTGTGCGGCTGGCAAATTGGAGGTCTCGAGTAGTGAGCTAATATTGGCCGAGCCTGTGCTTTGGTGGATTGGTTGGTTGGTTGGTGCTTGGGAAAGAAAGACCTGCAGCACGAGGAGGCCGTCATTCAGATGTTGCTTAATTCTAGGCAGAAATCTGCCTTAGTGTCTCCATTTTTGGATCAGAGACTCACAAGTGCATGCGCATGAGTGCATGCACACATGCACTTGCACGCACAGGGAATAATAATGACTGTAGTATTTATAATAACAATGATAGGGAATAGATATTTTGATGGATTAGATAATTATAATAAATAGATTAAATTACAGAATTTATTTCACCATGAGATTATGTTGCAATGAAATTATGTTGCAGAACGATTATATTACGCAACATCACAGAGAAAACCTTGTTGAATTTGAGATCCCATTCTTCAGCCACACTCTATCAGACTTCATTATCTGTATTGTTGAATGTTTGGGTTTAACGAGCTATGTCAGGTAGAAGTTAAGTATAACAGGAGTGAAGTTACAGAAACAGCCTTTGTAGAAGTGTACTGATTAGAGAGTTCATAGATGTTTGAAGCCTGAAGACAAAGAATGACATTAGAAACGTAAGGAGAAGAGGTGTTATTAGAAAGGGAAAGGCCAAGAAAGGGGTTGTGGAAATAAGGCAGATTGAGAAAGGGGGGAAGAGAGATGCAGAGGCAAATTAGACAGATCGGAAAAGACAGGGAGAGAATTTCGGGTAGAGGAAAAGAGGCAGAGGAATATTAGACAGGTCAGAAAAGACAGAGAGAATTTCAGGTTTAGAGGAAAAGGTGAAAATGAATGAAAGAGAGGGCCATGTAAGGTTAAAAGTAAATATTTTTTTCTCTCAACCTCACCACACAGTCATATGGACAGTAACCATGTCCTTCGTGGTCTATTTCCCCCCCACAACAAATATGGCGTACATATCACCGATGCCATAACTTCCGGCCCCCGCTTAAGAACAATACAAACTTTGTTTCCAGAGTCCTTTACAAGAGCGCAAATCATCTATTTAGCCAATAAACAAATTTGATCTTTTAATAAAGACGTGTTAATTCTCATTTTGCTTACTTACTATTGTACCAGGTTGCAGTGTGTCAGCCTGTATCCTTCCATGAATTAAACGAATATACATATAGAATATGAAACTATTGTGGAACTTGGTTATAGTTTCCACGGATGAGTTCAGTTTTGGAATCATGGTAGCTTTAAAAGTTCTGTTATTTGTGTTGGATGTGAAAAGGCAAGAGAGAGGACAGAGTGGTGGGGCAAGAGAGAGGTCATCGGAGAAGTGCAAGAGAGAGGACAGTGGAGAATGGCAAGAGAGGGGACAGAGGAGGACTGCAAGAGAGAGGTCAGAGAAGAAGGACAATAGAGAGGACAGAGGAGAAGGACAAGAAAGAGGATGTAGGAGAAGGGTGAAAAGAGGGTAGAGGTGAAGGGCAAGAGAGGAGATGGAGGAGAAGGGCAAGAAAGAGAACAGAGGAGAAAGGCAAGAGAGGAACAGATGAGAAGGGCAAGATGGAGGACAGAGGAGAAGTACAGGATACAAGAGAGAGAGAGAGTAGAAGGGCAAGAGAGAGAGAGAGGACAGAGGAGAATTGCAAGAGAACGGACAGAGAAGAAGGACAGAAGAGGACAGATGAGAAGGACAAGAAAGAGGATGGGGAGAAGGGCATGAGAGAGGATAGAGCAGAAGGACAAGAGGGAGGACAGAGGATAGCGAAGCAGTGTAGAAAAACGAGGCAGAGGAAAGTGATACATCCAGCAGACAAAGGAAAGCGAACAAAAGAGGTTCAATGCCTGCGCTGATTGGCTGTGTGCAATGCTTGGTGTCTTTTAGATGCTGACCTGGACAATAGAGCTGAACAGTTTTTGGTTCAGTGGTCTCCTGAGGCGTGTGCCACAGATGCTGAAGAGGGCGTCATTCCCTTTATGTCGTCAACCACTCATGTTAGTACTTGAGTATCGGAACACGACTGTGTGTGTGTAGGTGTGTGTGTGCATGCGCGTGTGTGTGTAGGTGTGTGTGCGTAGGTGTTTGTATAATTCTGTGTGTATGTAATATATATAATTATATATATTGTATATCATATACACTGTGTCCCAATAAATCGGGCACCCTTTTTATAATGTGAATAAAACAGGCAAATCTTAATCGATTTTCAAAATTTCAAAACTGTTTTTATCTTGAGATAATTATCTTACAGTGATTCAAATATAAAGTTTCTGGCATGAATATTGACGTCACAATTACGTCATTTGCATCACAGAAATCAATTGTTAAGTACCGAACACAGCGATTTTTGTTGACATTTGGTTTCGATATATAAATTACTATGACGTAATTTTTTGGTGAGGGCCGTTCATAAATTACCAACTTGTAGATAATTACCTCAGGATCAAGCCTGTCTTGAAATTTTGACAATCGATGAATATTTACCAGTTTTATTCACATTATAAAAAGGGTGCCCGATTTATTGGGACACAGTGTATAACTGTATATATATATTCAGTCTTTTCTAGAAAAGGTTCCAGAGCTAAGCAAATTTATATTTATTTTAACAACGTCAAATGAAATTCGGGGCTTGACAAAATGTGGACCATGAGGGTGCTATGCTAATGTTATTATTCTATGTAAATAAGATCAAATAAATAAATATAGATAGGATGTCAATTTCAGTAAACACTGAAATTAAATTTAGGTGACAATATAAAAATATTTATTGAAAATATAAATTAGCTTATTTGTTCTTTGATAGCTGAAAACATCCCAAATGCCGTTCCTGCTCACTCCATATGAAAAAACTGTGTATATGTGTACGTATGATATGTATGTGTTTAATATATATATATATATAATATAAACATATATTTTATTATGTTTATTGTATATATATATATATATATATATATATATATGCATGCACGCATACACGCACATGTATCATTTGTGTAATTTTTTATAGATACGATAAAATATTTAGACGGCAAATGATTGATGTTTGTTGATTCTGTTGAATAGCTGTCATGTCTACATCATCAGCAACATGTGGACATAACCACTTGTTATTTGTTAATCCAGTCATCTTCTGATGTCTAACTTGCATGTGCATATAATTATTTATTTATGTCTCTTTATACACCAGACAATGGAATATCAGTAAAACATAGTTTTCTGTAAAATAGTTGAAATTAAGATGGAATGAACTAACAGATTGAACTGTTTGGTTCATGTCCTTTCAATTCGGTTGAGAACAACATTTATGTCTGGTCCTGTTGGCTCAACAACCTAATATGAAGATATGTGATGGAAGTCCACCTGATGCAGCCAACAGTGGTAATATAATTGGCCAGACCTTGCTGTCACCATGGTGATGTCTTTGTTAATCAGCTCAACTGGGCAGAGAGGACCAGCGGTGGTCGGTTACAGCAATACGATTCCAGAATGCAGATTGTGTAACTTAATCCGAATGCCAAATATTAGTCAGGCATTAATAAAGCACTTGTCATAACAAAGATCTACAAATCTAATTCATTGTTGTCGTTTCCATCAGACTGTTTGCTTGGCTATCAACAGTTCCCCATCTCTCCTTGTCCCTCCAGACAGTCTTTCTCCATCACCCCCCCCCCCCCCACTCCTGATTGTCTTTCATCCCCGTCTTCTTTTGTTCCATCATTTCCATCTTAAAATCTAATTTCAGTGTATTGGTTTCACTTAGCACAGTTTGAATGATAAACTTCTCCGGTCTTTGTAATGAGCGTTTACAATGTTTAAATTAGTGAACTCTGTGTGGTGTAGGCCGGCAGAGGTTTTTTTATTACTGTTGCATTAGCCAGGCAAAAATGAATTTTAAAATTATTATATTTTCCATTAAAAGAATAAATTGGTTTTTTATTCAGATGAGACAAATTATACAGTGTGGATTTGTTGATTCTCTCCAGTTCTTTTTGTTATTTTGCATAACACAGAGTGATGTTCCCCCAATGCTTAACACGCAGAATGGGTTACTACTCTGTGCTAGAACTGCAGTGAATACTGAGTTTTGATTATTACCCCTTGTTATGCAAGACCTGATGTACACGCTGTATCATAAGGCATATCCCATACACTTCGTATTGAATATGCAGTGTATCACTTTTAATTACTAAACTTGAGAATACTTTATCGTATTTAAATGTATTACAATATAAATCAAAAGACAGCATAGATTGTTGGTCAGTAAAAGAACTTATTTATATTGATTTTTTGATTTTGTGCTTTTTTAAAACATTTGACATTCAATGGATATAGAAATGATGTACGCTTGTTTATCATAACATGCCTGTACACCAAAATGCGGATAGCAATATTATTGGTCCATTAAAGAATATTCTTATCTTATCTTATCTTTGTGACTAACTGATTGTTTTTTGTTTGTTTGTAAAGTATTAATATAATATAGACAATTATGTGAAGCAATTTCAGTTGAAATTCTGTATATTTGATCACTAAGTTATTTTGAGGACAATAAATTATTTGTATTCTGATAGAATTGACATGCTTCTAGATTATATGCATTTTCTATGTTTTTAAGAGTTTGTTAATTTTATGGACGATTATTGTTTGCGTTTGTAGTTGAACAATTTCATAATCTACGATTTGCGGTTTGACTGCCGCTATTTGGTTCGCGTGCAGCCAATTTCAGTGCAGGGTGTTGTGGGAGCGGTGGCCCACACCTCCATCTCAACACCGTTTTGTGATCAAGTCACTGTGGTGGGTGAAGTTCGACCAGATTGTCCTCGAAATGGTTAAGTATTTCTGCATTCATACATCGTAATTATGTGGAATTTTCTGTGGTACCCGGTGTTGCCCGGGAAATTTAGGATGTGCCCCGCTCCTGGCCAATTCCTTACTTTCCCACCCTCACTTCACTTCATCCCATATCCTCTCTCATACTCCCAACCCCCACTTATTTTAGCCATCCCACTCACCCACTGACCCCCTAACCCACCGGCCCACCTTGCCTCAACCTCTGTGGGGTACTCTGCATTGCCTGATAAATTTCGCTTTTGACCCACTCGAGCCCGCCCCAACCGCTGGCTCCCCAACCGCCAGCTCCCCACCTCACCCGACCCCAATCCACTCCACCCCAACCAACCCCTATGGCCGTCCAGTCACACTTTAAGCCCTGATGTGGAGAGAGTGCCAGTCGACCAATTGCCATACAATCAATCAATGAATCAATCACATAAATTTATATAGCACCTCTTTAAGATCGTTACTCAGAGGCGCTCCCAACCCAGGCCTGGTCAAAACGAAAAGTCTCGAGAAGATGATAGAAAGAGCCAGCAGAGTCACGGGGAAGCGAATGGAGAGTCACAGGGAGGCCATTCCAGATAGCTGGACCCACCACAGAAAATGCTCCTCGCTGCATGGTATGGTAGGCTACGAGAAAAAGGAAAAAGATAGTCACCACGGGCAGATGATTGCATCGAACAGTGGCCCAGAGAAACGAAGACAATGCTCTATATGCAGGATCCCAAGGAAGAGGAACAAAGGCAGGCCGTGAATGTGCTGGACAAACAAGATAAATGAGAACAATAAAAGCACTGAAACCTGCACTGGACTTGACAGATGATTACTTAAGGGCAATGAAGATCGCTTTGATCGTACCCATCACGGCCGAACGGCTGGCGTCGTCAAATGTTGGTGATGATGAAATAAAAAGTATGTTGAATTAATGGTAACTTTAGTGCAATGTTCGCAGATTTTATGATCTTGCAGCCATAAAACTTAACGTAAGGACGGACATCTAGTAGATTGAGAATTTGTTTTTAGTCCAGCATCCGAAAACCAGGTGTAATATTCACATTAAACTGAGCTTCATGTGTGTCTTCTGTGTCTTCATGTTTATGTATGCTATCAATTTTTTAAGCTGCTGACATACCAATGTTTACGGTATTTGCGCAGCTGTTGGATTGATTGATCTTTGCTATTTGCACAGTATTTTTTTCTACTTCCTTCCTGTTTCAAGACTGTTATTTTTTGCAGTGCATTTAAAATTGTCATGACTAAGCAGTAGAGGTTTGTTTAATACAACACAAAAAGGTTAGACGAGCATGTACAAAAAAAGTGAACGGACCCAGTGCAGCTCATTGTTGTATGTGAAAAGTGAAAAGACAATGCACTACATGCAGTCGTTCAGCAGATAGTGAATTTTTACTTGAATGTCTGCAAACCTGTTGCTAACAGCTTAAATATCAAATTGTGCGCCTGTACTAAGAATCATAGATTTTTCTCCAGTACTCTTATTTTGTACCCTTATACATGATTTTCTGTAAAAGTGTGTTTGTTCCAACATTGCCTTGGGGTTAGTCTGCCTACCACAGTTCGTTCTGCCAACTCAGTTGATGTTTTCAAATCTTGACTGAAGACATATATGTTTTCTAAGGTGTACCTTTGACTGAATATATTATGTTTGTGTTTGTAGAGGCGCCTTTGTAACGGCATGTGCTGTGTTACGGCGCCATAGAAATTGTCGTCATTATTATTATTATTATTAGTCAATTTCTTTAAAGAAAGTGTGATGATGATGGTGGCGGTGGCGGTGGTGGTGGTGGTGGTGGTGGTGTGGTGGTGGTGGTGATGATGATGATGATGATGATGATGATGATGATGATGATGATGATGATGATGATGATGATGATGATGATGATGATGATGATGATGCCCCTGCCCCAGGGGGAGCATCATTGGCTTTACGCCACCTGGTGATTAGATGAATGATGTGGTTTATCCATTGATGGGTGTCCAATGTGGTGTAGTGGTATTATGGTATTATCGATATCAGTATTAGCAGTATTACCTTGTAACCGGAGAGTAGCAGGTTTGAATCTACCACAAGCCACTGTGTTGCTGCCTTGGACCAGGAAATGTAACATAATGTAAATCTTAAAAGTTATTTGGAGCCTGCTGCTTGAAACAAACCAGAGAGCTAAACTAAAAAGTCAGATTACAACTGCAATAACTATTAGTCAAGGAATAACATAGAATAACTATTAACTATAGTCCCATAATAAATCTTGAATAACTAAGTTGCAGATAAATGGGAATTCAATTAGAAAGTTTGTAATTTTTTGTAATTGTAAGTTTGTTTACTCCAGATAATTCTGCGTACCGCAGAACGTCTTTGAATGCTTTGTCTTAGATATTCCTTTGTTTTGTCCAGCTCCAAGAATCGCAGAGGAGCCGCCAGATCTGAGGCACAGTTTCATCATCACGAGCACAAACATCAGTTGTCAGCTGAGCTGGGGTGTGCCTTCATCTGATGTACCCATCACTGGGTACCAAGTCATCTGGGGTCAAGTCCTTCCCAGCTCCCAGTATCTTCTCATGGATAAGTCGACTGCTGTCAGCAGGATTCTACAAAAGGCAAGTACTGCCAATTGTATATTCGTTTAATTGAAAATCAGACAATTCCTGGTGACACGCCGCACCCGGTTACATGTCAAAAATGTAAAATAAAACACATGAAATGCACATGAAATAAAACAAACAACTGAGTCTATCACTCACATATTTCTTTCCGTTTAATTGATTTAATCAGTTAAATAACTTGACTGCATCGAACATGATCTTGAGCAATGTTTCTGTCATAAATGTTAATAACTATGGACAATTGGACATTGTAAAATAACATGTTGGGGCACAGTTATTTACTTGACACTGCGTTCTGTTTGACTGGCTATCAAAAGTAAGTATACTTTTGGTTCACTTTAATTGACACATTAAATATGAAGATATGGGGCTGTTAAGAAACAGTCGATCATGTGAGTTCATGTGCTGCGGTGGTTTGTCGTTTCTTAGGAGGTACGCTTCCTGAAGATCGTTGGTCTTGCGGAGGCATCGACGTACGTTGTGCGAGTGCAGGCGACATCTAGGGTCGGAACAGGAAGAGTTTCGTCAGTGAGGTTTACAACACCCCGGCTTCAGATGGCACCAGCAAGTATGTTCCTTCGTCAGCGTAATCATTGATGAGTTGAATCTTATTAGTGAAACTACCTGAAATACTGTGATACTTATAATAGTTTTCGTAATAATAATAGTTATATTCATTCATGTCAACAGTTTTTATGGCTCCCTTCAAGACTGCTATTCATTATTCAAAAGCGCTTTTCAACCCAGTACAACTTAATGATAGTTTTGAGATGTGCATATAAAGAGTGAGAGTGTGCCCTGGCGAACAAGAGTAGCTGCAAAGAAGTCGTTCCAGAATCTAGGCCTGGGAATGCTATAAGGGACAGGGACCCATGAGCACCTTGAGGGCCCATGGACCACACAAAGGGATCACGCACTAAGGAATAATATTAATGGTAGTGAGAATTATAGGGATGATAATAGCGACCCAGTAGCATATCACAACACAGACTGGCATTCCACATAAAATGTTGTGAATTATCCCATGGTGATGAACAACTTGCAGAGCATTTCCTTTCTGTTATTGTCCAGTTATTGTTCTGTTTGAACTGTGCAGATGTCAAGTATTTCAGTCCTTAATTATTTTACTGTTCTGTTTCCTTAAACCCTTCCAGCAAATTTATTTCCTGCACACAGAGCTCCTTTCGCAAATTCACGTATACAAAAATACACAAATGAAACTGATTTCAGTGGCACTAGTAATTAATGCATGAGACATTTGAGTGAGACCTCTTAACCCTCTTACCCCGATAGCCCCCCAGCAAGCGGAACGCCCACCCGATGGCCCTGTATATATAATATATACATAATATATATAATATATATATATATTATATATATATTATATATATATTATATATATATATAATATATATAATATATATATAATATATAATATAAATATATAAAATATATATAATATATATATATTATATATATATATTATATATAAATGTGGGAGTAGAGATAACCACTGGGTATTATATATATAATATGTATATATTATATATATAATATAATATATATAATATATATATATATAATATATATACATATTATATATATATTATATATATATTAGATATATATATAATGTATATATATATTATATATATAATATATATATTATATATATATTATATATATTATATTATATATAATATATATAATATATATATATAATATATATATATTATAATATATATATATAATGGCCTTATATATATATTTATATATATATATATATATATATATATATATATAATGGCCTTACGGGGATACGGTTTATATGTTGAAACCTCTATAGCGGCCTTACGGGTATTTGTCAAAGACCACCAAGCCGCTATAGCGGCCATTCGGGGTAAGAGGGCTAAACTTGTTAGATTTGACTTAACCCTTTACCTGTTCATTTTTAAATTTTAAGCCCGATTTCAGCGGATATTCTCGGGGCAAACGGGTAAAGGATTAACTTTGACTTCCTTAAGAACTCTTTCTGTTATTCCTTTGTCTTGCAGATCCTTTGTACAAAGAAGTGACATCGTCAGAACTCATCCCTCGACCTGTTACAAAGAAACGATACAATACAAACGTTGCTCTGGCAAGTGTCGCCGCCATTGTTCGATCACGATTCCCGGCAGAAGCGGCGACGACACCCGTGTTTCGTCCATCGTCAAACACTGACGTCTGGCACGATCAGCTCTTGCCACGTGCAGCATCTGGTTGCATTTCACAAAGAACTGGCTTACCGCATCTTCTTCTGTTCCTATCCTATCTCTCAGGAAGAGTTGTCTGAAGCAGCTCTGCACAGAAGAGAATTTCAGTCGCTTTGCCTTGTTACATTGCGGATACATCTTTTCGTGACTGTTTGGTGAGAAGTTTTTGCCATCGCGTGCGTGCGTGCTTTGCGGTGCAGGGCGTGGAAATCCTGGCAACAAGACTGTGTGTCTGGGAAAGATCTTTCACTGAAGAATCTTAACATAATATGTGCAGTCTAAGGAAGCCCGCTATTTCTTACTGCTTTCTTCCTTCTACGCTTTGTGTTATTTTTTTGTGTTCTTTAGTTTCTATTTATCCTGATCAGTGTCAATTATAATTTTATTTATTTCTTCATGGTATTTATTGATTTCAGTTATGTCTTTATTAATTATTCATTTTTATGTTTATTTCTTTGCCCAGTTTTTACTATTAAGGAGCCTATATCCTGTGCAGTGGGCCTTTCTAGCTTCACTGGATGTTGCCATTGCCGTGATTCAGGGGTAAGAAACAGCGACAGGGAGGTATAGGTACTACACACACACACACACACACACAGAGGGGACATGGGCAGTGGTTTGGGCGAGCAGTGGGAACGCTGAATGTGAGCAGTGGGAACGCTGATGAAGAATTGTATTGAAATGCATGTGTTTTGGAGTTCCATCATGATGGGCAGTGGGAACGCAAGCCAAGAATTTCGATAGCAGTGGGAATCCCATGCGTTCCCACCCACTTTAAACCCTGGACATGGGCAAATGAGGCCTTTGGTTAAACTGGCCAACCGCAATTGCAGTGAATTCTGCATCTCAGTTTATTGGTTGGATTCCAATGTATTCATATATATCCAGCAACTATGTTCAGGACAAGCGGCATTGGTTGTCCATTCAAAGATGTGCAGAGTTTCAGATTCTTATGCTGACGCGTGGCTATCTGACCCTCAAGATATATATAAATGTATCGCGGAATTTGAGATGGACGTGGATGAGCCTTATAAATGTGAATTTTATTACTAAGTTGCTCGACTGTACATTGTAGTTATCGGCACTCTGTCAAAAGCGCGACCGACAAAAGAGCGCCAACATAAGAGCGGCCCGACAAAAAAGCGACCCGACAAAAGAGCGACGACACATTTGAGCGACCGACAGTTGAATTTCTTACATGAAATGCATTTAGAAAATATTTTGCAAAAGATGATTCGAAATAATATAATAGCCTAACTCGATTGATATCGATAAATCAGCAATGTATACTATGCATATCTATCAGGTAAAACGGTAGTTGAAGTTGGTTAATTGTTGTGGAATTTAGCCTGGGAATTACCGTAGTTTTACAATAGGCCTAATTGCAATCCAAATTCTATTTAAGCAAAAATGTTTTTATCAATCCAGCTTCTATTATTTTATGATGTAAAGAATTATTTTCATCAATCCAAATTCTATTTATGTATGAAATTATTTTCCAACTTGTATTCAAGGAAAGAATTATATTCATCTAACCAGCTTTTATTTGGGCAAAAAAATCTTTTCGTCTGTCCAGCTTCTATTTAAGCAAAGAATTACTTTCTTCAATATAACTTCTATTTGAGCTAGGAATTATTTTCATCAATGCATTTTGTGTCATTCAAATAATTTCTCAACCTAAAGCACGTGTTTGTTATCATTGAACAAATTTATCAACCTAAAGTATGGTTTCCTCCTATTTGTAAATTAGAATACGCTGCTAATAATAATTAATGGACATCATTAGAGGTATTATATTTTTTTAAACAATCCTTAGAATATTTTTTCAGTGCATTTCATTAAGAAATTCAACTGTCGTTCACTCAAATGCGTCTACGCTCTTTTGTCGGTCGCTCTTTTGTCGGTGCTCTTTTGTCGGTCACTCTATTGGTGGGTCACCGTAGTTATAACAGAACGTATAGAACACATGACGTAGATGTGCTGTTTAGTTGCTGACCTGTGAACCTGTGACTTACATAGAAATCTATCCACATGAAATAAACGTCTAGATGTTTAAAGTGGTTTTAATGGGATCTTATTATGTGGTAGGCCTACATTAGCTTGACGGCAATCACAGGCGTACGAGGCGGGAGTCCAGGAGGGCGAAAGCCCCAAATTTCGGGCAAAACTGGTTTTCGGGCAAGCAGACCCGGGAAATGACTAAAACAAAAGTTCATCAACTTTTCGGGCAAGTGTGTTTTTCGGGCAAGCAGACCGGGAAATGACTAAAAAAAAGGCCATCAACTTTTTTTCTGAGAAAAAGTTGTATTTTCCACGAGATTTTAGGGGTTTTTTTCAGGCAGAAGTTGAATCAAGTTAAATCTTTGTCCCCCCCCCCCCACTGCTGAAATCTCCTGTACGCCTATGACGGCAATCAACTGGATTTTTAGACTTTCTTGTTAATTTTTTTGTTTTATAAAACTATGCCTTTCACTTACTCTTCCAGTATTCAATGTTTAGGTTTCCAGTTAGAAAATAAAAGCCATGACAGTGCAGTAAATTGTGAAATTTATTTTGCAGTTTTATTTGTAAATTATTTTGATTTTTTCAAGGCTGTTTAATAATGTGTGTGAAAACATTTGCTTGCCACGACATATTGTTTGGACTAGGCGCAATGCCATTTCCGATTTTATACTTGCTTCACATCATCACTAACATAGCAAGCAAAACATTGTCAGACTATAAAAAGAGAGACGGATGAACTGTAGAAGATAACGATCAAAGTATTAAAAATGAATGATCGTGTGTCAGTCCTTTGCTATCTGTTATCGTGTAACAAGTATGCCTATATTATATGCGACGCAGCCGTAGGCAATATAAAATTCTGCTAGGCTATATTGTATTATATCGTAGCGGCGTAGCCTATATATTCGTGAAATAGCCTATACATAGGATTAGGCTAGGCATATGGGTCCATCATCATTATCATCAACAACATCATCGCGCTTCCTGCTTAAAAAACCGATGACTGTATCGGGAAGCATAAAGTCTGTTAAACTTTGTAGGGGGTCATTGCATAATTACGTAACGCCGAAAATGACCGTTTTTCACCCACCCACCCACACTGTAACGCTTCGTAACGTTGCCCTTGACCCACCCACCCACCCTCTCCAGCGTTACGTAACGATCGATCGTTACGAAAAATCAGTTCAGATTTAGGTCTATTATTGACTTATGTGAGCGCGTAATTATAACTCATATTTTCATAGTGAATTTAATATAGCCCAGTATGTGAATTATAGGCTATAATTTGACAATATACTATAGGCTTAAAATATACACAAAGTTTTATTTATATAAACGACAGTCATGCGTGAACTGCAATTTTCTTAAATTATACCGCAGGAATAAAATGTTACACTGCTGAAAAGTTTCACTGACTAAATGGCTCATTAACAATTAATCAAAATTAAGGTGAACTAATTATTTGCTTAGTCTGTGAACTTCAATAATTATTAATAGAAATATTGCCGAGTTTTGTTGAGCATTAACTTTAAATGTTTGAAATCGTGTCCACTAAGTAAACATGCTTCAAAGTGGCTCTTCGATGTCAGGAATTCAAAGAGAATTAGGCCTATACCACGTTGTTCCGTTGGTAAAACTATCAACGATCCAGACAATTCGAATAGCGGTTTGCACAATAGGAGAATACAATTGACCTAACTGGCATGCAACTGGTGTCTA
Source organism: Lumbricus terrestris (assembly GCA_949752735.1). Lineage (NCBI taxonomy): Eukaryota > Metazoa > Annelida > Clitellata > Crassiclitellata > Lumbricidae > Lumbricus > Lumbricus terrestris. The sequence continues at coordinate 15,688,692 of OX457047.1, read as the reverse complement.
TAATACTGCCAGATCTTTTTAAGATAGGCCTATAATAAACCTACCTTGTTTAAATTTTAAATCAATGTCTCGAAGTTTAAACTTCGATCACATCATGTCTAAAGTGTCATTAGATGGTAATTTAATATTCATTAATAAAATTTTTCGTGGCGTTACGTAACGTTCAGCTCCCCCCACCCACCCATCCACGTAACGTTTCGTAACGTTTTCAATTACCCCACCCACCCACCCTCGAGCGTTACGTAATTTTGCAATGACCCCTAGGGGAACTGGGGGCAAGTTGACAGGTTTAACAGTTTTTTTGGCACCTGATCATCTTTGATGATGCTAACAAAGTTGGGTTTGACTGATAATTCTAGGCTTTCTAGCACAAAATCAGGCATAAAAATACATTCTAAGTTTGCCAAAAAGAGCTTTTAAAAATTCTGAAAGTTAACCAACTTGCCCCTGCAGCCTCTGTGCTGTGGGGCAAGTTGGCTGACAATATAAATCACGGCTTTTCATTCGGTCATTCATTTCAGAGATTTGTATAGCGCCCATTCAACTCATCCTGAACCTACTGTTTGCACTGCTGGAGAGTCTGACCTACAAATCCCTCAGCGTCAACACCTTCCTACCTTCAATCACTATACACTTATTACACTAACTCCTTACCATTCCACCTCTTTGCTTGCGTTCATCGGGTACCGTAGGCCTACAAATCTTTTAGCTGAACCTCGATGTAAAACAGGCCTACGGGCTCGCGTGCATTCCATGCCTCAACACCTGAATGGAATCGGCTTCCGCTCTGTCTTCGAAGCTCAATTTCACTTCCTTCAAAAAGCGGCTCAAAACTCACTACTTCTCCTTGGCTTTCAAGCACTTGGATCTCTGACTGCATCTTCCTCTGGCGACTGATTCTTTGCGCCTTGATCAGATTCACATTTCGGTGTGACCTTGCGCGCGTTACAAATTCAAATTATTTAATAGCAATAATAATAATGCAAGAAACCTAATCGAAACAATACCTGCTTAATGTAGGTCTATCCATATATGCACTATAGAATAAGCAGGTTTCAACTCGACAGTTTAATGTAGGCTAATAGCCTACATAGGCACGACAAAAATTAATCGGTAGGCTAATCCATCGTTTATCGTTCTAAATTTTTTGTCCAATGTAGAAGTAGTCTACGAAATATTATGCTTCATCCATCCAACTTCTATTTTGTCATGAATCCAGTTTTCATGTAGGCAAGAAATCTTCAATCGAGATTCTATTTTGAGCAAGTTTTTGCATCAGTCTATTTAAATTATAATTTTTCATCAGTAGCCTACCAATCTAGACAAGAATGATTTAAGCGATCTCACTTCCATTTAAGTGAAAATTATTTTATGTAGGCCTAAATTATGACAGTTTTTCTCATAATAGCCTACCCTTTGACGGAGAGTTTGTGCGATAATGGGCACGTGAGAATTGCGGGGGTTTCAATTTGACCCACCATCCCCCAAGTCTTAGAGCCCCATAGTCAAGTCTGTTTTTCACACCCCAATTGCAACTGGATCACAGTCCAACCCCCCCAGTTATTTTTTTACAATTCTCACATTGTTGCAATATCTGCTCTCACCGGCTTTCGCCAGTGGGAGTAGATCATGCAAGTGATGCAACACATGTCGTCATTGACTCCATCCACCAGTACAGATAGCGCTAAGACGGTAGAAAACAAATTATTCTAATAGTGGGGCAAGTTGGTTTACAGGTGGGGCAATTGGGTGCACCCGCAAACTTTCCTCGCCATCTTGCCTCAGCAGGTTCACTCAACAAAATCCCGGAACTGGATATGGGTTCGATTGTGTTACGTGTTGTATTCCTCCTCTTCTCATTACATCCCTCGTCATTTCAATTCTAAACATCACCCACCTTAGTCGTCCATCTATCTGCCTGCCTGACTCTCCGGTCTTGACCCGCTGCCTATCGATTTTGTTTTGATTGAGCGCCTGTGAATAAGCTGGTTCCCGCGACTTGGCTTTTGTGGGCGCTGTAGAAGTCTCGAGATTACGATTACGATTACGATTTGCGCTGTGGCTCGGATCCGTGCCGCCTGGCTTTCTGTTGGTATCGGTAAAGTTTGTGAGTAAGCGGTCCCGTGGGCCTCTGGCGTGTCCAAATATCCGGAAAGCTCATAGGATCTGCTCGTTCGTTTTCGTATTTGTGCGTAAGTAGCCTAGCTTGTGAGCGGCAGAACTGCTGGGCCTCTGGCGTGGCTTAATATCCCGAAAGCCGGTATAGATTGCAGAGAACCTCGATCTGCGTTGCCTAAAATCCCGTAAGCTCACTTTGTCGGTAGTTCTGTGTTGTTAATTTTGTCGTTGCTCTTGAATCAGCAGAGGCAAAAGAAGGAGAACGAGAGAAGACCAGATTAAAATGAAAAAGACGAAGGTAGAATCGAGATGGACTTGAAAATACACACGTGAAATGTCAATTGCACACTAAGGAAACTCAGCTAACGGTAAAGGGGCGGACTGAGGTCGCCAATAATTATTAATCATTAATTATTAATCGTAATCAAAGTATCAAACCAAGTTCTCAATAGCCAAACAGGTCTCGCTGGATCGTTCCGGTGCCAGGTCAGAATCCGGGGAGGTCAACCATGGCGGGGTAGAAGCCGCTGTGTCGGCGCATACCGCCAGAAAAAGAATAACAGCCCCTTCCGAATGACGCTTGCTAGGCCTATAGGTTTCATTTACAGACAGACATCAACTCATTCGAAACACGTCGTCCTTTGATACAACGACCGCCGTATCTATGTGTTGCTCTGCCGCCCGCTCACCCGCCCGCTTACCCGCCCACCCTTCCGCCCACCCGCCCGTCCGCCCGCCACCGCCAAGTCCGTGGATTACGGCGCAGGTAATGACGTTTTCTGATCGAAGCGAGCAGGCGAAGATCAATCATTGACTGTGGATAATTGACAGCAATGGGAAAAAGGGTAATCGACGCTCGGCCGGACTTAATGGGCCCCTCTTCCAAGTCACTCTTACCAATACCACCCCGGGCGACGTCATTCTCATCACGCGTCTGGGGAGAATAGCATGGGCGTATACTCGTTCTCTTTCCCGCTTTTCCCATCCATATCGGAGCTTCGTTCTTTTCGTCTGCTTCACGTATACACCACATGTTAGCCGTTATTTGTTTTCAACTGCGTAAACGATTACTCCTCCTTACTTTTAATTCTTTTATATTCTTTTAGATTAATTTGTTCTGTCTCAATGCACCAGTAGTCTACCAGGGTGCGGTTTGCCATCCTGTTTTTGCTCATTAAAAGAATAGATCTATACAAATTCTTCTCTTGATTTTGTATAATGAAATAATAATGTATAATAATATAATAATGTATAATGAAAGAAGAATATATGCATGTGTATAATATATGCACATCATATGTGTGTGTAAGCTTATATATATATATATATATATATATATAGGTTATGTATTTTATAGCCTGCGTAGGCTCTTACTCTTATATGCTACATTTATGAAGAGATGTGTGGTGCATGCCATGCATAGTAGGGCAAGAACCTATTCTATAGCCTACTTCCCATCTAACTCCCTGAACGAAAGCCATTTTCCTTGCGCTCGTATAAGCAGCAGAAAGTCTTACGAGATTTCGACGACTAAATATGGAATTTGAAGAAAGAAATAAGAGATTAGTTGCGTGAAGACCATGCAGTCGGCAGCCGTCGCTCTGGCGACTGAAAATGAAATTACGGTCCGTCAGAATTGAATCAATTCAACTCGAATGCAACATCATCGGCTCACCCACCACCAGTTGGACGAATACAATTGGGAAGGTGGCGGTAACTGGCACGTACAGTCGTGCACTATACAGGCAAAATAAAGTCAGAAGAATACACAAACACACGCACACGCATGCCCGCACACATAGGGGAGACACATGCAAGGACCAATATGCAGAGCAGCAGAGACAGCACTACAAGGACACGCATGCAAGGTCACATAGCCTACAAGAACATGCATGCATATACATGTATATATAGCCTATCTATATAAATAAAAATGTAAAACGCTACCGTTCGACATGAAGGATCTCGGAAAGTTCTTCACCGATTGTTTTCAAAATTTTACCGAAACGTTCCATTCGAACATAAGCGGGTTTGTGTAATGCCTTTTGGGGAAAAGCGCAATCTTTACGACCCAAAAAACAACTTTTATTTCCATTCGATAAACGTCGATGGAGTCCAGCTGTAGGCTATCCATTTGAACTTTGACGCATCCGTCCGGCGGCGTCCGCCCATTTTTCGGGCGCGTTTTAAAGGTGTGTCTTTCTCTAGCGCAATATGTAACTGTCGGTTTTTACAAAATCGTTCATTTGCGGCTGTTTTCCGCGCGTCTTTCTAAAGCGCATATTTCTAGGGATGGAGGAAGGGGAGGGACGGAGGGGATGGAGGGGATGAAACGGGAGAGAGGGATGCAGGGAGGGAGAGAGGGAGGGACAGACGGAGGGAGGGAGAGACGGAGGGAGAGAAGTAGGGACGGAGGGAGAGAGGGGAGGGGACGGGACGGGCGGGGACGGGAGGGGACGGGAGGGGAGGGGAGCGGAGGGGAGGGGCGGGAGGCGAGAGGAGGATGGGGAGGGAAGGAAGGAGAGGGGGAACGGGAGGGAAGGGGAAAGAGGAGGGAGAAGGGGAGGGGTAAAGGGAGGGGACCTAGGAAGGGTGGGTTGGACAGTCTTTTCAGCCACAGCAACGCGTGGCCGGGTACAGCTAGTATATTTATAAGGACACTCGTACAATGGCGCACACAGAAGGACCCAGGTACAAAGGGTACCCATGCAAGGACACATACAAAGGCACCAATAGAAAGATACACATACAAGGACACATTTTCAAGGGCACACATATAAGGACACACATACAAGGACACACATACGAGGATGCATATACAAGAACCCACATACAAGGACACATGTGCACATAGCCTACAAGGACACACGCACAAGGACATACATTCATACAGAGTGTATGCATACACAATTGTGCGTGTTTGTATAATTAGCTCATATTATGCACACTCTGATATTGAATGTCACTCTAGAAGAAGAAGCGAAATAATGAAATGTAGAATCGATTGCATAAAATATTCTCTAGCACCAGGAAATCCGGACTAAAGCGCCGCAGTGTCAATCAGAATGCCATTCGTGCATCACAGTAGGCTACAGACATTGCCAAGCTTAGATAAATTAGCCTCTTTACGTTTTGATAGACTGTGGTAGTTGCAGCTTTTGAAGGCTGAATAATGCAAGACCTGGTGTTATTGGTGTGGCCTAATCCAAACGTTCACTGGAAATCATGCAGTTTAGAAAGGATTTCACCCGAAAACAGTTTATTCGGAACGTCAAGCGAACAATTTGTAAATGATGGACTTACGACGATGATGATGCCGTATAGGCCCTATGCAGTCACACAGAAAGTCTTTCGCAGGAAGCAGAACCAACTTAATTTTCACGGCTTCGAGAACTTTCAATCATAGACGCCAGCACAATTTTCGATATTTAGATGCTTGTTGGCGATGCATCACACCAGAATTAATCGCCCTTCACGATCTGAGTCGAGATTCGAATGTGAAAGTTGCAATTCGGCATAAAGCTATATGTTAATGTGATCAATTGCAGATCTAGATTATAGCGTCTAGTTCCCTGGACAACTCGAACTATACGCTTAAACAAGAGAAATTCACCCCCATAAGCCTATTATTCAAATTGTACTGCACAGGGGGCAGGATGATAGCTGAATGGTGCAACACTGGCAACACTGGCAGAAAGAGCAGACGCGGGTTCGAACCCCGCTGGCCCACAACGTAGGCCTATATGCCGTGAACTTACGAGAGGGCAGCGGTCAAATGGGTGACAGTTTCTGGGTACGGTAGAAAGACCTGGCTAGTGGCTACCGTATACCGCCGAAATATTATGGCAATACCACCTAAGGGCTGATTGCCTGACGCAGAACATCAGCACCCGATCCATCGCTCGCGAGCAAGTATGGGCAACGCCTTTTGCTGCACCGCTGCATAAGTTTTATAATAATATTTTTATGACACGATCTACATGTAAGACATTCTTAGCTTAGACTAATTCAGATACGTCTCTCAGATCTGTAACTCATTTGTTGAGATTGCGTGCATAATCTTGTGGCACACTTTCCCCACTGCATGAGGCCATCAGAGAAAACCTGAGTTTTGCTGTGGTTCGTCCATTCTCCTGGAGCGAAATACCTCAGAACCTGCGACGTGAACTCTTCAGTCTTCTTTTATCTCTTTTCCGTAAAATTGGATGGAAGGTCATTTTGTTCGGTCATGATTTCATCGTGTTTGATAGGACTCTGATGACACTCTCCTGAAATAGCGCTGTATAAATTTGCAATTCCATTACCACTGGGAGCTGATCCACAACGTTGCATCTGGAAGCGGTAAACGCGTGCAGCTGATCATGTAACACAACAGCGTTGCTATTCTTCAAAGAATTAACTGTGGCGTTGTATCTACGCCTAATAATTATTAGTAGCATTATGTGTGCTGTAGTTAGCCTATTAAGCGGTCTAATATAGGCTAATCGTAATCATATTACCAGCAGATCTGATGATATTGAGCAATGTGCGTTAAAATCTTGGTCGAAGTTCAGAAGAATAGAGATGACCGTCACAGGAAACTCTCAAATCCGCACGTGCATGCAGTATACGATAGAGTGACAAACAACTCAGTTATAAGTGAGTAACTGAGTAAGTGACTGTGTATAGCCTAAGTCTTTATTGCGCCAGTTGCATTTCCGCGCCCTGGTCTACATGTACATGCATAGATAAAGGGACCGCGATGACGTGTGTCCATCACGTCGCAAATGTCTATGCCTTTAGGTTAAAAAACAGAGCTAGTAGTAGTAGTAGTAGTATAGAAACAAAAGATTCTATAATTATGGTGTGCGTCTTTTTATCAAACAAGTGATGGAGAAGGACGCTGCTAAAGCAGACGATGTGTTGTTTCATGTCTGGATCATAGACCACATTATTTCAATTCTGTTGTAGATCTTTTGCTTTCTATCAGCACTGCATGGGCAAGCAACAATTCTTCTCTGGTGGAATCAGCATAAAACGGTCATTAGATAAATAGATCGCATAATTATTTCCCTATAAATCTAGCAGCAATTTGCTTTGTTGCATTGAATGGTGATGGAGGAAAGTAGACCGATTGTTATGTTTGTCTTTCTGACAATGTAAATAAGTCAAGGTATGCAGGCTGCCAGGCTATAGAATGCTACCGGTGTCACGTGATATTATATATCTACCTTAAAGCTATCCGGGGGATGAATTAATCTACCCCTGGATGGAATATACCGGTCTAGACTATCCGGGGCGATAAACCATTCTATCCCCTTTATTGAAAATTGCGTATAATTGAAAAATGTGTAGGACTACGGTACTGTAATCAAATTTTAAAGTGACTCTAATTGCTTTTAATGTCCTAAGCAATGTTCAAAGCAAAGCAACTCGAATTTATTTAGTGCCTCGAAGTGTTCTTAAGTGTTATAAATGTTCTAAGTGCTCTAAAATCAAAGCAAGCAAAATTATTTAGTGGCGTAGCCAGGAATTTATTATGGGGGTTTGAAGGCTTTATGGCCTGGCCGGATGCCCTTCCTGACACCAACCCAACAGTATTACAGTAAACAAACAGGGAATAAAGTAACAAAGAGAATAAAGTAAGAAAAACAATTATTACCACAAACAATTGTTTTGCTTTTTCTTCTTTTACCCGTTAAAAACTTTTTCCTAAGCCAATGGGAGGTTTAACCCCGATACCCCCTTGTTTGCGCCACTGGGAATAAACATACCTGTTAGTGTCATTGTTCAGAACAAAGCAGAGGGAAGTTAATATGAAAAATAAATACACGCGGAAATGGCTTTTTCAACATCTCCTCATCTGGGAGAATACGATTAATACGGGAAATACTCTATTTCGTGACACCGTCTGCAGTGCACATCACCATTTTTACGTGTAGGCTATGTCGACTTAATGTTTTTGAGTAATGACTATAAAAAATTAATAAAAATTAATATTCGGATCTGCACCAAATTAGCAGCGTAGATTAGTAGAATTCCGATTCTGCTGACATATAATTCTAGCGAGAACGCTTTTCAACGCAGGACGTCGACATTATCTGGTCATTGCTGCGAGGTCTTCTATTGTAGGCCTATTCTTCGCTTTCAAGTAGGCCTAATAGCTTATAATTCAGTTTCTTAAGATCGTATTTGCTAGCTAACTAATCTGCATTAATATTAATTAGCCTAGATCTCGCATAGAAAGTTCTATATAATTCGGTTAAGTATTTAGAAATTTGGAGATTACGATTACGAAGTACGCATTACGTCTGTGTTCTCTTATTTATGCGCGAGCGTATGTACGGTGCGTCTCGAAATTGTCATCGGAATGTCCCCGACTCCACGCGTCCGTTCATATTAATTTTAGCTCTCTCTGTGTGTACTTTTTATTGTGAAGAAGACGCATAGAACGTATGCATCAAGCTCGTAATATGCATATAATGTATATGTTTGTTTATAATGTGGATGCGTGTAATTGACACATGTATATATATACACATATATGTCTATATTATATATATATAGACCTATATATAATATTATGTCTTGATGTGTGGTGTAGGCCTATACTGTATATATAGACGTGTAGCCCTATAGCTTAATGTTTCTTAGTAGCGTACGTTGAGGTCGCATGGTTCATGGTCGATTAATGCGTCTGTCAGATGGGGTGAGCGATAAGCGTCTGACTGCATGGTGCCCTGTCTTCTGCTGCACATGTCCTGCATCATCATCATCAGCAGCAGCATCAGCAGCAGACAATTGCTGCTTCTTCTGCCTCTTCCTCTACAACCCTGTCATCATCATTCGGTCGCTTTCCAGTTGCTTCCAAAAGCCTTCCACCCCGATAAGGCTTGTAGCATATACTCTGAGGATCGGATCGGATCAGTCAGGGCCCAGTTTGAGGGTAAATAGCAACAGCTGCTCGCGTGGATGAGATGAACGTCAGATGGTGGACAATGGACAACGGCAATTAAACGCACGCTATCATTGTCATCAGCGCATACTTTTATCCTATAAATTCCACACACGGGTGATTCCAAATTCCTGCGCGTTTTCCTCTCTTTCTTTCCATCGACTCGCAGGCAGACAGACAGACCTGCACGAAACCTGAGCTCGTCCGGTTTAACTGGAGTCGTAAACATAATCCGAACACAGAGGTAATCCAGATGCTGTGTCGGCGGCGACGACGGCGGCGGCTAACCCAAAGGACATCAAAGACGGGCGCTGCCTTTTAAGTAGCGCCGACACCCAGCGAGCTGCAGCAGCAGATGCTCTGCCTAATGGCATGCATCTCTTCAACTGGACGCAGCGCGACAGGAGGACAGATGAACTGATGCCTTCCTTTTCGGCGACAATCTTCCCCGATCTATCGCAGAAGTTATAGTTGGCAATTCGCTTGCCACGTGACTCACAACCGCCGTCGCAAACGACAGATGTCACCACCGACGATCGATTGAAGCGACGCCAACGACGACGACGACGTTTGCGCGGATTCCGCCATTATCGCTCAGAGCTGCGACTCTGTTCCGGTCGTTTGCTGGATGGATTTATTGGCGATGGGAGTCGAATTGGAATGGAAAGGAACCGCCGTTCGTTGCTATCTCTGTCTCTTCTTTGCCTACTTATTCTGCAGCTGTGATCATATCGTACTCGGTGGAAATATCACGGAAATAGCTTCGTCGGGGTATGAAGATGCGAGGTGGGGTGAGTTTTCAAACGTTAGGAAGGAAGAGTTGGGTACACAGGTTACTTTCGAAGCCACATCAAACAGTAGCGAGCAATTATCAGCTTCTAGTCGAGGCAAGCTTTCTATTATACTTGAGAGTTTACCTGAAAGCAATTCACAGTGGGATTCCACGACTGCAAAAGCGAAGCACCGATATGAAGAGCCGTGGAAGCTGACCATAACTGATCGGTTGGGAAGAACAGCAATTGAAAGCACCGGAATAACAACCAAGGATAACGGCATCGTTGCATCAGAGGTAAATGATCTCAAACTTTCATCTCCCTATTTTGATTCGTCATCCCAAAGTCTTCTTTACGGGAGAGTCGAAGAACCGTCAACAGCTGAGGATGATTCGACGATATCGACCATCCACGATGTCAGAGGAATGGTCCAGGACGTCCTAAATGACCACAGTTCGGTCCGGCGTAAGGACCCGTCATCAACATCAGAGCTTCAACGACTATTAATAGAATTTGCGACGCAACCTGGGAAACGATCACCAGTCGAATCCACAACGACCAATAGTTGGCAAGACGATAGATCAGTTGTAAATTCTAATCTAGAAGATTCGGTAGAGACAGGAGATGTGTTGACATCCGTTGTCCATAAAGCAAAGGAATTTCTGGCGAATCAAATCGAAACATCAGAGCACGAGAAATTTAAGTTCGACGTGCTTCAGATTACTGAGGAGGAGAATCGTTACATTGCTGAGCCAGGATCAACCTCTCGAGAGATCCTCTTTACCACCAATGCATTGCATTCTGGGAGCAGCGCAGACCTCGAGGAGGAGAGTTCTTCAATCCGGAACGAGTCCCCGAACTCTGGAGCTGGAGATGAGAACATTAACTTTGAAGCGGAGACAAATAATAATCAATCGAGATCGTCAGTTGAAGAGCAAAGACGCCGATCATCCGGATCAGAACCTCCTTGGATTCGAGTCGAACGTAGACGAGGAGGAGGATCTCCAGACGCATCCAACCTCTGGTCGACAAGTACCACTTCCGGTGATCAGCCGTCAGTCTTACACCAGACCTCAGTCGATTGGAACGAAGATGAGGGACTCCTCCTCCTTAACTCGACGACCGACGGAATCTCTCATGAGTCCGGTCTTTCTCTGGCGTCTCTGGTGTCCATGGTCGTCACTGGGATCGTTCTGGGTCTTATCTGTGTCGCCACCGTCGTCGGAAACCTCCTCGTCCTCCTCGCTGTCTCGCTTCACCCTCACCTGCGCGGCACCACGCACTACTTCGTCGCTAACCTCGCAGGCGCCGACCTTCTGCTTGGCGCCACGGTCCTCCCGTTTTCCGCCAGCCTTGAGGTGGTCAACCACTGGTCATTTGGTCAGTTGCTTTGCGATGCATGGGCGGCGATGGACGTGCTCTGCTGCACGGCGTCCATCCTCAGCCTCTGCGTCATCAGCGTCGACCGCTACATCGGAGTGACACGACCCCTCCAGCACTCGACCATCCTGAACGAGCGTCGCGTGGGCTTCATCATTCTCGGCGTCTGGATCCTGTCCGTCACCATCTCCATCGCCCCTCTCTTCGGCTGGAAGGAACCGCCTTCCGGTGACCCGTTCACCTGCGACGTCACGAAGCAGACCGGATACGTGCTCTTCTCCGTTGCCGGGTCCTTCTACATCCCGCTCATGGTCATCCTCGTCGTCTACTACCGCGTCTACAAGGAGGCGTCGGCGAGGTCCCGCTTCCTGGCCACCGGGATGAAGACGTCGAGGTCGACGGACGAACAGAACTGCGAGGTCGTTCTGCGTATTCACACCGGTCGGCCACTACCAGCCGAACGTTCACCGCCTGGTCCTTCGCGCCTCAAGGTCTCCTCCCTTCAGGGGAAGAAACATCGCGGTCACAGGGGATCTACGGACAGAGTGGGTTCCAGCAAGGGCAAGACGAAAAGGCAGGGAGCAGCTGTGGGCGTGGTTGACCATCGGTCCCACGATGGTCGGATGTCTGCTCGCCACAATGGCGGAGGGCGATTGCATCCGGGGTTCTTGGATCAGCCGTCGTCGACCCCGGTTGGTGGTAGGACCCGCCACGGTCAACCGGTGGGGGGAGCGGAGGCGGCGGGTCAACGTCCGGTTGGGATTCAGTCGCTGGCGGGGAAGATCGCGAAGTTCAACCGTGAAAAGAAGGCAGCGAAGACTCTTGGGATTGTCGTCGGGGTTTTCATCATCTGCTGGTTTCCTTTCTTCTTCGTTCTGCCTCTTGGTGAGTCTTTCTTTCTATGGCATTGCATGGATTGAAGAAGAGTTAGGCACCATAATTATAGTCTTGAAGAAGAGTTAGGCACAATATAGTGTTGAAGAAGAGTTAGGCACAATATAGTGTTGAAGAAGAGTTAGGCACCGTATAGTCTTGAAGTAGAGTTAGACACCATAATTATAGTCTATCCAGTTTGTTTAAAGTGCTCGTGGTTGTAACGTGGAGTGCGAAGGTTAGAGTATCTCTACGAACTGCGACTTCCTTCGGGCTAGTCTTTGAACAAACCCTCGGACTAAACTCGTCAATAAGTTGGTGCCCTGCGCTTGGCTTTTGAGTGGCGCTATAGAAATTTGGAGATCACAATTGCGATCCCTCTGGTGGTTACTTGTGTACTGTGTAGGGTTCCTGACCCTTTCTCCAGTGCACTTGGACAACGAGGAGATAGATTCACCGACGATCAGACGATTGGTTTTTTGGTAGGCCTATTGAGTTCCGTGTTTGGAGCATAGATCTATACTGTGTCCCAATAAATCGGGCACCCTTTTTATAATGTGAATAGAACTGGTAAGTATTCATCGATTGTCAAAATTTCAAAACAGGCTTGTTCCTGAGATAATTATCTACAAATTGGTAATTTATGAACGGCCCTCGCTAAAACAAATTACGTCATAATGAGGCCGTTAATTTACATATCGAAACCAAATGTAAAAAAAATCGTTGTGTTCGGTACTTAACATTTGAATTCTGTGATGCAAATGACTTAATTGTGACGTCAATATTCATGTCAGAAACTTCATATTTGAATCAGTGTAAGATAATTATCTCAGGATAAGAACAGTTTAAAAAAAATTTAAATCGATTAAGATTTGCCTGTTTTATTCACATTATAAAAAGGGTGCCCGATTTATTGGGACACAGTGTATATTACCACAATTATTGGCCATCCATTCCATGCATGCTCTTCCACGCATTTACTGTTCGTATAGGTCTACGTAGGCCTAAAAGCTTACTGTCTCTTAGAGTTAATTCACTTCTACTGTGAGAATAAATTCATCGCAATTAATAGGCCGTTTAGGATGGCCACTACCTATCTATTCCTACAAACAAATTTTATGGGGGCGGTCAATGTCCGAGCACAAACGCAAACATTAATAGCCTACACAATTAATTTTCGCGCAGAATATTTTATTGCGGCTTACGCGAAATGCCTTGCGCAGTGTGATTTCCGAGTGCAGATTTTATTTGAACACAACATGCACCGACAAATCATTAAGGCTTACAGCTGGTTTAGCTAAAATGTTAATTCCGTTATAAAATAACATGAATCTTAAAATAAGGTCAATTTAGAATATGAATTCATTGCGATCTGGCCTACATAACTCCAAAAAGTGTTTTCCACAGTTTCAAGTATGGTTTTTATTATAATGTTCTAATTAGTTTCCACCGCCTATTGAAATTTTGCTTTTGACATGCGCGTCAGACTTTATTACTATACGTCGCTTTACAATTGCTGCACCTAATTTGAGCGAAAGAAATGTGCCATAAAAATAGAAGCGACATAAATTCTGCCCGACATAAAAGAAAACGGCTCTTGACTGATGATGATAGGGGTCGATTAAGTTCGCCGAGAAAGAATGAGTGATTAACGATCTAAGCCATCTCTTCCGAGGCGTGACTTCTCATCTGTTGAGGATTAACGGCGTCACTAACAGCATCACTAACAGCACTGCTCGAGTTCCTTTCCTGACTCCTGACGCAACACTGAAACGTATTTTCGGATTCTGAAGCCGCAAGATTTATTATGCAGCTCTTCTCAAGAACATCTATTGTAAAAACGGGGGCTAACTTATTTAGCAGCAATTTTCGTGATAGCGATGGTTAGGGCTGTCGCTGATCCTGAGACTGATACAGCAGTGAATTGGATCATGGATTCAGTCCAGCAGGGCTTTTTTTAACGTGCAGTTGTACACAACATGTGCAGTTCTAAATGAATTTGTGCAGTTGTAGAAGCACTTCTGTCACAAGTTTTGTGCAGTTAAATCTAGCAAAAAAGGTCATTGTCTTTCGATTTGAAGTAATTTACCATGGAGGATGGGAAAGGAAAGAAGGAGTTGTGTAGTTCTAAAAATTCCTTTAAAACAGCCCTGCAGTCCAGAGCAGCTGGTCAATGGCAAAATATCGTTTACTCAGAATTGCCGCGTCCATGATGTAGCTTAGCAGCTATAGCCACAAATTTTGTGGCTACTAGAAAAGCTATGTTCATCCTGGCAGCACTTCAATAGAATAACGAATAGAAACCTCAATCCAAATTTAAAGTGACTCTAACTGTTTTAAGTGTCCTAAGCAATTTTAAGAGCAAGGCAACTCGAATTTATTTCGTGACTCTTAGCTAGTATTCTTAAGTGTTCTAAATAATCTAAGTGATCTAAAACCAAATCAAACAAAATTATCTAGTAGGAATAGCCTAAACATAGCCTACCTGTCAGTGTCATTGATAAAAACAAAGCAAACTGGAAGTTAATTTGCAAAATTAAGACACGCTGAGTGGCTTTTTTCAACTTCTCTTCATTGTATTGCATTTATAAAGCGCCTCTCACAGTGCACACCAATCAGAGGCGCTCCCAGTACGTTAGACCAAGAGAGAAAAAAGTAGTCTTGAGACACCGAAAAGAGGCATTATAGGCCCA